>BMAO01015322.1:321852-1001875 GCA_019973975.1 Trichonephila clavata | reverse complement strand
TTTCCTTCTATTTAATAGCGTAAATTATACATAATTAGGATCATCTTCTTCATAAAAATTTCGTAGAAGTTCCATTTTAAATCTTAATTCCCTGTATGAATTTTGAATCTACTATGGTGTTTTTATGAAAATAAACATACTTCTAACATAATCTGATGAGTTTTATTTTTCTAATTGAAAATAAATTTGCTTGATTAATAGGTCAAAGTGAAATAAACATAAACACTTTTTTTAAAATATAATTATCGCAAATTTGTTAGAACTTATAACATACTTTGGTTATTTTTTAATAGATTGTTAGGTCCATGTTGGAGATCTTGAAAAGATATAACGAAACGGCAAGAGAACCTCTCTTGAACACAAGAGATCCCCAAGCAGATCCTCGATGTCATGGATTCTCTTATGTTCCATGGTTGGATGTAGAATTCACTGCCGAATGTCCTTACGCATAATTCCATCAACATCAAGAAACAATCAGCTACGACTTTGAAAGAAATTGTACTGCCGAAGTCTCATTTGACATAAGTCACTCTTTCTCTCTCGTGTACGTGGAGGGGTGAGTTTTAAAGTGTGCTCTTTCATGTCTCAGTTTCTCGCAGATGAATTCAAAAATATTGTATTTGGAACGCATTGCTTTCAAAGACAGTTTTCAGATGCGAAATTATGTAAATCTGTATTAAAATATATATTTCTGTGAGAGTATTTAGTGCCTGTATTTATCTTCATTTCGTTTTTATTACTTAAATAATCATAAAATCCCAGAAAAAGGTCTCTTTTTTAAAAGTTTTATCGTGATTGATCCTGTACAAACATACGTACTGTAATGTCGATCCCATACTGCTATCGTCCATACTAACATAAGGCCGTGATAGCTTAGTGTTCATGGCCAGTGACTCGTATCGTAAGCGGCGTGTCATGAGTTCAAACTTAGTGGCACTGAAGACCCGTTGTGACGTAGTCACAAAGGAGAAATCTCCACTATTCATGATTCATACCCTGCTGGAGATCACGTGGCCTTGACGTCATTGTGCTTTGTCGGACATCTGGACTGTTGGTGCCGCTGTAACTGGTGACACTATGGGCTGGGCATCATTGTATTATTTTTAACATAGGCAGTGATTGTCCGACTCAGAAGGCTGGCGCCTCGGCAGACGGCGGCGAGTAACATCAAAAGAGGAAAAGGCGGCGAGATGGTTCGAGTACCAGATGTTAGCCAAGCCCTTGTCGCCGGAAACTTTTGAGAGGGACCAGAGCCTTTGTTATCCCTGCACCAATGGTGGGCTAGCGAGACCGAGGTGCAGGGTGCAAAACCTTGAGGCCTGCCAATGGGGTTGATGACGGGCGTGGAGTGGACTCGCCCTGGAGTTTAAAAGGGTAGACCCAGTGAACGAAAGGAACTCCTAAGACAGTATCCGGCGGACTAAGAAGGAAGCGTGAAGCGAGTGCCCGCGGTAGAGAAATTCGACTATCTAATTTTCGTACTCTGTATCCTGATGACCTGATGCCCGGATAAGAAGCGAGAAGTGGATACGGATGCAACCAGTTGGCTAAATAGAACTAGCACCTGAAACTGATTTTTTCTCTTCCCAGTGATCTTCTAAATATTGAAAATCAAATAAAGCATTTTTAGACCACAATAAAAGTATTTTTAGTGGTTAGCCTGGCGTCAAAATCACTCTTCCAATTCTCACGACGCCACACCTTCATATGGAGGGGCTGATGTGCATTAAATCTGTCGATATCTAGGGGTACGTATGGAGCACTTGCTCCTATCTAGGGTTTTTTTAGATAAAATCATACAGATTACATTTCCCATAAGTTATTTAAAATTATTAATAAATAAAAAAATAGTTACCTAAAGATTATAAATTACTAAGAAAATTAAGAGTTTGAATATTTTGCTTTATTAGAGAGGAGTCGAATGTGTGTCACGACTCCCTCTTCCAATGGGAGCCGGGGCATTCAGGAAGCAGCTTATCGTGATTGGAGTTTGAGCAAAGAGTTACAGATTGAGAGACATCCCTCCTACCAGAGGCAAGAAAGAGCGTTCTCATTGGTTGTTGCGTTAAAGTGATGTACAACGGTCCTTTAGAGAGTATCGGGGCACTATCAGTGGGGTGAAAGCTCCTTATATATTTATATTTATTAATAATTACTTTTATAAGATATAAATATGTAAATATTTTATAAATATAATTATTAATAAATAATATTTATTATAAAAATATATTATAATAAATATTAAATGATATTTATATAAAAAAATAGTTACAAATAGTTTAAAAAAGGAAATACAATATATTATATTTAAAAAAAAGGAACGAGTCTTACAGTAGTCGCATATGATGTGTAACATCTGACACGTTATCGTGGTAAATACGCAATAGTAACTTAAATCCTGAAAAAAATGAATCGGGTATGATTGGAAATAATTTTCTATCGAATAATTATAACTTTATTAAAATTTTATTTAATTAACCCAAGGAGTAATGCAAAATTTTTTATCAAAAATAATTATTCTTGTTCAATTTGGGGAAAAGCGGAAACACACGCACACGATAGAATTATGATAACTATAATATGACTCAAACACTTGTGATTTCAAAGTATTTAAAAAACTTTTGAAATATTGCGCCAATAACAGTAACACTGTTAGTTGTCGAAACATTTCGATTTGTGTTCATTTCGAGGTTGAGTTCATCATTCAAAAAAACAATGAGCGGACAATCGTAAAGTTGCCTGACTGACAAATAGATTTGGTAAAGCAGTAGTTGGGTAGGCCGTTGATGTTTGTGAGAGAATTGTGTTCGGTGCACGTGCCCGAAAATCCCTGCTGGGTTGAGTTGAATTATGTGCAATTCTTTTCGGCTGTACTATTCCAGTTTTTAATTTTTCTTCACGTTTCTTTTGCCGAAAATCTCGCATATATTCTGCTCTGAATTTACCCGTCTCTGCAAATCACAAAATTTAATTAGCTTGATGTTTAAATATTAAAATATTAGAGAAAATCAAAATTACCTGTGTAATTAATTAGTTTTTTTAATCACAATTAAAAAATAATAGTGAGAGGGACAGGAATTAACCTCAAAGTATGAAAAGATATACATTAAAATATTTATTCGAATAATTCCATATTACTTATTCGTACTTTTTTAAGAATAATGAACTTTGTCAGACACTTAACAGCTTATTTAAATATTAATATAGTTTACACATATTAATATAACCTCAGATTTCATACACAACGATCCCTGAGACTTTAACAATTGAGCGTAAGAATCGCAAGTTTATCCTGTATGAAGTCTAATAACACTTGCTGGTATGTGCGAAGAGAATTTAGAGTCAAGGAAAACGAAGCCGAGTTTTTGAATTCGAATATTTTGAAATGATAAATTTAACAACATAAAAAAGACTGCCGCTATATGACTACTAGAGTTAGACCCCACGTAGTTATATCCTTACAAGATCCAGCTAAAGGACTTAGCTTCTTCTCTGACCCTAAGGTGAGAAAACAAAACAAAACAAAGATCCCACGGCTTAGACCACTCGGGGGGGGGTTCTTGAATGAAGGAGAAAAACAGAACTTCACTGGGAGGGTACGGAAAAGACGCCGCCAAGCGCGCTGATTGGTCAAATCAAACAGCATTCGCCTCCCGACTTCCTGTTACGCATTTCCGTCCCTTTTCACGAAATCACTCCAACAAATATCCAGCAACCGAGAGTAAAGATGTTACACATCAAAAATATTATAATAATACAGAAAATATATTATAATAATAATTTATAAAAAAAATTATTTTATAATGAATATTATAAAAACAATATATATCTTATATATTATTAATTTAATTATTTTATAATTATAAAAATGTTTAGTATCTTTTTTCAATAAATTTATTTAATTGGAAAAATAATTAAATGAATTTAAAACAAAAAACCCGATCACTCGTCTCGGACCGAAGCCGACCGTGTAGTAAACAGTTACTCTACCGACCAAGCCGCTACGCCGCTGAAAGTAATTTAAACTTTATTGCATAAAAGCTAAGCATGAATTTCGAAGGCTATTTTCTCCGAATTGGGCTCTGTGCTTATGAGCCCATTGCAGACGCAGCCGTCTATGGTTTGCCGTGAGAGGGATCCTGTATAAAAGCACCCTTGCACGCAATCCACGGTGCAGCAGACATTGACGAATTGACGAAGCCGACATTAGTATACCTGTAACAGTAGACCAACGTGCTGCCAACTGCCTGGAGGAAGCTGTACGGTCATTCACCGCCATGCGGAGCAGGTGTCGTTCGTCACGCTCTGACGTCCCTCTCCATCGTCCACTGCCAGTTTTTCGAGTTGTTCGGTGCTCATCGGTCCATTGGTTCCAAACTCGCATCATTGTGGAACTGTTGCGCTGCACACGAGCAATAGGAAAATCCTCCTTCTCGAAGGCCAAAAATCCTCCCCCGTTCAAACTCCGTAAGTTGTAGGAATTTCTCCTTATTTCGTCGTGGAGGCATACTTATAGGTCTCACCAAACGTTCACCACTAATAAATAATCAGTAACTATTTTCAACGTCCCGCTACAGCCCTCTATTTATACGCTTTCAGCATCAGTTCAGAGGGCGCTGCACCCGCCACGCATGCCGGTGACTCTGAAACTGTACTATTTTACGTAACATCCTATAATTGATATTTACTGCAAAGTTAATTTAATTCTGATGATTCCTTCATGGTGTTTGCATTTTTTTACAAAACAGCAGAGTAGAAGAAACTTCGTAAGGATTTCAAAGCATTTGAAAAGAATTTCGAAATGCAATCAACATGTTACGTAAATCGAGGTTCGAGAATTTTATGCTGTTAGTCAAAGAGCAATGAAAATTTATTGTCTTCAGAAGCGGTGAAAGTTTATTGGCGAAAAACAATCCTTAGAAATGCAGGATACATCAGTAAAATTTGAAAAATAAATCCCAGAAAGTCATCACACCTTCTACAGCACTCAGACAAAACTATCAGTCTCTAAAATACAAATGCGTAATGCAGTGCTTCTCAAAGTGTCAATATTCGCGGCCCAATATTCAATCAGAATTTTCATTGCGCCCCCTTCATACAATAACAATGTATTGAATTCAATAATAGTATACTTTGACACTAAAACTACGATACGACTTTAACTTCTTAAGTGCCAACGGCGTATATAAATGTCTCGCTCAGCCTAAGCGTTATTTTTCACGGACGTATATACACGTCTTTCCGAAGTACGATCTTTTATGTGTGCATTACTATCCATAAAATTATTCCAAAGGCTTTGGAATGCAATAAAAGGACCTAGACAATGTTTGCAAAGGATTTATTTATTTCACAGATTATTTGCTTCTTTATTTCTTCCCTCCCCCAACATCGCATACGCGAGCAAACGTAAAAAACGGTTAGCATTGGGAAGCGAATCGCGTAACTTTTGATCGGAAGGTAAGGGATTAATTATAAATCGCACAAATTATCAAGATAAGTGTTAATTTTTGTATATAATTTTATATGTGTGACAACCCCATGGTTCACTGGTAATTATTAAACTTGTTCTTAACTTAATAATGTTTAATTAATTTAAAATATATTGTGGTGTAGCACTGATACATTTAAAAGTGTAACATATCAGAGCAAATGTGTATTTTATTTTCAATAATGTCAGAGTGTATTTTGTTTATTTACTTTTAGTAACTTAATAATTTTTTAAAATAATCTTTTGTGTTCAACTTTTCAAAATGCTCGCGCCCCCCTCGTAGAGTTATCATGCCCCCAAGGGGGGGGGGCGCCCCACATTTTGAGAAACACTGACGTAATGTATTCGCACGTAATCGCTCGATTTTCAACATCTTAAGGCAATTCTGACTCTTCAACGGCCAAGACAATACAAACTCAATTTCGGCGAGTGACTCCCTATTTAAAATCTGCACGAATTTTTCTCGAAAAATCCATTTATGTCATAGATTGTGATATTAGTAGATTTCTCCAGTAATGTCCAGAAACATCCATTTGGACGACAAGTCACCAAAAATTATGCCAACTTGGCTCTATCGCCAACATTTCGCCAAGTTTCCATTGAATCGTCATTATAATGTAATGAACGGCGTTGCTTGTGAATATTGTAATTTTAGCATAAAATAAATACAACAGAGAGTAATATAAACGTATTACACATCCAGATATAAATTTTTTGTTCTATTTCAAACATTCATTACACAAAATTCGAAACAATATTTATAAAGTTAGAAGTCAATTAGAAAAGAACATCACTTAGAGAATTCTACAACAAATATTACCTTCTGAACATCTTATTATGGAACAAACACTTGTTTTTCAACATGGCCATAACTCAAAATACATCTGCAAAATGTGTATGTAGAAGATAATAAAGTAATAAATGTGATGTGTGAAATCAGAGTAATAATTTTGTCACATTAATCAAATCGTGTTATTCTGAAACGATCCTGACCGAAACTTTCAAAAAGACTGTTTAATGTGTCCTTAAAAAAGAGATATGAAATTAAATAGTATCTGAAACTTAAAACTCTTTTAAAATATATCAAAGATGGTCATTGTCAAAAATTGAGGCAATTAATAATTTTTAATTAATTTTATTATTAATTGTCTGAATTATTAATATAAATTAATTATTATATACACTATTAAGTATTTTTTCGACTTTAAAACAGCAATTCTTTTTGTTTGCTATTATCTAGACTGCCATTTAAAATATGTTGGTTATCCCTTCACACTCATTTAAAATTATTTGCATGGTTAGATATTTATGGACAGTAGAGTATACTTTTTCATATATAGAAAAACTAGTAGATTTTCCTGATATGTGTGAGTGAAAACTTTCTTTCATAAAAATAAATGGTGCTATTTTTTTTAAAAAAATTAAGTAAAAGAGGTAGAAATCATTTTAGAAGAATTGTTAAAAATAATCTAAAAATGTTATTGTATATTTAATGTTTAAAGTAAACTTTCAAAATGAGTTTGAAATCTTTTAGCTATTACCAAAAGCCCTGCCTGTAAATAAACTTCAGACCTAATAAATCGTAGTATTTTTTCTTATTTTATTGAGAAAATTTTTACTAATCAGGGTCTTGTTATTTTTTCTGAGTAGCCATTTGTGAAACAATTTCACAGAAGAGACTGAAATCATCGCCATGAGTTTTATTAAATATAATCTGATTCATTTCTGCCAGCGTGCAAATATGTTTTAGAAAGACATTATGAGTTTATTTTAAAAAAACGTATTATCGATTTTCGATATAATATTTCAGTTTTTAATATTGATTGATGCTATCTATCTTGATGCAAAATATCAACAGATTTCAAAGCGTAAAAAAACTTATTAGAATTCAAAAAAGAAAAGATAATAAAACACAAAGATAACATTCACATAGCCAAAATAAATATGAATCTTAGTATTCGTCTCAGTCACGATTTTCCTTTGGTATCATACTCTCAATCCGTCTCTGCCAAGACAGACTCACTCAAGAACAAAGAACAATGGATTATTTTTCACACACAAAAAATTATGGCAAAACAGCTGCTTAAAAATATTATATTGTATTTGTTTATTAACTGAGTTTATATATTCGAAAATGGTTATGCGACTTCAATTGTAATATATGATATATTATTCATGTATTCTAAAATGCCTAAAAAATTTAAATTGCAGTGTATGATACCCCATTTATATACAATATATGACTATGAATAAATGTGCGAAGTTTCACCGAAGATAGCTTAAATTTTTGTTATTCAAAATCTCACTCTCTCTTTCTCTTTCTTCTCTAGTTTTTTACCAAAAACTCTATTAAAACTAAAAGTGTTTGAAGAAAAAAATTCAAATCTTATTTTCAGTGCAAAGAGAAAAATTACTTCTGTTTATATAATTAGGTCTTTCAAAATTAATTTTATTTTCAAAGCTATTTTTTACATAAATTTTATATTATATTTTATAAATAAATTAGAAAAACAGGTGAAATTTTTCAATGCAATGTTAATTCTGGAATTTAAAACCACTCAAGAATTAAAAAAATATATATCAACATTTTTAGAATATTCATTATTAGATCTTTAATTTACTTTCTAATCAGATAAATTTATCCAAGTAAAAAGTTTAAAATATAGTTGATTTCAAGAAATTTCGTCATAGAAAAGACTGATATGTATAGAAAAGAGTAAAAAAAGCATTTTATTAAACTTCACATTGAAAATTACCAATAACTTTAACTCGGGATTAATGTATTTTCTTTTTAAATGCAGAAAGAAAACTACGCTTTAAAGGTGATCATTTTCAATTAGAGTTTTCATTTCGACAAACAACGTTGCAACTTTTTAATATCACCATTTGTATTTTTACTAAAAAACAATTACAATTGCAGATGGAGTATGAGTGAATATTAACGTTGCACTATTCATCTAATCTAGAGCTTTTGGCGACGGACCTCCCAAATTTCGAACCATGGTCAAGTGACGAGGATGACACCTGAGCAGGCACCTTCCTCTCCTAACTTCTACACAACACCAACGAGAGGACTTTTGGGCCTCCACAGATTTAACCTCTACACGGTGGGTGCTCAGTTATACTAGGCTCGAACTCATGACACGCCGACCACGAGTCCTTTACCGTGACCACTAGGCTACCGAGACCTCAACTGCATTTGGAAGACAAATTTCCAATTATTTAGAGTCCCCCCCCCGTTACAGATTTTATTTTTAAAATGTTGAGTTTTTCTAATCAAATTATACGATATCAAAATTATAATGATAACATGAAATATCAAATATGACTAATAATGTTGAATAGAACGTTAAATCTGTATTGTTGGGTATGAATGAAGATGTGAAAATTGTTGAATATTTTTTTTTCAAATGAAAAGGCATTTTTATGCAGAATTTTGTCACAAAAAAAATAAATTTATGTATTATTATTTATTTAACCGATAAAAAATAAAATTTAATTTTTACACAGTGAGGGGTTTTTTTCTTCTATTAACTGAGGAATATGACTTGTGAACCTGACACAAAAAATGATATAAATCATTTTTAAGATTAAAATACAATTATTGTTATATATATATATACAATTCGTTTTCGCGCGTTTTGTTTTTCAATTTATCCCTAACTTTTGTAAATTATTTTCTACTTAGTTTTCCTAGGGTTTGTGAATTGTTGAATAAAAAATGAACTAATTTGTGTTGAAAGACACAAATGTGGGGGACAATGACTCATCAAAAATCACGACACATGGTATTGCTCTTTCATTAACGGTACATTGCATTCTTTTCTCTTTCACTATTATTTAACTTGGCAATCGATACTATTTCTTATACTTTTTTTTAAATCTGTTTAAACATTTTTATAAAATAACTAATAATAAGAACCCAAAAATTCAACATTAGGCGTGTAATATATACAGTTTGAATTGTGTGTGTGTGTTTGTCAGAAAATAAAGAAGGTAGCAGAAAATTTTTATAAACATTTCTCTTAATTGCTTTCGTTCAATTTTGAACTTTACGTTAAATAAGTAATTAGTATTAAATAAAAAAACAAGGTTTTAATGTAAAAATCATTCAAGAACACGAGCGTTAATTCGTGTATTTTTATATGACTTTGAGGCATTAGTAAAGCCGTGGTGGCCTAGTGGTCAAGCTCCCGGTTCGCGGCTAACGTTTCATGAGTTCGAGCTCAATGCCGAAGAAGACACGCAGTTAAGAGGGAGCCATTGCACGTTAAATTTGTCAAGGCTCAAACATCCTCCCGTGGTGTGGTGTGGAAGTTATAAGAGAGAAGGTATGAGAGCTCACACACACACACAGTTGTCACCCTCGTCGCTTGGACATGGTTAAAATTTACGAGGTCCATCGCCAATAGCTCTCGCGCACAGCTTTATAGCGATACGTAAATATAACTCTCTTGAGACCTGAGTGTCTTATTTCTTTAAACAACTTTTAATGATTTTATTTAAATTTCAAAATACGATATCCTTTTAACTTAAAACATAACTGATATTTATTCAAATTAAATCAATTAAAAAATTTAAGTATCAGTACATGTTTTGAATTTATTTTATTTCACAATGCCTTCTTAACTGATAACTTTTTTATATTTACAATTGCTTAAAATTTACACTTCATCTTAGGAAATATATTGTAATTGTTAAAGTCTGTAATCTGTGACAATAATATTAACTTCTGGTGCATTCGCAAGACAATGATGAGGAATGCATTATTTGTTTTCAGTAAGTGTTTATTAACGTCGCACAATAAAGCACCGACGGGTTATTAGCGATGACCTCATAATTTTGAACCACGGTCAAGTGATGAGGATGACACTTGACCAGGCACTTCAATCGCCACACCATGCCAACATGAGTATTTTGAGCCACAACAGATTTAACGTGCATCTGCCCCTCTTTAAGGCGGGTCTTCAGTGGTTCTAGGCTCGAGCTTGTGACTCGTAGGCCACGAATTTGTGACCCACTAAGTTACCGTGGCCACTATTTGTTTTCAGAATATGCGTAATTAATCCTTAATTTGACATCTCAAATTTTTTATATTTTTAATTAAATAAAAACACATACATCGCGGGAGGGGCAGGATTCTATGGGGGTACTAAGCCTATGTTGTGATATGGTTTTGCAATCCCTTGTACGATCTGGCTTGGGGCCTAAGACCTGACTTTGCAGGGGAGCTAATCTTCTCCAACACGCCACAGCAAAAAACTATGAAATCAGAGTGAAACAGCAACATTATTTCTTAAAATTTTGATCAATTTCCGTTTATTTTTTATTAAACGCTTTCACTGGTAAATAAATACAACATAAGTCACAAAGCATTCAAAACTGCATTACAAATAAACAATAACTGCGTGTGAATTAAACAATATAAATAAGAAATATATTTGACCCAAATCATAAATACTTACAATACACACAAAAAAAAGAAAATTTCTAGATTAAAAATAAAACGCTTTGATTTCCGTATTCTTAAATTTAAAAAACAGGTATTTTTCAAACTTGTAATAAAATGCTGTATTTAATTTAGCAATAAGTGCCCAAAAATTGTCAAAAAAACAATACAAATTAATATAAAAATAAAAATGTATGTGTGTAAGTATCATTTCCAAGTAAAACTTCAGGAATGATTAAATTAAATTATTTTTAAGATAAAATGAAGAGTGTTTATAATATTTTTGCACAAGAATTCGAATCCAATAATAAACAGAATTTAAGTTTTGAATATTTTATTTACTTACGTAAGTGAAATTTGTTAAACTTGTTTTTCTTTTTTTCATATACCTCTCTCTTTTAAATATTTATATTACAACTGAGTTCATTTCCTTTTTCGCTTCCTTATCATATGCAATATATATATAATTAATACTTTATAAAATATATACTCTGTTTTATAGGAATATTGAACTATTTATTCAATATAATCACTAGTCTTAAAAGAAAACAATTGAAATAACAAAAAAAAAAAAATTGAAAAGCGCAAGAAACAAACACAGAATAAATATCAATATTTATAAGACAGGAAGTACATACTTTATTTCAAATAACGTATTCGTTGTTAAGATCATTTAATTTTAATATTACATATTTATTTTTTTTCATTATTTTGGCAAGCCTTTTGTATGCAGACACAGATTGACATTAATGTGTTGTTAATATTTATATTAAGTGCAATTAGTATTGGCTAGGAATATATGTGTTAAGTAACATTAACATGCTTTCCTAATTTAAACATTCATTAAGAAAGAGGGCAGTCAAAATCTTCTTCGTCCATCCAAGGAACGTGAGCAAAGTTGTGGCAAACTGGATCTCCTAGAGGATCAAGTTCTTTAGTTTGAACTGGCAGTGAAGTAGCATTTAAATCTCTCAAGCGATTCAACATACTTTCTACAATCTACAATAGAAAATGAAAAACATGTCACACTTAGGTTATCTAACTAAACTAAAAATTACTTAACTGCTTTAGAGATATCTGTATTAATCTTTTCTTCTGAAATGCCAATAACAAAAGGGAAAACAGAATTCATATAATTTGACACTAAATATTGCTAATATACAGAAAAATGTTGCCACAACTAATAGAAGTAATAAAATATCATTGTTCATTAAAAGAAATCTGAAAGAGTAGCTTCTTCAATATTCTTAACAATATCAGTCTCCTTATTATTTTATTAATGGTATGAAGCAGGAACAATTTTCTTATTTCTATATTCTCGAAGACTGACATGGTAAATATGAATACTTGATGCAAAATTTTGATTTAAATGAATTCAACTTTAAATTTATTGTGGTATTTTTATAGGTACTTATTATTCTTTCAGTTTCAACGTAGGCCTGAAACATGCAAAAGAAACAAAAATATTTACCCAAATTCCATATACGAAAGAATGAGATAAATAGATAATGAGATACGAAAAAATAGTGAAATGAGTCAGATGCGTGGTGTAATTTGAAGTTGCATTTATGTATTTTGATAAAATAAAAAGAAGAAATTTAAGGGAGATTTCTTATATATATATATATATATATATAATATTTCATAGGATAAAATAACCTTCTCTATTCAAGCCTTTATGAAATAATATATCAAAATTCCCAGATGTGAAAGAATACGCAATTTGAAGTAACACATGTATCACACAAAAGTATTTTTCTCGGCAGTATAATTCCCATCCTTACCTTAGGATACAGACTTGCTATGTTCTTGTATTCACAAGGATCATCAGTGATATTATATAAGCATGGACCATCAGTAAAATCACACTTTCCTGAAATTGGCAGAAAATTTTCTCCACAGATAATCGCAGCGTCTTGTCGCCATGTATCATTTTCACCTAGTAACCATTGATCAGTTTCTATTAAAATGTCTTTTACAACACTTTTATTTTTCCATACCCAGTCGTCGAAAGAATCAGTGACATTGTTGTCTTCTAAACCTGAAGGTCCGTACCAATCACTACCATCTACAGGGGACTCGCTAACAAGAATTTTCATGTCTCCTATTCTTAGACCTCCAATACTAGAGATGGGATCCACATTGAGAAGAACTTCTTCTCTTGGAGATCTGTTTAAGTCACCCTTTATAACTGGCCACATATTCATACCATCTATATCTCCCAAATCGTCTACATCTCCACCTAGCATGCAAAAATACATACATCAGAATCGAAAGTACAAAATAATAATAATAATAAAATGCAGGACATGCGCGAGATTTTCTTGCATGTCATATAAACACTAATTATTAAAAATAAAGATTTTTGTAAAAATTAAGTTCTAGTAATTTAATAAGACGTTAAATTTCACAGTAAAATGTAATAGTAAAGAATTAATTACGTCCATGGGATAATAGGAAGTTCATAATGGAACACTTTTAAAATATTTTTAAAAAAGTGCTAAAAAGAGTGACAAATCCTTCACAACAATAATAATCGTTATAAACGGTTTGAATTTATAAAAAGCATTTAAGGAGTTATCAGCATTCAAAGCATGGTAAGAAAAATATATTTTGCAGAAAAATGGAAGATGAATTCAGAGCATATGCAGGAATTCTATGCTTAAAAGATAATATTCAACAAATACTAATAGTTCGTAAAACAATGATTACTACAATTTCTTAAGCACAGAGACGATACTTTAATACTGTAGTTTTCAAGAAATCTGTCATGTTTAATAGGAATGAATACTTAAGCCAGTTCTGCTCTCAATTTTTGTAACAGAAATTACTTGTAACTTATGTGTTTGAACAGAGTATACAATAGTTGAATATTATTAGAATTATGCACATTATATTGAACATGAATTTATCATTTATCTTTTCATAAACACAAGGAATTTGCCCCAATTTTGATAATATAGCTCTCGCTATTATGCTCAAAAGGGAATTCAATTCTCAATTCAATCAGAAATGTATTTGTTTGTGAGAGCACCGCATACTCCAGGAATCGGGAACCTTGTGGCTGTGGTGTGCCAAACCAATCTACCAAACGAAATGATTCAAAAGAAAATAAATAAAATAAAATAGCTACTCACAACACATGAATAAAGTCACAATATAATATTAATTCTGGGATATTTTTTATCCGGAAAAACGCTCCGAGTTTGAATTCTACCATAACAAAAAAAAGCCAGAAAACTATAAGAATTGCTCTGGTAGAAAGACGAAGTATTAAGATTATTATTTTTACTATTATGCAGCCCACATGGATTCAATTAATGCAACAATGACCAATCGGGATCACTGTATTCCAGATATTATCTGTACAATTTTCATTAATTTTATATGAGTCTATAGATATAAAGTTTCTTTCCTTTACTGCACTTCTTATCCATTGTTTATAGTCAATTAAAAAGCTTAAAAGTACCCTGGTGTTCAAAATTAAGAAAATTTGCATATTTTGTCGAATTTCGTGAAAAGATTTGAACGAAATACAAAAATACTGCTTCGAAACAAAGATGCATATCTTGTGAGTCGAATACGTAAGCGTGTACATGTGTGGTAGAAGAACTAATCGAGTAACAGGATTTATAAGAACGCGTGCCAAAATCCGCATTTCGTTCACCAACACACCTCGCAGTTCTTGGGGGTTTTTTGCAGCAATTGGTTGAACTAATATTCAGTCAAAATGAGAAACCACCAATTTTTAGATGATGGAATAAGGTGACGCATTGTGGGTAACCTATAAGCAGGCTAATCTCGAATCCAGATTTGTAGAGAATTCAATTTATCGCCCAGCGTCGTGTTCAACTAACGGAAACAGATGCAGAATACCGGATCTGTCGAGAGAAAACCAGAACAAGGTCGTCCAAGAGCCACGACTGCCAGAGAAAATCGCCCTTTGTCCATTATAGTGAGACATATCAGGGATGCTACAGCTTCTCAGACCTCTCATGAGCTGCATGCGGCCATAGGAACCCGAGTTTCAAGGATGACTGTTTCTAGAAGAGACTTCATGAGAAAGGGCGGTTGTAAGACCTGTAGTTTACATCCCTCTCAGTTCTATGAACAGGGGAGTCCGTTTGAAATGGTGCAGAGATCATAGATATTGAAGCATATACCAGGGACCCGCTGACTTCCCTCCAATATCGAAAAAATCGACCATTACGGCAACAGAGGCGTGATTGTCTGGGCAGGCATCAATAATGGCCTCACGCACCTTCATGTCTTTGAAAGAGGCACTGTTAATGCTGTGAGATATTAGGAAGAGTTCTTGGAGCCCTTCACGGGTTCAGTTGGCCCTGATCCTATTTTAATGGATAACAACGCGAGACCTCATAAAATTCCTCTGGTAGACGAATTTTTGTAAAATGAGGATATTCGCCGGATGAATTGGCCAGTCAGATCTCCAGGCCTCATCCGTATAAAGCGTGACGGGGACGCTCTTAGGAGGACAATTGCAACTCATAGTCCTCCTCCAAGAACCCTCCAAGGCCTGAAAATAGAGTTGCTGAACGAGCGGAATTAATTTCCATAGGAACTCATAAATTCCTTTATTTCCAGTGCAAAATTACGGTGCGATGCCTATACATCTGTAAGAGGAGAGACCATACCACCTATTAACCAATTTTTTTGTTCTATTCTGCAACTGCTGTTTCATACCTTCAGACTCCAATGAATATTAGGTGCGATCATGCATGTGTATTATAACTGATGTATGATTTTTTTTTGCATTATATCAACCCTATGTACACACCAAATTTCATTAAAATCTGTCCTGCATCTCTAAAGATAATCGACCAGATCTGAAAGTTTTCTTAATTTTGAACATCTTCTTGTGTAACTTCTTGATAGTTATAATACATACTTGAGTAAATCTAACGCTGGATATAATACTAAACAGTTCATCGACAATTAAGATAGAAATACAAGCCACTAACATATTTTTTGACAAAAAATATATGAACCTTTCTTATTTTTAAATTTATTTGAAGCAAAAAAACTATCTTTACTATCTTTAGTGTTCTTTTGGTACTTTTTTCACCTCACAAACCCATCATTGGCATTAAGGAACGAGGAATAAGATGCAAGACTATAACTCAACATTTTCAGTCAATATCTCAAGTTTTTCAGTGAATTTCTCAATTTTTTTAAATATGGAACGATTGAGATACGTCTGAGATAATGTGGTGCCTGAATATTTTTACTATATATAACTCATCAGTCGAAAAACATAACTAAATATTTCCTTTCTCTTGTATTTTTGTTCAACAAAATTAACGTTCGCGTTACTATTAACAAAAGATTGTTGTTCTCAAATTATTAATCTTGTGAGCATAGAAAAAAATATCTTATTTGTATGTGTGTGTGTATATATATATAAAATATACAAACAAAATATATCATTATAACAAAAATTTAAAAACAATAATTTATCATTCATTTATTTGAACCTTCACTTCTATGAGTAACAACGATCAAAGGCTGTATTCTCATGCATAATATTAAACGTAAAGTTAACCAATTTTATGTTTAAAAATTTCTTTTAGATATAACATAAACTATTACTGTATGCATTCTTACCAGCCATGTAATAAAATGTTGGCAACCAATCTGTAATATGCATCAACTGCATAGAAACTCTAGGTTTTTCCAAACCTAACAAAGGACTCCACACCACTCCGACAGATCTTACTCCACCTTCCCACAGTGAAAACTTGGTTCCACGTAGAGGCCAATTAGATCCAGAACCAGGCTCTGCGGCTCCACCATTATCAGAACTTATTACAATAATAGAATTTTTCAACATATCCTTTTGACTTAGAGATTCAAAAATTCTTCCCACAGAGTCATCTAATGCTTCAACCATACCTGAAAGATAATTAAAAAATACGATTTAAGCTTATATCAAAATCTTTGAAGTAATTATACTAGAAATAACAGCAAGAAAAATTGCACGATTAAAAGAAAATTTGCCTTTCAGTTTAAAGTGATATTTAAATTTTAACTTATTCTGAAAGAATCATTCAATACTCCTCTGATGAAAAAATAAATTCAAGGATAATTTTTAAATTTTTTGGCTTAATCATTGTAATGAAAACTAAATCACATTTATTTCATTTTAGTTTTATATTTTTCACTTATCCTGAAATATGCAAAACTAAAATTATACTATTTTCTAATGTGGCAGTTTTACAGGTATTTAAATAAGTTTTCTTTCCAATTTAAATAATATGAATAATTGTATTAATAACTTCTTCGATAGAAAACCATAAATTCAAGACATCTTGTCCTTAAAATACTGTTAAATGTTCTCTTCAACATAAAAATAATATAATCTACTTGTGGAATGATCTGTTAAAAATTTAATTCATTTAAAATATATAATACATGATATACACTGAAGTGCCACTGAATTAGGGATATCTTCTATTAACGAGTTGGGCCTCCTCTGACCTTGATAACGTCTGCCACACGACGAGGCATAGATTCAAAAAGTTTCTGGAAACGTTCCACGGGAATGACTTGCCAAATATTGGCTAAAGCTGTATATAATTCAGTAAGGTTCGTTGGTGCCGTGTGACGGCCTTTCATGCCTTGTTTCAAAACACCCCAAAGATTCTCAATAGGATTTAAGTCTGGGCTTCTAGGTGGCCAATTTAAGACAAAAAACTCAGAGGAATGCTCATCCAACCAGCTAGTAGCCAACCGGGACTTGTGAGAGATACAGTTGTCTTGCTGGAAAAATCCATTACATGCGGATAACAGAACAGCATAAACAGATGGAGGAGATCACCCAGCAGATCTACGTACCGAATTGCATTGAGGGAGATTGGTACACGCACCAAAGATCCCAAACAGCGCCACGAAAAAACACCCTAGACAATGATTGAGCTGCCATCCCTTTGTACAGTTTCAACCTGGCATACAGGATCCATGGCTTCATGATCCTGACACCATATTCTCAGTTTCCCGTCGGAGTTAAGTAGTCGGAATCGAGATTCACCACTCCATGTTACTGGTTTCCAGTCCTCTACACTTCAGTCTCTGTGCTCTCTTGCCCAGGCAAGACGTGCAGCCCGATGGCGAGCATTGATCGTTGGTACTCTCGTGGGTCGACGGCTCCCAAAATCCATACGGTGAAGCAAGCGTTACACAGTCCGTTTACTGACTGTAAGACTGGCACCGTCATTCAACTGGGTGGTAATTTGAGCTAATGTTTGGCTTTGCTGGCTACATACAATACGCCTGAGCCGTCTCTCACCACATACTGTCAAGGCTAATTGTCCTTTGCAGTTTGCCTGATCGCTAGATTTTATCCACCATTGGTATATTCTTGACACTGTCGACAGTGAAAATCCTTAATGTTTGACGATTTCGGAAATTGAATGGCCCATGCGTTGCGCACCTACGATTTGTGCTAGATCGAAGGCGTCTAAACCAGGCAATTTACCCAAACTGGCAATTCCAACAACTATTTCAGAATTGCCACAGTACACATTATATATGCAGTTACTTCATTGTATATCTAATCGTTAGTAATACACTAAATTTCTAGAATGCTATATAAATGCCAAGCAATACTTAAGAATTAAGAATATAGCAAGGCAGAACAAATCAAAAAGTAGAATGTCTACAGTTAAACAATAGAAAACTCTAAAGCTAGAACTAAGATCTATTCATTTATATACCCTTCTTTGCACCATAGCTCGTTACAACGGCATTTGTGACCTTATATTTCTATGTGATTCCGAGTCTCGTTTCTGTACCCCCTACAAAATGAGGGGGAATAAAAAATAGGAATTTCTGATATTAATTGATGAAACTTCCTGAAATGCATTGCTGAATTGAACGGTAATTCAAATCAGGAAATCAGGATTTTTATTTAAACTTTTCGTTTTCTATAAGATGATTCTTAAAATTTGCTTTACTATATAATATCATCAAATACAAGTTTTAAGACTTGATTAAATAGTTAAGGAAATAAACATTAATTTAAAAGCAATGTATTGAAATAATTTATCCGGGCTTTAATCTGTTTAAAATTAAACTAAAGAACACACTTAATATAATAACAAATATACTTTAGCTCCTCTTATATACATTTTAAACTATATTTGTAATAAACAACATTTCTACAATGTTATATTTCAATACTTTAATAGCACTAGTATTTTAACAATTTAGGACAGTTTCTAATACATGCTACATGATTTTATGGATAACTACGTAATTAATATCAGAGCACCTAATGAGCATTGGCCTTACGATAAAGTCATCATAATAACATGAAAAATTAATGAGTGAATGAATGAGTTTAAATATGCAAAAAGTAGTATCCATCTATGTCCATAATTATCCTACGTAATAGAAGCAAATAGTAGTATTACATAATCTCAGTGAAGAAATCCATATTAAATGTTTAGCATAAAAAATAATTAACTGTAATAAACCAGACAAAATTATTAACAATCTGATTTTTAAAACTAAATAGCAATGAAATTTCAAAGAATATGTCGTCTTATGAAATTAGTATTTCATAAAACGCATTCGTGCGCTACGTAATAAATCCTAAAAAAATTGCAGAGTTTTAAATATGCTTTTTTCAGCGAGACAGAAAAATGTTTACGATTTTATTTAAAACTATATCGTATAAAAGTTTATGAGGAACTTCATAGGTATAATATTAATCATAACCTGCATAAGTTCTTCTATCAGGTTGCTTGATATGATTGTTTCGCTCATACAATTCGGATGGTGACTGAAGAGGAAAAAATTTATTCCCTGCCTGCGAAGCTGCATGTGATACAAAAAGAAACAAAGGCTGAAAAATTACATAAAACAATATTAATATGAATAATAAAAGAAAAGTTTTAAAATAGTTTTAAGGTTCTTTTTTTTTATTTTAAAATTCAGTTCAAATATCCTTACACAAAGTAATATGTTAAATTATCTTTCTGTCATTTAGTATCTTTCAACATCTTAAAAACTTTCAAATTAAATAATTTATATATATGAAAAAAGACAATTGATCAAAATGGAAAACTATTATGTTTTCTAAAGCTGTTATTGACTTAGGGTAGTGAAGTAGCTTGCTTTATATGGTCCTAAACTTCCCCTTCGTTAGGAAATGTATACGTAATAGAATCGAATCGCTATATATTGCGAATTTCTCTATTTTGCGAACTTTTCCTGGAACCAAAAGAATTCTATTATTTTCTCCGTAAAATAACCTCCAAATAGTGAAGTGCATTTTCTATTTAATGAACTTTCTCTCTCTCTCTTGTGGTGATTCGTTTTTTCTCTCCCTATTTTTAAAACATTTCGGAAAATTTTTTAAATTATTCTCTTTTTTAATACATTTTATGGTGATCAATGACCTTGAACTGATTCTATCAGGTTCCTAACTCACCTAGAGCAAGGAAATTCCCGTAATTTTTCAAACAAAAAACTCAAATAAAACTAACAGATTTTGTCAGTAATTAAATTTTTAAGGACACATATGGTAATGTATGCTTAAAATTACTGGTTATAAAATAATGTATATTTAAAATTTTTTGTAGGCTTAAGATTAGAAACTGTCATTAAAAATTCATTAATTTTAAAACAAAATTATTTTTTAAGGTTGAAAATGCAGTGTATTTCCTGGACAATGTTGTAGGGTTTTTTCCCCCTAACAGATTTCATTTTAATGGGTAAGATATATACAATGAATAGAAATTTATTTTCAAAAAAAAAAGTGTGAATAATTACTTTTTTTAAATAATATATAATGTTTATGATCTTAAAGTTTTTTTTATGTGATTTCTAAAATACACTGCTGGCCATCGTAAATGCAACCCCAAGAAAGACAAGAGATTGCACAACAAAATTTATTTTATAGATAACATGTTGACCAAGTATCAAATGATTAAGTTTATAGACTTCTGTGAAGTGTGGTTAATGCCAGAATCAGTAGCCAGAGTAGCCGCCATTGTTGGAGATCACCGCTGCCACACGCCTCGGCATTGATTCAAAGAGACTTTGGATGTGTTCATGGGGTACAGCAGACCAAGCAGCTTCCACACGTTGCCAAAGTTGATCTGGTGTGGCAGCTGGGGGTGTAATCTGGGTCAATCGTTGAGCAACCATGGACCACGTGTTTTCTATCGGCGAAAGATCTGGAGAGCGAGCCAGCCAGAGAAGCAATTCAATCTGGTGATTAACGAAGAACCTTTGGACAAAGCGTGCCACGTGTGGTCGCGCATTATCCTGTTGAAATATGGCTGTGGCCAAGGCCTGGAGGTAAGGAAAGACAACTGACTCCAACACCTCAGAGATGTAGCGCTGGCTGATTAAAGTACCAGCAATGCGTACTAGAGGAGTGCGAGAGTGATATCCAATACCGCCCCATACCTTAGTACCCGGTGCAGAACCATTGTGGCGGTGCATAACGCAGCTGTTCAGCATCCTCTCTCCACGGTGTCTCCATACTCGAATCCGACCATCGTGGTGTTGCAGACAGATGCGTCAGTCGTCAGTAAAGACAACTTCCTTCCATTCTGCCGCCCACATCCTTCTTTCATCGCACCATTGGCCACGGAGACGTCTGTGGTTCTGCGTCAAGGGTAGACCAAGCAATGGACGTCTTGCGGACAGACCACTCTGCTGTAGACGGCGTGGAATGGTACGCGCAGACACTGAATGATGCATTACAGACTCAATGTGCTGTGCTATGGTTCGTGATGTGACTGAGAAATCCGTCACTGCCATGCGCACAATTTGCCTGTCCTCATGTGAAGTGGTGCACTGAGGTGGATGCGATCGACCACGTCGGTCCGTCGTACCCTCCTGAATTCAACGGTCACATATCCGCATTAAAGTTGTTTGGTTTCGTCCAACACGGCTACCGATTTCCCTGAAAGATAACCCACAATCTCGGTAGGCCACTATCCTTCCTTTGTCGAACTCGGATACTTGATCAAAAGCTGATCGCTGTTTATCGAGACATAACTGATCGTTTTTTGAAAAAACCACAAGAAAAACATAATTGCCGAACTTGAAATCGTCGAAATCTCCAAGCCTTAAATAGCGCTTTGAGGTGGCGCCACAGGCGGGCGTGATGTGTGTCTGCGCTGAAATTCTAATCCTTTGCATATCTCACCTCCGCTAATGCATGTTGTAAATTTCATGTTATTTGCGTGCTTCCTTCAGGGTGTTGCATTTACGGTGGCCAGCAGTGTATATTAAAAGATGAATCTCTATTTAACGATTTTACCATCTAATGAACTTTTTCCCGGATTTAGCGCCTTCCTTAAACAGAAGTTCGACTGTAGTGCAAAAAAAAAAAAAAATAGAAATATATAAGATATATATGGTAAATTATTTTAAAAAATTGTTTTAAAATAATTGCTAAAATTCCACTTTATTGATTATACTATCTCAAAATTACAACTGTAATATCGAAATAAATTTTAAGAACAATAACTTCATTTATTGAGACCTTTGTAGCGTTGTGATCTTCAATGACGTCAAGCGCTTTATCGGTAAATACATTTGTCGCATATTCTCCTCTGAAATCTCGAATAACTTCTTCATTTTCCCAGAGATCAATTCCGAAAAGAGTTTTAAGCTAAAAGAGAAATTAAACAGAAAATCTTCATTTGCGTTAATTTTTTTTAAAAATGCATTCAAATATTGACTTATTTAAATAATGTTTTAACTGGTTATTTTCATTACAAAATACTGGAATTGTTTTATTACCCCCAAAAAAGAGTGTAACAGTATAATTTAAAAAGAGTTTGATATTCTAAAACATAATACAGAAAAATGAATAGTTTCAAATATTGAATCAAACACTTTCAATTAAAATTGTTACTCTTATTAGATAACAATGTATATATAATAACAATTGAAAATAAATGTCTCGATTTCGAATTTCAAATATATATTTCAATTAGAGAACGTGCAGAGAAACATATATATATATATATATATAACTTTAATAACTAAATAAAATTTCAAGACTTATTTTCTACTCACAGTTACGTTACACAATAGTTTAAATTTGATACAAAACAAGGAAATCTATTTTGTGGGACGAAATTACTTCGCTTAAAAAAATAACAGGTAAACGTGAATTCAGTAATACCTCAGTCAAGAAACGAAATAAAAATGCAAATATTACATTGTTAGCGAAAGAAAACAATTCTGTAAGAAAATAGAATTTTATAACAGAATTTCAAAACCTAACAAAACTGAAATGTTTTCGAAGTTTCTAATTTAGCATGTTTATTGCAAGGAAACGTTTTCGGAAATCTATTTTTAACAATGGGGCAAAAAACGTAATTACCAGAATTAAATGACTCAAATGGGTTAATCATTCGAGATAGTTAAATAAATTTGTAATAGCTAGTAACAGTAGACTGTTGCGAAATGTCATTTTCCTGTTGCGAAATCGAAGCACGAAAAATTCAAAATTTATGATATGAAACTTGTTTAAAAGCCTAAACATGAAAAGATTTGCATTCAACCATCCCAAGATGCCACAGTTGCTTTACGATGTCTATTGACGATATTTAACAATTTGCCAATTTTAAAAACTCAGATATTTCATTTATTACCCACTAAGACAAAAAAATCGACGTACCAAGTTGAAATTAATTGGTCGTAATGAAATTTTATGTTTAGTTACCTTTCGATCTGACATGCAAATGAATAAATTTTTGTGGGCTATAAATGAATATCTTGAGCTACAGAGTATCCAGCTTAGCATTCAAATTGCATGTAAGAGAAAAGAAAAGGCAATTTTCTTATTCATTTCTTCTCATCGATTCTATCAACTCACTTTGAAATTATCAATGTCTCGCATAAAGTTCATGCATTAATGAGCAAAGAGGATGTGCTCATTCCTGGAGCTTTGCCTCACCACCACCTTTTCTCTCAGAGTGTATTATTCAATAAGCTATAAGTACAACGAAAATTACTTTAAAACATTCATTTCATGCCTTTGTTTTCAAATAACTCCTGCTATCTTCACATTGCCATTTTAATTTTTCTTGTGTGGCTGAATCAATATTTATATATAAATGATACAAAAAGTTCCCCTATCCACAAAACTATAAACGAAACGAATGTTCCAAAGTATCGAACCGAATGCTCCTAAATGTCGAAGCAAATGAGTGTGTATCCTTGCGAATTAGTTTATCAGTCCACAAAATTGATTGACGACACATTTAAAATATAGTAATGTTTAATGGGAGACGAACTTGCCGTGATGCGGCTTACATGCTACTGTGACGTCGTCACAATGGAGAAAGCGCCTCTATTCATAAACGTATCCACAGCCGGGGAACACGTGGCTTTGGTGGTATTGTGTTGTATCAGACAGCTGGACCGTCGGCGACGGTGTGACTGGCGGACACTATGGGCCGGGCATCACTGCATTATTTTCTATTCATGGGAAGTGATTGTACGTCTTGAATGCTGGCGCCTCTGCAGGCGGCGGCGAGGTGTTTGAAGTGCCAGATGTCAGTCGGGCCCTTGTCGCCGGGAACCTTTGAGAGGGACCGGACTTTTGTCATCTCTGCACGAATGGATGATGTGCAAGACCGTTGGTGCCGGGTGCAAAACCCTGAGGTCGGCCAATGGGGATTGATGAGGGGCGTGGAGTGAACCCGCCCCTAGAGTTTAAAAGAGTAGACTTCGGAAAGAGAGGAAGACTCCTGATAGACGACCACGAGAGATTTCCGTAACTGAACCCTGCGGACGGAGGAAGAGACTCCGGACAGAATCCGAGAAGACTCCTAAGAGACTCCGGATAGACTCCGACGAGAGATACCCAAGTGAGAAGCCTGCTGACGAAGGAAGACTCCTGATAGACTACCGCGAGAGATTCCCGTAACTGAACCCTGCGGACGGAGGAAGAGACTCCGGACAGACTCCGAAAAGACTCCGAGAGACTCCTGATAGACTACGACGAGAGATTCCCGTAACTGAACCCTGCGGACGGAGGAAGAGACCCCGGACAGACTCGAACTAGGCATTCTTTAATAATTAGCTTAGCGTACATTTTCAATCTTGTGCCACGACGTTACACTACAAATCAAGTTACACACAAACAATATTTACATTTCAGACACTGAGTTGCGCACAGCAGCGCCCTTGCATGGTCAATATTTCGACATACCTTTCCCTGATTTAAGGTATCTGACTATACTTGCGACAACTTTTTTTTTTTAAAAAAAGGAGGTTTGGGGATTATTTTTTTTTATGTTTTTAAATTTGTTTAGTACATTTTAAGAAAAACATGCTAAAATTAAGAAGAGGAAAAGAAATTATTATTACTAAAATAGGAAAAAATTGGTAAAAATTTACAAAACAAAAACATAAACGGGGCCCATTCTGTACCCAAAAGTTTATGGACAAATTTTCAATTTTTCAATTCTGTTGTGCTACTATGTTATTCGTTTTTGAAACGACCTTCAGGATAAGAGATATTTTAATTTTTACAAAAACTAGAGTACTTTATCTTAATTATTACAAGAAATTGCTTAAAAAAACAGTGATTATATTCACATAAGGGACTGTAAATTTTGTAATAAAACAGTGATTGATAAATCTGAAAGTTAAAACACTTCCACTATTATACAGAAGATACACAAAAAATTTTAGTAAATTATTTTCAAAACATTATTAGCAATCGCTGTCCCCGTTAGAGCATTTTCAAAAAAAAAACCACATTTCGAGTAAAACGCGTTTTAAAGTACAACATCTTGGTTAAAGTAAAGGCATATGCTTTCACTATAATATTTGTAGTTTTCGTTCTAGAGAACGGAAAATAATAAACCTGGTATTTTTATAAAGCTAATAAGATGACCTATAAAATAAAATCGTAAAAAAATTTGTCGATTTTTGGCAAAACTCACAATTTTAGGGTAGTCGGATACCTTAAAAAATTCAAAATGTATTGCTGAGAAAGTTTTTCAGTACGAAATTGAAGGTATAATACTTGATGATATAAGTTTTCTTGAAATTAAAAAGTGCGAATATTAAATTGGAAAAAATAATAAATCAAAGAGCTTGTGTGTGTGTTCTAAAAAGAAATTTTGCGATTTGACTATTATTGTAAATGCTAAAGGGGTGGGGGGGGGATGGAAATTTTGATTTCTTTAAAAAAGGCATATCTATATATTTATAGCTCCATATTTATGCAGAGATTTATACACTAAATATTGCTTAAAGGCTTTTTATTCTGTAGATCTATATTGAAAATCAATGCGAAAAATTATGAGAGGATTAAAATTAGTTCAAAAGTAAAATAATCTTCAAAACATTATATTTCAAGCTTTTAAAGAAATTTACCTACATTTCCAGAAGGTTTGTCTTCGGAGATTGATGGCGATATGGAATTATCCTCAGCCACATCTGCAGCCAGACTACTATTTTTCTGTTAAATAAGGAAAATTTTCGATTAATTTAGAGAAAGATGTAATTTTTAAATCTTTAAATCTTTCCAATTAATACGTCACATTTCAAGGTAATGAAATAACATTAGCTTGCTTAACAAACCCACATGATTTTTATAATAATCATTAGTGATCTTAACTTAGATAGTCGGCCAGTTTTTCTTTAAAAGAGAGAGACAACCATGTCCATTTAAATAAAGTTCAGGGCAATAATCTTGGTTCCTAAGGCCAGGAATTTGCTCTAGTACTACTGTGGCTAAGGCTATTCTATCATGACTATAGTTATCTTAGGTTTATAACTATTTTTTGTATATTTTTGTAATTAATATATATATATATATATATATATATAGAAGGAGAACCACACCTTTCATCCTTAAACCCGGCAATACCCGACGAGTCATAGACTCGATAAGAAAACTATAGGTAATCTGAAGTATCTGGTACCAGTCATTCACCAGTTGGTGTTGCAATTTCCGCCCATCGTGAAGTGGTAGAGTGGCATGACGAATTCGGTCTTTCAGGTGAACTTCAATGTCAGGTGAATTTGTCAGGCCAAAAAAACGTGACTTAAAATTCACCAGATTATTTCTTGAACCTGATGATTCGGTCCTTATGATATGGTGGAATATCCTATTAGTAAACGCTATCACTCTCTAGGAACACTGTTGTCACGAAGAGGAGTGCCTAGTCCACAGTAATGCTTACAGATATCAGGAATTGTTTTATTCGGATACTGGGTGGTAATGTGATTTATCAGAACATTACCCACACCATAATACCACCGCCTTGTATCCAGTCTACTTTAAACCCGGGTATCAGGGTTTATGTAGAAAATAAGCGTATTATACGCCCTCGCCTGTCAATATTATTGACCAGAAAACATTTTTCATTGAGATAGGTGACTTTCTCCCCTGCTCCAGTACCAAAGTTTCATATCTCATTTCAAGCGTTGTCGATGATGACGAGCCATCAGGGCAGGAATGCGCTTCAGGTGGCATAGGATCATACGCTGCATTATACGCCACGCTGTGTATTGAGACACACCGTTTGGGTCGTAACTATTGTAGCTGCTGATATAGATCATTTTAGCCCTTCGGTCATGGTGAACAATGCTAAGAATCTCCCCTCTCCTTTGGAATTAATGCACTGTGTCTGACAAACATCTGGCTGTGTGTGGTAACTTGTTGTCCCCCCCCCCCATTTATCTATCTCTTTCTATAAGTACTTACAACGGCTGCACACAGCAGCTCATCAAACACGCCGTTTCTGAAATAAATCTCCCCAAGTTCCAAAACATGAAGATTTAATCTTTATTCGAAATCTGATAAATCAGCTAAATTACGAGGTTCGTCGCCAATAGCTTCCGTGTAGCTTTATAGTGTGATGTTAAGGTAACTCTCACACACTCACTCCCTGATAAATCAGTTGCCTTTTCAGTTATGTCGCTAGACCCTCTACGTGTGGTAAGACAGTGCATATGAATGCCACAGCCACACGCAGGCCGTGGTTATGTCTGGGAATGAGTTCATTGTTCTAGGTGAGGGATGGTCATAATGTGATGGCTCTTCGGAATACATTACAATCACAGACAATGAAATTAGCGCACCCAAAAGGAGGCACTGGATTGAAATGAAATTTTATACAAACAAAGATGAAACATAAAGTTGGTCTAAAAAAAGGATAATTATGGTTGATATATACAGCTGTTCTCAATATTGTATCTGGACTGCCTTTTGCTGCAAAACAAGTCGCAACACGTTTCAGTATCGAACTGAGGACGCGTCTAATCCTATTCTAAGGCAAATAGATCCACAAATTTTGAACAGCCCCCTACAAATGCACTGAGTGCCACGGTGACATTTAACATTAAGTGTAGTTTCAGATGTGTCCAGGGATCGGGAAGATCATGGAAAAGATGAACTGGAAGCAGGAAATCCTGAGTGTGCGGATATGCATTATTCCACTAGTAAATTGCATCAAAAATACCGGTCAGGAATGGAAGCACATGAAGACGTAGAGTCTCTTCCATATATCGCTGAACCGTTAACGTCTCACGTATCAACATTAGAGCAGAGAGACTATCATAGGCTTTGGCCTTCTCAGACCAGAATACCTGCAATGGAGGAAGTATGTCATTGGATAGCGAGGAGAGGTCAGTTACCGTTCTCTTGGGCGCCTCAATTTCCCTACACTGTGATTATCTGTCTTCAAATGTAAACGGAATTTATAGCTAAATACCACAAGTTACTTATTTGTGGTGTATCACGTTTCTCTGGCTTGGCACCACTGTAAACGGAGCCAATGATGTTCCAGTGTTAAAATCAGAACACATAAAGGGAGCTGGGATACGCTTTCATAAACCATCTAGAAATATTCGTAAATAAACAGGAGTCCCTATAACTGCTTGTAAATGTGGGATTGGTGGGTGCTTGGCACATGATCTTTCAATTGCTTCGCTGTAGTCGTTTCAGACATGGTACTCAGAACATGGGTGTCCACACGTGTCCACATATCTACTGCTGCCAATACTTTTTGATTGCACATTCAGAACGATCGACCAGGTGAGCAACACAGCTCGTCAACCATCCTACAGTCTTCAGGCCAATGATGAGGGGTCCCTTTTAAACTCAGTTAATTGAGAGAAACCTGGTCTACCTGGGGGTCTTCTTTCCTAGTACTCCTTTTACCGTCGACTTGTGATTTTTACTAAACGCCGATTATTACAGGCTGCGTTATTATTATTGTTGTTGTTGTTGTTGCACACCACCACAACCGTGTATTCTCACCAATCTTAAATCTCTTACAAACGAGATCACAGTTAACTTATTTACTTATTTGCATAGTTTCATGATTGTAACTTGCTTAATGATGCGCTAATTTTATTGTGCTTGAGCAGGGGCGGGCAAACTTTTCTTTACTTTTAATTTTTTCTAGGTGTTTCGGTTCACCCAGTGGCGTAGGTGTGGTGAAAAGGTCTACAATATTTATTATAACTTAGTAATAAATCCGGAATATGCACTTACCTTCATAACTGCAAAAAAACATACTTTTAAGACCAAGTTTAAAGCAAAAAGCAAGATACAAACATAATAATTATAGCCACAAATATAATAATATCAAATGATGCATTTATATTATCAAACAATTCAAAATACAATTAAAAGTAAAACGTTTTTATCTAAAGTTAGTTCTCGTTGTTAGATTTAGTCTGCATACTGTTCAGACAATCTTGAATATTTCGGTGTTTTATTACTAACTGCTGATCTTCAAGCGGTCGCCCTAAATGTCTTGGCTGTCCACTATTTGACCAAGATCAACTTAATACCTACCCTTGTTCTTGAGTGTATATATTCATGTACGTATAAAAATTAAGTAATCACCTAAAAATATTATTTTTGAGATTCCTATTGGAAGGCTATTTTAACTAATAAAATTCATGCTTGATTTCCAATTGAATACATTTGTAATACTTAATAGGAAAAAAAACCCCACAGATCTATGGAAATTAATTGTTTCCGTACCGTTCCTGGAAATGTAAGTTCTTCATAAAAGCAGGTATAATCGTAGTAGTCAATCTTGTCATTTAAAAATCCAAAAAACGAGTCAAATCCTCGTCTGGTTGGAAGATAACGTTTTTTGTAATAACCTAAATGCCACTGAAACGATAAAAAAAAAACGAATTAATTTTGCAATGCACAAATACATTTTATTCAATTCCTATTATTAACTCGTGCTCTCCTTATATGTATTTATTTATATATCTTGTTCAAATTTTCAATCGTTGATAAAATACTTTTTATTCATCCACCAAGTTTAAATACAAATTTAACCTTGTTGTGGTTACACTTGATGTTAATACAGTCTTTTCAAATATTATTTCATTAATTAAATTTAATAAATTAATTATATAGTTTAAAAGATATATTTCAGTTGATATTATTCCTCTAGATGGCAACACCATCGGACAAAACAGCTTTTGTTAAATTTGTGATGAAGATTTAACTTGACCTGAATAATCGTATGCTAGTCAGACGTCAGCATTCCTTTTACACCCCTAGTTTAAAGATAAATTCTTACCTATTATATTCAACTTTTATTAAAAAATGTAATTACAAATTTAAAGTGGTTAAAAGTTTTTAATGTGAATTTTAAAGATGTTTTGCCTCTTAATATTGTGATTCTGTCATATGTATATGCATATTTATATTAATTGTAATAATTTAATAAAAAGTAAATGAAAAAAAATGTGTTGACCTAAGTAGGAATTGATTTTTAAAATAAAAATTGTATTACTTGTTTTTATTTCTAAGTCATTGAAACTCGAGAGTTGGGATTTTTTTAATTGAACACCGAATAGAAGTTTACAAAATTATTTTGGTTCAAGATGTTGCTTAGAAAATTAGATTTATTCGCATTAATCCATCAGCTAAATTCTTAAGAAGTTATTGAGCATGCACACAAAAAAAATTTTTAAAGATGCATTTTTTAATAATCTATTGATCAATAAAATACCATCTGTAAATGACATTGAATAATAATTTATTTTGATCTTCAGCATTTTGAATTCTCCTCTTTGAAATGTAAAAAATGAATACAAAACAATTTGTACTTAGTTTTTCTGGATCAGTTTTGAATTTTTATGTTTCGAAGTATTTAAATCCATTTTAGAATGTTTCGATATGTGAAGGATATATCCTTTTAGCATAGAATATTCACAAATACCCACACAAAAAATAATATAAATATATTACAAAAGTTTCTTAACTCCTAGAAAATTTACAAGTATATGAAAGAAGATAATAATAGCTAAAAAAACGGTCAGAAACCAGTTTAACTAAATAATTAAATTTATACAAAGTGTATTTTTATCAAGAATTTACTTAAAAGCACATTTTTCAATAAAAACTCTTAGAAAGAATAATTACATAACTTCTCAAATTACCTTTCCCACCATGTGGCTTTTATAACCCATTTTTTTCATATATTCTGGCAATATAGCTATATTCAAAGGAAGACCAGATGCCTCAGCAGGTCTCAAATCCCCATGATGCAAACCTACGTACAAAAAGGCTTATTAATTTTTATGAAAACTGATGTTCTCAAAAGGAATAGAAGAAGAATAATAGAAATTTTACACATTCCAAATTCCCCCGTCCCTACTTAGAAATCTAATTAAATTTTTTGAGATTAAATTTAACTTCAATTGATGTTTTCCTGCAAATATTTCTTAAAATTATCATCAGTTTTGAAATAATATGGATGAAAAAAAGAATTTATCGAATGCACACTCTAATAAAATTATTCATTCAACAATCAAGAACGTTTCAAGGCATGGGGTAGCTGGTCCAGGGCCCAAGGCCTTGGAAGAAAGTGGTTCGTCTCGTTCCTGATTCGACCTCAGTAAGATCATAATCCAAATAATTTTAATCGTCAAATGTTATTCCTTGATATATTCTACGAAAAACTTGGAATTTATGCCAACTTACAGTGGGACTGCTTTTTTTTATGTCATATCCGTCGCCCGTATCTAGGCCTTGGTCTACCACCACACACCATCATTACTTATTTAGTGGAAAGGAGCAGGGAAGTCTTAAGACTTTTTGAGGCCCTAGGCCCCTAAGAAAAAGTAGACCCTGGGCCCCTACACAAATGTAAACCCCAACTATAACCCATAAAAGTAGACAGTACATAGCTTACATTTTCAGATAGTCGTACAAACAATAAACCGAAACAAATGTGTATGACTTACAATCGCACAAACCTGCTTGAGTGACTGCCACCTTTTGATTGAATGAAAAATGAAGGTGAATTGTGAAAGGCCTACACATGAATGACGGCCATCACATGTAGGCAGTTGAAATATCGTTCAAAGTTCCCAGTTTTTCGGAGAATACAACCGGAAATAACATAAGATCGTTTAAATTATTCGAATCATGATCTTATTAATATTGAGTCGAAGACACGACGAGGCTTCCATTGAGGCCAAAGCCCCGAGCCCAGTTGGCCCATGCCTTAAGACAATTTGGGGGGACAGTCGGTTAGTGCCTAGGTTTGTGTGTTTGTGAATCACGTTCATTTATTTGTTTTGGGTTACCATTTGTAAGAATATTTGACGACGTATGCTATATACTGTCTATCTTTGGACCACATAGTGAAACCTACTTTTGCATAATGATCCAAGGTCTCAAAAAGTCTTAATATGTCACTTCAATAATAGTACTTTATTGAAACTGTTCATCACATTGCGTTTTTTCTGAGATATCACTTAAATTTTTAAATAAAATAATTTTTACTCCTAATTATATAAAAATTATTCATACAAGAGAGTCGAGCAAGCACAACACCCCTATTACGGAAGTTTGGTTTGTTATTATCAGTTTATGTATATATATTGTAAGATACTCGCATATTTCATGTTAATTCACTACAGAAGAAAGCTATAATAAATTTCGATTAGACCAAGAAATTGGCAGCTCAACATATTGATTATACACTGTTCAAAAAAATTAGGAGAGCAAGCAAAAAAGTGAAGAAACCGTTGCAAGGTAGCCATACATGGGCATAAAATAGAGAGTACAGGTGTAACAAAGCTCAATGCAGAAAAAAGAAGCAAAAAACAATTGTATGGGAATTATATCTTTGGAATAGTATAAAGAACATGAAGGCTTCAGGCCAACAATTTTATTGCAAGTAAATGTCAAAAAACTGATTATTTAGAATTGATACAGAATGTTTAATATGGCGTGTGGTTCCCTCGAACTGCTAAGACTGCCGCACACCTGTTGAGCATGGATGCGATGAGGTTATCGGTGAGACTTTGGTTAATACTATTCCTCTTCAAGGAGTGTAATCTTCACGTCCCACACAATAAGCGAAGGTTGTGATCGCGGTGAATGAGTCGTCCAAATGAGTCCCTAGCATATTGGGTAAGATTTAAGTCAGGAGAACATACTGGGCACTCCATGCACTGTTTTATTTCAACTTCAAGAAAGTTCTCCACAAGACGAGCTATAGGGCTCCTGGCATTATCCAGCATTAAAATAAAATAATCACCAATGGCTACAGCGTAAGGCACAACATGGGGTCTTAGGATCTCGATTGTATACCTTTGAGACGTCAAATTGCCATTCCGTATGATATGCAGGCCCGTATAACCACCTATGCTAATACCAGCCCATACTTTTTTTTTTAACATTTATAAACCCCGTGCACCACCGAACGTATAACACGGGGGTAAACAACACAGGCAGAAGAAAGGATTACAACACAAACATCCATGCCTTCTCCGGGATTCGAACCCAGTCCCTGCGGCACCGCAGTCAGCTTCAATGACCACTATACCGGATGGGCGGCAGCCCATACTATCAAACCACCTTATTTGTAATGTGATCTTTCCCCCACGAATATTGGATAATTTTAAGTGCCTCTTTCTCGCCCAACCAAAACATGTCTGGCGTCACACTCTAAACTGAATCCCGACTCGCCCATAAACAGCACTTGACTCCAATCACTTTGCATTCAATGTCAATGTTCAGCAGTCCAACTTCTTCGGGCCGCAAAGTATCTTGCAGCTATAAATACACATCATTGATATTCATACAGATTACCCGTGTGAAGCTCATTTCGGATTGTTTGGCTTGAGAACCTTGTCCTGTTGCCAGAAGAAACTGTCGTTGAATCCGCGTCATATTGGCTGTTCTGTCACGACGAGCTGTTTACAGGATATATCGGTCATTATTTGCTGTGGTATCCCTTAGATGACATTGGTGGACAGTGGTAACTCTGGCCGACGTCGAACAATCCCAGAAATAGATTCCACAGTCTTAAAATGGTATTTATTGCCCCTCCAACAGCCATCTACTACATATCTTTATATTTTCCCGGATTCCAGTCTCTCGATAATACACCAAGCTTTAGATTTCGGAAGATTACGTTGTCGTGACCTTTTCCAATTCCCTTTTTTCAAAAGAACAGTCGAAAGATTGAATTTCAGCACTGAGAAAACGAAAAACAGCAGTTTCTACGATATCAAGATTTCTGCCCTTATTCCCTTTTTATGGTTTTTGACCAATGTACGTTGATTTGCATATGAAGTTTTCTTCAGTTTTCAGCTATATTTTAGACAGTGGATGCTTTGTTTTACGTTAATTATCAGAAGAAATGATTGCGTAATTTGGTTAAATCCATGTGCTCCCCTAATTTTTTTAGCAGTGTATTTATAGGTCAGTTTCTTTTATAAAGTGATGAATTTGGAACAAAAAAAATATGTATATATATATATATATATATAAATATATAATATCTACCAATATAAGTAATTGGACACTTATGGTAAAAGAGATAAACAAAATTTATTCATATTCAATAATTTTCAGAGTCTCCACCTAAAGCAATTACAGCCTTAAGACTCCGGGACATGCTTTCCATAAGTGTTTGTATGATGGACAGTGGTATTTTCTCCTTTCGTCTTGGAGAAGTCATGTAAGCTCTTTCACCGATTATGGACGTTTGTTGCACCTTTTGATTTGGCGATCCCACTCGTCCAAGATGTCTTCTATAGGAATGATATCTGAACTATAGGCAGTCCAGTTCAATCAGTTTACACCATTGTCATCATACCAATCGATGGTGGACCTCACAAAATGACAAGCAGCTTTGCCATCCTGGAAGTAACAATGATCCAACTCGTAAAATTGCCATAGCATAGGAAACATATTGTTGTCTAAAACTGTGGAATAGGAGTAGAACTAACCATGAATTGGGATCAAGGGTACCAGACCATACCATGAGAAACATCCCTAGACCATAATTCCATCTCCTCCAAACTTTACCGTAGGCACAATAAATTCTTGGAAAAGGCACTCTCCAGGCATACGCCAAACCCAGACTCTGTCATCCAATTGATAGAGATTGAACCTTGGTTCATCACTCCAGAGAACTTGTTTCCACTCATCTACGGTTCAATTTCGAAGAACCTTGCGCCATCTCATCCAAGCAGCGTGGTTGCATTTTGTAATCAAAAGCTTATGGGCGACAGTACGACCATGGCAACCGCCTAAATGTGCTTCTTTGAGGATGGTATTTATCAAAACAACAGTCCTGGATGCTTTTTGGAAGTAATGGAGTATCTAGACCATTGATTTGGTGCGGTTTTCCGAATTTCTTTGGACAGCACTCGTCGTTCTCTTAGTTTCGATGGTCTGCCTTGTCGAATCACATTCCAACAATCACCTTTCACCTTCCTCCTTTAAATCCCAAAAGCCCTTGTCGATTTTTGGAGTATTTAACTCACGAAATATGTCCCTTAAGGATCGACCATTTCTGTGATATTCTACAACTGCACCCATCTCGAAGTGAGGCAATTCTGAATTTCGTGGCATCTTGCATGTGACTAACGTCAATGCTTTTTCTTACACGATATTTAAGTACAGAAGACGTGACAGATCAGAACCGCAGATATCCTCATTTGCATGGTTATCCAAATACTTATTTGTAGGTAATGAATATATGCATCTCTCTGTCACACAGTCAAATTCATACATGCTACAAAAATTTCGAGAACTAAAGTGACAATCTTCTTACACTTAGCCATAATGATACAATTATTGCAATCCAAAGAATGTTACGACGATTTCTGAGGCTGAACTTCACCACTTAATTGACTAATCAATTTGAATTTTTAGTTATAAACTTGAAAAATAACACAAATCTTAGACAAAGCAACTAATTTATAACTTTCATACAAATGAACTATAAATCCTATTTCATAGAAAGCTTTACAGTAATAAAATATTTTATGAGTTTAAGATCTGAAGAAAAGCATTTAAAGTGTCTATAAACTTCATATAAATATCTTATTGTCTCCCAGTATTCAATTTTTCTATATAATGTATTCTAATTAATCCCATTTAAAAGATTCTTATTATGATATATTATATCATACAATAGTATAACTATGATAAGAGTTTAATTTAAGGTATGAAAAAAATAATTAAAATTAATCGGCAATTAGTTTGTATTGATACTGTAAATGGTAACTTCTTGCTTAGAATTGCTAACACGATTCAGTCTTTATATGTGTTGGTGAAACTCTAGACTATATAATAGAGCGCTTTTTTAAAAATGTTTTTTTTTTCATAGATCAATTTAGAAAAAAAATATGCATTATTTCATTAAAGTAGGAGACATTCTACAAAATGCTAATTTGTGTGTATATTTTGTTGTTTTAAGGTATCCGACTACTTGCGACAACTTTTTTTTTTTTTAAAGGAGATATGGGAATTTTTTGTGGTTTTTAAATTTGCTTAGTACATTTTAAGAAAAATACATTAAAATTAAGAAGATAAAAAGAAATCATTATTACTAAAATGGGAAAAAATTGGTAAAACTTTACTAAAAATTACATATATGGGGCCCATTCTGTACCAAAAGTTTATCAACAAATTTTCAATTCTGATGTGTTGCTATGTTATTCATTTTTTAAGTGACCTTCAGGATAAGAGATATTTTAATTTTTACAAAAACTAGAGCCCTTTATCTTAGTTTTTATATGAAATTGCTTAAAAATAACAGTGATTATATTAACATAAGAGACTGTAAATTTTGTAATAAAAAGTGATTGATAAATCTGAAGGTATAATATTATACAGAACATGCAAAAAAAATTTAGTTAATTATTTTCAAAACTTTTTGAGCAATCGCTGTCCCCGTTTGAGCATTTTCAAAAAAACACATTTAGAGTAAAACGCGTTTTAAAGTATATCTTGCTTAAAGTAATGGCAGCTACTTTTACTAAGACACTTGTAATTTTTGTTCTAGTGAACGGAAAGTAACAAAATTGGTATTTTTATAAAGTTAATAAGAATGTCAATAAAATAAAATCATAAAAAAATTTCAATTTTTGGGAAAATTCCCAATTTTAAAGTAGTCTGATACCTTAAATAATTTTAAACACCTTTTTATATTTATTCATGCAATTAGATTTAATATTTAGTACAACTAAACATGAACATTATAAGCACTCGTAGTTTGAAACTTTACAATATCAGAGAGAAAGGTTGTAAAAATTTACAAAAATTATATTTTATGGATAAAGAGGAAAACATTTCACTACCTCTCCCACGAATTTTACGAAGGGCTTAATTCCTCTTCGAAGAATGTCTTCAAGTCTAACAATATTCACATTTTTATGCTTATGATCAATGTGCTTGCCTTTGAATGTTTTACTCTATCTTTATTCAATGAACAAAAAGAAATTCAATCTCAAGGTAATGTCATAGCGTAGGGTCATATAAAGCCAATCTGTGTGTAAGGCCACGTAATACCTTGGCAGAAAATATGTTCTTTTGTTACTTCCAAGGACTGCTGTATAATTAAGATATGCATTTTACGACATTGCAATACCTCCGTCAAGCCATTAAGAGGTATTTCGTTGCTTATGGAATGAAAAGTGATTTCGTTCTTCGGTTAGTTTTTATTTCATTGCTAGTCCAACTTCTGCAAATCAAGGCAATGGAGATAAAACTTACGAATCATTACACACCCCGGATTTTGAGGACATATTATGTTTCACGGATGTATCGTAAATATTGTGAGGGTTACGTGTAATTGGTTACAATGTTGTCATTCCTTTATTTTTGAAATCATTTTCAGTCATTTTTAAGATTTTTAAAAAGAATTTCCTGTGTTATTTTTCAATTTATGGAGTTTTTAAAATATACAGGGTGCTATTGTGAATTAATACAATTGTTTTCTGTACTGTAATGGTTATTTTTCTAAGTTTTTAAGCATTTTTCTAAATTTAATTCTATCCTGATACTACTTAATGAACATGTAAAAAATCAATATAATATCATTTATTTACTCTATCAACGAAGGAAATTAAAGAAATGCCCTTTTAGAATAGAGTTTTGCTATAATTTTGATTTAAAGTAAATGGAATGCAATACTATATTGTGTGTGTGTAAAAGAAATAACATGGTGATTCTCTTTAAAATCTACAGAACTGACAAACCGGAACATTTTGAGAAGCTTAGAAAGAAAAAAATAACATGTTAGCATGTTAGCTATGATTTGAAAAAGAATTTTTAAGCCACAGTTTTCATTTTTGTCTTATTTTGAAAATACTTTGGATTTACAATAAAAGTTTAAAGTAATATTATTTCAATACAGATATATTTTCTCCATTATTTTAATCAGTGCTTACTTGGAATGTAAAAAAGGGTTTCTTAAAAATATTAATTTTTCCGAAAATGAGAGGAAGATGAAAAATTTGATTCGGAATTATATTAAATGAAAATAAAACTTGGATCAGAACAATGATTTAAAAAATACTAAAATCCTTAATGTACAAGTTTTTATACTTCTTGCCCTTTCTCAAAGTATGAAAAAATTAAAAATTACAATATATTAGTAGATTATTTACATTTACATTGAGCAATAAAAACATTTTTGAAACACCAAATAATAAAAATTGCTTATTTTCTCTAAAAAAAGAGATTTATATCCATCTAAAAATATATCTTTATTTCAATTTTTTTCATAAACAATAAATTTTAACTATTATCAGTAATTTCTCATTGTCAAATTTGATATCTAGGCTGTTCAAAATAATACCAAACTAAAGGCTGAGAAACAATCCACACAAAAACAAATTGCATATCAATTGCTGCACACAATACGAAATATATAAATTAAGTCATTTTGCTTTAAATGCACTTATGTGTGGAAACAAATATAATGCTTATCATATGCTAAATGTCTAAAAAATTGGGGAAAACTTTAATGAGAAATAGAAAAAAAATGTAAGAATCTTTCTCACCTAATCGATTGGCATATTTTCCGGACATTAAGGCACCTCTCGAGGGAGTACACTGAGGATGAGTATAGTAATTGTTGAGAATCACTCCACTTGCAGCCAAAGCATCAATATTGGGTGTTGGAATCTGAGGGGACCCATGGAAACTCACATCGTTCCAACCCTATTTGAAAAAGTTAAAATAGATTAAGCTAGTAATTCTTTAAAGTTAATAGTTAAAATCAGTATAACGACTTATATAAACCATCAGTTAAAAGTATTGAATACTGATACATTTTTATGCATATTCTTGTAAACATTTTCATTGCTAATCATTGTCTCATAGGTACTTTAAAACAATATTTTAAAAATACTCTGCAATTGCCATGCAAATTTCAAGCAATCCAGATTTTTTTATTCAATGTTAGAACAGTTTTGTGATAAACATATAACTTTATTCCCAGGTACAATTATTATTAAATAATTTTCAGAATCATTTATTGTACCACAAAATTACATAAATAAATCATATTACAGATGGTTACTCCTTATTAAAAGAACTTAACTATAAAATATTTCTACTAGGACAAGTGGAAGTCGTAATGAAGCTAGCTGGAAAGGTTAGAGCACTACGATGTTTTGTAACTATACAGGAGATAATGTTGATATCACATTTAATTACACATGTTATTTGTTCATACAATTTATATTTCCTCTGATTAAAACCTTATAATAGCGTATCGATGTTTTAAAATAGATTTTTTTAATAGCGGTTTTTAAAACTTCCAAATTTTTGCTGTTTAGATATGCATATATAATCTATTTTAATGCAATATAAAATCGTACAGTGTCAATCACACATGAAGGGCTTATTTTTGTTCAATGATTCGCCTTGATATTTTTACAAAAAAAAAAATCAAAATATTTGTGTGGTGGGACCCATTCGCGTCCTTTCACTAATCCTCCCTAGCAATGTGAGTGTTAGAGTTAGTCATTACGCTGTTATTAAAGTGAGATTAGCGAAGTGCCTTTCGGAAGCCTTGGTGAAAGGGAGAAGAAGTTTTTGGACTGGAATATAGTTACCCGGGAGATATCTTACGAGTGCTCTTCTAAAGGATCACAATCAGATAAGTGTTTAATTATTTGTCTTACAAATTTAAGATAGTCATGCATGAATTTAGAGCTAGTTGCTTTGATAGGATTGCTATCAGAGCAAGTAAAATCAAACTCCCTGGATGATTCCTTTACAATTCTTTATTAGCAAAGTGGATTATATAATCATAAATTTCATAATGGAATCATAAGGAATTCTTATAAATGAGGAATAAAGAGAAAAAGAGAGCAGAAACTATCAGATCGAGATTTGTTAATCGTGAATCAAAAGCACATTGTTTTTTGAAAACTGTCTGCGTATTAACGAAAATGTTCAACTTATTTGTTTGTTTACTAATTATTTTCTTAAGTATTATTTTTCTCGCTAATGTTAACTGTTAATGAAAATCAATTTCAATAGATATTGAAAAAGAGGAAAATTATACATGAAGAATATCTTTACGTCAAAATGGCATAAGTTAACATGATGAGACATGAAAAGGTAGAAAAAGCTGTGCAAAATGAGTGTCAGTTATACAAGAAAAAGCATAGATTAATTTCGATGAAAGTTTATGTGAACTAAAGACATTTTTTTCCTGTAATTAGCTGTAACAAAGCCCATGTAATACAACCGCTTTCTTTAATTGATTTGTAACAAAAATTTTACTCTCAGATTATTAAAGAAAAAATAACTTATAAAACAATCATGTGTCAAACATTGTACATGTCAAGCATATAAATTTAAGTATGGATGTCTTGATAATCTGATATTCCCCTTGTTACTCTTAAAAATTAGCTAAATGAATCATAAATAACAAAACAATTGAATCTTGATAGTAAAAATAATCTATCCTTTATTATATAACAGATTAACCATCTCTTTCTATATATATAAATTGATGTTTGTATATATGACCTCGCTTCAGATGAAAATTGGCATGAATATGTATTTTTTTTGTGGAGAAAGTTTCCATGCTATCCTCTTTGTTGCAGCTCCCCATCAGGAGGCGCTACAGCGTATCAACTTCAGCACCGTTCAATCAATCGCCAAGTTACCAACATGGTCGCCAAAAATGATGCCAACTTGGCTCTATCGCCAACATTTTGCTATGTTTCCATTGAATCGCCATTATAATCTAAGGAAAGGAGTTGCTTGCGAATTTTTCAATTTTAACACAATAAATACAACAGAAAGTATTATTAACGTATTACATATCCAGATATAAATTATCTACACTATTTTGAACTCATTACACAAAATTTGTAACAATGTGTTACTTTTGCTAAGCAGAGATCAGCTTAGGAAGATGTTTTCAAAAATTGACCCACAAGAGAGTTACGGGGTGTTGTAAATAAAAAAAAAATCCTTTTTATCAGCTATAAGATTAACAGACTTAAAATTTAACAAATATGCTTTTTTTGTTCAACTGAGATATGTAAAAAACTTTTTTTTTTGTTTAATTTGCAATTCACGTAAAATTAACTCATTAAAAACTGAAACCTGAAATCTGTATTGTTTAATTTTTCAATTCACCCATGCGAAAAACGGGTATATTTGCTAGTACTGTTATAAATCAATTACTTTTTCATGTTGCTCTATACTATACGTTGCTATGTTCTGAATTTTTACTTCAAAAATAAAAGCTGAAAATCATCCCAAGCGTGTACTTGGAATTTTCAATCATCAAAGGCATTACTTACGGAGGCAGACACTTAAAAAAAATATGTGCTTTAAAATTGATAAAGACAAGCTGAAAAAAACCTAAAGTGCATAAATAATACATTTTGTAGTGAACCTGGGTTTTAAAATAACTTTACGGAAACTATTTTCTTACGTATATCCCGCATGTTAACTCATCATATTCAGAATCTAAACCTAGAGCCGCCGCAATGAAGGCTTGCAAAAACATTGTATTCAAATAGTCTCTTCCTTATTTGTCTACAGCATATGATAACAATACCAATGCCGTTTTATTGGCGGCGTGAATAAGTCGTTAACGTAATCTGAAATTCAACTGAAAGGACAAACACGAGGGAAGTATTTTATATTCAGGCATAGAAAACTGTTTTATTACTAAATATATTTTACTAGATAAAAATAAGCTAGAGTAATAATAATAATAATCATGAAATATTGTTATGAATTTAAGTAGAAAATAATGCGGAAGGTGTTTTTTAAAAATATTGTTTTAATAATGGAAAGGGTTTTTTTTTAAAATGATAGACAGCTATGTTACATTTACCTCTAGACAATAACAGAGAATATATTTATCAAGTTTATTATAAACAAAATGTAACAATGCATTTTTTTCTTTTAAAGTGTTTTTTTTTTAATTTTAAATAATATGAGTTTCTAAAAACACGTAGAAATCGAATACTTTTATTCTGTTTGAGCTTTCATTGAGAAGACTATCGTAAATCTCTTTCAATAAAAAGTAAAACAAAGAGAGTACTAGATTACAGTCAAAAAATTTGTGTTTTCAGGTAAGTGAATGGAAATTATGTGTATCTGATCAAAAAAGCACGATTTTCGTGAATAGGAAGTTGAAATCTAAGACAAGAAATTCCAAAGAAATAACTGAAGACAGAGTAATAAATAAATAAAGTTTACCAATACAAGTTGGAAATTAAAAACACAATGCGTTGAGGACACAAATTACCTAGCCAAATTTATGTGTGATTCTAAACTAGTATTCTAAGTTTGAAAAAAAATGAATGTAATATTTTTCATCTTTTGAAAGTACATACAAAACTAGCGCCATTATTTGTTTTTTGCTTACGCACAGCTGGCCATCCAAAATTCAACATCATTAAAGACAAGACATATCAAATTCAAATGCATTGGATAAATAATATTATATTCAAGAGTGAAATGAATTAAATAACATTCTTGTTCGACGAGCAAAACACGAAGAAGTTAGTATTTTGTGATTACTATGGCTGGGTACACAAAACTAGAACGATACGCCTCGGTATATAAAAAAAAGAGGTTTTGGATGTGTTATTTGGATATGTCAGTTCATGATCTTTCCGCGAATTCACAAAATCCTCTAGTGTAGCAGTGGTTGATGTGTGCAAGGGCAGTCGTTTGTCTCAATCATCGACTACATAAGTTCAATATGCATCAGATCAGCAGAACCGATGGACCAAGAGGCAAGGCCAGGGCCGTTTTTAACCTCCCTAGGTACTTCCAATTGTTTCGCCCCACGCCCCCAGTATTTTCAGAGCTTCTTTTTTAGTTCCAGTTTGGGTTCGAGAGAGATTTTCCCTAAACTCTCATACTCTTTTTCCTTTCTTTGTTTTTGCTGTTTGGATAGTCTTTCCATTATCCACTAAATATGAATCCACTGTGTCCCAAACTGGCAACCGGCAGTATAAGTAAAGGATTTTGGTATGGTTTGGCCACTTTTGTTCATTTTTACCATACGTCATCACGGACCACCCATTCGTTTGTGGATTAGTGCAGTAAATTTATGAAATATTTTGAAATTACAGTATACATTATTGTATGAACTGCTATCAACTTGTTAATTATCATCGCTTATCCTTTACTAGTTATTACTTTTACACATCCTTATTCTTTTTTTTTTGAGTCACTGTCATTGTACTTGAACAATAAAGGTTTTCGTCGAGCTTTGATCATTGTAAAATCATAATGACATCATTTTAATCAATTTACATTGTAATATCATTTTGAGTGAATAGCAACATAGAACGGTTAAGCTTTTCATTTCGCATAGTTCCGCGCACATACACACACAAACGCAACCCATACATAATTCACTAGGTGGTTTGTTTCGATGTAATTTTATTTTTTTTCTCTTTTTTCACCCTCCATTTTTTTTGCGCCCCCAAATCTTGTGCACCCTAGGCACATGCTTAGTGTGCCTAATCGGAAAAGCAGCCATGGACAAGGCAACCTGGTTTTGGTGTTATGGTGGGCAATGGTGCTGACCGTCGAGTTCCATTTGCAGTCTCGCATTAACCTGATGAAATTTGGCCACAGGTGTGTCTTGAAATAAAAGGATGACAACAAGCTCCAAAACCTCGAAGACTTAGAGGTGACTGTTAAGTGAATTCTCAATGCACTTTGGGTGGTGTAAAGTTCAATGACGCCCAATTCATATCGCCAGATAAGAACTGTAATAGCAAGTTATAATGCAAAATGTATGTAATATCTCGCCAGTCCCACCACTTGTATACGACCATCGTGGTGTTGTAGACAGAATCGTGATTCGTCCGATAGGATAGTTTCCATATCTTTCGTTTGTCCAAGGTCATAATGCAATGCACCGTTACATCTGCATATGCCTTTGAAGTACAGTCAAAAGTAATCGTGAGGATGGACGCATGCTTGGAAGTGATACTAATACAATCAATACGTCGTTCCTGCAATCAACAGTTTCATATTCATAACAGTGATTATTTCCTCCAATAAAACAACCTAAGTATCATTAATACAGTTATATCGAATAATCCAACTATCATCATATTTAACGAACATAGCTTTCAAAAATGTAAACACCTTCAAAAGGAATTTTGTAAGTTAACAAAAAAAAAACACTTTTTAGCTCTAATTTTATTTATACCTACAGTCAAAAACAGTATGAAAATTAATTCACAATTTTTTTTAAATATGCGTTTGTAAAAGTTATTATGAAATAAACCAATATGGGGACAGTGACCTCTAGCGGACAGTTCGAGAAGCTATCAGTGGAAGAGTTGCTATCGGACTTTGTACAACGTGTGAAACCTATGTTCCATTAATTTCTGTAATACCAAATATGGTAGTTTCCGTAATTGTCTTTATTGTAGCTCTTAATGTTAATGTTCTTTAATATTTGTAATATTTTAAATGCTATATTGAACTCTTTAACCAAAGATATTTGGTGTCAGCGACTGCTGTTTACATCATTATAATTAGAAATTATCTTGAGCTGAGACAATATTGCAGTATATTGAGAAAATTCGTCAAATAAGGTTTAACGTGAACTGTATCACTTTTGTAGGATGTTTTTTAGAAGTTTTTTCGAGAAAGATTGAACTATTTTTTAAAATCTACTTAGCTCTATATAAATACAATAAATTTTTAACTTTCCGCGTAAATATTGATTACTTATTTTAATTTATTGCACTTCATACAATTACAAAGAGAGAATGACAGATTTTTTTGCAAATAATTTTCATGCACTTCCTTACTAAAAGCATTCTTACAACGTATGTTTAAGCTTCTTCAATTCTGTATGTTTTATATGTTTGTGTTCTCATTTAAGATTATTTTTGCCCTCATTATTTCGTCAGTCCTGACTCTTTCGTGGTCATTTCATTGAAATAACCTCAAATATTTTTAAGGAGTTTCAGCTTAAAAGTAAAATTACACAGGTGGCCATTAAAATTTTAACACCAGGAAGGAAAGTAAACGATAAAACTTTATTTATAGTACATACATAGTAAAATAAGAGGAAAGCACGATTAAAATTGGTAGCACTTTGGTGTTATACGCGAGGTCCGAAATTAGTACACACAGTTACCACCTCTGGCAGCTAATACGGCTCTATCCCGGTTAGGCATCGAGTCGAACTGGACTTCGATGACAGATACGGCCAAGTCATTCGATGCTGCTTCAAGTCTATGCTACACTTCATCGAAAGTAGTGGCTGGAAAGCATGCTGCCCCGGGCAACAGATGAACACCCTCTGTGTCAAGGTAGGTTAGACACGATGGGAAACACATACGATCTTGCATTATCTTGTTGAGAGATGACGTATTCGAGACCTCGAAAATAAAGAAGAGCAATCGACTTCAAGATCTGAGAAATGTAACGCTCGGCGTTCAGAATACCGACGACGCGAACGAGAGGGATTTGTGTCGTGTACCAGGCCCAGGCAAATTAGGCGTAAGGCCCAGTGTTCTCCTCGGTGCCTCCAGACATGAATACGTTCACCATGATGCTGCTGTCGTTGGGGGCACCACTGTCATCACACAGCGTCTAAATAAGCCGTAATAATGGTCTCCATACAGATAATCCGTGCTGCTTCAGACGTCGTGGCACCGTCCATGCGGATACTTGCTGCAAACAAGCCCACTTCCTGACTCAAAGTCCGAGACGTAGCTATACGATCCTGCAAAGGGTCGACCTCAAATGTCTCTCCTCCATCCATTAGTGGCGGGAGGTCATTGAGATCGTGCATGACATTCAGTATGCCCCTTCTAAACATATTGATTTTATATTCGTATGACAGTCGTTGGATTCCGATCAATGCAAAGAGCAAATATCGCGGAATGATAAGTCGCAATAAGTCACAATCCTGCCACTGTCGAATTCTGACACGTACTAGTAGCCGTTTCTCTTTTTTTGTACCAGGCATAATACGATTGCCTCACAAACAATCAATATTCAAATGCGATTTCCGATTTCTACTGTGAACTTTTCTTTTACACTGAGTTTGAGATGCTGTTTATCACTCCTGCTGTTCATCACTCCTTGTTCGATTACACTTTAGATGCTAATCATTTGCATTTCCTGGCATCTTTTTCCTTTCATGCGAATCTGACGTTTGTATCATTCCTCCTTCATGGTGTTGTAATTTTAATGGCCAGCAGTACAGATAAAAATGAAGCTGTAAAGCATAGAAAATTAATAACAGTTTAAGCATTTGCTGATTCCAATTCACCATTGCATAATCTCAACTTTAAAAAATGGTGGAGTTCTTATCTTAAAATACCACACATTTTTTAAAACTTTTTTTAACTTCAAAAGTTTTTACGGAAAGTAATATTTTTAAATTATACATTTATATATTTTTTAACTGATCCATCTTGTATAAATTCGCCTAAATGTGATAAAAATTAAAGCAATTATGTATTGGTGTCACAAAAAAGAATTTTAAAGAAAGATTTTTTTTTCCGAGCAGAAATTAACATTCTCTGAAAGTTGTCACTATAGACTATAAATACTCAAACCATCATATGTGAATTCAGTTCCAGTGTCAAAATACAGCATAAAAGCATATATTGCTTACATTTGCTTATTTCCTGGCCTTGAATCTATTATAGTGAATTTGCCTACTCTAAAAAGAATCGGTGCTTGCTTTTGATCATTTATGCTATTTTGATGCTAATCATTCAAGGAATTAAAAAAATATTTTTCCATGAAAAAAATTATTTTATAAACACATATTTGAATTTATCGTAAAAATTTGATTTCAAAAATTATTTATTCTGTAATTGCTTATTTCAGGACACCTAAAAAAGCATTTAGTAGTATAGATAATAATGTTCAATTTACAGTTTGTGATCACAACATTTTTCTCAGGCATTTTAATTATTTCTTCGAGCATCATGTACAGAAAAAAACTAAGTTTAAAGCTAATATTCTTAAATGTGACATAAATATTCATTTGTCATTTATTCATCACTCTAATAATTCAAATTTTAATGGCAAATTGTGACTGTTCTGATATATAAATAGAGAAGAAATTTTTTCACGTTAAGCTTAGCCAATCGTGTTAAACACTGATTAAGTATTAAATAAATATAGGCACACACAAAAGCAATTTAATTACGAAATCTTGTAAAACCATTTAGAATAATCATTAATTATTCATGCATGAAAGCATCAAAAAGACTAATGACCGAGGTATGAGAGTTATTTAAAATAATATAATTTGTAAAATTTTATATTTTCATCTACAGTCGGATCATGATTTAACGAACCCCCATTTAACGAAATTCCTGATTTAACAAATTTTTTCTTTCCTGTAATTAAAATGGAAGCAAAAATCTCCATTTAGTGAATAATATATCCCGATTTAACGAATTATTTCAACAGCCGAAAAAAATTTGTTTATCAGTTTAGATTAGAAAAATTGGACTTTTTTTGAAATGACATCCTTTTTGCCAGGAAAAGAAAAAAAAGCTTTTCTTGTTCGAAGCAAATTTCAACAGCAAAAGGTGCACCCCTTATTAGACTTTGCAGGCATAGATGAGTCATGAGTGTAATTTGTCCCATGAGTTTTGAGCAGGACAGGAAATTCCTTTATCTCATCCCACTCCATAAAGCAAGGGATATTTTAAGAGAGTTTACCATTTACTCTCTTGTATGAGAAGTGAGGTTTATTATACGTACGGTTTTGGAAAAAAAATTTGGTTTTTGAAAATTTGTTAACCATGGCAGGTTGTCAGAAACAAATGCGTAACGATTTTTATGCAGAAATTGATAATGAAGCTTCCATCAAAACCGTTACATTTTCTAATTCTTTATATTGTTTGGAAACTGAAAACACGTTATGCAACAGAATGTAAAGGACACAGTATTTTCTTTTTCGCATTCAGTCGAAAAATAACTATCAGTCAGGAATCAAAAAGATTATCAAACATCTATTACTCAATATTTTAAAATTTTCAATTTACTAGTATGTAAGAATTCGCTTATAGTATTTTTAGCTGGTGAATAAAAAGTGTGTAGTTTATAACTGTTGATATTTTATTTTGTGTAGTTACTTATTATAGAATATACAAAAGGTAAGTGTAAAAAAGTATTTTTATGGACCCCGATATTACAAATAACCCTGATTTAATGAATAAAATGTTCGGTCCTGATGAATTAGTTAAATCGAGGTCGGACTGTATTAAAATACTAAAAAAGTTATAAGGATATTTTTATGGAATATTTAATGTGTGTGAGTCTATCCAACAAGAAGATAGATCACAAATCTGTCAGATCTAACTCCTTTGACATAGCTCAAAAACTTCACAGCAAGTATTGACGACGAACGTCGCAATTTCCAACTACGGTCAAGCAGCAGGATCGGCACTTTATCTTGGAACCTCATTCACTAAACTTCCATGCCATGTGAAGCTTTTGAGGGTCATTTATATTTAGCACACACAAAGCCACCCCTTACATTTCAGCTTCAAGAGCATTTACATTTAGATTCGCGTACTGACTCGAACCCCACGAAATTCAGGATCTTACGCTAAAAAATCTTAGTAGATACACTATGATTGATTTCTAAGTGTCTAAATTATAACAAAGACCCTCAAGAAATCAGACTGAGAACTTAATCATTTTTCTATTCATCAAACGTACTTACAACTCTGAAGCAAAAGTAAGCATTTAATTGAAGTGAACGAAATATATTAATTATAAATAAGGAAATGAAAATTTATATATAAGTTGCAAAACTACAGTAAAATTTATCATCAGTGACTAATAAACAGAGTAGAAATATTTCTTATTCATAGCTTCAACTTAACTATTGGGTTGGCAAGAAAGTAATTTCTCGGTTTTTCATTGTAAAATTTTTTTCTGTAATGAAAATAAGCTTTAATCAATCAAATATCTTCCATTATGTTTGATTGCCTCTTTCCATTTTTCTGGCAACTTCATGATTCCGAGCTCATCGAGTTTCTGGTCCTTATCAGAAAATGATTCAACCAAGTGCGTTTTAAGGTCATACTTATTGCTGAAATTTTAACCATTTAAAAAGTTTCGTTAACTTCAACATAAGTGATAATCTGATGGTGCAAGGCCGGGAATGAAAAATGGATTCCCTTCAATAATCGAAAAAGATCATAGTCCAAACTTGATGCATCTTTTACATAATTTTAAGCACAAGACGTTTGAAATTATTGTAACTTTGTTGGGAAGTGGTGTCGCATCCTCCATATAGCCCCGATCTTACACCAGCTGATTATGATTTATTTTTAATTTTATAAAATTTTTAAATGGTAAACCTTTTAAACACTCTATAGCAAAAAAAAACGACGCACCAAGAAGGAGTTGCCCGATTGTAATGAAATTTCGTATGCAAGAACATTTGTACAGAACATGCGAATGATTAAAATTTGGTGTCTAATGAATGAATAAAGGGAGCTACAGCGTATCGGAACTGCGCACTCAGCAGGTTTTTATAAGAAGCGATTCTCCTTCTGATGGTCAAAATTTCTGTTGGATTGCGATTTAGGATACCTTTCAACGACTGAAAAAATGTCTCGTCGCAGGATTCGAGCTCATTTCAAGCTACTGTCAGAGTTTGAAAGGGGTCGTATCATTGGATTAAAAGAGGCAGGTTGGGCAAAGCGAAGAATTGCTCGTCATATGGGTCGAAGCGATGCGTCCATTAGAAGATGCTGGCAAGAATGGGTGGACAATAGCAGATTTCAGCGTCAGGATGATAGTGGCAGACCTAAGGTCACAGCAGATCGGGAGGACAGATTAATTGTCAGATAAGCTGTCACAGTGGCAGATTAATCGTTATGAACCATCAGACGTGTGACCCTCGCACGAGTGACCACCCTGACCTTTCACAGACAGCTGATAGAGTGAAATTTACGCTCGTACCGACCGCTATGCCACCTGCCCCTCACACCTGCATACTGCCGGTGCCATTTCTTTTGACAGCCGGACCCCTTTGGTCGTCATTAGAGACACACTTACAACACAGAGGTACATCGACGAAATTCTGAGAACTGTTTTGTTACCGTTTCTTTTGTAGTACCCTAGCCTCATTTTTCAGCAAGATAATGCCAGACCACATACGGCATGAGTTCCTATGCTTGCTGTCTAACAGCTTGTCAAACACTTCCTTGGCCAGCCAGATCGTCAGATCTCTCTCCAATTGAACATTTCTAGGTTATAATGGGAAGGCGAGTGCATCTACCATTAAATGTTGATGACCTGGCCCAACAATTGGAGCAAATTTGGCAAGAAATACTGCATGAAACCATCGTTGTGCTTTATCACTCTACGCCATGTCGTGTGGCAGCTTGCAACTAGGCTAGAGGTGGGTCAACACCTTATTGAGCTCGTTACTTTGTAACTATGTAACTCTGAAATAAATCATTCAATTTTTCTGAAATTTTAATAATTTTCTATTCTGTACATGCTCTTTCTACCTGCCAATTTTTGTCTCTGTCGGACAACTCGTCATTGGCGCGTCTTCTTTTTTTTTTTTTTTTTTTTTTTTTTTTTTTTTTTTGTTATAGAGTGTAATAACAATGACTTCAAATCGCACTTGGTCAAGTTTTTTTTGCTGGTGAGGACCAGAAACTCAATGAGAGTGGATTCATGAAGTTATCAGAAAAATGGCAACAGGTAATTGAACAGAATGAGAGATATTTCCCCCATTAAAAATAATTTTTTGTACAAAAATATTTCATACTTAAAAAAAAATGCTTTTTGAAAAACCAATTACTTTTTAAACTTGAAACTGCAATTTAATTCAGTTCCTAACAGTTTACATAACCTTCGGGAAATTAAAGCAGTTTTCGTAAAAGAAATAGAATCGATGGAACAAAATAAAAGCATCCAAAAATGATCTAATAAAAACGGAAGTAAACAATTGGGATATGGTTACTCAATTGATGTCATTAATAATTTTAATTAGATCATTCTGATTGTAATTCAAAATCCCTTGAAAATCAACATTTTGTTAAAAATTAAGAGTTGAAACAAATAATAAACATACTGAATGACAAAGCTGCAACTATTGTAAAACATATCATCTTTACATATATATGATATTCGTTCTCTTTACAACAGAAAATCCATAAAATATCTGTAAAGCATTATGAACTTCATTTCAGAAATTTTCTCATGTTTTTTACATCAGTTTCAACGCACAATCAATTCCTTGGTTTATTGTTTGTTTTTGTTACAATAAATAAATACATAATTTAAAATACTTGTTAAATGATTGCGAGGCTTAATTATTTTTAATGCATTAAGAACACAACTTAAGCTGAAATATTCAAGAAAAATTCAAAATTTTTTTAGAACTTTAAGGAATTAAAAAACAGCATAGCCACATAACTTCAACAAAGTTTAAAGTGACGTATATAATTGTAATGCTATTTAACATTAAATCGTAGCTAAAATTAATTTTAATCAGTTTATAATTAACATTTTTAAACCATAAAAATTCAAAACCTTTTGCATCTTAAATATATCTGTAAGTTTAAATAATTAGAGAAAAACTCAAGAAACATATGCATTGAGAAACCGTTAAAAAAAATTTGTTTGAATATAAATTCATTTCAATCATCATATTTAATTCCTGAAAACAATGCCTGTTTTACTTATAATACCCTCCCCCAACAAAAAGATCACACACAAAATATAAACCAGTGCTTCTCAAACTTCCGATGTTTGCGACCCAAATTTAAGGCATAATTTTCTTCGCTCCGCCACCCCCATATAATAACAATTTATTGAATGCAAGAAAAATTTACTTCGACGCTAAAGCTACAATATGACTTTAATTATAAACCATACAATTTATCAAGATAATTATTAAATTTTGTATATGACAAACCAATGGGAATCACTAGTAATTATTATGCTTGTTTTATTTAGTATCGATTAATTAATTATCAAGTACATTGTGAGGTACTGATACACTTATAAGTATATCCGTGTAAATGTGTATTTTATTTTTTATTATGTCAGAATGTATTTTGTTTTGCTTCCTTTCAGTAAATTAATAATTATTTTAAATCTTTTTTATTTCCGACTTTTCAATATTCTCGCGCCCCCCACATAGGGTTATCATGCCCCAGTTTTAGAAACGCGTAATGGGAAAGAGAAACCTGCGAAAAAAGAACTGGACAAGGTAAATGTGGATAAAAATTTATAAATGTCTGTTTTTAATTGCTATTATAATGTGAGAGACAATTCAAAATAATATTCTACGAAGCTCTTCGCTACGATACACATTTCTGCCTTCAAGAAGTAAGCAGGAAGATAAGATGCAGGTAAAACAGAGGAAAATTTCTCATTAACGCCTAATTTATCAATTAAGTGCTATATTTTCTGTGTGTGTGTTTCTTTTGACTAATTTCACTTATTGAAATAATAAAAAACATACTGATTTATTTGTATATAGTTTGGAAATGCATAAGACACATGTCTGGAAAATAGACAACTCTAAAATGTTCTTCTGCTTGTAAATATTGAAACACCATGACGAAATCTCGCGAGCGATATGAACAAAGGCAAAGTAAGATGGTATATATAAAATATTTGAATTTCAGAGTCTCCACACATGCATGGGTTCATAAGCTCTCTCTGTGCATGGTCTAGTCAGCTCCTTCTGAGCAGTTAATTTAAGACTTTCTTCGCCAAATGTACGAAAGCCTGAACTAAACGCAGAGCACATTTTCAGACAGAAAAATGCAACAATTTTCATGAAAATTTGCAACAATGTAATTCATACATTTGCTTAGAATATAGAGTTTTTAAAATTTCAAAATATTCCATAAATAACCGATTTTTCATTTTATAATGTAAAGCAGAGTTGGGCAACTAACGGACCACATGCGGCAATTAAAAAGCGTTTGTGCGGCCCGCCAAGTCAGTTAGAAAATCCACTTTGAACTGAGATTTCTTTCCCGTGCGCAATCAAAGATTCGTCTTATACTTTTCAGAATTAGCAAAACTAAGTACCTGAAAGTTTTTCCACTTCGAGGTCATCCGCAGAGTTTGGAGAACGAGGTCACAAGAAAATTTTAGAATTTTAAGAAAATTGAGCCTAAATTCTATTTGATGTGTTATCTCATTATTGCTGATATTAATACAACACCTGAGAAGCTATAGCTTCAACTTTTTGACTCGAAATCAGATCACAGTGTAAAGAAAATGTTTAATGCTATAACATAGACTTTTACCAATCTTTGTCGGCTGAAAAATTTCCATATATGAAGAAATTTGCGGGTAAATTGTTCTTTATATTTTAGTCGACATATATTTGTGTGTGAACAAAGTTTTTCTTGCATGAAGATTAACAAGTATAAATATAGATGCAAGTTGGATGACATAAACTTGCAGGCTGTGATGAGAATTGAAACAAGCAATTTCACTCTTGATTTTAAAATAAATTGTAGACAAGCATAATAGGGTATATTTGTCTCATTAAGCTGATACTAAAATTAAACGTACTTGCAGCTATAAACAGTATAAAATTAGCCCAATAAATTTAATAAAACTTCAACTATTTTATTTAACTTACATTTATTATTTTTTATAAAGAATGCAAACATTTTTTAAAAGTGCGGCCCTCCGGTATTTTCAGCTCCCCGATGTGGAAGCTGAAACAAGTTGCTCATCCCTGATGTAAAGAAATAACTCATTTAGCGTTACGGTATTAGAGAAAAAAATGTGAAACACATTTTATACCAGAAAAAATTTATCAATTCGAATAAGAATGAGTAGTGTGATAAAATAAATGGTTCTCTGTATAGGATAGTGAAATTGGAAAAACGGTATGGAGTGGCGATGCTTCAACCATGAAGGAGACTGAAAGTTACGGAGTTAGAAAGGGGACCAGTGATTGGCTTCTGTGTAGAGAGTGGTTTCTTCATCGTACAGTGTGTGTGTGTGTGTGTGTGTGTGTGTGTGTGTGTGTGTGTGTTGTGTGTGTTTTTTTTTTTTTTTTTGTGTGTGTGTGTGTGTGTGTGTGTGTGTGTGTGTGTGTGTGTGTGTGTGTGTGTGTTCATATGGAGTGCACAATCCAACGATGTGAGGCAAATGATGTGAAATTATAAGATCTCTGGCACACATTGAGTAAAATATAAGGGAAGAAACCTGTGTGCGAAAAGTAGAATTAGATGTTCTTTTAACGACGGAGGATATTAGACGCAATTATTCATAAAAGTACGTTCTATACAAATGCCTTTTGAAATTTGATCTACATTTTCACTTTCAAATATAAAAAATAGGCACATAAAATCAAATCGAAAATAATATAGGGACTGATATCCAAAAAGCAACAATTTCAAATCGTAGGTACATGCATTCCAAAATGAGGAGAAATCAGTAACTAATGAGAAGTAAAACTACAGAGAAATTAGTTTCAATCAAATAATTTCATGTATACCATTTTCAGTTCTTTATATCTTTTTTAAACTGCATAGAAGTAGTCGAAATAGTAAAATCTTAGGTTGTCAATCTTATATTTTCATAATTATTTTAATTATTAATTGTGATATACTTCCGGATTATTTAAATATTATAGCAATGGGAAGGCAGTAACTGAACTTCAGCTAGAAATTAAGGATGGTAAAGAAAAAACATTGAAAATGGAGTATTTTGATACCTCTTCTTATTAAAATAAAATGAAATTAAATGAGATTAAAAGAAAAAAATAAAATATTTATATCATCACGTAAGAAATCGGAAATTAATATAATCAACAAACTAGTCATATTGAGCTCTGTTTCTGAGTGTTTTTGTTGAATAAGAGTTACAAGAAAAAAAGAACTAAAATAAAAGTATACAGAAAATGCTTTGGAAATTAAATCAAATTTCAAAACAACATTTTAAAAAGCAATGTACTTATTTCAATATTATTTGCACGAAAAGGAAAATTACGAATGAATGTTCATGTTGCTACATAAAATCTTTGGCTCAAACTTTTTCTTATGGGGGAAAAAAGGCAATTGATAAGGCTTGATGAATATAAATTGTTTTTCATCTTGCATAAAACACAATGACTGATAAATATACAACAATAAAAAAGCCTAATCTAAACTCCTCCTTTATAGCAATAACATTTTTCAATTTAAGTGACAAAGAAGAAATAAAGGTGCAAAAATGGAAATTTCTTCAAATTGCCCTTCATTTTAATTACACAGATAGAATTTGGTTAAATATAATAAATACCACATTTTTTTAATAAAATTTTCATTGTGTGTGTTTTTTAATTTTTTTAACTTTTTTTTTTCTTTGTAAAAACCACATTTAAGCATGTAAATTTATTAATGTTTTCAGATTTTTTTTTAAAAAATTAAATGCATTTATTAAGTAAGCAATGTACTAAACAGAGAAAAGTTACTTTCTAACACTATTTTATAAGACATAATGCATTAACTCTTTATGATCAATATTTTTGAGATTGGAAATATGCTTTTATACACGAGTACATTTTTTAAAAGTTTTTATATAGGTATTTATACTCACACACACACACACATATATACAGTCGATTCTCGATAATTTGAATTTGGAGGGACCAATGAAAAACTTTGAATTATTAAGAGTTCGAATTATCAAGAGGGTAAGAGAGAGAAAATTCCCAAAATACATGAAGTGAAATTTTTTCTAACACATTTAAATTTTAAACTATGCAATAAAACAACAATTGTACATATGTATAAAATTACTTTAAAGTATTTTTTAAAAGTACATATTATACAGTATAAATATAATACAGAAGTTAAAAATCCTGTATTAAAACAATACACTTATGTAGTAATTCTCGAACAATAACTCTTTCACTCCTAAGCAAATCTCTTCCATTCCTCATAGGAAATAAAATCGGTTCGCACCCAGTTCCGCCTCAGACGTTGTCCCATTGGTTCTTAGAAGACAGGATCTAATCCAGACCCTATGTGTGTTCGAATTATCTAAAGTTTTGTAATATAACTTCGAATTATTACGTGTTGTAGTCTGGCCAGCCACAGATTTTACTTCGAAATACTGAGTGTACCCAAACGTAATTCAAAATATCAAGAATTTTTCTAGGGGCTGATCATGTACTTCGAATTAGCGAGAGGCTTGTATTATCGAAGGTTTGAATTAGCGAGAATCGAATGTATATATTTATACGTTTAAGGCATACATCCATAAAAAAAACTGAACAGAGAAACATAGAAACATTCAATAATTTAGTTTATGTAATGCTTTTAGATGTGGAATTATAAAGATAATATTCTATTCAGTATCACTAAAGAAACCCGACTTTTTTAACCGGAATTTCTCATTTTTGAGTCCTTTTTCATTTCCCTATCCTACATCGGCTTATATATTTTGCATTGGTATTACTAAGCAATTGCTGCGTAAATATATGATGTTCTAATACACATATACAAAAGTAAGAAAATATTTTTTTTATTTTAATCAGAAAACAAAATACGAACATTAGTACAGAATTCGCATGAAAATTGAGTTTATTAAATGAAAAGAACTGCAATAAAATGCATTTAATTAAACATTTTTCTCATTGTATTTGAATAACTTTGTAAAAATAAAAATGTAAAGATCTTTTTGCTTTGGTATTTTTAAATTACTTGGAAACAGAATGATTTTTTGTAATTTTTATTACATGCTTAATTTTTTAAGGACTTTTAAGAAGTCAGCAACAGATAACCCTTTACACAATTTGGTGAGCGTGTTTTAATCCTTTTTTGTGCTTTTTCTCTGCTCATTAATTTTTATTACTGATAAATGCAAAATGTTTGTAACATCTATGGATGTACACACAAATGATATTTTTAAGTTTTTCCTTATTTATTTTTATCCTTTGGCTTAAAAAAATGCATTACTATATCCCTAGGGGAAATATTAATGCGATTAAAAAGTTTTAGGTTGTTTATAATTTTTAACACTATTTGATTGATTTATAAGCCAAATGAAATGCCGTTGAAAAAATTTTCATTAGAAGAAACATTCCGAAGAAAAACACCAAAAAAATTGTTACAATTTTGTGCACTTCATTTGTATCTTATCTATTGCTATTTAAAGTTTATTTTTGTTCATTATTTATCATCAACTACACCATCAAATTTATTTCTTGATAAAAATTTAAAACATTTATTCCTTTCACTTATAACGTACAGAAAAAATTAATGTAGAATGGAATTAAAAATTATAGTAGATATACTAAGCATTCAAATGCTCACACACACACACAAAAAGCTGATCTATTGGAGAGCACAATACCAAAAAATGAAAAACTTTTATGGTAGTAACAATCGTATACATGTTTGAGTTCTTAGAATTATTGAGATAATTTTAAAAATTCATTGTATTAAACATTAAAAAAAATTGAATAATTTTTTCTTGGGAGATTATTATTCTTTTCCCCTTATTACCTTATTAATTTTAATTAATAATTTTCATTGCTCATTAGTGAAAATAAAATTTCAAATAACCTATTTTGAAATTTCAGATACATTTTATTAGTAATTAAAAACTATAAACACAAAATAAGGCATTTATGTTCAGAACAAAACAAATAAAATGAATCAATCTGATTTTATAATGTTTGCAAATGAATAAACGTTTGGTTTGATTAATTTATTTAAACACACACACACATTACTGTCAATGTATACACAAGGGCTATACAAGAAAACAATGTTTAAGTCAACTGGAAAAGCGCCCAAAATTAGTACTACTTTTGAAATACATTATTTAATTACAAAATAAAAATATACATTAAGATGACGTAAATAAATAATGTTATTTGACATATTAATAAGAAAAAATAATCTTACTTACCAAATCATCAGCTAAAATGAATATAATATGAGGCAATTCAGGCTGAGGAACCACTGGAGGAGTATTTAATAATCCTACCACAGTGAACACTACTGCAACAAGAGCAAAGGAGGCAAACATAGCGATAATTCGTGGCCATACAGAATAAGTTCTTTCATTTTCTTCTGGCTCAGTTTTTTCCACCATGAAGATTGTAAGAAATATCAAGTCTTAAGAAATATATCAGAAGTTCATGTGACAATTTAATTTACCAGATTGCCTTACCATCTAGCGATAATTCCAGGTTGTTTTATCATTCCATCAATTTCCTTTATGAACTATGATTTCAAAACAAAAGTTTTGGGGCGCTTCATGTGTATATAATTCCATTCATCTACAAATTTCAAACGGTTGCATACTATGATTTAAACATTTTAAAATTAAAAAACATGAGAAAATTACGATCCAAAATTATAGCTTATTTTTATGTAAAAATGTGTTTGAGTATCAACAACTCAGTATAAAAGCTGGTAATTTCAAACATAGTCACAAAATAACATTTTCTTCGCACGATATACTTTTACTAAAAGGATAGCTAGTCTTTCCAACGATTTGTTTCCACAAATACACGGTAAAATTGCCTCTTCTACTTTCAATTCTTGATCCTTAAACATCAACTATTTTTAACGTATAGCATACAAAAAAGGAAAGAAAATACTACCCGTTATGCATCCGATTGTACATGTACACAACATAGATTCAATCATCTAAAAAATCGGGTCTAAGGTCACAACAGCTTCATTTCAACCTCAAGTAGTCTTAGAGCAATTCTGGCAGATGATTTAGTGACTAGCGCTTCACTGTAGGAATGGAACAATGCTTCGGTTTACATATGCGGTGAGCTTCGAGCATTGTCCGACAAGAAATCTACTCTGTCATAAAATGAACATAAAAAAGAAAATTCACTTCTTTTGTATTATGATTCTGTGAAATAGCATCATTTCGAAAAGAAACCTCGGATTTAAAACCGCATTATACAAGAATTGAATCTGGGTATCGTATACAAGACTAATGTCTCAACTTACAGGATATATTTTTGACAATTTCAAAATATAAGAGGAAAAATTAGTAGTTATAAGTAAACCATACGATACAACAGGAATTTTTTAAGATCTTTCAAATTTAAAGTGATTACGAGGCTTTAATTTATTAATATATATCGATCTCCTTAAATATCAATCAATGAGAAAGAAATAGAGAGATAGTTAAAAATAGCTAAAATGAATACTTATATTCTTTTATATGCTTATGGCATCATATCTTTTCAAAAGAAACATTTTCACATTTCAACGTGAATGAGAAAAAATATCATTATTTTATTAAATGTATTTGTACACACAAAATATATCTAAATTCTACAACTATTTCTCTATTTGATACGAAGTTATCAAAATGTCGATCGGTTATATTCGACATTTCAAATATTGCTTGAAGTCATCTTTCATTTTATCAAATCGTTTTCAAACTTCAACCATCAGAATAGCAATAAATTGATATAAATAAATAACAGTTCGATTATACAAAATCTGGGCGTAACGTTAATAAGACTGCAATGCTAATGCATCAACGAGGTTGAGAAACAGAATTTGATTTAGATAAATCAACGTTGTTAAATAAATTACGTCTACCACCTGAAAGAGTCATTAAATTCATTAACTAAATATTGAATGATCACTGAAAAAGCTTGTATAACTTTATTTAAGTTGTCAAACTTAATAAAGATAATATGCCAAATAGGTTAGAATGTTGTTGAAACTTAAGTGAGACATAAATTGAAGCAAACAAGCTCTTGACTCAGACTTTAAGAGTCTCCATAATTATTCATGATCAAAATTAAATATTAGTCGACAAAAATCTACCCCAATCACACTACTTAAAAGTAAATTCATTTCAACTTAAAAAGTTTTCGAGTCCTCATTTTAAATACGTAGCAATTGCTTGTTAAGCCATAAGCTCAATAAAGAGAAATATCAATATTTCATTAAAAATATCAAACCTACAAAATAATTAGAACATTCAATCACAATTTTAAACTAATCTGCAGTTTTCAATATGCTTGTTCATGATAATGTTAATAAAAGGGAATTAATTTCCATTCCTCTACCTTTGACAATGAGCAAATGCAGGTTATTGAAATTCAGTGAAGTGAAACTTGAACGCTCAGTTAGATTAATTTTAATCGCCTTAGTTTTAAAAACAAAGATACTAACAACAGAATCCCTCAGCTCGTTTCTATGAAATTCACAAGTCGTTAAGGTAATTGATGGTGCTGTTTCAACAGCGGTGTTGTGCAATTGTATCCAAGATAGTGCGGGAAGAGATATATATGACAGGAAAGAGAGGAGCGTTTGAGAGAAGTGTGTGAGGTAGTTTAGTAATGTATAAGGTGCGATCACAGTTAGTAGTTGTAAATAAAGTTGTTATTGTTACTAAAGAGTGGCAGTTGATTCTACATAGATAGATATAGTAACGTCATTACACAAGTTTTGAACCAATATTCTTTTAATGCCCTTATGTCTCTGTAATTTCATCTTATATCTCATTAAGAATTTTTTTCAAATACAAATCTTGGAAAAAAGTATTTAATAAGCCTGTGAAAATTGATACATTAGTCGCCATTGTCTGGTGGCTCTGCTTAGCAAATATCTTCGAAGTTACTTTTATCAATCTTAAAATCGTGTTAGCTACACTATTTTGATTAGCGATGCCAGCCAGTTAATATTTTGTAAACTATATATATATATATATATATATATATATAACCTGCATTCCTAGTTCCTAAGGCTGGGAGTTTGCTTTTAGTATTTCTGTGGCTAAATCTTTTCTATTATGACGATAGTTATCTTAGGTATATAACTATTTTTAGTATATATATATATATATACAAGTATATTGATATGTTTTAGTTTAGTTAAGTTTCTTTTATGTTTAATAGATTTGCTAGTTCACAAACACAACTTATTGTTTTTTTTTCTTTTAGATCATTGGTATTAACGGAATCAGACGTAGTGCAATCTCTATCACATCGTACCCCAAACTAGTTTCACTAAAAGTCTCACGCTATTCACAAAATATTTGCCTGTGAACCACAGAGTGCTATGCATCCGAAGTTCTGTAAATTTTAGATACAATTTAACATATTTAATATTCCTAATTAACAAAGATAATATCCGTGATTCTTATATAGCTGAAGAAAATGCCCTCCTTTCAAAAGTTTCGAAAAGTACACGATTTCTTAAACTTTTGTGTTTCAAAAGAAAATAGAAAAACATTTTAATATATAGCCCTAAAAATTTGTCTTCGTATGAAATAAAAAATTTTAAAAATAAGGAAATCCTTATTTTGAAAAAGTTTATTTATTTATCCAACGCCCGTGCTTGGCTTCTTGACCATTTGACGCCAAGCCTCCCAGTACCGACTGACGAAGTCGTCAGCTGGGTATTCATCGAGTCCAGTGCATTGGAGCAGGTGGTCGCCATCCATTCTGGTATGGCTGTAGAGTGGGCAGGCCTCGTCACCAAGCAGGCCAAGCCAGTGGAGGTATGCTCCCAAAAAGTCATGTCCGGTGGTTAGGCGAGAGCGGGCAACGGCCTCGGCTCTCTTCAGGTGCTCGGGATTTTTCAAATGGCTTTCTAAGGCTCTTGGTTTTTTGGGTCATGGTAGTATATTTGTCAATTGAATGGGGAAATAATGCTCTTTGCTCTTCAGAGAATCAATGGGACTTCCGGTTGAGACGACTCGGCTCCCTACTTGGCTTTTTGGTCGGCTCTCTCATTGCTAGGGATCCCAACATGACTTGGGACCCACTGTAAGGCTGCAGTCCAGCCATAAGAGATTAGTGCTCCGCAATTTTAGTTCGGCACTGAATTGTGTTAAGGCAGTCAATTGGAGTACTACTGCTTAAAGCTAAAATTGTAGCTTGGGAGTCTATGAAGAAGACAGCTTTTGCAGAAGCTAGACAAGCAGCTAGTAATTGCGTTGTAGCTTTACAAACAGCCAAGACCTCGCCATCGTAGTTGGTGGCGTTTTTTCCCACGGCGAGTGAGCCCTCTAATAGCTCACAAAACCATCCCGCGTCAGCTCCGTTTGTTTCTAGTATGAGCCACCGTCAGTGTAGATATAGAGCCACTCATTCGCTTGATATCTTTGTTCGGTCGTTTCCAGAGCGCATGATTTTATCTCGTCAGGAATGGCATCAGCCTTATTTAATATGTTAATTAGGTAGGAGCCGTTTAGATGGAAGGGCAGAAGCGACTGTGGAATAGAACTGTATAGGTGCACGGCGAGTCGTTAGTAGCGGAAGTTAATGTTTCTTCATAAGAAGTTCCACATTTGAAAGAGAAGTCTTAAGTCTTGAGTCTCTGTGTTGCAAATGTGTACTCGTTCCAGTACCTGCAATCTACTCTTTTGGCTCTCTCCCGAAATTTGAGAGTGAAAAAGTTGCTTTCCTATCAACAAAATTTTGAAGTTCATTAAAAGAAAAGTTGTTCAAGGAAGAATTGTCCGAATGCAATGAAATTTAAAATGTTGGTAAAATGCCTATGGAAGAAAAAATATTTAAAATTTAAGACTGTGAAGTATGTGAAATTTATCGAGCAAAATTCAAAATAATGGCAATTTTCAGTATGGTATATATAACCACCATTATTCCCAATATAACATGACAAGGCTTTATGTCGTACACGTTCTTTATGAAGCTATACGGCACTCCGTACTATTCTAAGTAAAACTTGGCATGCAGTTCCTGCAGGTACGGGTGGAGTGATGACTTTTCGTCTCATAGCACTTTCTCTCACTTCTCGACACTTCACGAAGCGCGCGATAACATTTTTATCAAAATTTGTCGCCAAAAATGATACAGTCATCTATCTGGTAATCTTGGCCATAATCTTTTCTTTTTTTTTCCAATCTCATGCTCGGAAGCACATTTTTCCTGCTTAACTCAATTTTCACATAAGCAGTGCATCATTGCAAGGAAAGCAACAAACGTGTGGCCCCCCTTTTTCAGTGAGTGAGTGAATATCAACGTCGCACTGTTAAGCTACTCGAGGGCTTTTGGCGACGGACCTCGTAATTTTAAACCATGGTCAAGTAACGAGGACGACACCTGAGTTGGCATCCCCCCTCTCCAAACTACCACACCGCAGCAAAGGGAGGACGTTTGAGTTCTCGACAGATTTAACGTGCATCGCTCCCTTATACGGCGGGTCTTCAGCGGTACTAGGCATGAACTCATGACACGCCGGCCACGAGTCCGTTACCTTAACCACTAGGCTGCCACGTCCCCGTCCCCCCCTTTTCCGGACTGCACGTCTTGAGTAGTGCCTAGTGTCGATCCACAGAATGGCGCGAGTCTGTTCACATGTATGAATTTTTGTTTTGCGGACGGCGATTTCTGTGTATCCTGTATACTAGATTAATTATTCTCTTCATCACAACGCACAGTCCTTCCTAGTTTTGAAGATGCTTCGGCCACAATTCACATCATCATCTTGGATTAAAGAACCACACCTTATCTTGTCACCGTCCTTGAAGAGATGTTCGTTGTTGATCCTTTCTCGGACAAAACTGATAAATGTCCTGCAGAGTTAGGACATATTGCTCAGGTGATGCATGTTCGAATGGTCGTTCAACATCGGCAGTCGTCTAGAGTGGATTCGTTACCGATCATCATGCATACCAGCAAACTGTCATCAGATAGTGTTAAGGTATTAACACGAATAATGTTCAGTAGTTTTGGAGTAGATGACCATCGGATTTGTGCGTGGAGCAGCTGTAACTAACGATGTCAACAATTCTGTTTTACAAAGAGATACAATCATTACCCTTAATATGATGTTGAGGAGTGCTATCTCTTACAACAGCCGGCCGGTCAACAAATAGAATGTATAGTAAGATGAAATTAGGAATATTTATTAATCTTCACATGGACACATACATGTGTGCATCAGAGGAGCAGTAAGATTAAAATGTTTTTTTTCCAACACAATTAGAATAAAAACAATTAGCCTTTTTAAAATTACACATGCTTATTTATAAATCAAAATTGTTTTATGAAATATACTTTGAAAATAAAATTTAAAATTGTTTAATAAAATTACAGTAACTTAAGATATTGATATTTAATGTTTATCTCTATAACTTAGAAAATAACTCAAAGACCAAAATCTCATACACGCATTTTTTTAAAATTTACTTTTAAGTTAACTACATAATATAAACTATTTCATATAGTAAAATGTGTTTTGAAAATGTTTTAATAACAATTTTACAAAACATAAATTAATGCAGAACGCATTAATTAACTTTAAAAAATAAAATTTTGTTATGGAATATTTAAGAATTTTAAATCTGAAATTTAAATTCTCAGTTTTTAAACCTACTCCACTGCACTTTTTTTTTATCCAGCCTTCAATGAGCTGAAAAATTTCCCTCAGCTAAAATTTTACTAGATCAAATAAAAAATGAAATTACTACATTTATAGCCTTGCCGATTTATATGAACCAATACAGTAATAATTTCACACATTTTTTATTAAACCTATTATTCTGTAACAAAAAAAGAAATAAAATTTTTTTAAAAATATCTTCAACACTATTCTTGAGATTTCCTTTTACTTAACATTTATGATGTGAAAAAAATAATCAATAATTGAATCAGCTTAAGTTTTTTTATACCATAAAAAGAATATAGGTTTTACATATCAGCATCATATGAAGATTTTCTATAAGTAAAGTTTATTTTATAAAAGACTGTCCACACATATACACACACAAATTCATTTCCAAATATTTCTTCATGATTTGTATAAATCATATAGTTGACTATCAATGAAAAATATATGTGAATACTGAACAGAAATAATTTCAATTTTTAAAATATAAAAAGAAAATTTTAATTCAGATAAAGAAAATATTTAAAAACACACACAGCAATAAATTCTTTAATTTATATTTTTATTAAGCAGTAGTGAAAGATACAGAATATTTTTGACAGCACATCTAAATAATTCATGTAAAAAGTAATTCAATATAAAAATAATCAATTTTACATAGCTTTCAATATTTTTTGTCATGGATGCAATTTCCATATTTTTAACTTTGTCTCGACAGTTCAGTTAATAAACTCTATTTGCAAAGCAGTAATTTACAAAGATAAATATACATATGCAATTTCAAACATACACATAAAATGCTTTAAACACAATTTATTTGAAGGAATGATGCAGATATTTCAAAAATTGGGAAAAAGCTTCTTTTGTATAGAATGATACAACACAGTACTTCAATAGACAGCATCAACAGAGTTGTAGTGAAGACGAAAGTAATAACAGATTATGCTGGGCTGAAATTAAAAACTGAATTTGAATACATATTTTTAACAATTGTGTTTTTAAGAATAATTAAACATCAAGAATTTCCTCATATAAACAGTATGTCTGACAAATCTAGATCTATCTGCTTATCTAAGCAGACTGGAATTTTAGACAGCAGTATTTGTTACAGCTCATTTTGTACAACGTAGCATGAAAATAACTTATACATAATATATAATACAACAGAACAATATTAATGGAATAAGCAACCAATACATATACAATGGTTCTTGATGTTTTTTTACGCATAATATAGTACTTCAAAACTCTTCCAAACATAGATATTATATCAGATAAGGAACACTAAAAAAAATATTTTGGCATGTATCAAGTCATTATTGACAACAGAATCAGATTTAACACAAAGAAACGAACTGCATCATAGAATGAGTAGATGTCACAATTCAAAATCTAAAACATTAATAAGTATCTGTTCTGTTTATTAAATTAAAAATTTACCATATGAATGATTTAAGAAATATTTAACAATGTAGACAACACTCAACTACTGATGTTGCATATAAAAATTAAAAGTAATACAGTAAATGTTAATGTCGCAAATCATATTTAAATGTAGGAATATAATCACAAAATTATTTAGGGAAACATGCAATTTCGATTTTCCATAACTAAGAAAATATTAATAAAGATGTAAGTTGAAAACATAATGAAATTCAAATTTTTTTTCATTTACTTGATGCTCAATACTATTGATTTCAAATGTTCCCGATTCTCGTTGTACTAAAATACTTTAATTACAATTAGGATGGCGTAAATGTAAAGACTAACTTATTTTCCAACATTAAAGGTTAACATTTACATGATATGGAGTGGCATTTTATCACTTTTCAAAGAGTGGCTTATTTCACTTAAATTTACAGCAATGCATTTAGTTATAAACATTTAAGTATCATTGTTTAAACTATATGATCTAATAAATTCATTTTAAGAGTTAAGTAACAACTCTTAAAATTAAGTTACTCTCTAAGTTAAAAAACTAAGTTCATTACATTCATTTCATTAAAATGTTATTAACAGACTTCAAATGATAGAAATGTGTTTAACATTAATAATTACAGTCGATAATTAAAGCATGCAAAAAAATTTATAAATGTTTGTCCATCTATTGTTAATGAACAACATTACTGAGAAATTTTTGAAGAATTTTGGACCTGGTTGGGGGAAGTATTCCCAATATAAAACTTACACTTTTGGGATTTGCTGCAATTTTTTTTCTTTCTTTTTTCCATTTTTATTTATCACAAAGGGGGGGAAATCAGATATTTTAACAAATAAAGTTTCACTGGCTCATTTGATCACACACAACGTACATATTTCTAAAAATTTTGGAGACATTCAAGCCGTTATACCGTGGCTAAGTCACAGTTTTAATGCTTAATTTTCCATATTCTATATTCTACAGAGGTTCATAAATATATCAGCAGCTTAAAATTTAAGAAATACATGAATGAACAATGAAGTTTTTAAATTATAGTTATTAAAAAGCTCGATTCCTTAAAAATATTTAACTATATACAAGCGAAAAAATTTCTCTTTTGGTGTTACATGCCTCACTTATGCATGTAAGAATTGTTTCTAAAAAAATATTTCATGCAATTATAATCTTAAATATATAGTTCTCTCTATTAATCCGAAGTATTATTTTATAATTATATATTATATAGATTATTCGCCTGTACTACAATATAAAGATTCAACCAAAACGGAGTTAATACTGATTAAACTATCCATTCACCTTCATGCAAGACATGCAGTTCTCTTGGGCATTTGAAAAGTTTAAACATTTTAGATACCTACATGTAAAAATATAAAAGAAAAAGAAAAAAAATCAGAAGAAACTTTACAATTTCTGTTTAAAATTTGTTATATTTTGAATTTAATACATTCAGACTTCAAAAGGTTACTTTTCAAAACATACTGGAATAAAATATTTCATTTAGGGGATGTGTCAAAGTTAAATTTTTAGAGTCACCATTGGAAATATCAATAAAAAATCATTTTCTTTTCCTTCCACTTCATTTTCAGATATTTCTGTAGTAGTTGTCAGGATTATTTCGTTCTGCAAAGCATAGTTCCATATTACAAATTAAATTTATCAATACAAATTAAATTTATCAAATAATATAGAACAAGTTAGTGATTTTATATAAATAAAAAGTTAAATTTCATTTTCCTTTTTAGATCGCTGAAAACTGGACCATAATGCATACAATTGAATAACTGATAGTAATGTAAATTGAACACAAAAATACAAAAAAATCATTAAAAGTTCTGGAAATGGAATTGGTACTTCTACAAAGTAGGGTCTTTAATATATAAAAACAATTTCATTTATTTAAAACACTACTCAATTTTAAATGACAAAACTGAAGGTAGCTATTTCAATTAGCAATTTTAAATAAATATCATACATTTAAAAAAAATAACTACCATCACTTTTGAATATCTAATAAAGGCTTTTGATTCTGTTCTGGAGTAAATTTTTCAAGCCATTTTAACTTAAATGTTTTAGTTTTCTTAAATAAAGAGACTGAAATGAGAAACTTTACATGCTTTAAACAATTACATATAAAACAAATAAAAAGAAATAACAATTTCCGAAAATCATTCTGATAGATCTATTTTATAAGCATCTTTTTACAAGTGATCTATCAAAAAAAGAAATTAGAATTTTTATAACTGAAAGCTCTGTTGTTTTTTAATATACAAAGCATCGATTTATTTTTAAAAAGTCATTTAAATAACTACTCGACATTTCAATTTCTCACTACACCTAACATATGAATTGCAAAACTTCATTTCAGTTACTTGATGTTAAAAAACACATTTTTTCCAGTTAATAGTGCACCAATGTGCTCTCACTAAGTATTAAAATCTTTAAAAAATCAAATTTAACATAAGGCAATGCTATCAATGTTTTCCTTACTTCACTTGCTCATTAAAATACAAAGCATTATGGAAAAATGCAATTTCTTGAACAATAAATAAGTTAAATTTGATGATTTTCATCAACTGATTTGAATAGTTATACCAAAATAATGGCATATAACAGAGCTTTAGAAAAAGGTTTTGTCACCCCATAGTTCTTGTCAAAAAAAAACTAAAATCACATATATCCCCAAGTAACAATTTTTATCAATTGCTACAATAAAATATATTGCAATTTTTTTTTATTGTTATTTTCCTTCTTTGAGCTGCTCAAATATACCTTGGAAAGTTTCCTTGATGGTTTGAACAGTTTCAAAAAGGCGGCATATATGCACAGTTACATTTAAGTGCACAGAAAGTAATATTAAAAAAAAACTGTTTTTTTCCTTTATTCTCTTAAACTAATAGCACAGCAGAAAATAAACTAAAAATTGGCAAATTCTCTTTTTTTTTAACACAAATGCAAAAATTTAAGGAAGGAAAAAAATTTTAGAAACAAAAAAATATTTATTGAGTAAATTATTGGTTCTCATTAACTTTTATTAATTAGAAGATAATATAAATTTTTTAAATAGATCATTAAAACCTAACTTTTTATATATATGTTACGGTGAAACACCGAAATCTGGAGAATGTCGACATTCACCGGTGAATGTCAACAAACACAGTCGCTTGGTGTATGTCCGAAATATTTGCTAAATACCCTTATTTCTGACTTTCACCGAGGAATGTCGACATTCACCGTGCACTAATGGTGAATGTTGAACATGTCCGAGATTTATATTTTTTTCTCCGTAATTCAGTCGCGATAAATTTTTTGCCTCTCTTTCTGAGAGGAATAACTAAGAACTTAAAACACACAGTACTTTCAAAATGAGAGAGGAAAATTATAGAAGTTAAAAACTTTATACAGTACATTCAAAATGAGAAAGGAAAATAATAGAAGTAAAAAACTTAATTATACAGTACGTTCTAAATGAGAAAATAAAATAATAGTAATAAAAACTTACTAAATTATGTGAATCAAATCTTATTTATTGCAACAACTTAAACTATTATGACACTTTGAATTGCACAAGAGGCCCTTGCTTTTACAACTGCATTTATTTGTGGAACACTTTCTTTTGCAATGACATCGTGTATAGCCTTGCCCACCGCTTCTCGAATTAGCTGCAGCTGCTTCTCTCAGCGAAATTTCTTGAAAAGAAATCTTATCTATGGAAAGGAGCTGTTCTTTACAAATTTCGAACTGATTACGTGTGTAAAGCTGCTTGAGGGTACCATTTTCATTCGCAAGTTTATAGAAGTTGGAGTCTTCTATTCCAACAACAACTGCTAACACATTTCGATTACCTGTACTACCATGGTCGACATCAGGGACTTGTTTTCGACATCCACCAGAGCATATCTGTGATTGTCGACATACACCGGTGAGGGTCCGAATGTCCAAGTATGTAATGAAATATTCGATCTTTCACTGACGTATTTGGTGTTTGTCGACATTCTCCAATTTCGGTCTTTCACGGTAACATATATATAAACTAGTTTTCAGTATATACAATATTAAAAGCAATTTTACAGTAATTTCTAGTTTGTTTTTTCCTACATCACATGATTCCAGCAACACAAATACTGTGATTTACAATTTCTATCAATATCATGAGAAGTACAAATACATTGATTCTATACTAATTAAGTAATAATAATTTTACTTTAAATTCATTCTTAGCACTGCATTATCGAATACAATATTTGAATAGCATCAATTAATACCACTACTATAAAAAAGATATGAATAATTTCAATCTCTGAATTGAAATATATAGAAATAAGTGTTATTGTATATAGAAAAGAACTGGTACTAACTGCCCTTCTAAAAGACTTCACACAGCACTAAGATCTCCTCCCCAGTGGCGTAACGTACACCCCCGCAACCTCCGCGCTGCGGGGAGGCCCAAGGCTTCTAGAGGCCCAAAGCTTGACTGACTCCATTAACGTAGATTTTCTCAAAATTCGCTTTACATTTTTTAAAATCGAATTTTTAAGCGATTTTCCAATTAGCGATCTAACATCACTCATAATCAAAACTTTCATACGCTCATTAGATATCTTTAATCCTATAGCCAAATCAAAAAACTTTTTTTTTATTTGCTGTAATCCAGGCGATAAAGAGATACTTTTCTTTAGTGGATTTTCTTTTTAAACCTAAATTACTAACAAATAAAACAAAAGACAGACGGAGAATCGGATAAAATGCTTGGAAGATATAAAAATTCAACACTATTATTATTACTGTATACACTACATTAGCTGTAGGGAGTAAAAAAATACATGATTTACTTTTTAAGAAGCTGCAGAGAAAATTATTGGCGTCTTATTTCAATTTCATTTAGCAAAGTCGTAAATAACGTACATCTGTAATGCTTTTTTCAAGTAAAATCGTATTACGATACTTGGAAAAGCATAGAGAGCATTTGATGATAAATTTATGAGTATTCAATCAAATGAAGAATAAAGAGAAGAAAACATAATGGAATGTATCAGTTTTTTATTCCTTTTTTCATGAAATCATTTTTGCTTCATACAAAGAACTCTCCTTATTAAAAGTTGCAGTATTTACGCTAGTATGTAATCGAACTTTAGGTCAAGCTCATCCCGGAATTCAAAAATGAAGAATAAGGTAAGTGATACCTTTTTTCTTTTGTAAGAATTTTAAATCTAAAATTATTTTACAGTGTTCGTGTCTTTCTTAGTGTTTGTTTTTATTTAAGTTACCAGGTTATCTATCGTTCGATATCCAGTTTTAATAAATATTACAAATACTCTCTAATGTTATAATTATTTATTTCATTTACTCAGACTCCGGCTGTGATTTTGTATTCAGTTATAAATTTAATATTAAATATTTTTATGTGATGTATAAAGGTACATTATGTTATGGTTTGGCAATCCTGTGCATATGTATATATATATATATATCTGTATTTATATATATATAAATATACACACACATGCTAGAAAAGTGTTCTTAAGGATGAATAAAAGAAGATAAGCTCCGAAGAAACCACTAGACTTGTTAATTCAACGCCAAAACGACTTCGGGAGGTTTTCAACACTTGGGGTTATCCAACTAGCTATTAAATAGCTCATTATCCTTTTTAAATAATTTTTATAGTTACTACTAAAACAGTGAAGGCAGACTTTTTCTACTTGTTTTTTGTTGGTATCACTACAAACTTGGCATTTTGAAAGCTATGAAAGCAAACCAAGTTTACTTTTGTTATTCTCAATGCTGAAATAAACTAAATAAAATATAATTTTATAAAAATTTTCAAATTCTGGTTTTTGAAATTTTTATCCTTGTTTATGTAAGCAGTAGTAGGTGAACGCAGACTTTTTCTAGCAAGTATATATATATATACAAGATCCGGCTTGCGGGTCTAAGACCTGACCTTGTGGGGGGCCGAATTATTTTCCATTATGCCACTTCTCATCCCTATACCTCACAGTAGTTAAAGTACCTTCCCGAAAGACAAGGAGTCCAGTGTGCTCTTTCAACATCATGATACACAGACACAGAGCCTCCTCCATAGTGGTTTACTTCCATGATGTTGGATGGAAGGTACCCTGGTTCTTCCTATATGTGAACATGTTTTGAATCAGTGTTCAGATTGCATCTCAACTCATCAGTGAATTCAGGTCCAATGCTGTAATGTCCAAGGATGATAATGTCTGCTCTATGTCAGGCAGCCCTTACTGTGACCTGGAGAGAGTAGGACCCAGATCATTGTCTCAAGAGATAAACCCCTGAATCTTCAATAAACAGCATGCCCGAAAACTGAGGTACCAGAACCAGCAAAGAGCTCATTTGCTAGTTGAGCAGCAGTTATCTATTTCTTAAAAGTTTTCGATGACTCTTGAGCCTCTTGCAACTGTTCTTCTGGATACTGTTCTGGTTTCCTGAACGTATCTCCATAATCTGCAAACCACATTTCAGGGCACATTGAACGATCATGCTATAACTGCTTCGGATTAATCTGTCTCCAATCTTCCAAATGCTCTCCATCGTATTTCATCTTCCAGCAGGTTGGGTATTTATTTTTGCTACTGATTAATCTGTCTCCAATCTTCCAAATGCTCTCCATCGTATTTCATCTTCCAGCAGGTTGGGTATTTATTTTTGCTACTGTTTGAAAATTTTCAAAATAATCATAAGCCTACAGAAACATGAACAATATGAAACCTTGCAAAGTAGTGTCTGAAATATCAGTCATATCAGTTACCTTAATTTGAATAAAATACGAGATCAAACTTGACTGAATATTAAAGAGAAAAGTATCTTTTTGTTATGCTAACTAATTTTCATTAAAAATGGTCAGCAGTTTTTAAAAAATCTGCAAAAAATGCGTTTGTTTCTCAGCTTCTGCACACAAGGGTACAGGGCAATACTATGATCATAGGATGAAATTTGAGAGTTGATACAACTTACTAAAGCACACATTTTTCATACAGGAGTTTATGGTCAAAAATGACATGGCGAGGCATGAACACATAAAATGTGACAATAAAAGTAGAGAAGAAAACACAGCAGCAAATGACGTTTCCTTGCAGATGCATCAAATCACGGATGGCTAAATCAAATATTGCCATCTACCAACAACATTGCCAGCCAATCATGGTGGCCTAATTTGTATCACTGTTAGTAGTCACAATTTTGAGCATTTACTGTGTAAGAAACTTTCAATTTGTTCCCGTGGTTCTGACAATTCCAAAATAGATATATAAAATATTGAAAATTTTGAAATGTGTGAGGAATAAAGGAGACCCTAACTAAAGTATATTTTTTGAAACTGTTGAAATGGATAATATCCATGTTACTAAATTACCCACTCTTAAACATATTAAGAAATATAGGATATTGAAATATATATCCTGTTAGCCTATACTTATGTACATGATGTAATTAAAATAATGACTTTGATAGGTTCTGATAATTACTTTGAGATAGTTACGGATCGAATTCAGCGTCTACATAAAAAACTAGCATGGTCAAAATGGTCACCATTTTAAACAGAATATTCACAATTCTAGTGGAATTTAAAAGCAGGATTTCAACTCCTTAATAGTCTTTCCTTACCCTAGTTAGAAGTAATGGCACGATAGGAAATAGCAAAGAGTACAAAGAATAGTGTTACTCAACATTTTTTTTTATTGACTCCTCCATCACATACTTTTGGACAAAAATGATTGTCTAATTGATTTAACTTCTTTGTAAAAAAAATAAGCAGTTGAAATTCAATAATTAACTAGAAAAAAAACTTGCTTCATTGTCCTGGAACATAAAACCCAGTAAATTTGACGATAAGACAAATAAAAGCTGCAGAATTATCAAATAAAATCTGCTGTGTAGAAACCCTTCCCCCCCCCCAACCCCTATTTTTCTTAAGAGAAATTTTCTGAATTTTGGTTAACTTCAAGGGCATTTCGGACAAGTATGAATTAGAATCGCAAAAACAAAAGAAAGGAAAAGATCGAAAATTTTGTTTCTTATTTTAAATAGAATGAAGACTTGCACCTGAAAATTAAAATAATCTACAAAAACTACAAAGAATAACAAAATGGACTAGGTGCTTCTTTCTAAAATTTAAGTTATGTGTTGCGTCTCACATTTTCAGAAATTGGCAAGTTTAGGGAAATACGGGTTCCACAACAAGAAAGAGCATTCATTTTTCATATGGAAATTATTCTTCTTGGAAAGAATCAAGTAATTGCTAGATCCTTGAATAAAAAAGCATGCTCCATTTTTACATATTAAGATTGGAGGAAGATGGGAACATTCTGAATTCAGTTTAAACCAGAAACATCCAATTTTGATCCTTAAGAACTCTAATTTTACAGAACAAGTAATATTTCATGAAGGAGTTTCCGCATCTCTCTCTAAAGTTAGGAACCGTTTCTGAATAGCCAAAGAAAGACAATTCAATAAAAAATAGTGTTACACCAGTGCTTAAATGTGATTTTTCAAAATATTCTGCTGTACCTGCTAGATAGATTTCAGCACCTTTCCAAAAAGATTGAACTTCTAAAACATATTTTGCAGTTTCTGGCACTGATTTTACTGAACTCTACTATAAAAAAAGTTAATTCAAGTGCTAAAGCCTATGTATATTTACTCAGACAATTACATGGGCATTGCTCAACTTGGAAGAACTTCTGAATACAATAGAATTTGTTTAAAATTAAAGGCAAATTATGTATATTTATTTGGACTTGAAAAAGGTAGAACCTTTAATACCCACTCATTTTTTACACTCAAGACATTACTCTATAAATTGCTCCTTCCATTTCTTCCAAAGTTGTTTTTGAAACACCCAATCATTCTGCATCAATAAAAAGAAAACTGTTCCAGTTGCAACTGCAGCAAGTTATGAGGAAGAAATGGAAACAGTTGTATATACTGCATTTAAAGAACTGCATACAGGCTTTTTTCACCCAGAAATCAAGCAATGCAGACCAATGATGTAATTCCCGTTACAGAAAACAAGAAATCAAAGCTGCTGGGGGAGCTTGGAATGATCCAGGAGGAACCACTTGAAAGAGATTGACATACCAAATTTGGTCTGGTCAAGAAAAGATATGGTGTACTGACAAGGGGAGGGCTAATTCATTTTGGGACTAAGGAGATTCATTTTGGGACGGGACTTTGCGCAATAGTGGTACTCCTTTAGGGTATTCAACCTTTAATGTAATTCTGCTGAATAAGCAGTCAATTCGGAGAAAATAGCCTTGAAATTCATGCTTAGCTTTTGCAACAAAGTTTGAATTTCCACCAATGGCGCAGCCGCGTGGTCGGTAAAGTAAATGTTTACCATGCAACAGGCCTCGGTTCAAGTCACGCGATCGATTTTTTTTATTTTAAATTCATTTGATTATTTTTACAGTTAAATAAATTTATTTAAAAGAAAACATCAAATATTTTATATGATTATAAAATAATAAAATTAATAATTTTAAATTTTATAAGATATATACTATTTTTATTACATTAATTATAAAATAATTTTTTTATAAAATATTTTACTTCATATTATAAAATTATTTGTAACTAATTCTTATATAAATATAAATGAATATTAATTATAATATACTTTTATAAATATTATTTATTAATAATTATATTTATAAAATATATAAATATTCATATATTTTATAAAGATAATTAACAAATATATAAATTATATTATATATATTTATAAAATATATAAATTATATTATATATTTATAAAATATATATATAGATAATTAACAATAAATAATATTTATAAAAATATATTACAATAAATATTAAATTATATTTATATAGAATTAGTTACAAATATTTTTTTATAATATGAAGTAGAATATATTATAAATATAATATTATATGCAATATTATAATAATTATTTATAAAAAAAATTATATATTTTTATTTTATTAATTTTATATAAAATATCTTATATTATATATTATTAATATAATTATTTTATAATCATATAAAATGTTTGTCTTTTTTAAATTAATTTATTTAATTGTAAAAATAATTACATGAATTTAAAACAAAAAAATCGATTGTGTGACTTGAATCGATGCCTGTCGCATGGTAGAGAGTTACTTTACCAACCACACTAGTATGCCGTTGGAAGAAATTCAAACTTAATTGTATAAAAGTTAAGCATGAATTTCAAAGGCTATTTTATCAGAATTGACTGCCTATTTGGCGGAATTACATTGAGGGTTGAACACCCTAAAGGGGTACTATTATTGCACAAAGTCTTGTCCCAAAATGAATTTCCTTACTCGTGCTCTCCCCTTGTGAGATGACCTATGAAGCTGTTATATACTTCAGAAATTAGTGAAACAACTTAATTTTTAATAGACTTCTATGTTACTTAATATATAATATAATCCTAATTTTTTTATTTTACTTTATAAAATATTTTGATCAAATCTCAACATATTTACTTATTTAATATTATTTTTCAACTATACATTAACATAGAAAAATAATAGAAATATTACTCAAACCATATATGATGCACATCCCCATTTATGTAGGGTGAAATAGAACAACAAGAACTTTTAACAGAAATCAAAGAATTCGAATGAAATTGTAACCCATTAACTGATTGTGAGACCAACAGAAATCCTGTATTATAAAAAAGGATTATGAAGACAAATATATTTAAAATAAAATATAAATACTTATCACAAGAATACCATAAAACTGTATTTGCTTTCTATGGTAAGTAAACACTGCTCAAAGAAATTTTTAAGTTAATCAAGACCCAAGAGAAAACATATAAATTACTCTGCTATAAAAAATAATTCAAAATTGAAAATTAATAAAAATATTAATTGCTTTGTTTGAATCAGCATTTTCAAATTTGTATTCAGTCAAATGATAGTCATATTTAAGAATAAAAAAGTTGAATAAATATTTATTACTAAAGACTCAACAGCAAATTAGAGTCAATCAAGTTTCTGAAATATCTGACTGAAATGCAAACAAATTTCATGACTCAAACACATATTAAATATCTATTAAAACTAACAGATAGGTGTATCCATAATACTTACTTAAAATAATTTAATAGTTCTGGACTATTATAAAGCAGTTTTCAACACTTTTTTAGACATTTTTAGTTGACATTTTCACTAAGACATTTTTAGTTGTAGAACAGGTAGTTTCACATTTTTAATGTTTCTTAAAATACAATACAAATTTTTAATTATTAAGACTGTCTTTGCCAAATGTACAAGAGATTGAACAAAACGCAGAACATATTTTCAGACAGAAAACTTACTTAATTTTCATGCAACTTTGCAATGTGGCAATTAATACACCTATTCATAATATAGCATTTTTAAAATTTCACAATGTTCCATAAATGAGTAAACTTTTACTTGAATACATAAAAGGATAGCATTACAATAAAGCAGGGGAAAATGCAAGATACATTTTATACTAGAAAAAATGGATCCATTCAGATAAAAATGAATAATATGTGAAAAAATGCTGCTATAGCACAGCAAAGCCAGCAAATAATTTTAATGATTAAACACTTATATGTGAAAAATATTCTGAATTTTGGGACCTATTTTTATCAATACTAAGTGAAAACAGCCTTAAACAATTAAACTTTGGCCCTACACAGTTTTAAAAAAAGACCAAAATGCATAAAACTCTACACTGCATGGTAAGCCTCCATCTAACTACAAACGATCTTGTTATATTTTAATATATATTTCATACACAGCAAAAAGAAAAAAATTCCACAGTAAAAAAAATCAAAATATTTTCTGTTTATGAGTGCATCTAGCTCAAGTAATTTCCAGATTTAACAACTCATAAAACGATCAGATATGCACATAAATTACAAATATCTGAAATATAACTCTGACTGAAATAATTTTCCTTAGATATAGTTTTGAATGTAATAACAAATATTTTCGATATAAACTTGATTAAAAGAAATAACAAGCACAGAACCATGAAAAGCCGTATAAAAAGCAATATAAAATACGGAAAAACATACAAAAAAAATGTGAATACAACTATATCTAAATTTCCTGTAATCATATCACAACTTTATAGTTTTTAAAAAATTCCTATTCAACTTGAAAAATTAAATTCAATAAAGTATTTGCAGTGGAATATTGCTATAAAATGTGAAAATAAACTATATGTTATAATCTATAACTTGGGGAAAGATACTTATTTTATGAAAAATAACTTTTTTATTGGAAATGAGAACACAGTACAAATATTAAGAGACAGATTAAAAAAAATATGGTACATACTTACTGAAACATAGTCCTCACCACCATTATTAAAAATTCTTCATATGAAATAGTAATTATTCCAGTCATATCTTTATCATGGCTTCTAAAGGCAGCTGTTAAGGACTACATAAAAAAAAGAGAAAGAAACAGGAAAAAAAAATGCTGGAATATTTTCAAAAATTGACTTAAACTAAATAAAATGGTTAAGTAATTCAATTGACTATTTACACAATTGTAAATAAAGTATAGCAAGACTTTAAATACAAAATGCTGCAAATATTTAAATACAAAAGATATACACAAGATTTATAAAAATTTAACAATTCAACAATAATGCAACAATTACATTGAAATTTCTCTTATACATTTACAAAATTTTAAAAAATTTTATTGCAAGAACTAAATGCAGCAACAAAAAAAAAGTACAAATAATAATGTGAAATTTTCTTCGAAATTTATACTCAAGGTAAATAATTATCAACATTCTATTGAATAATAAAGTTTTCCTTTCTACAAAAAATATTTCAAACAGCATTTTTCCTAAATTACAAAAAATTGTTTCATGATGATTTTGTTCAAAGCACTAAAATAGGGCTAAAATTAATTAAAAATGAAGATATAAAATTGAAATTTGATTCACCAGAAAATTACCTGAAGAGTCACACATATCTGAATATAATCATCAAATGTAACAGAATTTGCAACATTTCTGTCAAACTTTTTCACAATTAGGTCATAAAATGTATCTGAAAGACGAAATCCTACAGAGAATAAAGGTTTTATCCAATTAATTACATTTGACAAGATAACATTTAAATGCAATATATATAATAAAAAATGTAAAATATTTAAAAGCAAATGCAAAATATAAACACAAGCAGAACCATTTTTTGCAGGTGAGAAATAAAATGAAAAAATAATTACCTTTCAACACAAAAAAAAAGTTATGTAATTCAATAATTATAAAGTCAGCATTATTGTTAAGGTAATAATTATTATAAAAGTAATTAACTTTTTAAATAAATTAGCTTACTGTTTGTGTGAGTTAAATTTTCAAATTTTAAAAAACTAAAGAATGAAAAAGAATAAATTTTGAATCATAATGATAATTATGAGAACTCTGGATTTATAATATTTGAGCATTCTAAAAAGGTTTGAATGAATATGTAATTTACCATTATAAATTTAGATCTATGATTCCTAAATCTTGCATGATACAAAAGAGGAGGAAAGTTAAGTACCAAAGACTAAAACCACCCAGTTAATAAAAATATGCTTAAAAACAAATAGCATAAAGAAATTTTAAAGAAAATAATATTTCTTATACAGTAACTCATATATGTCAGTCAACAGTTTACATAATCTGCAACAAAAATTAGTTCGACAGGTACCTCTCATTAAAATATTTAGCAAAGATTTTGTTCTCCAATCTATAAATACATAATTTTTGTTAATGTTAAATAATCTATTAATGTGCTTATATGCTGCTACAAGTGCATTTAAAACAAATTGAGGCTATTTCTGACATTAATATATACCAAGGAGAACATAGTACATCCTGAACAATTGAGACAACATATAACTTTTCTTATAATTCAGGATTTCAGTAACAAATTATTAAAATCACTCCCTCAAATAAATGAAACTATTGATCACAACTTTCAAATAATCTGCTCTTTAATAAAAAAGAAATTAAATGGAGACAAAGGCTAATTAGTGCTTTATTATAAAAATTTATTATTCAATATTATTTATTTATTTAAATGTTTTAAAGAACAACTTGAAATTACCCATCCAAAGTTTGGGTATTGGAGACTACTTCATTTTTTAGCAAGATAATGACCCCAAGCGCACTGCTCTCAATGTACGCCTCTGGTGTCTCTATAACTGTCCCCAAATTCTGAAAGCACCACCTGAATTTCCAGATTTAAGACTAGTAGAATATTTTTGGTGAGAATTTGAATTTAATGTAAGAAAACATTACATATAAAAACAAAATGTGAAGTAAAAACAATGATCACAGAAGAATGGAGGAATTACAAAAACTGATGAAATCTATATCAAAATGCTTAAAAGTTGTTGTAGATATCCTATTAAGTAGAAAATTAAGAGAAAAATACAATATTTAAAGCTATGTTGAGATTTTTTTAAGTGCACAAAAACTTTTGTGATGTAGTTTGATTATTAAATTTTTCAAAATAATAGTTATAATATGTTTTAAAAATTGATTACATTATTTAAATAAGATCAAATAGCAGATATTATTTTTAAAAAATTACAACTTTGATATATTAATTATTAGTCAAAAACATTAAATTTAATAGAAAATTTTGATTTTTTTTTCTTACCAAAAGATGTAAAAGCTGTTTTTAACTCTGTCTTATCAATAGTTCCAGAATTATCTCTATCAAAACTTTTGAAACAATTTAACCAATCAGTAATGTACTTCCAAAGATGGCAAAATTCTTGAAAGCCAATAGTCCCATCACCATCCTTATCAAACATACCTAAAAAAAATAGTTCATTAAACAATACAATAAAAGTACATAACAATCAACCATTCGAATATAAACTATATATAACATATTTCTACCAATAAATAGAAATATGTATCATCTCCAAAAAGTATAACTTTAAATATTTTATCCAAAAGATTTCAGTATATAATTTTACTGGAGAAATATTTATTTTGCTGAATAATCACATATTTTTTAGTTATTTAAAAGTGTTTTTCTGCATATTTTTGTAATGAAATACATCAGTATATTTTGAATAATAGTTTGGTATTAGTCTAATAGGGGAGGAAAGAGGAAATAATTGTTCATGAAAGTTTTGAGAAGTTTAACTCCACCTCCCAGCTTAATGCTGATGATGATTTTACATCACATACATAAGCACTTAATACTCAATATTAACCCAACACAAAAAATTACAATATAAAAAAGCACTCAAGAGTTAACTCATATTTCTATTTTATGTAATAGTTTTTTCCAAATTCTCATACTTTAAATATTATTCCTCTCAATATATACATTAAACATTCTGGTCAAGGTTTAACATAAATTAATATACAAAATCCATGGGCTCTTTAAAATTATTCAATACTACATACTACTTGTGTGAAATGTTTTAAAAAATTTATTCTAACAGAAAGCTAATAGAGCACAACTTGATACATCAAGGCAGCTGTTTCCTCTTCTCTTATACAATTTTATGTATTCTTCAAATTTTGAAGTAATGAGTTCTATTCAGGGACTTCAGAAATATTTGTACTGGCAATAATTCTTGATCACTTTTTGTAATATATTTCAGCTTTCATACCATACTGTATCACAGTATATCAATGAAAGAATGGAGTATATGCACAATTCTTTCCTGTTTTGTTTGAATAAAATTCTTTTAAACTGTTTCATACTCTTTAATTAAAAATCAACAAACATTTGGAACACTATTATAAAAATCAAATTCTGTTAATTGGTATACAAATTAGTATTTTATTAAGAGTAACAAAAAAATTTTAAAAAATTACTTTGAATATAAATATAGAAATCCTCCAAATATTTTCCAAAATTTTCCTGCCCATAAAATTATTTAAAGCACCAGAATTTGAGGATGACCAGTGTTAAAAGATTCAGCAAAACTGCCCTGTCATCTTTGTTCTGTCCCCTTGGTGTAGTGCTAATGACATTCCTTGAGCCTGTGCTGGAATGGAATTTTATGCAAGGCTGTTATTTTGATTCTATTAAAGGGTTGCACTATTTAAGATCTTTAGCCTTTCGACTCCATACTAGACTGAATCACAATATATCGATGAAAGAATGATATGTATACACTATTCTTTCCTATTTTGTTTGAATAAAATTCTCTTAAACTGTTTCCTGTGTCCATTAAGTGAAATCACAAACAAGACATCTTTTATGTATGTCAACGCAATTCTTTTCAATGATTCTCCAATTTTTAAAACAAGGTAAGAATTCAATTCAATTAAAAGCTCCTGAGCCTTAAAAAAAATTAGGCTTAAAAGAAGTATTTAAGTGGGGTCATCATGCAGTAAGCAAATTCTGCATCGTAAGTGACGAATAAATTCATAAAACCTAAATTCCTTGATTTTTACACACAGAGAAAATATCAATTACGCTCATTACAACAATTTAAGAGTAAAAACAATAAATATGGATAAGCTTTCTTTGATTTACAAGTATGCATTATCTACATTAAGCAAAAACAAACTTTCAACTAACAAAAATTTAAAACTCAATAAGTATATATTTAAATTTCTGACATAGGATCTATATTTGGCACAAAATATATCATTTATGTCTTGCTTTGGGTAATTTTAAATATTACATTTAAATAATTTACCTTAACCTCTTCCAATGGCAATAATAATATCATGTCACTAAAAAATCGATGCTAATACAAAAGGCTAAACTATTAAATAAAATTGTTTTCTACATATTTTGCATGTTGAAACAAAACATTTTTATAAAGAATTCAGAACACATATAAGCTTTTTTAATACAACAGAAAATATATTTATTCTTGCATTACAAATATTCATTCTTACCAATCATCAAACGCACAGTTTCTGGATTAAAAGGTTGCCAAGTTCCTATAAAAAGGAAAACAATTAATAAGATTATATTTACAGCAAACACACAGATAAAATATTTTACAGCTTCAACTTTTTCCTTGGTAAATTTGCACATGAAAAGGAAAACGTAATCCCCATTTTATAAGTGCAGCAGATCTATTCCAAGTTATAAGAGAACTTTAAACCCTTGTATCTTTTTTTACTAACAATACAATGGTTATTAAGTTTTTGGAAAGAAATTGTTTTAGAAAAAAAATTATTTTTACACAATTTCTCTCTATAATGCTAATCTAAAGTTATGGATAAAGATCACAGTTGTAACACTTTTTCAGACAAAAAAAAAATTCAATATTTTTATACCATCCAATTTATTTGACAAATAGAAAGTGATACATTTTAATATATCATTTATGTTTTTCTTTCTAGCATTAAATATGCCCCACATTTCATTTTTTATACTTTGCAACACCAAGTATAATTCTAATTTTATATATTTAATGAAAAATTGCATTTTTTTAATGTTTCTAAATTTTAAGAGGTCACTATGTATGAGTCATAAAAACAAGAGCTTAAATTACAACAAGAACATCTTTCTATAAGAAAGTACCTTCTAAGTCCTAATTTTTAGACTTACGCTAAAAAATAGCCTTAAAATAAAACAAATATAAACCAACCTTTTGAACCAATCAATATAGTGTTTTATTTCCAAAATTAGTATATAGACAAAAGATTTGTTCTTCAAAATCTATCTTTATCTCTAACTAGAATTTTATATATTTTCCAGTACCTATTTGAAATAATCGTTTCCAATCACAGAAATATAGCCTACATCAGGTTACTACAATTACATAAATGGTGACAAACATATACATAAGGAAAATACATTCTCCAAAAATTATTTTACATAGTTATACACAGTCTTTTTATAGTTATCAAGTAATATTGTAGTTAAAGATATATAAAACAATTTAATACAAATTTTAATTAAGTTACCCACAAAATATACAGACAAAGTAATTATGCCTTTTAAAGTGTAAACAAATATCATACACTTAAATACATGTACAGAAATATTAACAATGTAATTATTTCTAAGGTCATAAAACATAATATTTTCATAAAAAATAAACCCTCAATAATTGTTCTTTAAAAAAAAAATCTAGCAATCCTCATTCTTATTCAAAATGTCAGAAAAATGTTGAAATACTTAAAAAATATGGCATACATACACTTTTAATTTTTTTAAAATTAACAGTATAACACAATAATTATCAACTGCTTTGTTAGTGTTTTGATTGGCATGTTCATTAAAAGTCTACAGCACCTCAGTAATAAGGTAATCTTTTTTAATGTAGAAGTTCAGAGAGTTTTTATAAATATCTGGAGATGAATTGAACATTTTTATATATGCTGGAACAATTACCTGACATAAAGCACAATAAAACTGTCAATTTTTTTTTCTCATTTTGAGTACATAATAAATGATAGCATCAATTATATATTTGTCAAAAAATTTCAGTAGAATTTTTTAATATAAAACTGGTAATTGATTACACTTAATTACTGTTAGCAACTGATTGTGCATATGAGACAGCATACAAAGTTAAGGTACTTATACTATCACATAAAATAACTGTCTAGCAAAAAGTAATTGGACACTCATGTAAATGGTAGGACATTGCTTTGGATTTAAACACAATAAATCTATGTTTTAATCATATTTAAGTCGCCATTATCTCCACATTTCTCAAATCTATTCTCATGGCCTTCATATTCACTGTGACTGAACATTTCACCAGCATATTAATCAAAGTTGAGGTTACTACATGTGTTTCTATGAATCTGAGATGTTCTATTTTTAAATTCTATATTTAAATTTTAGTTTAGTTAATTGTTTAAAATTTTTTTAAAAGTTTAGATTTTCTAAATTACTCAGCTATTGATTAATGCAAATGAGGTAATCTATGGTTCTGTGATATGTTGCATCCACCACCATGTTTTGTGAGAAACAACGTTGCAGTCATTCACATAAAATCGGAGTTCTCTGATTTCAAAAAAGATATACAGTAATACCCTGAACGTACATGATAGGTGGGACTGATAAATAACCACGCAAGTCAAATTCAGGTAAGTCGGGGTATAATTTCGCATAAAAATACAAATAAATTATTTTTAGCTAGGTCCAGAGTCAAAGGAAAATAATTTAGAAAAAAAATGTTTAGTAAAAATTCTTATATTACCCAAATACAAAATTAAAAACCGAAATTATTTTGTTGTAAGAGGTTTCATAAAATCTAAGTAGTCTGCTTGCTGGAAGACTTTTTTCTCGAGCAAATTCATGCTAACGATTTTTTCTATTTCTAGTTTTATTTAAAAAAATGCGCTCTTCATTGGAGTCCATATTTTCTAAAATTTGTAACCCTTTTTAATTAAACTGAGGGCCTTCTGTCAAATTCTCAACAACCTCCATTTGATCTTCTGATTTAACTCGGTCTAAAGACTCAAGTTCTTCAATGTCTTGCTCTTGCTGATGCATTTCTATGAGCTCATCAACGGTTAACTCCCGATTGTGGGAATCCAGCAGTTCTGGAACGTCATCACTATCCACTTCTAAATTTATTTGCCTGGCAAGATTGACAACTTCTTCAGTCACTTTACCAATTTAATCATACTCTAGCACTGATCACACCTGAGTTTCAGTAATGAAAAAAAGGACAGTTTTTTCCAGATGCTGTTTAAAGAAGGGATTCCCACCCCCTCAAACAAAAGACGAATTGACTTGATTTAAAAATTGCGCAAGTCAAGATATTACTGTATTCAACAACTATCAAAGAAATCATAACATGCATGACATTGCCAGTAACCTGGAATATCATAAATTGACAATGGCCTAGGTGATTTGCAAGTGGAAGGCGAGAGGTAGCTGTTGAAATATGACCAAACCTGGCACACCCAAGAAACTAGGCATTCAAACTAAAGGATTTTTTTTTTATTTTCCAATGGCGGATTACAAGACAACTGCAAACAAAATGAGAAACAGAGAATATTCACAAAAAACAAAGGACAACACAAAAAAATAATAAAAGAAAAAATAAGAAAAGAAACAAGTTCACAGTATAGTCTATAAACCCCACATTTTGTGTCTGGCCTCCCAATATCTGCTCCACATGGATACAGAGCTGAGTGCACGGCAGCGTGCCAAATGAATGGCATCCATTTCTTCAATGGAGTCACACAGTTTACAAAGTGGACTCTGGGCAATGCCTATCATGTTTAGATGCTTGGACAGGTAGTCGTGGCCAGTGGTGATTCGAAAATTGGCCACTGCTCTATCTCGTGGCCATTTTGGTATATGAAGGAGTTTGCTAAACCACACTTTTTGTTTATTCTTTTGGTTGAATTTAGATCAGAAGTGCTCTCTGTAGTATTTCTTTATACTTCTTTTGGCACTATAAAAAGGAACTGTATTGTTAGAGGTTTGAAAGATTTTTGTCCCCTTCTTCGCCAAGCAATCGGCATTTTCCTTCCCATCAATGCCACAGTGCGCCGGAATACATTGCATGGCAATGTCTATATGGCATTGAAGTAAATGGCCAATTAAAAGTTGACATTTGAGAATATCCTCTGACAAATGTGCCTCGATGGAAGATATTGCTTGGAGGGCCACCCTTGAATCACACAAAATGACTACTTTTGAAACACGTTCTGTGTGACGAAGAAGTTGAGATAGAGCAATATGTATAGCAGCAATTTCGGTATCAATCCAATGATGCAATGAAATAGAGTGCAATGTAGATCGACCTCCTTGTTGATGCACCCCGGAAACGTAAATTATTACGGCTAAGTGATCTACTACGTTGGCATGTGTCGCCTTCAGTGCTCTTCTCTTCGTGTTCTCCAGTGGAATGTAGGCGGTTTATCTCAAACTAAAGGATGTCCAGAATGAATCGAAAGAACCGCCCTTTACTGATGACCTAAATCAATGGGTATCCGAAATAGTTTAGATGAATATCATCCATAAGGAAGAACATCTGCTTGGTCCAGAGAGAGAGATACCTTTGATCTTAAGTTCAACACAGAACTCAGCTAATATTGTGCAAAGCTCCACTACAGTAAACTGTAGAGCAGTGGAAATAAGTTCTCTGGAGACGATGAATCAAGGTAAACCTTCTGAATGGATGGTAGGATGTGGATTTGGCATCTACCTATAGAATGCCTCCTAGTAGAACATGTGTTGGAAGTGCAGTGACATTCAGTGGAGATGGTGTTATGTTATGGGGATGTTTCTCTTAGTATGGCCTAGAACCCCTTGGTCTAAATACCTAAATGCTCAACAAGATCCACTGCACTACTCTGGATGATCATGTGTTTCTCACATTTTGGCAGTTTTATGGAGAAGACTAGTGTTACTTCCAGTATGCAATGTCAGATGTCATGTCACCATGGCTTGCTTGAAAACAATATGTCTCCTGAGTACAAAATCCAGACTTTAGCCTTATTGAACACCAATAGAATTAGTACCTCCACTCTTCAAAATTAGTGGGTAAACTGACCTATCTTCTCCAAAATAAGAGGTGAAAAACAAAGTTGCCTTTGCAGAATGATTGATGAAAAATGTGCCCCATAGAATCACAGCTGGTGGAAGCTCCAGCAACTATTGATAGTGACTAAACATCCTTTTCTTTTTATATCCAAGATGTCCAATCACTTCTTGGTACACAGTATATAAAATCTGGGAAATTTCTAACCATTATATTTTCTTTTTACAACAATCTTCTTTTTAATTTTTCTAAAACTGTTTAAATAATGTAATTTTTTGTGTTTTATACTATTTTGAAGTTTTAAAAAAAATCTATATATATTTAACCCTTTCCTTATTCTAAAATGCCAAAACTTATGATTGCATTGAATAAATGTTATGAATATGGGGGGGGGATAAAATATTTTAATGTCATTCTGTTTTAACTCTTAATTAGAAAAAGAAACCACATTTAGCCACATTAATACCAGTTTTAATAAGATGTATATTTACATTATTATTATTTCATCCATGCCTCACAATGGACCTCCTAATTTTTACCCATTATTGGGTAATAAAGGAAATATTTAGACCAGTATGTTTCACTGTCTAAACTTCTACCCTACAATACATAAAGACCTTAAAGTGCAGCAAAATTTAACGTATGAGCGTTAATTTTCAACATTTTAAACTTTGATGGAATCAAGACTGAAGGTCACAATTAATAAGCTATGAAGTTTGTGAAGCAATGATGAATAAAATACAGCTCTAAAGTTACACTCTGGAATTAATAAAAAACATCCTTTTGTTAAAACATAATTCTGATATTCTTAGCAATAAATCAGCATTGTGAGCTATAATAAATAATAAAAAGCATTTCCAAAAGAAAATATAACTGATTCAAAGAGGTAAGAAACATTTTAAAACAAAGTTATAATATGTTTACCATTTGAAAGTGCAGTTTGAAGTTCTGTAGCTGATATAAAACCACTTCTATCCTTGTCTACCCTGAAAATAAAATTAATTTCCTGGATTAAATTTTTATCTGCATTCTGTGAAAAGCCCAGCTGCAATTCAACACATTAATTCAGTATAATGGTATTTGGGAATAAATTCATAGAAAATATATTCATTGAAGAAATGTGAAATCTTATAGAAAATATATCATTCGAAAATGGAAATAATTAGTTATAATAAATTCATTAAATTCTTAAAGAGATATGAACAATACATAATATATACCAACAAAACTAATTTTCTTCTAATTTACCACTTCTAATATAATTGGAATAAAGACATTCGTATAAATTCACATGGATGAAGGTTACTCCCACACTGTACCATTTGCTTAAATACCATACCGAGTTTTAATAATATTGATGGAGAACGCTTCAAGGACAAGTGAAAAATAGTGTCAAATAACTCCGACTTTCTATATATCTAAATTATAAAACTAGTAAAACCAAAATTGATTGACAGAAATCTACGTATATAGCAGCTTATAAAATATAGTCATTGAAGGTTAATTTTCAAACAAAAATCCAAAATAATTGAAAGATGTTCATAATTTTATTAATTAACTCATTTATAGCTTGTTTATTTAATATGCATTTTATGTACATAAAACTAAGTTTAAAGCCATGCAAGTGCGGATAAATGAAAACAGTAATTATAGATCATAAAGAAGATTGTTTACTAAATGAGATGTATAATGTGCCATATATTAGCTTATTATAGAATTAATATGCTATGAATTAAGAATATTAGGAAAATTGTCATGCATGATATAACTCAGACAATGAATATAATTTGTTGAAAAACGCACTCATGCAAAAACATAAGTAATCAGAATTAATAGAAGTGCGCTTAAAATGAACGAGTCCTAAGTCTATAATCTCGATTTTTACTTTTAACAAGTTTACTTTTGCGATAAATACCTTTTAGTATGCACAAAATTTTGGAATCAGTAACATCGAATATCTTAAATCTTAACATTATACCCTTTATAATTTTAGCAATTCGAGGAACACAAAGAGAATCGTTTTCAGTTTTAGTTGCAACTTTATCTACAGGCATCTTTTCAAAAACTAGGTAGGAGTCTCTGTGTCTTCGGTGGACAACCCCATTGCACAAATTAACAGATCTATTGTCTACGCTATTGTTCAATTGTAAAACTTGCAATTTGACAGTGGTGTAGTTCCTTTGTTATTTTTCCAATCGGGTGTTTTGGGCTCCTCTTTTAAATTCATCACTAAGGCTCATCAACACTCCATTAGATCCCTGATTTTGATAAACCGTACTGACTCTTGCCTTCTAGGAAAGTTAGGAATTTAGTTCATTGATTGTTAATAGTTTCTATGATATCTACCTTTTCTTCTCTTAATTAGGTCGCAGGCATTAGATTTTGCAATATTTTTCACAGATCTTGCAATAATGTACTACTCACAAACTCACATTGTCAACATTACAAAATCAGTATGCTCCATTTAGACAGTGATGAGCCAAGAATCGGTAGCTGCATTGTAAGTCTTGAATCGTAGCTTACAGTACAAATTTCCTTACATTGTATCAAGAAAACTTTTTAGAAGTAATGACTACGACTTTTTAAATAATTATATAAACATCTTCACCACATAGCATTATATGTGCTTGGTTTACACAAAATGGTGATTTTCTTCACTGCAAAGATAGTGCTGAATTTATGTAGAAATGGAGTTTTAAACTTGAAGCAAAAAAACCTATATAAAATTTTGTTAATTCTTTAGAAATATTTAGAAACATCCTTTTAACTGAGAAAAATAAATATATCAAATAAGTTTAGTTCTATCTATCCATGCTATATATATTACTTCAAAGCTAAATATATAATGCTACAAACTTCTAGTTCAACAAAAAAGAATTAGAAAATTTTCTGAAATAAATCTTTATAATGTGCAAAATAAAACTAACAATTAAAGAAAATCTGAAAAATACTAAAGATACTTCAAGTAAAAAGCCACAAAAATACATGTTCATAGGAACCTGATTTGATTCTGCAGCTGAACGTCGCAGGTGCAATATGGAATGGAATCTAAGATGGCCTAGCGTAACAAAGGAGGAAGATAATTTTGAAAAGTTGTTTTGAAATTCACTGAATGTATTTCAAATGAGGGATGGAGTATAGATTAGAATTAACGCAAGATCAATCAATAATGAATATCAATATAATATAAAAAGTTACATTTACTAATAATAATACTATGCAGTATATATAATAATAATCTTATAATTTAATAGTAATTATATATAATATATTCATATATTGATTTAATAATAATTATAATACATAATCATAAAATATAATTTAATAGTAATTATAAAGAAGAATCATATTATAAAAAAATTTATATATAATTATACTCACATAACAAACAATTAAAAATTTATAATATATGTAACATTTATAAATAAATATAAAAAAATAATTATTTTAAATAAAAATATTATATGATTTTTACATATAATAATTGTATTTTTATATTTACTATAAATGAAATAACTACATAAATGATATTAAAATTAATAATGATTATCAATTAATAAGTGCTGATAACTTGCAATATTAAAAAAACTGCGAGTTCCTTTAATGAACTTCATCGAACTGTGAATGTTTAAAAATGCATTATTTAAAAATAAAATTAAGTGGAAATGCGCAAAAATTAAAAGCACAGCCCTCATATATTAAAAAAATATATCCTGGTACTCATCAATGATATTAGAAATATCTATATTCAAAAAAGCACAAAATACAATAGAAGACTGAAGCAGTTGGCCTTAAGAACAAATGCAATGAAAGTGGTTAAATTTTACCATCGGCTGAAATTAATAGGCTTACCACCAGAAAAAAAGCAAATAAAAATTAATTCTAATATATATTATAGCCGCCCATCTAGTATAGTGGTTAGTGACGCTGACTGCATTGCCATAGGGACTGGGTTCGAATCCCGGAGAAAGCATGGATGTTTGTGTTGTAATCTTTCCTTTGTTTTGTAAGCCCCTGTGAGATACATTGTGTAGTGCATGAGGTTTCTAAATGCTCTGAATAAATATATATATATATATATATATACACATTATACCCATGGCAACCACATTGCCAGACGATAAAAATATATCAAGGTAACCATATTGTAATGTTATATCGCCCATCTTGGCGAACATAAACAACAACTTGGTGTGTAGCCCCCATGATATCAAATTAGAACCCTAAAAATTCCCCTATGTCTGCATGAATTTTACTTCAACATAAATGGTAAAATGAAATCCAGAAGATAAACAATAATTCAACATAGGAAAGGAGAAGGAAATACCAATGGACTGAGAAGTATGAGTAAACAAAAAGAAAAATTTTAAATATTAGCCACTTAGCAGCACACCATACATACACAGTCACTCAAAAAAGTATTGGGACACTTGGCATGCATAACTGTAAAACCATTTATAAAAAATATTTATCACATTAAAACAAAAACAAAATGAATTAAGAAATATTTTAACATTTGGTGTACAGTATATAATGAAAATTTTATTAGTATTATATTTTATAGAATTATATTTTGATCTAGCTTTTCAAATATAATTCAAAGGCACACTGAAGTCAAAAATGTATTGAGACACTTTTGAAATGAGAAATTTAACAAATATACAGAGCATCAATAGAATTTAATTTCCCGCCACTTTTTTAGACTAGAAGTTTAAACATAAACATTTCAACAAATAAGATTATTTATAAAAAAAATGGCAAGAAACAAAGATATATCCATTGATGTGCGAAATCTCATAATGTCATTGGAAAGTGGGAAAACCAGTTTGCTATATAGGAAAAATCTTGAAATTGTCTACTGTTTTTAACATCATTGACAGGTTCAAGAAAACAAATAGTGTTGAAAACAAGCAAAGATAAGGATTCCAAGAATATTTAATAAACTTGAAGAGAGGTGGATTGTGAGACAAGTACACAGTAATCCAAGAACTAGTGCTGTAAAAATGACTTTGCAATGTAAAAGTATGTTCGGAAAATCAGTAAATCCTGAAACTGTCAAAAATGTTTTAAGAAAACATAAGTATCACACACATGACAGAGTACTTCAAAGAAAGGCCTACATCAGCATAGCAAATAGACAAAAGCTAGATTAGAATTTGCTAAAATGTATGTAAGGCACCCAAAAGAACTTTGGGAAAATGTAATTTTTGTTGATGAAAGCAAATATGACATTATCGGAATGGATGAAACGTTTGGCTGAAATCAAATACAGCAATGCATGTCAAAAATTTACAGCCCGTCAAATATGGAGGGGGTAACCAAATTGTCTGGGGCTTTATGGCAAGCTCTGGTGTCAAGAACTTACATTTTATTGATGTTATAATGAATAAATATGTCTATCTTGACATTCTCAAGCGAAATTTAAAGCAAAGTGCAAGGAAGCTGGTAATCTCAAGACATCTTAAATTGCACCAAGATAATGACCCAAAACATACTGCAAATATTTGCAAGTCATGGGTCCACTACCACTGTCCTAGTGTTATTAAGACTCCTGCACAAAGTCCAGACCTTAATTCCATTGAAGATGTGTGGGATTATTTGCAGCAAAAACTATATGAACACCAAATTTCTAACAAGTAGAATTTAAGAAAGTATTTGGTCGAAAAATGGACAAAAATCGATAATCGTTTTGCAAAAAATTGATCCAATCCATGCCAAATAGACTTCGAGAGGTCATAAAAAGCAAGGAGGCCAAACAAGATATTAATTTCTAAGATTGAATTGTTTTCCTTAATTTACAGGGAAGTGTCCCAATACTTTTTTGAGCATGTTTTTTAACTTGATTTCTTTTATTTTTAACCATAATTGCAATAATGTATGAGTTTTGTTCAAATCATTATTATTTGTACTTACAAAATAACATTTACTTCTTTTTTTTTTTGGCTTCATTTGTATGTTTAAGTAAAATATTACAATAAAAATCTATGAACTGGTAGTGTGTCCCAATACTTTTTTGACAGACTGTACAAATATTGAAAGTTCTATGTGTTGTCAAATGGTAACTATCAAGTACTAAAGATTTTATAAATTTAAAATACACCAAATGCGACCTATAACTCAATGTAGATTTCTGTAATAAACTCACCATTATAATTAGATAAAAAAGGATTTTACTTAACAGAAAGTCATTCAATTCAAGTAAAAACTTATTACAAATAGAATAATATAGAAATTGAAAAATGGATAATTATGTATTATACCATCGACCAATTTTGCCAAATCAAAAGATGTCACCAAACGTTATTGTATGCACAAATAAGATTACTGCATGAGATCAATTTTTCCACTATTGGCTGCATATTGCGGCATTGGTCAATAGTAGGTATAATTAATGTGACCAGGCGTCCCGTTTTGAACGGGACTGTCCCTTTTTATACATACGAGTCCCGGTGTCCCCGAAATGAACTCTGGGACGCAAAATTGTCCCGTTTTCGGAAACCGCAGGAAACTGTTCGGAATGCTGTATTTAAACTTGAAGGTCAGACTATATCGGCAGTTGAAGCTGCAAAAGAAATCAATCAACTAAAAGACAATTTGACTCAGAAACAGACCAATCAGTCTCTTCCATTTACGGTCCGTCAATTAATGGTGAAATCAAAAGATAATGGTACTTAAATAGATGAAGAGTTTGTGAAAAGGACGGCTATAGAATTTTATAAATTAAGCTGTGAATATCTGGAGCAGTGAACTTGCTTTCTTACCAAAGTAATGGAGATATTTTATTGGGCAGATTTAAAAAAGGCGCATGGGAAGACGTTCAAAAATCTCTGGATGTATTAATTGAAAAGGAGTATATTGAATATAATAAAGATACAGAAGATTTTGAAGAATTTTCATTAATTTCTAACTACATTACATCGCAAAAAGTAACCGAATAGAAATGATCTAAATGTTTCCACGGAAACTTGTCAACTCAAACACTTTCACGCCAACAATCCACAGCATGAAAACTTTTCTATTTTATTTGAATATATTTTATGTTTGCCTGCTACAAATGCTCCAGTAGAAAGAGTATTTTCTATGATGAACAAATTGTGGACATCTGAGAAAACCCAGCTACTAATTTCAGTTCTAAAAGTGATGTTGATAATTAAGGTGAATATAAAAAAAAACGTTCCAAGAGTTTCATTCTTACTTAAAATCTTCACCAGCTATATTAAAGCAAATTGTTCCTCTGATAAATATAAATATAACTAAACATTTGGGGTATATTTTTTAATTCGTAACTTTTAAGCTAACTTTTTCTGAATAAATAACTTTAAAAAAGTGGGGTTTTTTTCAGTGTATACCTGTTAATTGACTTAAACAAAATAATGTCCCATTTTGAATCAAATAATAAATGGTCACGTTAGGTATAATACAGAAGTACCAAAACATGCTAAAAAGAGGTTATTTTATGTAGGCTGGTAATGAGAGAAACTTTGATCATTTTTCTAGCATGCATTTTTGTTAATTTTACTGATCTAATTCTAATTATTATTAATAAGCATTGATTTTATCTTCTTAACAGTTCATTAAGAATTATTTTATTTAACATAAAAATTAAAAACTTATCAGTTTTATTTTTAAACAAGATATAAAAATTTTTAATTACCTACATGTGTGGTTACATTTACAATTTAAATGATTAGATTAGATAAAATTTTCTAAGATGATCATCCTAGAAAATTAAAGAAAGAAATCCTAGAAGTACATAAAAATTGTCTTTGAAAAGAGATGTAGAACAAATTTTAAAGAATAATTGTAAGTTAATAAATTTTTAAAAATTTAACAATGAAAAAAAGATTCTTTAAATTTCATTTCAGCAAATGCTGCAAACTTTTTTTTTAGCAAGATGCAGACTTGAATTCAACTTGTTATTTGAATAAAAGGTATTTTTCAAAAAATACATACTCTAAGAAGGTAATATAAATAAAGATTATCAAAAATAGTGGTTTTACTCATCCCCTTCCCCCCCCCCCAATCATAATACTGCTACTTTTTTTTAAAGTAATATTTAAAAGAAAAGCAAGTTAAGAAGTACAGCTACTCTATTTGAAGAAGTGTTCATTAACCTTTTAACTGTCATGCCCGAGATTATCTCGGGCACAGTACTGGTGTTCGAAAATGTCACGAACGAGTACTACTCGGGGTAATGCTTTTTTGAGTGCATCGTATTGTTATACCCGAATATATGTCGGGAAACGTTTATTTCGGCTTCATCTTTTTGTCAAACCCGACTTTATCTCGGGAAAAGTTAATGTGTGGTCAATTCAATAGATGGCAGCACTTTACTGAAGATTTCAAAGGTTAGAGGTTAGAAGTTCTTTGTTTCAAAGTGCGCGGGATCTTTTTGTTTTAAAATGGCTTCCAGTTCTTTGAAACGTTATATAGATGATTTAGATTCTTCAACGGAAGATGAAGATTTTGAAGGCATTGATACTAGTGACGCAGGTGAAACTGAGGAGAGTGACATTGAAAGTAGCAGTGAATCAACGGATAGCGGTGATGATGATATAGGAAATGCGAGAGACTGGTGTGAAATAACTGCTTCTGGTCGATCAGGGCCACCTCGGATCCCTTTTACAGGTACTCCAGGTGTAACTTTTCCTGTAAACATAAACTACACTCCTTTAGATATTTAAGAAATGTTTCTGGATTCAAATCTAATGGATATAATTGTCAAAGAAACGAACAACTATGCAGAACAAGAAAGAAAAGCAAATCGGGCCAAGATATCAAGGTGCTCCCGCAGTAAAAAATGGATCCCTACAAATGACAGAGAAATTGAGCTCTTCTTTGGGCTAATAATTCTTCAAGGTATTATCCGAAAACCAAATCAGGCTATGTTCTGGTCTCATCGAAGAATTTTGCATACTCCAGTGTACTCAAAAGTAATGCCCGTAAATAGTTTTATTTTACTTTTTCGATATTTACATTTTTGCAATAATGAAACTGGAAAAAAAGATGATTTTCCAAATCCAAAACTTTGGAAACTGTATAATGTGATAGAAAATTTACGGAAAAAATTTTGTAATTTTTACATACCGGAAAGAGATGTATCGGTGGATGAAAGCTTGATGCCTTATAAAGGAAGGTTATCTTGGAAACAAAATATTCCTATCAAACGTGCACGATTTGGAATCAAATTTTTTATGCTTTGTGAGGCGGAAACAGGGTATATTTGTGATTTCATTATCTATACAGGAAATAGTACTGTCTTCAATCAATTGTAAACAAATTATGGTGATTTGGGGGTTTATTGGCGCAAGAGCCGATTTCGGCTATACTGCGCCAAACATTTGTTTTAATATCTGTGGTCTAGATGGGAAGAGAAAGAAAGAATGAATTGAATGACAAGAAAGAGGGTCGAAAATAGAGAAGGATCACTACGGTACCCCGGGTTCGTGAAGCCCGTGTTTACCAAAGCCAGTAAACCCCGTGGGAAAAGGAAAAGATCACTAGGGCACCTCGGGATTGTGACACCCGTACTCACCTAAAGGAGAGCCCCCGAGGGGATACAAATTATGGACTTTCTACAAAAGTCGTCATGCACCTATTGCATCGCTTTCTTGGAAGTGGTTATTGTGTGACTGTAGATAACTATTACATGTCACCCGAGCTTGCAGATTTACTTATAGCCCAAAAAACAGATATTTATGGCACAGTAAGGATAAACAGACAAGATTTACCTACAGAATTTGCTAAAAGAAAATTACAAAAAGGTCAAATCATAGCTTTTCAAAGAGGTAAGATTTTGGCTATAAGGTGGAAAGATAAGAAAGATGTGTGTTTGATGAGCAGTATTCATGATACTTCCATGGTCAGCCTCAAAAATAAAAAAAATGAAGATATGCTCAAGCCGAAGATTGTTTCTGACTACAATCTAACTATGGGTGGTGTAGATCGCTGTGATCAGGAAATATCCTTTCATCCAACAATCCGAAAACGTCAGAAAAAATATAAAAAGATATTTTTACATTTACTAGACAAGGTACTCTGGAACTCATTTTTGCTCTATAAAAATGTAGTTAACATTTTTAGAATTTCGAATCCAAGTTGTAGAAGAGCTTTTACATAAATATGATGATGCAGCTTTTGGACAAAAGAATGTTGGCAGACCACCTACAATAGATAACCATGCTCGTCTTACTGAACGACATTTTATAGCCCATATTCCTCCTACTCCTGCGAAACATGAGCCTACAAGACAGTGCAAAGTGTGTTGTTCAAAAAAGGATAAAAATGGGAAAAAGATAAGGAAGGAAAGACGATTCTGGTGTAGTGATTGTGGAGTTGGTTTGTGCTTGGAAAAGTGTTTCCAGTTGTACCACACAAGACTGAATTACTGAACTACTAATAGGTATTCACTTTTATTTATTTATTTTTTTCATTTACTTATTTCTTAGAAAATAATTAATTTTTTTTTTAATTTTTAGAAAATAATGCTCCACTAGAAGCGAACTTTACAACTGCCATGTTGAGTGGCAGCTGCCTCAAGCAAATATGCAGTAGCTACAAAACTTTAAAAAATTTACACACGTAATTCAAAATATCAATTTTTAACTACTAAGTATATTTTATTTTGTACTAAACATTTGATTTTTGCAATAAAAAAATTTGACAATTTGTGTACCCAAATCATCAAAATAACTTGACAGTTAAAGGGTTAAGATAGGTTTTGCAAAGCTATTCACCTTTCCTACTCTATGGATCCAATATAATTTGGCTTTTGAGGTTTCATGCATATTTTATAAATTACAAAAAAAGTAGAAAAACTTATTTTCTGACAAATAGTTTTATTTCTTAAGTGAAAAATGCATGTTTTATAGTCAAAATTCATTTGTCAATAACATTTGTTCATCATTAATGCATATCACGCATTTTATTAAATAGAAACATTTTTGTTACATTGTTTGCATCCCGTTCTTTTTTGTTTGTTTTTTAGAACTAAAATTAATCCAAAGTAAAAGATAGAAAATATTGAGTTTCTAATTATAATCACAAATTTTGAAAGTGATCATATTAAATTTATTTTCATAATTACTTTTATAGCTAAATTCCTTCATACTCCATTTTAACATAAATTGTTAAAAAAAAATCAAAATCATTTTTAAATTTAGCATTTTGAAATTAATAGAAACATAATTTTTTTTAAAAATAATTATATAATACGGTAAAATAATAAATTAAGTTTTACAAATGTAAATTTTCCTGGACTTCTACTATTAAAACTAAAAACAGTTAAAAATGTTTTCCCACTGTATTTCTCAATATCCATATTATTTGACTTGTGAGAAAAAATATAAGGAATTGTATTAGTTTATGAACTAATTACGGTGGCTAATATTGCTAAAAAACTTTTCCTTTATATAATGCATGAATTAATTTACTTTTACTCTTAATACCTAAAAATTACAAATAAATTTTAAAACTTTGACATATTTTAATATAAAACAGAGAAATTAATACACACCCCTGGAAAATATTCCACAAATATTGCTGATCCGGCATGGGAGTTGCCATGGTTACTATATTGTTGATGGATCTAGAAAGAAAAAAAGCAGCAGATAAAAGATATTCAACAAACAGAACAACAATATAAAAAGAATAATTTGTAGATTCTTCGGGTAGGTTAAAAATACAAGAGTAATAGAAATGTTTGAAATAAAAGGAAATTTTATAAGCATCAAAGAAAAATTATTGGTCAGATGTACAAATATAAAAAATTTTATTCTCCACAAATGATTATAGATCAAATACAAATTAGAGTTGTCATAGAATAAATTTTTTAAAAGAAAACTTTAGCCGAGAGAGAGAGAGCCTTGTCTCATGGTTCTTTATGATTTTAATAAAGAACCATGGGACAATAACAAAGAGAATAAAGAAAAGCAGCTCCATTTCATACTGCAGAATTAAGAACTTTACAGAGTTTCTTCAAGGTTGAAATTCTTCTTGGGATGAAAAACATACAGGATACTTTGTCAGTTCTACAGCCCAAAATATATGTTGGCCATGTGAAAAGTGATAACCAATGATAATTGCTGTTTGTACCAAATCATATGGAAGGGAAATAACATTGGATCCACTGCTATGCATACAATTATTCATAAAGAACTGCAGTTGAAGATATCATTTTGTCATTAGGTCTTCCATAACTGAACACATCAAAATGAGTATATCAAAAAAAGTTCTTAAAAGTCTTCATGATGTGTATATGTGTGATGGACACCATATTATTTCTAAAATCATACCTAGTAATATAACAAACCATTTTTTTGATGAATCTTTGATAAGGATTCTAAATTAGCAATGGTAAAAAGAAAATGAAAAAGTAATGTATGCCATTTTCTTTGGAAGTACAGGTCTGGTCACAGCTATTATGATAGAGGGACAGAAGACAGTTACAACTACTTGAAATACCATTAAGAGTCTTCCATGATTTTTTTTTTAAAAAGCAAACTTTATAAGACTCATTTTCTCATTCAGCATGATTGACAATTGAACAAAAACATATCAAAATGATAAAACATATACTCTAATTTTTCCGTTTTGCTATATGTGGCTATTTTTTAATGCAAAAACACTTTTGTGCATATCATTTTCATTCCAAAGATGACATTGATGAAGCTGTAAAAGCATATTTTTCATCAATTCTATTAAATAAATAGCCTGAAGCATTCAATCTTCAAAAAAATTTTGTACAAAAAAACATTGATGGTGGGGAGAGAACTACTATAAACACTTCTAATATTCATTGAGTTTAACTTGGAACATATAGCCATACCTCAAAAATTTCAGAGTAGCATTTTTATAGTTTCTGTGACATTAATTTTCTCTTTTATCATTTTATTCCTATATTAAGAATTTTTTTTTCTTTTAAGTTCGATTTAACATAAAGTGTGTTTTTTGGTTTTTTTTAATTATAATTTATTTTTCATTTTTTAGTTCGATCTACAATAAAAGGATGTTTTTTTTTAGTTTTTTAAACTATCATTTATTGATAGATTAATGAATTAGTCTTAAATGCGTCATTTTTTAGAATCTGGAATACCCATTGGCATTCTATCAGTATGTCCATACAACCTGGTTTGCAAAATGTAGGATCAGCCAACTGAAGGAAATGTGGAAGAGTTAAGTTTGAAATATCTCATGCAGAAGAAGGTGTAAAGTCAATGATATTTTTCACTAAAAAGAGAGCTCAATATTCTCTCTAAAACTTGCATCAACATTAGACATAAAAGTACCTGTTTTGAATCGAAAATGGTTTGTGAGAAATTATTTAATCCAGTGACCTCTGAATCAATTCTCAGCTGTTTTGATAAAATGAAGCAATGAATAATGTTTCATTCCACAAATCCGACAAGAGAATTTCGAAACACAGATTTTATTATCCCGCCAAATCTGGAAATAGTTAATCCTGATGAGAATGATCAGGACAATGGAACAAAATTATGAAATTATTGTATTGTCATTGGTCCTTGACAAGTGTGCAAAATTTCAAATGAATCTGACTTTTTAAAGTGGATAAAAATTGAGTTCAAAGAATCCATTATATACAAGTGAAGCTTAAAAAGCGTGTTAAAAAAATCGAAGCCTTATTGCAGGTATCGTACTGACCCTACTGGACCATCTAATAGGATTTAGTTTTTTTAAAGTGATATAAAATTCACCAGTAAATTTTGACAGTAGATCCCAACACTTTCTGCTATTTCCGAAAAAGTTATACAAACCTTGCAATGCTGAGAAAAAAGTCTGAAAGTGCTAACTGTATCATTTATCACCAAATTTAAATTAGGAGTGATGTAATGTACATAATCCATGTTAGACTGAATATTTAGAAGTTGAAAAGGAATACGATTTTGAAAATACTTGTTCTGGTGGATGTCTTTTAGAAAAGCCCTTTGTCAAGAAGTTGAAATTTTTCATATTTTCACTTAATATCTTATTTGTGAAGTTACCCAAGACATAAAAAGAACATTTATCATTCACATTTCTGAAAAATGTAGAGATCGATGGTTTTGCATCCCTTCCATGGTTGTTGTTGATATGATCAGCGGCATCATTAACTGCAATGGCTGTCAAATTTCCTTCAGTAGGCTTACCACGCAACACTGTAGTGACCACACTATCTATAAGTCACTATTAACAGAAATTCTTGGACCAGTAGTAATCGTTGAAGACTGACTTACAAATTTGTCAATTTTGGGTAATTTTTGTTTATCATTTTCTCTTTCTTAGAGTTGTTTGTACTTAAATGCACCACTGGGTTTCTTTTTTTATCTATAATTTTAGTTTTTAATGCATATTATATAATTCGTATGTGCACGAGTATGCACTGACATTAAAAGGAAAGAGAAACATAATACTACACTACAAAACGTCGTTGGGGAATCCCTAGCTATTTATTTATTTGGGTGGATCGAACTCATCCATGATAGGGTTTAGAGCTACTAAATGGTCCACAGGAAATGATACAAGAAAATACAATACATAATTATAATCATTTTTTTTTTAAAAAAACACCTCTACAAAAAATATGGAGGAGGTGGACAAAATTACTTTAGTCTATTGCAGATACAAGTGGATTGCAAAATACTGAAACAGGAAAAAAGCTTATTATGAATCATATTGTTATTAAAAATAAAATATGTAATAATAAGTATGGTAAGATTTTACTTGGAACTTGAAGTTTATTTTTAAGTAACAATTTTTTTCCACCAATAGGGCTGCATTTTAGCAACAGTAATAGCTTATAGAAAAATGAAAAAATTTAAAGTAACATAAATTTTTCAATAAGTAAAGTTCGCAGCACTATGCAAACAATGGAAAAAATTTAGAGGTAGGGAAAATTATCACAAGTTCAGTTTACTTGGTGGTCAGGGTCCAAGGATCCCCTGAGCTTGAGGGCCCCTGTGCATGACACCGATTGGCCCATTGGTAGCTATGTCACTTTCTAAAGATGCAAATTTCATGGTAACAAATTTAATCAAAATTCAAACAATCACTTACTTAGAAAGTTTTATTGAAAAAAGTACGATTTATAAATGTTAATAATTTTTACGAGTTTTATGTGCTTTTTTTCCCCAAGGAAATAGATAATGTAATTTAAAAATATTTTTATAAAAATCTTGCATTTAACTTATTTAATTCCATAAAAATGAGAAACCTGTGATGAAAAATGCTAAAATATTTCTTGTGCAAACATGTGTATGTTAGGCTGTAAAATTGTCTACGTTTATCTAAATATAATCACTTTTTTTCTTATTGAGAACAATTATAAACCCTGTGCACCACACAATCACATGGGGACTTACAACATAAGGGAAAGAAGAAAGGATTACAACACAAACATCCATGCCTTTTCCGGGATTCGAACCCATGTCCTATGGCACAGCAGTCAGCATCACTAACCACTACTCCAGATGGGCGACAAACACTCATTATTAAACAGAAAATTTTAGAGAAAAGTTTTATTGCTTTTTTTTAAGTTCCCTTTATAATAAAGGGGGAAACTTATGCCTCATTTACATTGCAAAATAATCCTTTAATTTAAAACAACAGAGCTGCCAAGTTTAGTGTACATATATCATTATTTAACGCACATTATTCTTAAAATACAAAAACAAAAGAATTAAGATAAATATATATATACTAGCTGTTACCCGCTTGCTTCGCTGGGTATTTCATGATGTTTTATAAATTTTTACTGCTCATATATATGTATAAATTATTGATATCTAAGTCCTAGCATTAAGAATTCGATTGAATTGAAAAATATACTTATACCTGTAACTGTCACCTGTTGATAAAAAAAAGAGCAGAACTCATCTAATTTGTATTTTCTAAAAATCTCTAAAATTGAAGCATAGAATGATGTTTGCTCTTTCGTAACTCAAAAACTAAGTGGATTCCCGCAAAACCAATTTTCGGTGGATCTCTACTCCGTAAATTGAACATGTAAGCCAAATTTCAAGTCTATATCTAACAGAAAAAAGCAAAAGTTTTACTATAAATATCCCCGTAATCCTGTTGAGAGCCGTTTTCCAAAATTACCGCTCTTAGTGGATTTCAATTCAACAAAAGAAAAATGCAAACCAAATTTCATTATTATACTTCTTATAGCTCGAAAAAAGTAATTTTTTTTTGTCAATACGTCCCAGTAACCCCCTGCAACCCCCCAGAACTCTTGATTTGCTTAAAATTTATTCTTAGTGGATCCCTATTCAACAAAAAAAAACATGCTTAAAAAATTTCAAGTATATGGGTCTAACAATTAAAAACAGGAATTTTTTTCTGTAACTCCTCTTGACCCCTCGCAAACATCTTTAGGGTCAATTTTCATTTTACTCTTTGTTAGAGGAACTCTATTTCATGAAAGGAACATGCCTACCAATTTTCAAGCAGGATGATCAAGTAGTTTAAAAATGGAAATATTTATCGATTACGCCTCTTAATCTCCCGAAATTAAACTTAGTAGTTGATATTTGCGAAACCCATTTTGTAGCGGTTCTCTACTTTACGAAAGGAATCTGCTTATCAAATTTCAAGACTGTACGTCTAACAGTTTAAAAATGGGGATAATTGTCTATAACGCCACTTGAGCCCCCGCAACGCCACTTCTGGGTCTGTTTTCACAAAACCCATTTTGTAGGGGAATTGCACTCTATGAAAGGAATCTGCTTATCAAAATTTGAAGACTGTGCGTCCAATTAATTAAAAATGCAAAAAATTCATCAATAACGCTCTTTGAACCCCCGCAACACCACCTAGGGGTCGATTTTCACAAAACACATTTTGCAGTGTATTTCTATCCTATGAGAGGAATCTGCTAACCAACTTTCAAGACTGTGAGTCGAATAGTTTAAAAAAAGAAATAATTATTTATATCTGCCCTTAACCCCCTGCAACACCCCTTGGGGGTCAATTTTCTCCAAACCAGTTTTGTAGCGGATATTTACTCCATGAAAGAAACATTCCTACCAATTTTCAAGCAGGTAGGTCAAATAGTTTAAAAACGAAAATATTTATCTCTTACGCCACTTATTCCCCTGCAACACCACTTAGAGGTCTGTTTTCACAAAACCTTCTTATAGCTGATCTCTACTCTATGAAAGAAATCTCTTTATCAAATATAAAGACTGTGGTCTAATAGTTTAAAAATGGAAATAATTATCTATAACGCCCCTTAAGTCCCCTCAACGCCACTTGGGGGCAATTTTCACGAAACCCATTTTTAGCGTATCTCTACCCTATGAGAGGAATCTGCTTACTAAGTTTCAAGACTGTACATCTAATAACTTAAAAATAGGAATTTATAACGCCCCTTAAACCACCCGCCCCCGCAACACCCCTTGGGGGTCAATTTTCCCAAAACCCATTTTGTAGCGGATATTTACTCCAGGAAAGAAACTTACCTACCAATTTTCAAGCAGGTAGGTGAAGTAGTTTAAAAACGGATATATTTATCTATTACGCCCCTTAATCCCCCGCAATGCCACTTAGAAGTCTGCTTTCACAAAACCCGTTTTGTAACTGATCATTATTCTACGAAAGGAATCTATATATCAAATTTAAAGATAGTGCGTCAAATAGTTTAAAAATGGAAATAATTATCTATAACGCCCCCTAAGCCCCTGCAACGCCACTTGGGGGTCGATTTTCAGCAAACTCATTTTGTAGCGGATCTCTACTCTCTGAAAGGAATCCGCTTACCCAATTTCAAGATTGTACATCAAGTAGTTTAAACATGGAAACAATTATTATTAAAGCCCTTAACCCCCCGTAACGCCCCTTGCGTTTCGAATTTCGGAAAATCCTTTCTTAGCTGATGTCTACTCTATCAAAGGAACATGTCTACCAAATTTCAAGTCTGTAGGTTGAATAGTTCCAGAGATTTCGTGATTAGTCAGTCAGTCAGTGAGTCGCTTTTCTCCTTTATATATATAGATTACCAAACTTTATAATACACTTCCTCCAGCTAATTTTCTTATTTTAGCAATTGTTTATTTTTGTTTTGTTTCTTCAATCATTGTCACCTTTTGAATATCTATTTTTATCTATCAACTCACAATCTACATAACAAAATACCTCAGAGTAGTTTTTACTATAATTCTTAAAAATTATTTACTTTCGAAAATATGATGGAAGTTTCGTAAAGTGGTTTAGAAGGTTATTTTCTTTCAATTTTTGTAATTCTCAATTTGTTCAGATACTCTAAATAAAAATTTGATAATTTCCAAGAAGTTTAGATAGAAAATATATGTTCTTAAATGGCACAGAAACTAGGAAACATGCAGCCTTAAATTCAAATAAGAAATGGAAAGTATTCAGAATTCTGAGAATCATTCATAAAACAAACTATAGCAAGCAAGTCTTAATTTCACAAACAAAATCTTAAAAATTGAAAAATACTCTACCTAAATATTTCTTTACTTCTGAATTTTAATGAGAGACTGAAAAAAATATGAAATTATAAGAGAATACGATCACAAATAGAATTTTAATAGTTTTAAAAAAACTCAACACGGAGGAATCACACTCAAAGCAACCGAAGAGGACTTTTTGTTTATAATCGGAAGCACTGGAATCTACGTTTATATCATGAACTTCTCTTTGCTACACACACTTTACAGCATGCGTCACAGTCGCTGAAAAACCACTCGAAATATTAATTTAAGTACAAAAATACTGTCAATTAAAAATAGCTTGTCTTCATACATATTACTTTAAAATTCGTTAATTTCATGCCTAAACTATCATTTAATTTGAAAATTTGAAGTGAATTATTTTTAATTAATAATTTCTTTGCTTAGTTTTTTTATTGCTTTTTAAGATTGCTTTATCTATTAGTTGCTCCAGCATACCTTGACAGATCAAGCAATCACAAACGCATGCGCATTAAAATAAGCGGAAATTTATAATGTCATTCTTTAACTGATTCGCAAAGGATACCTCATCTATCTGGTCTATGTCAAGCAATAGAGAGATATAGGGTATTATGAATCACTCAAGTATACGTGTCGGTGTGCCTACGAAAATTTCAGTATTTTTAAAAATCCTGTCTTGAAAACCGATGCGAGAAGAAAAGTATTAATGTCAGCATTGTGGAATGGCCAACAATCTCCAAGGTAAAAACTACTTCAGTTGTTTTCAAAATCTGTTCTTTGAAAGGAGTATACTTGTAGATTTGTAACCTGCTATAATTCGTAAATTGCTAAGTAACGTTATGTTAAATATTGTTTCCGTTTTTTTTTTTTATTTTATTTATTCGAATAAGAAAAAGACTGAGAGGGGAAAAAAATCATTATAGTTATATATATACATAGTTCATCATAGTTTTTATTTAAACAAACTTGTGAAAAAAAATTGTACAAATCTTTCTGATTAATTTTAAAAGCAATTGTGGGCTCATTTACAGATTAGTACTCCATAAATAATTTTAAATTTTGCTTTCTTTAAAGAAAAATACTTTATATGAGATAATGGAAATTTTGAAAACTCTTTGTATGTGGGAGCATATAAAGTAACTTAATTCAAATCGTGACTTTACGGCAATTTTAAATTACATTAGAAAGCAATGTATCTGTTTTTTGTTTTTTTTGTAATTTATTGTTATGTGCAAATATTCTCATTAATTTTTATATAAATTCCAAAAAGAGAATTTTCTTAAAGGACATTCTACAATATTTATTGTTCTTGTTACTCAGAGCTTCTTTTATTTCCTTATTAATGTCAAAGCTTTTTCAAAGTATCAAATATGCATGAAATGGTGGGGAGAAATTCTCATTAAATTTCAATTTTAAAAGTTCATTTGAAAAGTGTTAGCCAACATCAATTGTAAAATATCTTCAAAAAATTTTCTCTCTTGTCTTATTTATTTTCCACTTAACTTGAGTATTATTTAAGCAGATCAATTTCTAATTATACAGTTATTTGACTTATTAGGTCGATCTTGGAACGATCCTCCTGTCTTGAAATTTGAAGGTACTCTATTAACTGGAAAACATCATTTAAATAAAAGAGTATTTTCTCCTTTGAATAAACAAGACTTACAAGACACCACTCCAAAAGGTTTGATTATTTTGTTTACATTTGTTATTGGTCAGAAAAATTTTGTCATCATAAAAATATTATAGTCACACATAATAAAAATAACCTTGTAGTTTTAAGATTAAATATTTAAGATTTTGTGTGAATTAGACATGCTAGATATACAGAAGTCAATTTGTTAGGCTTCAAATATTTCTTCTTTAATTTATTGTTGTAAGCTTTATCTTTTCAAACTTATTCAGTTTAGGCAAAATATAACAAACAAGTACAGACTAATAGCAGTTACTTCCTGAAACAGAGTTAGCTCTGTTCACTTTAAAGAACTTTCACTTAGTTCACTTTCATTGTGGCTGTGGCATTGTGTTGAAGCTACATCAGCAACTGTACCTGTACATGCCATCCAATATTTGTTTGACTCAATGTCTTGGTGTATAAGAGTTGTTATTGCTGACAGAAGTGGTTATTCTGGGTATTGATTTATCGGGATTTATACATCCAAATATTTCTTGAAAATTTAATTACTTTTTATTTCCAGCATAGTATAGTTGTACAAGAAATATTTTATTTGCATTTCTTACTGGTGTAACGATTTTAAAGACCAATCGTGTGCTTCATTACAAATTTTATTTATAGATCTAACCTGATTAATTTTGTCTGCGAGGAGTGACCGGGATGGTTGAATATTCATGGTCATAAATTCATGGGGCCAGTGAGTCTTGAGTTCAAGTCCTGGTGCCATAAAAGATCCACTCTGTAGAAGGGCCAATGCACATAAGATCTATTGTGGCTCAGTCTTCACATTGGTGTGGTGTGGAAGTTTGGAGAGGGGGTACCAGCTCTGGTGTCATCACTTGACTGAGATTTGTTACCAATAACCTAGTGTTGCTTTAACAAAAAAAACATTTGTCTTTGATGAAAACTTTTTATGAGGAATCTTATTTAACTATCATATCATTTTAGTTATTGGAAATATCTGTTACAATTTTTTTTAAAATCTTCTTTCAAAGTATTTCTTCAATTGCTTGGCCTTCTTTTACTCACTATGTAAAATCTTAAATTTTGAATTACTGTTACACTATATGTTACCAACATAACTATTGATGATAGATCTTGTAATTATGAATCGTATTAAATGACTCCTGATTTGGAAGCTCACTCTAGCTTCCTCATTGCACAACATGGGAATTTGAAGGTGCATTCCATTTAATATGCATCAGTCTTCACATAAAGCCTAAATTTGCACATTGTTAACCATGAAATTAGCAATATGATATTGATTTGCACAAAATACTCATGTCCAGTTAAAGTGACGTGTGTTCACATGCCTTTTCTTTGCTTGTATTTTTCAATTATAAAACTTGTTTTAACTGAAAAAAAATAAAGCATGTGGGCTAGTTTATAAAGTCACCATTCATAGTAAGTTGAAAACATCTTTATAACTTTTTCAAAAATCTGTGCACAAAATAATTAATCTTGGTGTGCTGTTATAATTTGGTTTCGATTTATTAGATTTGGCTTGAAAAATAAAATTTTCTGCAATTTTCACAAATTAGTTTTAAAAATTACTTTTTTTGCTACACAGTTTTTTGGGATAGGGAACCAACGTGTGATGGTGACAATTTGTTCTCATAAAATTGTTCCTTCAAATAATGGAAAACGTTTTCAGTTGGCTAGTAATATTTATGCAAGTTCTATCATACACAAAATTATTTAAATTGCCAGATGCATATATAACCTTTGTTCCTATCCACGATGGACATTTAATTTCAAAATAATTTATAAATTAAGTTTAATTTTATGTAAAATAAATGGAACATTAATTAAATAAAAGTAGAATATGAAATACAAAAAAAAAAGGTATCCCTAGAATAAATGTTAAAGAATCTACTTGAGACAAAAATTAGTACAAAATCAGGTCTTGTTTGCAGAAATAGTAGAAATAAATTCATTTTGGCTGTATAATACAAAAAAGTACATGCATCTCACTACAAAATTAAAAGATTGATTTGTAATAACTTTTGAAAATTTATTGCATAATACTTGCTTTTTATACAAAAATTGTACTGTATTGTGTGGAATTAAAATTATTTTTTAACTATTTATTCAAGTATCAATATGGATTTGTAATTTTTATTTTGAAAATGTAATTTAGATTTATTTAGTTGTTTTTAATTTAATGCTTTTAAATCATATCAGAAAGGGTATTGTTGAAACTTATGAGCAAACATACATTTTTAATATGCTGCCATTCTCCCTTGTTAGCAACTTAGTACATTGATATGCATATTTTCCAAATGTTTTAATTCAAAAAAAATTTTTTAATTTTGTATAGTTTGTGTAAAAGAATTCTCCCTCCTTCAAAAAATGTGATAGTATTTGTCATAATAATTATCTGTACATAATTCCTTACAATGTTTAATAACTAAGATTTAATAGCGGGATTTTTTTTTAGTTTTGTATATTGTTTCTATTTCAATTTTTAGATGTTGTTCAAGATAGAAAAGATGATACAAAGTCAGTTAATGAATTTCCAACTTCCTCGACAGTTATCAATAATAGAGTGGAAGAAAATTTAAAAGATTCAAAAGATAACTGTGATATTCCTGATAGTGATGAGGAAATTTTAAACTATGTTATGAGCACGTTTAGAAATATTTTACAGGAATGTACTTCAAAAACTGAGGTATGTATCAGTTATATTTTTTTACAGAATTGTTATGTTTCTTTGTGTGTAAATAAGTAAAAAAAATATTAGAAAAAAAAAGTTCAAGTTACAGTTTTATATCTTATATCATTATTTGAAGACATGAAGGAACTATGTATTAATCCTTTAAAGTTAAGATTTAAAATCTTCTGTTTTCAATATGTTTATTAAGAAGTACTTAACTTAAAATGTCAAATTTCGTTTCTTAATTTGTTTCTTATCACATAACAAAAATAGCCTTCTAAACACAGGAGGGAAACTGGAAGATATGTTCTGAAAATTGTAAGATGCTTGAAGCAGATAATCTCGGTATTCCTGTATTGATAATATAGAAACAGTGAGAATGTAGTCCCTTAAATATCTCGCTTCACTATTGTCTCAATCATGGTGGAATCAAACTCAATATGTATCGAATTTTCAAAATAAAAGAAAATTGGGTTGATTTTTCAATCCTAAAATTGGGGGGGGGGGTAAATAATATCAAAATTTCATTCCTAATTAAGTTTTATTTCATTATAAAATCAAATCAATGTTTTATACAACTTGTTCTAGATTTCATTTTAAGATCTAAATTTTTAATTCAAATAAAGTACAAGGAGTTATCTGCAATATTACAGAAAATCCTACATTTGTTCATTGAAAGGAAATCAGGATTTGAAGTAAATGCAAATTAATAATATTAGAAACATTTTAAGAAAAACGATAAAAACCAGATGAAATGTTTGCTAATAATTCAGAATATTTATTAAGACACGAGAAACCGTTGTTTTTCTCATTATTCATAATTTAATTCAGTGTTTCAAAATCTATGAATTATTTGGGGTTGTATAATTAACAACATATTAAATATTGATTAACATTCAAACATTTTGAGTTTTGTCATCAATTGTCTCAAAATATTTGCTGGAAATGAAATAAATATTTTTATAAACTAGTAGTTGTTTTATGTAATTATTGTATAAGAGTCATCTATAAAAATTTAAGAATAAATCTACCCACCATACATTAAAAGATAATCCTAAAAATATTTTGATAAACCACCTCAAATTCTCAGTATTTTTATTAAAAATTCAATCAGCATATAATTGAGCTGCTACAAATTCTTAGAAAAGACCAAGAAAGATCTTGGATCAGTCCTCTGAGAATTTCCCTACATAGTTAAATTTAAATGACTCAGAATATCTTAGTAATTTACAGGAATTTTCATTTCTACAGCAATAGGCAGCTTAATGGTTACACCATTTGCACATCATAAGCCATGGTTGAAACATGGGAATATTCCACGAAAAATCGATAAGCTGCTTTGATGTTTTTCTACTTTTTAGTCTGCATTAAAAGTACTCTACTTCACCCTAATGTAATATCATCCTCAATACCTACATATTATCAGTATTCTTCCACTTGCAAAACCCTCAATAAGCAAACAATAGTTAATCAAACATGAAATCCAATAGATAAAATTTTATGACTTTGATGAAGGTTTCATTTAAATTATTTAATTAGAAAAATATCAATTTTTTTTTCCTCCCAGAAATAGTGGGAAAAACTCTAAACTCAGCCACTTCCCTAATCTAAGAATAAATATCTTAAAATCATGCTTCAATTAAACCATTATAAAGTGTGTTTTTCACTCAAGCTTCATTGAAAGGGGGGGGGGAGGTCTCTTGGATGGAGCAAAAGTCATCCTTAACAGCTCAGTCAATCAAAACACAAACTCAACCTTGCAAGTTGCTTGCTGATTCCCAAGCTTGGATTGTGAAGCACTGACCATCAGTGTGTGTTCCTTGACTCTTTCTATGTTTAACCTTTAAAACTTGTTTGTTAGAAAAGTGGGTGATATTGAGATTTTTCATTCATTACATACAAGCTAAAATAATTTTTCAAGAATCAAAATAAACATTCTAGTATAATTATACTATATAATCTATTGTAAAAATTATAATTTTTAAATGTAGAAATCAATGAATTAATGACAAAATGAAATCAGTATTTCCAAAGAGAACTTTAAAATGATTGAAGAGCGTTTTATAGCTCTTTTTGTTTCCTTTGGAATTGCTGGTTGGAGGTTTTCATCCAAACGTATTCAAAATTGCTATTGCGCTACAGTGATAGATTCAGTTTTGCTCAATTCAGAAAATTAAAATACATTTCCCATTGCAGACATTTCTACTGACAATTCATGTAACATACTTGCTATCACTTATTTCCCTTAAAAATGTTTTAAAAAAATTGAGGGGAACATGCCTGTTTTACAGCATCTGGATACTATTCTTTTGAATTGCTCATATATTTTTTATATGGGGAGAGAAATGTCACATATTATAAACAATATATGCTTTGTTTTGTAATTTGAATCTTAATTTTCAGAGACCTCTGAAAGAAATTGATCGCCGAATCAACTTAATGGAAAAAGCCTGGAAATCTGATCTTAGTAAAGAAGTAAAACATATGATGTATAAAATGGCAAAAGGTATTTTTTTTGAAAAATGTTTATTCTTTAATATAGAGAGTGGAAATATATAGAATACATTTAAGTACAAATTTACATTTGGAAATTTTTTAATGTTGTGTACTTAGCTGATAAAAGTAGTTCAGGTCAAAAATAGTTAAATTTTTGTGAAACTATTCAAAATTTATTACTGATTCAACTCTTTCATTTTATTCGAATAGGATATATACTTGATTGCTTATAGGAAGTAATGTGACTTAATAGATTAATATTTTTAAAGCCATTTATCACAAACATCTACAAATTCCACATCATTTGTATACCTTATCCTCCGAGATCAAAATTTATTATTACAATTTTAAAGGCTGCGGTAACCGAGTGGGCATGGTCATGAACTCAAGGCTAAAGAGTCCCGAGTTCAAGTCCTTGTGCCACTCAAGACCTGCCATTTAAAGGAGTTGATGCACATTAAATCTGTTGTGGCCAGCTCGGGTGTCATCCATCTTACGTGACTGGAGTTCGAATTCGGGACTAGGGTTCATCAGCAGTAGTCTTAGTATTGGTTTAGGGTGTGATGTTAATAAAAGATGCAATCTAATTATAACAATTTTAAAGTAATGGAACATAAGAAAACATATTCAGGACAGTTAAATTTAAATTAACCAATTTGAATTGTATTATTAAAATTAAATTTTTAATCATTAGTGAAATATGTTGGCATTAATTATAATTTGTGATATTTATTTATTTAAACTTGGGAATAATTAATAAAAATATATTAAAACAATTTTCCTCCAAAATTAAATTTAAGTGATTTTATGTTAACACCTCTACTTTATTTATATGAAATTTGCTTTCAGATATATCCACAGGGAATATTGATTCTGCTGAAAAATTGCATTGTGCAATTATGGTACAAAATGTGAGAGAGGTAAATATTGTTTTCTGGTATACATTCCATTAAAAAATTATTCATTTAATATATGTTCAACAGTACAAATAAATGCAGTTGTAAGCTTTTACAATTCAAATTGTATCCTTAAGTAACACATGTCCTTTTTCACACACATTCTACATGTCATGCCTTTTTATAGGTCAAGAATCTAAATCTGTCTAGCAGATAGTATACAATCATAGAAAAATCTTGAGTGATTGATAAGCTAATATATTTTTAAATTGTATGTAAGTGATTTGTTATGCTATTTGATTATTTTCAAAATTTCCATTCTTACTATGAGTACTTCTGTAAGCATGAGTTTGAAAATTATGGATATATAAGATTTTGGATGTTACTCAAAGTTACAGTAATTTTTTTTCACATTCAGTTCAAAATCATAATTATAAACATGTATCTTAATGATTTTTTTGTTAATTAAATCATTTTTAAATATTTGATTACTTTATGGAGTTTATTATAGTAGATATCAGTTACACAATATACTATTTTAACATATGAATAATTTTCATTATCAGTATGGTACATAGTTAATCATTTAAATCTAGATCCATCCTTCCATAGATGTTTTTGTAAATATTGATACTTCCAGAGCTTTCCTTGACATTTTAAGCATTTATATAATCTCTCAAAGCATTATTATTTTTTTTATTTAATTGTTTTTACTTTGATCATCGAAGGGAAGCACATAATCTTGTTATAGGAATTTTGTGTTATGGTCCAAAAATGTAAATAAATTACTCTAAAAATAATGCATCTTCTACCAATTAAGCATACAAATTTCTTTATATCAGATAGCAAATGATTAAATTTTTAAGGCCAGTGAATATTAATGTTGGTCATAAGACACATCTCTACTATACAACTAACACTGAATATTAAACTGGAAACAATTGTGGGTAGTTTAATTTTTGTCACCACTTATAGCCACCTGATTAATCATACAGACCAACAGGTCATCACCTGCACCCTATGGTCATGGCTGTGTAAAATGGTACTGACAGGATTGATTGTTGCAAGGAATTCACTGGTGATTTTATTTTAATTTATCACACTGTGAGGCAATGAGAAGTATTGGTGACAGACCTTCTAATTTTGAACCACAATCAACAGTCACTGGTGAAGGTTCTGGAAGGTAAAGCTGCATAAGTGCGAGTAAAAGTAAAATGATTGTATTGCAAACGCGAACTGCAAAATAGTATTATCTGATATCCTATGTGCTACAGTCTTTTCCATATCACTTACAGTACCTTCTATCTCATGCACTTGCCTATGGAGGGGTTGCACTCTCAAATCACCAGTGTAATATAGAGTAATGTCTTAACTGAGAGGTCATAACTGACCTTGCTTCTGTTTTAGTGTAACGAAAGACTCACTGTGTTGAAGAGCTGATGCAAAATCCTCTTCACATTAGCATGTTGTAGTGGAATGTCAACTCTGTTGTAGTCCCCATCTCTTGGCCAAAGTTCAAAATTATGAGGTCCATTTTCAATAATTTGTGTTGCTTTAGGGTGCAACATAAATAAAGATTTTTAACCAGTACACTTGCATCATATAGTGTTTTATGACAAATTCTGCACCTATCTTGAAGCAGATGACCATCGGATCATGGGAAGGCTGAGGTCAGTGGTATCAAACTCATTTTAGAGGTGTATAGTCATTACCCGTGGTATGATGTTCAGTGCTATCTCTTATGCTTATGTTATGGCATTCTGCTGCCAGTTGAATTGCCCTTCATGGCATGTCCTCCTGCGGTCATTTTCCAACAAGATAATGTTGCGATACGGCTCGCATATTTCTAGACTTCTCCCATGCTGTTGATTTTATTCCTTAGTCAACAGTCACCAGACTTTTTACCAATCAAAAACTTTACATTATGTAGACACTTCAAATGTCAGAGATCTGGAAATACAGTATCTTGGCAGAAAGTATTGCAAGGTAAGAAATCTTTTATTACTCCTTACTCGACATTTATAAGCATGCATCACTCACTATGTGGAGAATTTAACAATAAGTATGCACTTACTGATTATTAATGAGAGGTCATGTGTTCATTTGGCTTTGAATTTTTAATCATTTCATTATATATGTATTAGCTCTACACATACATAATTTCAATAAAAACAGCACGTCCTGCATGATGTTTTTTATCAGTGTATCTATATATATTACTATTTCTTTTTTAAATTTCAGGTTAAAAACTGGATGGTTGGTGTGAAACATATAATAGAAATGAAAAGAGAAAATCAAAACTTGCTGAATTCTTGAAAACTCCATTTTTTTTAAAGTCCTGCAAGGATTGTTTAAGTGTTTTGATTCTTCAAAGTTATTGGCCAAAATTTTAATGGAATGTTTTTAGTTCTCTTTTTTTCCCCGTTAAGAGAATTTTTTTCATCTACTGACTGTCATTTATTTTGTTGTCTGAAATGAAAATTTCATAATTGGAGAGTATAGAGAAATGCCATGTATATACTTCTTTTTCTGCTCAACATATAATGAAGTTTGCTGTAAGGTTCTTTATTTCTTGTGTTTCAAAATTAAAATATAGTTTTATGAACCATTGGCATAATTCTTCTGTCTTGTTCTTCTAGTTTCAAATAGGCAAAAGGAATTTCATTGTGAGGTGGCTCCCTTCAAAACAGTGTATTGGTAACAATTTGAGAAACAATATCGTAATGGTGAGCAAACTTTTTAGGTAGGGGAAAAAATTTGTTGGACGAGTATAATTTAGTGTAAAAGACAAAAAAAAAATGGAAATTATTTAATACCAATGCAATGGATAAAACTGTAGATTCTTTTTTCTCCCTAATATAAAAGCAAATAAGCACTTATTAGAGCAGGTTCCATTTTTTACACATTCAATAGTTTAATATATGAACTTTTACAATGTTTTGCATGTGTAAAAAATGAAACATGTTCCCAAATTAATTTGTTTTAACATTAAAAATCTATATACTATGGCTTTAAAATCTGCAGTCGGCCAGATTCAACCTCTAAACATGCCCTACTGACCATAGTTTGCCTGCCATTTTCTTAGCAGACGGAGTAAGAAAATGCATAGTAAAATGTAACTGATGGATTCTGTTCTATTTTACACCTTTCTTCAAGGGCAAGAAATACAATGAATGTTTGGACTTTGAAGAGCTTGAAACACTGTTATGGGAATCCACAAGGCTAGGAAACAATTTTATTCTTTGTTAAAAAGAATTAAAATATTATAATTCTAACCTCTCTATAACTCGTGGTTTAAAATGAAAGACTGTCTACAGCAGCAATTCATATTTATACTTTTGACCTATATGCTCAGAGTATTTTCTATAATGAATGTACAAGAGGCAAGAATTTTGAGAGAGAGAGATTCACACTTTTTCTTGTGTATAGGCATTTGATTAGAATAATCAAATAAAATTATCAAACCGCTTATAAATGCAGTTTTTATTATATTAAAATTGCTGTGTGTTTATGCATATTTTGGCACAATAACTACCCCACATGTTCTTGCATTGTAGAATTTTCATAAATAAAGCTTCTACAATTTTAATTTCATGCTTGATCGACAAGTTTTCACTCTTTAAATTATGATTGATGAAAGAAGAAGCAAATTATTTTCTTTAATATTTTTTTAGTACAAATTAAAATCTTGTGGTTTATAAGACTCGTATATGGAAAGTAAATGATAGATAAAACCAAATGACAAAATGTTGTATATACGAAATCTTCTGCAAGCTACAGAGTTCAAAAAACATTTAAATTACTAAGCATCAAGGAAACAATTAAGGAATAAAAATTTTAATGAGTACTTTAAAAGCAATATTATCACAGTAACAATTAACTTCTACACATTGCCTTGAAAAAAATTATATTTCTTTATCATCAGAATTTTCTGTTGTGGTCTTGGGTAAACTGAAACCAACAAGTCGTGCTGTTTCTTCAACGGATCGCTCACCATGACTGTGATAACGTTCTATTAGTTCCTATAAAAGATTTCAAAAAAGTCAAGAAAAATAATGCAATATTATCCCTACATTAAGACTTGCCTAAAATGTTAATTTAACATTAGAAGCGTCAATTTCCCGTGCTTTATTCCAACATACATGCAAGCGGCATAGCTCTTTATTTTTTTCTAAAGTGCTTTTAAGTGTACTGTGACAGTTTTTCATATTTCTACAGTAATTAGTAAAATAAATACTCAAATACCTAAAATAACTGACGGGCTCATTTTGACCCTTGTAAGAAAAAATGATTGATTTCCTGATATCTATGTCTTTTTGACTATGGCTTTGTTTCAATGACGCATAATGATAGGGGAGACTCGTGTTAGTGTCGCTCTAAGCCCTGAATCTTCTCTAAAATATGCATGCATTCTAATGACACTGAGGTTTGGAGAGAAAATAGAGCTACAGTTGAAAACTGGATATGAAGCCACTTTCCATAGCAGCGTTCTCAAACCCTTTAATTGCAACCAGAGTAAGTAGAGGACTTAGTACACAGGAGTGTCTTGCCCTCCTGGAGCAGTTAGATTCAGATATCAGTGGTAATGACAGCAAAAATGACGATCGTGGTGATAACCTGTACTTGCAGAATGTGTTGTCTTATCAAAGAAAGCAATGACTGTGATGCCATGAGACATTGTTATTTCCCCTGTTATTCGCTAATCGCGACGTGGGCATACATAAGGACAAGGCAAAAATATGTCAAATTTTTCTGCTGAAGGCAGTAACAATAAGTGCATGTCATCCAGTGGTATTCTTGGGACTACAATGAACCTTAGCAGCCCCACGTATACCATGTTGCACGCCAGCTCGCAACATTTGACAGTTGCAAGTGAACCAACGCTTTTTGCTTGTAACAATGGGGCAAACCCTGTTTTTGTCTGGTGTTTTATTGCTGAAGCACGATGTCAGCAATTAGTACGTTACTCTATGCATCGTATTATGTGCCCATGGGGCCTAGATCATTTAAAACTTTATGCAGATGATTTATGGAACAAAACTTGGTGTCCAATTGTATTCCAAGAAACCATGTTACACGGAAAATGTTCGATTTTTCACATCTGAAGTGAGAAGTAATTGGCCACGAACAAACTTGCTTTAGCCTATGAAACCTGGTACAAGCCAATTGATAGTAGCACAAATAACAATTTTCAAACAAGTAATCGTTGCTGTGTAAATAAAGATGCAGATTCATCCAATACACGGTAAATAAGCTGGAAGAATTCGGCACCCAGTTTTGAATGACATCTTCATTTGAGCAAGAATGAAAGCAGGCAATCGATTTTTAACTTGGGGAAAATGTAATGACCTGTTCATGTTTATTTACAATGTCACTGACACTGCTGCACTGCATTCTGAGAATTCCTTGAAAACTATTCAAGATTCCATTGAGAATTGATTCTTGTGACCATGGAAATATTATGAATTGTTTTGAGCAGCATAAATGCCCCTTAACTAATCGAGTACAAACCTTAAAACGAAAATGTACCTTTCAATGTTGCAAGGAGAAAAATAAAGCTTCTGCAAGCTGTGTGTGAGGAATGCTAGAAACCAATTTGTAGTAAATATATTGATGTCACTCCCACAAGTGCGACTATTTCTGAAGTGTGTTGTGTACAAATTTGAATTTATAACTTTTGTTTGGTTTCTTATCAGTTGTACTCCTGCTAAAGAATATCGTGTAATAAAATATATATTCCATGTTATATTGCTATATATATACTGCCATTTAAAAAAACCTATAAGCTTCGAAAAAACCGAATAAAAATTTATTAAATCTTTAAAAACTCTTAAATATTACAATCTCAACATCATTTACTTTGAAAGAACTTGAATTTCTGAACCCTCTTGCCGCGCATCCTGTGATTTCCATGGGCAAAATACACGTAGCACTACACAGTGAGAGGGTTAGGAAAGCCAAGTTGACCCCCAATGGCAGTTTTAGGCAAGTCTAAAAGCTGGCTGTTCTAATGCTAATACACAATATTTTTAAGATGAATAAATATGTAAAGAGAACATATGAATAAAACATTTAAATGACCATCCATATGAATGATTATATAACAGATTGTGAATCCTTCGAAGTATCAGTTTTCTTTGTATTTTCCTCTTCCTTTAAACAATTATCACTGAGCTAAAACCTGGAAAAATATTTTTCCAATAACTATACTTAGAAAGATTAATAATTTTTTTTAATACATCAATAACAGTAGTTATAAAGTTTTAATTTTCAGTCATATTAACCTTTTTTCTCATTCATGTAATAGTAATTCTATGTCATACCAGTTCTATGTTACCAGTCTATGTGCTTGTTATAAGAATTATATATATAATTATGTTTCCAAAAATGCAGTTCAAATATGACTACAAATTTCTTTTATAATGTAATCATTCATATATATATATTCATTATACATCATTTAAATACTTCCACAACAATGCTCAAAATTATTTTAAACAGACTTTTTTCATATATTTAGAGTCAGGGATAACTAAGCTTAACAGATTATGTATTCATCAATATAGTTACACACATGCAAAATAATTTTCCCTGCATTAAATTTAAATTTTCAGTTTTTTTTTTCACCCTTGCATGTTTTTTTAATATCCAAAGAAGTTTTTAGTAGGGCTCCTAAAATAAAAATCTTAAAACATCTTTTAAAAAAGTTTGTGTTAAAAATAAAATTTCTTTTATAAAAGCTTTCAATTTAAAAAGATATCTACAAATACCTGATTTTCACGCAATGATCTCAGGTAACACAAATATGTTTTAGCCATCGTGTGCAGCTCTTCCTCACTTTTACATGTGCGTTTCTCTGTGATTTGATGTCTACGATATTCATTTATTAAATATGAAAATGCTATACCCTGAGATATGGGCTTCAGCTGAAAAAGGAAAATAATAAAGAAACCATAGTAAGTGGTGTTTAAAGATACTAAAATTATAAAATACTAAATCATATCTGAAATATTAATCGTAATTAATATTTCTGGTAGATAAAATTGATGTCTCAAACTTTTAAAAGAAAAATATCGAAATAATTTATGATATATCAAGGAAAATTTTGACTTAACACAAAGCTGATGCAAATGGCAATGCCTTCCCCCCAGTTACATGGGACTTGTCTCTAAACATTGTTTGTTTACTGAAGTAAAAGAATAAAAGTGCATTCTTTCATGAGACACGAGTTTTACAAAATGAATAGATTAACATTGAAAGCATAGTTTTTTCTTTAATTATTTTTCTTAGTTACACAAAATGAACATTACTACAAGAGTTCAGAATTAGCTGTTAAACAGAAGAATATTTTTTCAAATAATGTACCCTGGTTCTATTACTGGTACTGTCCCAGTCTTAAAATTTAAATCTAAAAAAACATTCATGAGTATTATGGAAAAATAACTGTATGCAAGAGGGATGAAGAATAAAAATAGACCTAAAAAGTATCCTTCAAGATTAAGATATTATGCATTCCCATTTAAGAAAAAATAATTAGGTGCTATAAAGGAAAAATTTATTTTGATGTATCATAAAACAAAACACATTTTTTATAATTATTTTACATAAAAAAGGTTCTTTTTTATCAACATTATATAAAATATATTTTTCATTAGCAGAAATTAACTTATTTAATTGACAAAAAAGTTTGCATTATTTCACTTTAAAAAAATATATTGCATTAAGAAATAACCTTTTTAAAATGCATAGTACAAAACATAATAAGAATGCATAAAATTTAAGACTGCCTCAAAAAATATACATCAAAATCAAACTAAGTATGTTTTAAACTGCAATTTCATTAAATAAAAATGCTTTTTAGAATACATTTTTGAACAGAAATACGTTTTTAAATGTTTAAAAATACATAAACTAAACTCAGTGGCCAAACAGCCTATAAGGGTCAAGGCCTACTGAGCCCATCTTAGTATAGGTGGCCTTGGGAGCTGCTGAGATTTCAGTCAGTCTTGCGGCGGTGTCCATCAAAGACCCATTTCCCGTCGGGAATGAGTGACGTCTCGACGGTCAAGCAGTTTCTCGTGGGAAAGTATCCCAGGGTGGACACCCCGGCGCTGGTGTCCTAAGAGAAGTCAACCTCTGACCTTCCTTGATCGAGCCGACGGGTTCCCACGCCAGCCGCCGGTTTCAAAGTACACCGCACGAAGGGGGACTTTGGACCAATAGAAGAACGGTTTCATCGAATACATCCAAACAGAAGTGACTACACATCACGTGTCACTTTCGTGGGCGGGACGTATTCTACCTTTAAAGAGACTGGAATCCCAGGGGAGAACGACACCAATGCAGAGACATGATCTAACTTCAACAGTATCTCCAATTCCAGCCAGCACCTGCGCCCCGGCATTTTTCCAGCTCTAGTTTAACGCAGCCTTCATCAGGAGCAAATACCGGTGCACTCCACAGTAATACCGGTGCCTGTAACAGAACATTATTGCACCGCGACAGTCTGATGCAAAACCCCCAGCATTAAGTTCCCAAACAAGTCTGGTACTCATTTATCAACCCACTGAAGGGATGAAAGGTTGAGTCGACCTTGCCTAGCCCAGGATTTGATAAAAATACATAATTAGTCAAATTATCCACAATATATATATCTGTGTATAAACCCAGAATCTTTGGAACATTTTTAAAGTGAAAGTAGGGGAGGGGGGATCAGCTTATATATAGATCCGCTAATCTTGGGTAAAAACATAATTCAGAAAAACAGACTTTTTCATTTTCTGTGAGCCATTGCGAATGATATTAATCTTTTAACTTTTGGGGTATTTTGAAAGACATTTTTATTCTAAAAGAAGGGTAAAATGTCACATAGATTCTGATTTTAAGGGATCTAAGTTTCAGATTAGTACAAAAATTATCATTTACTTACTGGAATAAATGAACGCATATGATCACATGCAGGGAGTTTTGCCTCAAGGGCAAGAAACATGTCAACTATCACGTCCTGTATACAAATATCTTTTCCCGCTCATTTTTTTAAAAAATGGAGCAGAAAGTATGAATAACATAGATGCTATACAAGATAACAAATGAAAAGTGGGTCAGTTTCAGAGGGGGTTACCATAAATAAAATTATTAGAATTTTACTTTACAGCAATTCAATTGGAAAATATTCCACCCTTTTTACCCCCTTAATAACATTTTTCACCTCACAGAGACATGTTAGAAAATTACAGGAACTTTTTTTTTCAATTTGACTTTCATACAAGTTATGAATTTTAGGTAAATTTTTGAAGAAAAAACACACTCTGAGCTTTTAAACAGATTGGCTTATATTTAAAAATATTTTATATATACAGAAGTTTTTTTTTAGGTAAAAAAAGGACATGGCGCATATTCTAAAAAAAGAGGCAAGATTTGAATTTAAAAAGCATGACATTTGAATTAAAAGCCAATATTATTTGCATATTGTTTTTTTAAATAAAACTTAGGAATATATCATAATTAAAAGTAAATCAGTTGCTTTGAAAGAAATGAAATATAATTTTGAAGACTCAAAAGAAATTTGAAAATTCTAATTAGATATGCATTTTTGAAATTTCACCATTCAAAATTGTACTTTCAGAACAACATGTTTAAGATACTAAAAAATCTCAAGAAAAGACATAGGCATATTCAGAGGCAGATTAAGCAGCTGGCGGTCGCCAGGGGGCCCCAAGTTTGATGTATTCCAATTATAAATTGAATGTGTAACAAAAAAATATTGCAACCTGGATTGTCTCCCCAGATTTGAGTTGTATTGCAGTTCTAGTCATCTTTCTTCCATATATCTGTATTGTTGCAATCTGCACAAAATTTGTGCTTGTTTTTTTGCACAAATTTTATTTCAATGAAACGAATACTTTGTTCATTTTAAGTCAAACAAGTTTGTTTTTAGTTCACAGCCACGCTTAGTTACTCTCAGATGCATCCAGTGGAGGATTAGCCAAGGAAATTAGCCCTGGCATGAAAAATATGCCGGTTTTAAGGCCCCATATATAATGTACCTTTATGTATAAGTTACCATTCATTATCATCATCATCATAAAAAATAATTATATATCTGTCTCACCAAATCATGTCGTTTTAATTTTTCAAGTTACTTGATCAGCCCAAAACCGTTCCAGCCCACAGGGCATCTGCTTGGTTGCCCACCAGCCCCATCCATCACTGGATACATCTTACACTAATGGGAAAACAATCTCAACACCAGGAAAAAATTATTGTAGAATAATGAAACTGCCACAATGCATTTGTCAAGGTAACAAATTTAATTGATTAAAGTTTCAAAACCACAGGTTAATGTAAATGCAAGAAAAACCATTTCAAATGTGAAATGATGATACATTAAAAACTGGTGAAACCATCAAAATTTTAAATGCAAACGTGCATAAAAGGTGTTGCAGAAGAACTGGATATCGGTTTGTGGGATGGAATTGAATGCCTGTTGCTCTTCTTGTCCATAGATATAAGGCTGCTTAATTCTAGTTGTGGATGATGCTATCATTACCATCTAATGATGTCCCAATCATACTCGATTGGAGAAAGATCTGATGATCTTCTAAGAATGCAAAGGTAACATGTTGGCACTCTATAGAACATGTTGGTTTACAATTGGGTGTGAGGGTGCACGTTATCCTGTTAACAATCATAGAGTAATGTTTATGAATGGCAGTACAACAGTTTGAATCAGCAGACTGACGTACAAGTTTTCAGTCAGGGTGTGTGAATTAACCTTGAGAGTGCTCCAGCAATCAAAGAAAATCTCTTGCAACAGACCATAATTCTAGGTGCAGGCCTCAGTGTATCTAGGCCACAGAAAGGAAGTTTGCAAACACTGACCTGGCCTTCTTCTACTCAATAAACAGCTATCACTGCAGTGGCGTAACATATACCCCTGCATCGCTAAGGTGCATAGCCTGACTGACACTAGGGGCCCAAAACCCGACTTTGCAAGGAGGACGCTAATATTCACCATTATGCCACTGCATCACTGGCACCAAGATAGAAACAATTTTGATCGAAGAACACTACACATCACCTCTCAGCTCTCCAATGATTTATAGCATGACATTACTGAAGTCACAGATGCCAGTGATTTGGAGCTTACACTACAGTATGAACACTACAGGACATCTGTCTGGGAGCTATATCTCAAACGACTAATTTGTTACCACTCACTCTAGTGCTGAAAAAAACTAATTTCTTCTGTAGATGCACTTTGATGGTGAATACGACAGTCTTCTCAGATAGTGGTGACAAGAGTGTGGTTGGACCATAGTTTTCTTCAGCTAGAGCTTTCCTTTGACCACTGCTACCAAAAATTATGCAGAGTGAATACATTCCTCCTGTGGAAAGAAAATCCACCTTTTTTAGATATATTATACTTCCTCCATCAAACTCAGCAAGTTGTTGATAATGGCTTTTTCTTTAAGTCATTCTGGCCCATCATCAACTCACTGAGTCAAATCTCAATGATAAATAACACTCCCGAACTTTATAGCGTGCATTTAAAGTACCCTTGATTTGTATGCTCAAAGTGACGCTACAAGCACTACACTTTTCTCCCTATTGTGAAATATGAATGTAACTCATCTTTCAGATGTATAAACAGACCTACAAAATTTCTTTGATGTACCACAACTCCTTCTTGGTATAAACAGGTTTTTTTTACTTCCATCAGTGTATTTTACTAGTAAAAATAAGTGAAATAAAATGAAGTTATGTGAAGATATGTCTATAGTTCAAAGCAAACTATTTCAAACTAGTTGATTTTAAGCCTTAATAGCAAGATTATGATTAATAAAAGCATCCCAGGCTGAAATTCGTGATTCAATAAAGGAAAAAAATTACCACGATACTGAAGGCAACTTCCCTTTTGAAACAGATGGACAAATATAGAACTTCCCTAATGACCATATAATTGGGAATACCATATTCTAGAGAATAAATGATACTATAAAATTATTGCAATAAGTGTAGTGGAAATTATTAAATTGATATAGTCTACTAAAATCTCAAGAAAAATATATCCAAAATTTCAGAAATGAATTTGGAAAAATAGAACAAGGAGCAACTGATTTATCAGATCTCTTGTTTGAAAAGGAAGCCGGACATGTTTGCTGGCAACACTGGTCCCGTCAGTGAAAGAAAAGTGGGTTATGATATTTTAAAGAAGGTAAAATTTCATAGCCAACTTATTTTATATCATATGCAATAAAGCAAGAGCAGAACTATCCCGAAGAGCTGAGATTTATGAAACTATTATAGAACACTTTACTGTATTTCTATTATAGAACACTTTACTGTATTTCTATTATAGAACACTTTACTGTATTTTTTGACAAGGGATTATTACCTGATATTAAGAAGCAAGCTACCCAAAAACTAAAGGAAATTACAAAGATGCTATTGAATCTTTTAATTTTGACAATATGAATTTGATCAGTTTTTACTATTTTTAAAGGAAAATAGATACAATAAACCACTAAAAATGTACCGAGTTGCAAGAGAAATCCTAATGTGGAGATACTTTCCCTAATGTAGAGATCCTTTTGAAAATATTTTTAACAATACCGATATTGACTGCATCGAATGGGAGATCTTTTTCAATTTTAAAGTGTGTTAAAAATTATTTAAGAAGTACTATGGTAGAAAAGACAAATTTAACAACATGGCCACGTTATATATAGAACAAAATGCTTTGGATAAAATAGATATGGCTATAATAATTGATGTATTTTCCAAATAGAAATCAAGATGTAAAATTGTAAGGCTTTTAATTTTTTTAAATACAATTAAGATTTTTCTTTAGCTGTTGAATTTTATTATTAGCAACACATTTTATTTTGAGAATTTTAGGTCAGCAAATCTTTTTACGATTTTAGTTTTTTGACACATGAGCCCATGGGCATCAAACTTTTTACTGCCAGGGGCCTCCGACTACTATAATCTACCTTTGGGCATATTTGAATAATACAACTAGAAGATGTATGGTTTCAGCAAAAACAGTAAATTTTAAAAAATAATAAATGCTTTAGATGAATTTTTCCAGCTTTATATGTTTTGAGAAATGCATTTTTTTTTAACTATTAAAATACATTGCTCAAAGGACATTAAAGCCCCTTCAAAGGAGATCAGGACAGAAAATTTTTAAAAATTTGCAGCCAAAATGTAGAACAGAATGCCACTTGAATTTGGCAAAGGGGTTTTTTTCCCCCCAGATTTCCTGGTACAATAATATGTGTATGATTTCATTCTTTCAAACTGTCTACTTAGGTAACTAAGACAAAATAAAATGTGGACTTATTCTGATAAGATAATGTGTTCTTTATACTCAATTGCTATTCATTATTTAAAATTGGCAAATGCAAAAGACAATTCTAAAAGACAATTTTTTTAATGAAACACGTCATCAATCATTTAAAAAATGTTTTGATATTAGTTGCAAGTATTTAAATGATTTCTTTTCCTTTCTTTCAGTTTTTTAGAGCTCGTCTTCAGTTAATTTTCATGAACAGTTCAATTAAAATGTATAATTAACATTCATTTTTACAATGATTTTTGGAGTGATAAGGAAAAGTACCCGTGATACAATAATACATTGCTAAAGGTTTGATTTTAATTGATATTGAATGTTTAACTTTCAAAAATGAATGGTACAGCATCTTTCTTAATGACCTCAAACAGGGTTGATTTTTTTCCCTTTAAAGAATTAGAATTCTTTCAAAAATTCTTTTTTTTAAGAAGTGGTATAGTTTATAAAAAGTTTAATTCACTAAATTAAAATAATTCTCTGCCCTCTTTGGTTGAATCCTAGCACGACCCACTTATGTTGCCAAATTTTAGGGAACTAGTAACCCTATTTGGACCAGATTTTTTTAGTTTTTCAGGATTTGGACAGTGGTCATTTTTTCCCACGGTCATCTTTGAAGGTTGTGTAACAGATTTTTCTAAAAAGCCAAAAGTGAAGGAATGAGTGGATTTCTTTTTTTCTTTGAATGAAACAACTGCTGAAAGAATATTTGTTAGAGAGAAAGAGAGATGTGTTGATAAATTCAATTTAGATGATGTTTTTTTTTCTCACAATTGCATCTTAGAAACAACGATTTTCCTGTTTTCTTCTTGAAACCATTTTGGAAACCACATTTTCTTTTTTGAAGATCAACGAATGGATATTTTTTCTTTTGAATGAAAGAAGTAAGAAAGAAATGATTGCTTTGCGAATGAATGAACGATTGAAAATATTTCAGTATGGATGTCCGAAATATGAAAATAATTTGTGTTTGAAAGAAATGGAGATTATTAGTTCATCAGCCTAAAGCATTCATATTGGATTTTTTTTTCCCAATATTGCATTTTAGAAGCGACAATTTTTCAGTTTTTCTTGTAGAAGCTGTTTTAGAAACAAGGTTTTCTTTGTAAAAACACAACGAATGGATTTTCTTCAGAATAAAGGGTAAGAAAGTAATGATTATTTTTGTATGAATGAAGGATTGGTAGAATCTTGGTATGAATGCCTGAAATTTGGAAAGAATTTGCATTTAATTTCTTGTTTTGATTTGATGTTTCCTATGTAGTCCATTTTAGAAACCACGTATTTTCACCCTTTTTCATCTCTTGATGCCACTTTGAAAATCACGTTTTGCCCTCTTGTTTTTTCTCTGATGCCATTTTGAAAAACGCTCTTTTTTTCCTTATAAGCGCCATTCAGCAAAAAAAAATTGTCACCAAATACAGCAGTGGGCTGTGCTAGGATTTTACCATTCTCTGGTATTTTATAAAATGTTGAAATCTGTATTTTACACTATCATTTTGTTTGCAATTTCCTATTTTACTACCTGTGAACAAATAGCAATAGTTTAATTATCACTAACAGTGACTGCCTAAAAAAATGCATAACTTTACCATGGTGCACCCTATTATACATTTTAAACAAATTAATAAATCAAAACAATAATATTCAATTTTTCCAGAATTGCACATCTGTATATAACACAGGAACAAATTCTTAACAATACTTAAAACTCTTTTTGAATTTTTGTAGAATAAAAAAATATTAAATTTTTTCACTAATCTTGAAAATTCAATTAATCCTAGGTGATAAAATTATATAAATTATCTAAACATCTATTACTTCATCATATTGTAATAGGGTAAAACTGTCAAATTTTAAACCATACAAAATCTAGTCCAATATTAACTCAGTGGCACAACAGGCCATGAGGGCCAAGGCCTACTGGGTCCAACTCAGTATATGCGACTTTGGGCCCTGAGGTGCATGAGCAGATGTTGTGGTCAGTCTGATGCAAAACCCCCAGTGTTAAGTTCCCAAGCAAGCTTGGTGCTAATTTTATTGACCCATTGAATTGATGAAAGGCTGAGTCAACCTTGCCCAGCCCGGGGTTTGAACCTCGGACCTGTAGTGTGGAAACGAAATACACTAACCACTCAGCCACTGGACCTCAAGTGCAATACTAAGCTTTTTAAAAATTACAAGTATATATTTCAGAAGAATAAAAATATAACAAATTATACCGGATATTTTTGAATGCTTAATCAGGTATTTTCCTTCCTTCCTTTCCTCAGTGACTCCACAGCCCAGAGTGGACCTTGGCCTTCTCAAGAAGCCTTTTCCAGGCTAGCCGTCTTTTTGCTAGCGTTCTTCAATTCTTAGTTCTCACAACTAGGAGATCTTTTTCTAGGCCATCAATCCATCTAAGATTAGGCCTGCCCTTTCTTCGAGTGCCAATTGGTTGGGCATTGAAGAATTTTTGACTTGCATAGAGATCAAAATTCGATCTTCTTCACCAATCAGATATTTTAAGGGTAAAAAATTTTAAAACATCAGCCGAAATAAAACATTTCATACATTAAACACATTTTTGTTGCAACAAATAAAAGAAAAACATGCCATTTTATAACAGTTGCTTTATATTCACATTTCAAATTAAACATGTACGCATTAAATTTGTTTTATAATAAGAACTTACATTTGGGTTAGCTCTGCGAAGTTCATGGGTGATTCCACGCAAAACAGATAAAGTCAAAGATCTAGAGTTATTCATTTCAAAGTTTGTAGTAAATATTTATAGCTAAATAGAACTTGTGATACTTAGCTCTTTTTCATTATAGATGCACTGCTTCAAAAAAAAAACTTTATTTACAAATAAACCATTATGTTGCCAAATTTCTTTTACTAAAATCTCATTAAAGTCTTCTTATGCGGGGAGGGTAACAATCATAATAAATTATAGTATTAAAAAATTAAAAAACACGCTTTCATAATTAACCGAACTAAAAAGTAAAAAAGTAATTCTCAATATAAGAATAAAACAATTAACGAGAAAATTAATGTCATTGGGATGAAAGCGTGAGGTGCTCTATATCAATGTTATAATTTCTTACTTGTAAAAATGTACTACAAAGTACCTCACACTTGTACCCCAATGATATTAATTTTCTCGTTAATTATTTTACTCTTATATTAAGAATTATTTTTTTACTTTTTAGTTCAGTTTAACATGAAAGTGTGTTTTTTAGTTTTTTAAAACTATTATTTATTTTTTAGTTTGATCTACAATAAAAACATCATTTTTAGTTTTTTAAACTATCATTTATTCATTGATGAATAAATCTTAAATGCGTCATTTTTTAAAATCTGAAATACCCATTGGCATCCTATCTCTGCGTCGATACGGCCTAGTTTGCAAAATGTAGGATCAGTCCACTGAAGGAAATCTGGAAGAGCTAAGTTTAAAATATTTCATGCAAAAGAAGGTGTTAAGTCAATGATATTTTTCACTAAAAAGAGCTCAATATTTTCTCTGAAACTTGCATCAGTATTAGACACAAAAGTACACTTTTTGAATCGAAGAGTTTGGGAGAAATTATTTAATCCGGTGATCTCTGAATCAATTCTCAGCTGTTTTGGTAAAATGAAGCAATGAATGATGCTTCATTCCACAGATCCGACAAAAGAATTTAGAAAAACAGACTTTATGCCTGAGTTTAGAGGTTAGAACAGTGCTCCTCAAACTTTCCATATTTTCCACCCAATTTTCAGTCATAATTTTCATCGTGCCCCCTCATACAGCAATGAATTGAATGCAATAATAATGTACTTCGACTCTAAAGCTACAATGTGGCTTTAATATAATAAACTGCACGTATTATCAATATATGTATAATATTTTGTATATGACAAGTCCATGGAAGTCACTAGTAATTACTAAACTTGCTTTTAATTTAGTATTAATAAATCAATTATTAAACTCTTTTTGTGCCGCACTGATACATTTATAAGTATCTTATATCAGTGTGAATATGTATTTTATTTTTCACCATGTCAGCATATATTCTGTTTTGCTTCCTTGTGGTAAATTAATAATTATTTTAACTTTTTTTATTTTGGGCTTTTCGATATGCTTGCTTCCCTTTCTTCCCCCACAAGGCAAGCGTGCCCCACAGTTTGAGAAACGCTGAGCTAGAGCATAATTTTTTTTTCCATTTGCACGAGTCTTTTTTTTTATTTCCATTTTCAGAAAAATTAAGCAATCGTTTATATTATGGTAAGAAATTGTTGACGCAAACGTTTTCGCTTTTATAGGGTTATATTTTACTCGCCAAATCTGGAAATGGGATCAGGAATTAGTCGTCAAATATGGAGATGGTATATAGAATTAATCCCCAAATCTGGAAGAGGTATAATGAATTAGTCGCCAAATCTCTCTCTCTCTGAAATTCGTTATTCCTGATATCCTGATCTGGACAATGGAACGAAATTATGAAATTATTGTATTGGTCATCGGTCCTTGACAAGTGTGCAAAATTTCGAATTAATCTGACATTTCAAGTGGGTAAAAATCAAGTTCAGAGATTCCGTTACATATAAGTGAAACTTATAAAACCGTGTTAAAAATGGTAAAAGAAATGCTAATTCTTTTTTCTTTTTCAGGGAAGGAGGGGTGAATCTTGACCATTGAAGAGTTCTTATTTCTTTACAGTGGTCAAACTTTTTCGACTCACAGAACCCTTAGAACTGTAAAATGTTTTTGGCAATTTTGGATAAAACGACATGGAGACCCCTAGGCAGTTCAATTCTTGGGGCCATGTAGCCTAATAATTTTATTGCAAAACATTTTAGCAATATATTTCATTTCACAAATAAAATAACAAATTATCATCCAATTAAAAAATATCTAACTAAACAATAATTATTTATTAGAATCTGTAATAAAAACTAATTCTTGAACAAAAAATAGCTAAATATTTGATTTCCTCAATTTTTGGTGCCCATAGGCAATCGCCTACTTCACCTAATGAAAAATCCGGCACTGGTATTTGGGAAATCCCATTCCAAACTTAGAAAAATATATCTTAAAATAATATTTAAAGTATATAGATAAACATGTTTTTTATTATATGTAAAGACAATTTTAAAAAAGTATTTTTTTATATAAAAAACTTCTATGGTGTAATTTTAGTGTTATTTATTCATTGATAATATTAATTTATGATCCAAATGCCCCCTACGCATGCATTATATTTAGTAACTGAGATATGTGTTCACAATTTTTTACACAAACTACTGGCATTTGAAATTAGATGCAGTAGCATTTCATATTCTACGTTTAATTCGTTTTTATATTTTGTTTTTGTAGCCATTCGCATTGAGAAACATTTTTCACTTACTTAATATATTTTTGTGAATGGCATTAAAATGTTCATACCTGTGTGAGAAATTCTGTGTATTTTACATGAATTGGCAACCTAAAATTTAGGAGTTCTAGCTTAAATTTAAATTTTAGCATTGAATCTGTTGATATGTCGATAAAATGTTCCATCCTCTTCGTTATATGTGCTTTTCCCCCACAAATGTAAAAGGTTTCAAAACATTATACTAACTAGTATAAAATTACTTCGTGGAACTCGGGATTGTAAACAATAGTATATTCACAATCTACAGATAAAGAAAAAAGTTTTAAAATTCCTTTATTATGTTACAATAAAAGTTTAAGAGTTTTTCAAAACAAAGTTAAATTATGTATAAATAAAACTTTTAATTTTAATGTATGAGTTCATCATTAGATAATTGTGGTTATACGAATTTCATGAGAACGTGAATCCATTTTGCAAACACATTTGTAATTTTTCTTTCCGATTTTTTTTTTTTTTTATTGTGACTCACACATGGAATTCCAAGGTTTTGTGGATCACAGTTTGAAGATCAATTCTCTAGATGAATGATGTAGAGAACGAAACTGTTTAATTTTTTCTGAATAAATGATTTTCAAAGGAAGAATAGGTGGATTTAAAGCAATGAAAAATTAAATTTCATATTTTAATGGAACAAACAGTATGATATACAATTTTACTTTTATACGATAGAACAGGGTTGGCAACCTTCACGGCACAATTCTCGGTGGCACTCTGCACTACTCAACAAATGTGTCAATTTTTGAGAGCATGGAAGTTGATAAATTTGTAATGGACCTTATTTGACAAAGATCTCCAAAATTATGGACAATTACGAAATTTCGAAAAAATCGGAAAGATAAATTTATAGCTATTTTGTAAATTATTGAACATCATTACTGGAGAGATTTAATTGTTTGAAAAGAGAATATTGCATGCACTCTGCTCTCCGCTTTTGGTTCTACTTATCTAAGTAAAAAGTCTTTCCTCATAAGAAAAATATTTCGAGTCCATGTAGAAAATCAACAAAGAATTGTGTCAATTTTCTTCTTAGACAAATTCTAATCTATAAAATATAATTAAATAAATTTTTAAGCAAATACGCAAATAATAATTTCATTACATTACTTTTAATTAAGAATAGTGGTATCAATAGTATCATGAGTATTTCAAAAATATTCAGATAATTTTTAAATAAAGAAAGTACAAACAAAAGAATAAATATTACAAATTTTTTTCCCCATTTTTTCTCAGGACAAATTCTGAAATATATCAACGTTGATAAAGCGTTGTATAGTAGCAGACATGATATATTTTATTCTGCATATACATATAGATTAAAATGCAAGTTTTAAATCACATACAGTTATTGGTTCTAGTATACAATAGCATAAATTTAATATTTATACCGTTAGATAACCATAGGATTATTTAATTTTTACGCATATTTGGTAGCAAAATAATAGTTTTATTTTATGTAGGAATCCAGAAATACGCTGCTTAATATATATAAATATCATGTACAGTTCTTACAATATTCTGTTCGAGAAGATATAGGTGATCATATAGAGTAGCCAAGAGGGTCATGGTCACGAACTCGTATTCGGGGTGGCGATGTTTAAGTCATGTGTTCAAGTTTTGATGCCATTGAAGACCCTCCAAAGTCCTCATGTTGGGGGACGTGGAAGTTTGAAAACTGGGATCAGGGGCGGCTCTACGGCCGGACTAACCGGACCCATGTCCGGGGGGGGGGCAGCAAATTTTAGAAGCGGCATTTAGACCGAATTTGAAAAATACTTTTTATTTTTTACGGAAAAATTAGTATGAAAATATTTTCTAAAATATTATTATTTATACATTGGAAACCTAGATATTTTAGATTATTAATATATGTATAAATTAAGTGTGTTCTAAATAAAATCACATAAGTGAACTACGATTTTAAACCAAAGGATAACTCAGTTAAAAGGAAACTAGGATATTTTAATGTCAATGAAATCTATTTTGTATATATGTATCCATAGTTAAGAGTATTTGGGTCGTAAAATATTATTTTTGCATTAAATTGAAATATAGAAGCGAAAATTTTTTCTTAAGAGAACTTCCACTTCCGGAACGAGACATTGCACAACTTTCATTACGGTAGAATTTTAAAAAAAAATTGTGCCTTGTGACGTCGTCACAATGGAGAAAGCGCCTCTATTCATAAACGTATCCACAGCCGGGGAACACGTGGCTTTGGTGGTATTGTGTTGTATCAGACAGCTGGACCGTCGGCGACGGTGTGACTGGCGGACACTATGGGCTGGGCATCGCTGCATTATTTTCTATTCATGGGAAGTGATTGTACGTCTTGAATGCTGGCGCCTCTGCAGGCGGCGGCGAGGTGTTTGAAGTGCCAGATGTCAGCCGGGCCCTTGTCACCGGAAACCTTTGAGAGGGACCGGACTTTTGTTATCTCTGCACGAATGGATGACGTGCAAGACCGTTGGTGCCGGGTGCAAAACCCTGAAGCCGGCCAATGGGGATTGATGAGGGGCGTGGAGTGAACTCACCCCTAGAGTTTAAAAGAGTGGACTTCGGAAAAAGAAGAAGACTCCTGATAGACTCCCACGAGAGATTCCCGTAACTGAGCCCTGCGGACGGAGGAAGAGACTCCCGGCAGACTCCTACGAGAGATACTCAAAAGAGAAGCCTGTGGACGAAGGAAGAAGGGAAGGACCCCGATCGACTCCTACGATTGACCTGCGAGACGTTAGGGACGGATATAGGAAGCAAGACAAGGCGTGAGCCTCCGGATCCATACCGACGAGAGACTCCTGAGGCGGTACCCAACGGGCGATAGGAAAAAGAAGCAAAGAGCGGACCCCTATGGGACACCAATATGAAATAGAGCTAGCTGGCTGTATCAAACGAACACTTGTAACTAATATTTTTTCTCTATCCAATGATCTTTTGAATGTTGTCGTCAAATAAACATTTGATTAGATCACAGTAATAAGGCATTCTTTAATAATTAGCTTAGCGTACACCTTCAATCTACCTCCACGACGTTACAGCCTCATTTGCCTTGTTAATTGTAGATTTTAGAATGTGTCTGAGGGAAGTAAAAAACTATCAGGTGCCCAATTCAAAAGAAGGAGACTCGAAAAACAAGCCCATATTAAAAGCATAATGGAAGTTTACTAAACTAATTATAAGGCAATATAGAAAAAAAGGAAGGCAATATAGAATTAGAATCTTATTTAGAATTTCATGATGAGGATGTTGCAGAAGAAATAAACAGAACTAATAGTATCACTGCTCTTGTAGAAACTCCTCCAGAGAAATCCAAAGATAACGATAATTTAACGATGGTATTTTGTTCAAATCCAGGAACCTTGTCAGTTATCCAATCAGACGCCGATAGATGTTGTTTTGGTATAAGAAGCACCCCTTATCCATTGACTGAGTATGATTTTCCTTGTGATAATACAGGTAGTAGATTTAGCTCGCAAAAAATTATACTAGAATTTTAAAAAAAAGGGCGAAAAGAGGTTATGTGTAAATAGTTAGTATATTCCATTACAAAAAAATTGTGTATATTGTTCTTACTGCAAACTTTTTGGCTAGATAATTAGTTCCCTTTGCACAGAAGGTTTTAAAAGTTGGAAGCACCTTGTTGAAACTCTAAAAAAACGCGAAACATCAAAACACCATAGTTAAAGCCAAAATTCTTGGATTGAATTTAGTCGGCGTTTACAATGCTAAAAAAATGGACTTTAAGTCACGCAGTACTGCGGAGACTAATTATTAATGCAAAGAGCTTCTATGCATGTAGCCAGGGATGTCTTAAGACTTCTTGAAGCCCTGGGCACCAACGCAAAAGTAGGCCCTGGACCCCTACATAAATGTAGGCCCCATCTATGATTCTTAAAAGGATACGATACATAGTAATACCCGTACAAACAATAACCCGAAACACAAATAACTGTGCATGACTTACAATCGCACATACCGACTTGACCAACTGCTATCTTTTGACTTTTTGGTTGTAATGATGGTGAATGGTGGTGGCCTAGGCCAAAACATGGGCAATGGTCATCAAATGTTGCCAGTTGACATATCGTCTGAAATTCCCAGTTTTTCGGAGAATATTTGACCATTGAAATTATTCGAATGACAGTCTTATTAAGACTGAGTTGAGAACAAGACGAGGCCCCCATTGTGGCCGAAGCCCTGGGCCCGGACCCAGTTGGCCCATGCCTTAAGACGTCCCTGCATGTAGCAACATTAAAAATGCTTGCTCAAAATTGCTTAGCTCTTCAGGGTAAGAGTGACAAACTTTACGATTTCAATAATGGTAATTTTTTTACAAATAGTTTGATCCAATAATGGAGGAGCATGTCCGAAAAGTCCTAAAAAAAGGAAGAAGCAAAAGTCCACTATCTAGGGGAAAATATTCAGAATGAGACAATTTCTCTTTTACATGAGAATATTAAATTACACATTGTTCATAAAATTAAACAAACCAAATATTACTCGATAATTTTAGATTGCACCCCTGATTCTAGAAAGATCGAAAAAATCACTCTTTTGGTAAGATATGTAGGTATTGAGAAATCTAATCCTAATGAAGTTATTGTTAAAACTGATGAGAGTTCTTTAGGTTTCTTCCAGTTGAAAGATTGACTGGAAGAGAACTTTCAAGTTTAATAGTTGAGAAACATAAAAACTAGGGCTAAATTTTTTAGATATGCGGGAACAGGCCAGTGATAACGGAGCCAATATGAGAAACAAGAAACCAGGGGTAAAATTTTGAATTAGGACGTAAAATCAGTAAGCAATCTATGTGCCATGTAGTAGTCATTCTTTAAATTTGGTCGTTAATGACATGGCAAAAGCATCCTTAGAAGCCTATATCTTCTTAGAAGCTTTTAATATAGCTCAACAAATTTATTTATTTTTTTTTCATCATCAATTTTTTGTTGGTCCATATTATTTTTTTTTGTTTTTTGTTTAACATTTATAAACCCCGTGCACCACGCAATATATAACACGGGGGTATACAACACAGACAGAAGAAAGGATTACAACACAAACATCCATGCCTTCTCCGGGATTCGAACCCAGTCCCTACGGCACCGCAGTCAGGGTCCATATTATTAAAATATATAAAGGGCATAATTTTAAAGCCACTAAGTGCAACACGCTGGGAAAGCAAAAAAGGGGCTATTAAATCCTTAAGGTATCAATTAGAAGGTATTTATGATGCTTTATTTAGTGTTTATGATAATGCTGAAATTAGCAACTCTATGAGAAATAAGGCGTCGGAATATTATATAAATAAATTATATATATATATATATATATATATATATATATATATATAATAAGCAAGCTATTGCAGAAAAAAGATTACGATCTATCATCTGCTATGGAATTCTCGAGAAGTTGTAAAAATTTTTTTAAGGATTTTTGATCGGATGTAGCTTTTGATGAAATGCTCTGTAATGCAAAAGAACTGGCCGCCGAGATTGATATCCCTGCTAACTTTCAGGTGAGACAGCCACGTCACAGGGTTCGAAGGGAAAATGTTAATTTTGATTACGAAACATAAGATGATTTAGTGGAAGATCCTAAATTAAAACTCAATATAGAGTTTTATTTTCTTACAATGATCCAAACAATTAATGCCTTAGAATGTAAATTTAATTAGATGTAATTGTTTCCTATTTTCATACCATACATGTCATTTAAGAGGTACCCTTAAAAAATATTTGGTATAAAATTATTTGTAATTAATTAAAAACTGTAAATATTTAAAAATGATGTTGACCGAGGGAGAATCAGTGGATATAAATGCGCTTGATCTAGCAGATGAGATAATGTCAGTTTCAGCTTTTATAGACAAAATAGAAAGCCCCAGTTGAAGTTTCAAAATTTATTTTAGTTTCAGAATTTGTGTGCTCCAAATTTTGCTGTTGCAGTCAGAATTTTACTTTCTTTGCCAATAAGTTTAGCAAATGGAGAGAGGAGAGTATCAAAAATTAGAATTAATAAAAAATTTCTTATGGTCCACAATTTTTCAAAATAGATAAAATGGCTTAGCTACTTTGACTATCGAACATAAAATAGCCGAATAAATTGATTTAAAAGAATTTATCAGAAAGTTTTTAGGATTAAAAGTCAGAAAATAATTTTGCAATTTTTTTGTTATTTGTTTTATTTTTGTGTTTTAGCTTTTAATAATTTTTTTTATGTATATGTTATACTGCCTTTTCCTTCGCAAGAAATATTCAAGTTTTATAGCTGTGTATTTATGAAGAATATTTATCTTTTTTAATAATATTTTGGGGAAAGGGGTGGCATTTTTCATTTTTGTCCGGGGTGGCAAAATTGCTAGAGCCGGCCCTGCTGGGTGCTACCTCAGTTATTGTCCTTGTCCTTTGACTGAAGCTCTAAATTATGATGTTGTCGCGATAGTCCGAGTGTAGCTTCAAAGTTTGACGTTAATCGAACAATCATTCGATTATATGTAGGTTTTATTTTCTATCCTATATCAGTTACTTTTAGTTTTTTGCTTTTAATAGATTTCTCTACTTCAAGTGGCCCTTTCAAATGCATATCTCGTAGTGCACTTCCATCAAGAATTTCAGCGAAAACACATTCGACATAAAATTTGTCTAGTTTTGAAAAAAGTCCTTTCTAAAACTCCTCGTTTGTCTTTATGCGCAGAGTTAATATATCTTTTTTACACCATAAACAAAAGTCACACCATTTACGTTGGGTAATGAATAACTGACTTGTATTTGATACTGATGCGGAGCACATTAATTTTACTTTAAGTTTCTGCTTAATTTAACCAACATCTTAAAAACTACCCAGGTTCGCTTAGTTAACTTAGTCCGCATCAGCATAGTAGCTAGTACTTAATCAATTTAAAGACAAAGCAAAACTAATGAAATTACTCGGATTAAAATTAAAATAAATTCGCTTATTACATTTAAAATACATTACGAAATTAGAAGTTAGATTAAACACTATTAAAATTTAGGAATAAGAGAACTATGAACAAACATTAAAATTTCACTTATCTGAAACGGAGGCGAGGCGATGGGGGCTGGCATTGTCCACCGGACAAGGAGACCTAAGGGTTTTTCCTAAAAATTCAGGAATCAGAAAAGCTATCTAGTCCCCGAAAATTATCCCTCTGCGCCTTTTTAAGGGAGGGGAAATCCCACCATTTGTGCCTACACACACTATTTTACCCGCGACCCCATTGGTCGATCACCAAGCGCAAAGTTACAAAAGTTACAATTTTAATTAAATTTATGCGTTCATTCAACCCTGCGTTCTCACCCTTACGTTCCCGGGTTGACTGAGGAATTTCAACAACATCCTGTAAACAAGGGGGATATACAAATTACTGATTATTTGGGGACCAACTCCATTGCCGGCCGGCCTCCCATCAATACTAAAATCTATGATTTAAAAGAGAGAGAGAGAGAGAGAGCAAATAGATTTCCCATTCATTCAAAACTTTGAAACCTAGACTTTTTTTTGTAATTAAAAATTCGAGTAGATTTGTTTCAAATCTCGCAGAATAAGTAATCTTATTTTTTAAAGGTATTTTTAGAAATATAAAAAATAAGCCGAATTGAAATGCCCAGAAAGAAATAAACGTTTCTACTCAAAAGTTCAAAAAGTGACTACGACCAGCAATATTCAACGTATTTTACTTTAATCAGAATGATTGTCCTACGCCAAGGGTGCCCAACCGGTGGCTCACCTTAAATCATTTTGAGGCCCATGAGATTCATTACACCTTTACAAAATAAGCGATTATTTTATGCAGTAATTTTATTTTTAATGTAGTGTTTTGTAACAAATAAATCCCATAACTGTTTCTACTTTATCACGTTGCTTTGTACCAAAATCAAGAAATGATGAATGGTATTGAATTTATGTAGTTTAGTAGATACCAAACAAACTCAATCATTTAAATACATAATTACAAGGAAAAGATAATTAAATAATCGATGCATTTTATGACATCAAAGCATTTCAGAAAAAATTATTGTTGTTTGAATCTCCATTGAAAAATTATAGCTTTCAAAACTTTCAATTGATTAAAGAATTAAAAATGTATCAATTACATCAAATACGCAAAAAAAAAGGCGAACTTGCAGCTATTTTTGAGAGACATTTAACTAATTTAGACAAATACAAAAAATTATTTGAAACATATTAATTTCCCTTTCATGTCGATGTCGAGTCAGCCCTAGAATATCTCCAAATGGAGCTGATTGACTTACATTGCTATAATGAATCAAAACACGTTTTTGAAACATCACAATCAAAAACAAATTTTTATAACCCTTATCTCACTAAAGAAAAAAGTTTCAATTTGAGAGATTTGACACAAAAAGTTGTGAGCTCTCTTAGATCAACTTATACTGCGAATCGTTTTTTTCTTTTTTCCCTTGAAAATGAAATTTATCAAACAGGAAACTGCGCTCAAACTTATCGGATGAAAACCTGCAACATCAATTACGATGTACAAATGCATGCACTGAGATCTATTTGCAAAAACTCAGTGAAATAATTGAGAAACAAATATCTCACTAATCAAACAAATTAAAAAAATATTGCTTGATCATTGCATTATTATTATTACATTATCTGTTTGCATTAAGAAAATAATGAAAACAATAATAATATAATAGTTCGTTTTGTTTAAAATTTTTACTCCAATAAATACTCGTAATTAATCCAAATCTAGCATATAGAGATATATATTTTTATATGTGGCCCGCGGAATTGTAATATTTTTCCGAAGTGATCCGCAAGGTCATTTGGGTTGGCTACCTCCGTCCTACGCAAAACCCCTCCTCAAATATCACCAAAAGCGGAGATTCCCTCCCCCTCACACTGCAGTTTTTACCTCTCTTTTCTGTTTTATTACCCCCAGAGCAATAAAAGTTTCCTATCCCCCCCCCCCGTCCTTATTTTGTACCTCTCTCATCTTTCCTAGAGACTTCGGACCAATGTTTGTCATGAACTAATGAAAACACCATTTATATATTTAGAAAATTAATTTTTTATAAACAAGTGTTCTTAAAAGTTCGTTCTGTGGATTATCATTTTGTGTATGCTTTATTTTCTAATTTAAAAATAAATAGACCGAATCAATATTTTAACTATAGTACTAAAAGAATTTTATAAAAATTTTACTACTTAAAAATGTTATTACATATTTAACTAAAATGGATATGTTTTGAATTAAATTTAGTTCTGAATTTGATATATGTAAAATGTATCGCGCAAAAAAACCCCACAGCATCTATTATATTAAGAATTTAGTCAAAGACGACCAGGGAATTGAAAATGTTCAATGATAGAAAATACCAGACAGTCAGTGCCGGTTTATCCATTGGGCGCTTGGGGCGGGCGCCCGGGGCCGGGAAGGGCCCGGATAGGCTGGGCTTAACCATATGTTCTGGTTTTAAATTTCGCTTCTCCAGTGCTAAGGGGGCCGGTGGATCTTCTGCTCCTAGGGCCCGAAATGAGCTTAAATCGGCACTGCAGGCAGTAATTTTAAATAGAAAAAAAGGCAAACTTAAAAGATACAGAGACTTTAAAATCGCCATATTGCCATGTTTATTCGAATCTAAGCCGCACCTTTTTATTCCGATGTTAGTGCTACTAAAAATTGGGTGCGACTTAGAATCGAAGACGGAAAAATTCATCCGGATGGGAAAATTAATAACATACTGTCTCATAGAAAAATTACAGGTTCTCGTTTATCTTTAAAAGTTTTCAATACTGGTAAAATAAATTAATTATTCACTTCTTATTATAAAATTCACCTTTATTTCGTAAAATGAGTGAGTGAACATTAACGTCGCACTGATCAGCTACTCAAGGGCTTTTTACGAAGGACCTCGTAATTTTGAACCATGGTCAAGGGACGAGGACGACACCTGAGCTGTTACCCCCTCTCCTACCTACCACACCACAGCAAAGTTAGGGCGTTTGAGCTCTCGATAGATTTAACATACATCGCTCCCTTACAAGTCGGGTCTTCAGCAGTACTAGGCTCGAACTCATAACACGCCACAGTCGCTACCTTGACCCCTAGGCTACCATGACCACTCGCTCTTTTTGTGTTTCGTAAAAATATATCATATCTCTCTTTCTCTCTCGATGGTATGTTTTACACTTTTTAAAATTTTTTTCACAAAAGCGTGCTGAGAATTTGGGGTGCGGCTTAGAATCCGAGCATAATTTATTGAAAAAATAAGTTTCTGCTAATAAAATTAGAAAACAAGATTTGGTTAGTAATTGTTCCTATGGTTTAGTGGTAGAATTTTACTTCAAATATAAAATCTATTCGATGGAAAAAAAAAATTTTTTTTGTCACTTAAAAAGAAAATAATAATAATAGTAATAATAATTGTAGAACAAAAAAAAAAAAAAAAAAAAGATTAAAGTTTTTAAATTGTGAGCTTCAAGGAGTAGTAATTTGTGTTCTTTAGTTAATTCACAACTTTGGTCAAGTATAAAATAAGTATACTTTCAATTCTTCATTCAGTCGCTTCACAGAATTTAAATATTTTTGTAGACATTTCTTCAATCACAAGCAAAAAACTAAGCAACATAATTATAAATTATCTATATAAATTAACTTTTTTAAAGCACACATGCAGAAAATTTTTATATTATCATTGCTCATTTCCAAGAAACACAGCATGTCTTTTTCATTTTTCAGATGAAAATCCTATGTTTTTTAATATTCTGTACAAGGTATTCCGACTAATGTTTTTCAAAAAAAAAAAATATCAGTATCATCGTTCACTTCTTTCAGAAATTTGTATCTAACGTAGGAATTTCATTTCTACGAAAAAAATTATGAATTTTTTGTTGAATGTATGACAGAGTGTAGAGTCATAAACATTAGAGAAATTATAGATCCTATAATTTGGAAAATGCCTCCAAATCTCTCTCTCTTGAGATATATTTTCATTCTTTTTCTGATCGAATTTGTAATTTTTTTGTTTTACTTCTAGTATCTTGAGTATTACTAATGTATTATTAATATGAATCTTTAATGTTATGATTGAGTTTTTATATAACTCCCAAAATTCAAAGAGGTGATATGTTATGTAGGCAGAAGAGTAGCTTTCCAACCCAAAGACTGTTGGACTCCAAAAGTATTTCTCTTCCCATCAGTGGCAACAGATTATGTGACAAAGACGCATTCAAGAAAAAAATTAGAAATAAGATTGATGTATACCAAGAAATCGTTCGCGCGCGCGGTTAGAAGCACAAGTATTTAACACTTTCAATTAATTGTTTGAATCCTTGTATAAATTGTAATGTTTTGATAATTTATTTATTGAAAAGCACTCGTTTCCACGTTATTTAGTTTATCTGGCTAACAAAAGAGTTCTCTAATCTAAGGAATAACGCACAGAACGTATAGAATGTTAAATTTATATTTGTATGTCCACTGTGGAATAACACTATACGTACACTATATGACATTAAAAATGCAATACCAAGAGGGAGTGACTAGAAAATGATCAAACTCGGTCAACAAGAAACAGTAAAAAGTGTATGTTTATTTTGAAATAATACTTTGCAAAACACACGAAGAGAACAGCTTCAACTTGTGAAGGATCTATACGCGTCTATGGCTAACCCCTTGGGGACTCTTCTGGGAAAATAGTTTTACCAACCAACTTTCACCGAAGGAAGGAAACGTGATTATGCAAATTAAGACTATACAAATTCTGTATTCGCGAGTTAGTTGGTAAGTGGAGGATCGTAAATTTATTAAGTGCAAATCTGAGTTTATCAATTGAAGAATTCTAAGGAAGGATCACTCGACAGTGATTAAATCCGGATAAGGATTGCATTCAAGGCCTCAACTTCATAAAAGTACAGGTATCATGATCCTTATTTAAATAGCTTATTAGTGCGCGGCGTAGTTTATATTGAGCTTGTTAAGTTATAAGCTTTAATCAGTTGAGGGTCCGTAATATTATCCCCAGGCTAACGGGTCTCACCTTCGCGCTCTACATACTGATCAAATTTCTTAATTGGATTATTATTGTGCTTGCTTAATATTTTGTGTCAATAAAATAATTAGAGTGAATCATGTCGACTGATTATTTAATTCTACCCACACCTCTAGCCAGGTCCGAGGGTAGACAAGGGGGATCAGAGGGAAGCAGGAACCGACAAGCGTTAAAAACTTAGCAGACTGTAAGACCACGAAACAATACACGATTGGCGATACACCAAACTATTCGTCTACGTACAGAGCCAATGAAAGAGCGGATGAAGTCCTGAGTTGACCAATTGCCTCAGTTCGTCTTCTGAACGTGGCGGTAGCAGGCGGCATCTGATTACGTCCCAGATTTTTCGAATATAAAGAGATCAAGAGAGAGTAGTAGTCACGGAACCATCTGTCCATCTTTCAAAGTATGCTGACTGATAAGTGTAATATGCGGTTAGGCGTTATCCTGCCGGTAAAGGGCATCGAGAGAAATCCATCTCCTCCAAAGAAAATGAAGTATCATCGGCCGCAGCACATCATTAAAGTATCTTTGAGCCATCATAATGCCCAGAATGCAAACTACAGGGGAACTACAACCCATATCATTCGCAAAGGCGTCGTGAACCTTGATGCCACGTTGTAGCGCGGTTGGGTGTTTCAAAGATACCATCGGAAAGGACGCTTCGCCGCCACATTCGTACACGTCAGCTGTCATTGAACAAAAGAAGCATATCTCGCGTCTGAGAACACAACACTGTGCGATCCCATCTGTAAGAGTTATCTGATGTGGAACAAAGAGCCTTTTTAACAGACTTCATGAATCTTTAAGTCAATCGCAATAAATCGAAGAGTAATGACTCTAGTTGATATGGAACACCAGCTCAGATGTCGTGCTCGTCACTTGACCATGGTTCAAAATTACGAGGTGCGACGTTAATATTCACTCACTCAGGAGAATTGCACATTTCACGTCATTTGCATTAATAGATGAGATTCGCCCAGCTTGAAATTCATATTTTGTGGTCCCTTATTTTTGATGTTGCATTTTCAGTCACTTAGTGTATATCAAGAAAACTGTAGTTATATAAAATGCTTGACTGCCTGATTAAAAAAAAAATGAGTGAATTCGATATGTATGGTAGGATCACAAAACAGGTAATCATTTTAGAGGCATCACGATTGATTGTTTATCTACGTTGCAATTAAAAGCTACATTAGGGCTATTTGGTTACGGAGGTTAAATGAAGAGAACAACTTGGAGCTGGCATTCCACTCGCCAAATTTCCACGCCAAGCATTGGGAGGACTTTGAGCCTCGAGTGAGTGAATGAATATTAACGTCGCACTGTTCAGCTACACGAGGGCTTTTGGCGACAGACCTCGTAATTTTGAATTATGGTCAAATATAACGTGTCACCCCCCTCTGCACTGCGGGTCTTCAGCGGTACTAAGCTCGAAGTTATGACACGCCAGCCTCAAGCTCATTATCTTGACCACTAGGCTACAGCGGCCTTGATTTTGCACGAGTTCATGACTATAATTGCTATCACGACCTAGAAGCACCACGAAGTATGTTGGAAGGACACAAAGATATCATCTGATTAATGTGCAATACTAAATTCATAACTCAAATTTTTGTACAATATATGAACTGTTGGCATCTATTAAAAAGATGAAACATAACTAAATTTACCTGGAATGCATTATCAAATATTAAAAAGAATCTTAAATTTTAATGAAGTGCTTTCTGGAAAAGTAATTAAAGTTGGGTATGAATTAAATCATTCGAAAATTTTATAGATTTAGTTTTTATTCATGCCCCCCCCCCTAAATATTTGTTATCCGTAGCTCTTCAAGTTTAATTTTTAAAATCGTGTCTACGAATAATTCTGATACACACATGTAATTCTCGAAATCCAGACGAGATATTTAGAAATGAAAAATGCTAATTTTGTTATCCTTTTTCTCTAGGGCGCTTCACTTAAGAAATATGGTGGCCAAGTGGTCTAGGCATCGGCTCATGGCTAGCGTGTCATGAGTTCGATCCCAGTACCACTAAAGATCCGCCGTGTAGGGGAGCGATGCACGTTAAATCTGTCGAGAGCTTAAACGTCCTCCCGTTGGTGTGGTAGTTAGGAAAGGGGTGCCAACCCAGGTGTCGTCCGCGTCACTTGACCATGGTTCAAAATTACGCGGACCGTCGCCAAAAGCCATCGTGTTGCTAATCAGTGCGACGTTAATATTCACTCACTTAAGAAATATGTTCACAAAGGTCTTTATGTAACTGCAATTTGAAATATGTTAAATCATAATTCATGTAGAATGCGCCATCCATTATTCAATGCGATTTGGTTTACACTGGAGAATTTATGCAAGTAAAGATTACGTAATTTCTCCTACTCTAGTACACCATTACTAAGTTATAGTGTAGTTTTTATAAAAAAAATTTGTAGACAAGAGGCACTTAACTTTTTTTATAAGTGCTTAATCTCATTTGTAGAATCTGCATAATTTTTACCATGATATTAAATTCAACTGAATGATAGATAAAGTTTTAAAACTAATAGTGACAGGCAACAGTCTAAACCAGAGGTTCCCAAACTTTTTTTTGTCTCATAGACCCCTTGCCATGTTTTTCGGTTTAGGGTAGACCCCTGCCTAATTTTTAATATTGAATTTTTGCAAATTTATCTTATTCTTTTTAACAGCTGGTACTACTACTACTTTAAAAGAATTAAATTTCTAACTAATGAAATATAGTGTTTAAAACTTAAAACGCATATGTTAAGTTAAAATTAATAAATAAAAATGCTAAATAAACTAAACAAATTATTTTAATGGGAGGGATGAATCTCTAGCACTACAATATCAAATTTTCAACATTTGGTATCAATCTTGTTTGGTTTTTAGTTTTAAAACTCCTCTTTTATAGTAGCACCCAGTTTTTTTCTTTATTTTTTTTTCGACATTGGCAACCACGCGGAAACTCCTTCACTCTAGGAAAAGCAATGAAAAAAACTCCCTCACAATATTCCGTAAGTCGGGACAAATAACAGGTTTGACTTTTTAAAGCCAAAATTGCTGGCAACCGTTCCTAAACTTTAAGATCTTCATTAGTGCTTATTAGTTCCTATTGTAAAGTGACATTTTTTTTTTCAATATGACCATATGAATTCATTGCCTAATGTTGTATTGCCATAGTCCAAGCATTCTCAAACCTGGTTTCAAATCTGAATAAAACTGCATTTAAATGTTGAACGTAGGTTAAAACGTTCTGACAGATTGTCTGTGAAAAATTTAGAAAATTAGAGACCTCCAGTATCACTTATTTAGCGTAAATCAGGAAAGAAAAGCTGAAATGATTCTTGTTTTAAAAAAATTTATGCTGTCACCTTGCATGTGCAAATTAACCTCATTAAATTTAGTAAATAAATCTGTTAAATATACATAAAATTTGGTTTACACTCGATTATAATTTTCTTTTAAAATTAAAGTCGCGATCTAGTTTCACGAGAGCCAGTATCACATAAACCCCCACTTACACCTCATGGACCCCTAAATTAATTTTCGGCTGACGTAGACCCCTTGAGAAGGTCTTCATAGACCACTTTGGGAATCACTGGTCTAAACTATTTGCTCAATATACAACTTTTTTATTGAAAAGAATATGTATATAAATGCCAGGTAAAGCTAAATTCTCAAATTTGCAGTTTGAAATTTATTAATGACAAGTGAAATCTCGCTGTCCACCACTTCATACAATACATGAGCATTAGAAGAGTAAATAGACATGGAAAAATAAGAAGTTTCAATAGCAAATAGGCCATTTGATCTTTTAAAATTTCACACAATTAAACTTAAATCCCTACTAAAAATAAGACTTATTTATGTTGTGTTTGGAAAGCTCCATAGATTTAAAAATAAAGTAACACAAGCATAAAGTTTTTATTTTTAAACATACATACACTTTACAGGTACTGAAAAATATTTCATTTTACAATAAGGATTAAATATTTAAAATTATATAGTTATAACATTCTTATACTATTCAAACATTTCATATGGAATGTCAGTCCATTTTCACATAAATTCAACACATGGCAAAAAACATCAGAATTTTCTCATATAATGGAATATTGTTATATAAATTTCGTTTCCAAAAGCCTCGGATGGTATTGTCACAATATTTGAGAGCAAAAGAATAAAAATATTCAAAAAAGAAATTCAAAATTTCTTTAAAAGCAAACTTTTAAGACTAGAATACAATTTCATAACATCTACTAAAAGACAACAATCATAACACTATAATCTTTATATAACGTTTAAAATTCTTCAATGGTATATATATAAAAGCTATACAAAATACAATTTTCTAAAACAATAGAAATCTTTTCTTCAAGAAGATATACAATAAAACCATGGAATCTAATGAATTACAAACAATATGTATGCAAGATGTAGTTCAAGAGAAATCTAAAAAATTGATAGTCACATCGCATTTATTCAAAACTGGCACGTTTTATAACGAGAATATGTTGAACACAATAATATGAAACAATGGGTTGTATACTTTGCACAGATTATGCCCACATATCAGGGAGGACAGCAGAATCAGGTGTAGACTCCTGTGTCGAATTTAGGTGCTCACATGGATAAGGATTTGAACAGTGACAGGAATTAAGATTCAATTGGCGCTCAAAATCTTTCAGCTGTTCGAGAAAGTTCAAATTTGGTGAAATATTAGATTTACGTCTCTGAACATAATCGTAAGCTTCATTCAAAGGTATATTTAACTCGTGCATTAAGTATGCCAATGTAATTGTGACGGATCGACTTATTCCAGCCAAGCAATGAACCAGGACTCCAAGTTTACTTTTTCGAGCTTCATCTGAAAAAAAAAACGTACATTACCACAAATACAATCAAAAGAAATACAAGAAAAATATTCCCCTGCTTCATTTTAAGAAGAACTAACAGCTTTAAGAGCATTTCTTGCATAGTGTACACAAATTGCAAAACAATGATATACACACTCGTATATACAATAGAATATGCCAATCTGTTTTATGAAATGAAATGTTTAGAGGCCGGTATAACCAGGGAAGTCTTGAAGACTTCTCGAGACCCTGGGCCCCTACACAAATGTAGGCCCCACCTATGAACCTTAAAAGTGGACAGTATGTAGCATACACTGTCAAATACTCTTACAAACAATACCCCAAAACAAATAAATGTGCATGACTTACAATCGCACAAACCGGTTCGACCGACTGCCACCTTTACACTGAATGAGTAATGATGGTATATGGTGGTAGGTTTTCTAGGTCTATACATGGACCACGATCATCACATGTAGCCAATTGACATATCGTCCAAAATTCCCAGTTTTTCGGAGAATACAGCCGGAAAAAACAGTTGGACTTGAAATTATTCGAATCATTATTTTATTAAGACTGAGTCGAGACTTAGATGAGGCCCCCATTGTGACCGAGGCCCTGGGCCCAGTTGGCCCATGCCTTAAGACTGCTCTGGGTATAACCTACTTTTAGAGCAAAATATCCGCCTCTTTAACGCCTATAAAGATAAAATTGTGCTGAAATTAATATAAGGTTTAACAATTTATTCAAATTGGAGAATACAAAAAAGTTCATAACACTGACGTAGGTGGGTAAAAGTGTTATCAAAAACAATTTCGGTAAGTAAGCATATTAAAAATGCCGCTACTCGTGGAAAGCATCCAACATAACTATTTGATTTTAATTTACGTCCCACTCTGAAGAAACACGAGAGCTGTTGGTGAAGAACCTCGTAATTTTGAATGACGGTCATGTGGTGCGGACGACAACCGAGTGGCATCCTAATCTTCAACATTCCACACCACACCAAAGGAAGGACTTTGAGCCTTGACAGATTTAATGGGCATCAGCCCCTCTAACACGGGTCTTCAGTGGCACTAGGCTTCGAATCTGCAACTCGATAACAAGGGGCACGAGTTCGCAACCAGGACCATTTTACTACAGTGGCCATGCATACGGATACAAAAGATACAAAGTTGTATTAAAAATTAAACGTTTTCATAAAATATAAAAATTGAAAGCCAAGAATTAATGATTTTCCAAATCCCTAAAGTTTGAAAATTTTTCCATGAAATGCATATACACCTTTTATAAAGTTACATTTAAAATAAAGTTATACACGCAATTTCTTTATATTCTTTTTCTCTCCTAATATTTTACTTATATTGTAGTTGGAAGACGAGAGAAATTCACCACCCCCCTCTCTGTTCTAAGCAATGTTTATTTCCTTTAATCCGAAATAAAAAACAAAACAAATGAAACTGATAAAAAATGCACACATGAGAATAAAATCAGCCGGAAATTAACAGATTCGCATGACTCACAAACCTTAAAATCTTCAAGGATGGACGACTCGCTCGCCAGTGCGAACTTTTTGTACAATAGAAGACGTGCATAGCAATAACGCCGTGATGGGCGGGAAAATGTTAAAAGAAAACCTGACATCAATGAAACTGTCAGAATGTGACATGTGAAAAGACGGTCCCTTACACTAGATGCACGCACTTCCTTAAATACAAATTACCACTCCCATAATCTAATCCCAAAAGGTATAGTTACGTTACACCATCTCCATGAAATCAAAGTGAATATGAATAATTTCAGTACAATATCCATTTCGAAAATTCTTTTGGCACCAATTTGAACTTTGCAACCGAGTTTGAATTCCTTTCAAGAATTTTACTTAATTTAGCAGACTAATAGTTTGACTTTATTAATATTACATTAAATCTATTGGCTACGGAACTACGAATTCTGAATTATTACTTCACTCAAACCTTCAGCACCGTGCCACGAAAAGATTTTCAATCCTCACACGACGTGGCATGAAGATCTTCCCGAAAATAACTCCCAGCAGTTCCTAGCTTTTCCCAAACAAAGGTTTTCTGATAGAATCCCGAATTCACGAAACCAACCACAAAGACTTTAAAACTAGGCTACCGAGGTTTACGATTGTAATATATCTCTTGCATTTTACACTCATAAAATATCAAACAAAAATAGATTTTTTATTATAAAATTAAAACTGCGCTAAAAAACAATCTTGTAAAAAATTCCCTTTCCATGGTAATTTTATACTTTAATTAAAAATGGATTACTAATGGAAACGGATGTATAATGCAACGTGTTGAAAAATTTAGTTTCTTTGCTCATGTTCAAGAGACTACTGGATAAATTACTTCGTTAAAGAGAGATACCTTTCGTAAAAACTGCATATTTCGACATACTTTTCAAAAAAAATCCCCATAAACCAGTAAATTGTGCACCTTTTAATACGATTTTTTTACGATACGATTACAGTTTATGCAGCAATGTCTAAAGTTTAAAATATTGGAACAATTTTTTTTATAAAATTCATATTCATTTTTTTAAATACAGCATAAAATGGCAAAATTGATTTTAAAAAGAAATTTCACACGAAAACAAGAAAGATGTATACTCAGTAATACCTACTGTTGGCGCCAGTTGGCGAGAATTCCTTGTATAGATTTTGCTCTGAGCCAACTGTTGTAACCTTGTAGTCAGTTCGAAAAGTATAGCGATCCCATATGGTTGGGATCAGTTTTCGCTCATTAAAATTTTGTTAAATTTACAGTCCATTTATTATTATATCGGCAACAACCTACATTATATCAAATTGAAGCCAATTCTGTACACCGCAATAAATTTCTTTCTCATTTATAATGTTACAAAATAAAATTTATTGATTCCATTCACAAAATTGAAATACACAGAATAAAGATGTAAACACGCTCCTTTTACATGTAAACTCTGCATATGAATGAGTGAGTGAATATTAACGTCCCACTGTTCAGCTACACGAGGGCTTTTGGGGACGGTCCGCGTAATTTTGAACCATGGTCAAGTGACGCGGACGACACCCGAGCTGGCACCCCCTCTCCTAACTACCACACCACACCAACGGGAGGACGTTTGAGCTCTCGACAGATTTTACGTGCATCGCTTCCTTACACGGCGGGTCTTCAGTGGTATTGGGATCGAACTCCTGACATGCTAGCCATGATCCGATGCCTAGACCACTTGGCTATCCGCGGCCACTTCTGCATATGAAACTGTCAATCTTGTGGGGAAATGTTAAAATTAGAAACCGAGAATATTACGATTACAGATTGGCTTAAAATTTTTTACAATAAAAAATATAATTCTTTTCACACTTAAAATTACCCCCCCCCCCCGACCGTCTCGACCATGGTATAAAATTTTAAAAATTACAAGCTATATCACCAATAGTCTAGAGTTATTTCGAAGCGATTTAATAAAACCAATAAACCAAATCCAAACAAAAATTAACGGCAATGACGTAGATTTACGTTATTCGAAGGACAAGTCTCTGTAGATCTTTCCTTTTCTTTATTGCTCCGAGTAATTCTTGTTTGATATCTATGCGTTTTGGCTTTTAAATTCTTTCCAACATTCTACATTAAATTTTTTTTTAAAATTTGAAAAATTGATTTAAGAGCCCAAACGGTAGTATCTTTCTTTAAGGGAAAATATTTCGAGAGCAAACAATGTACACATTTTGCACTATTTTAAAAAAACAAAATCTTATCGTGTTCCAGATAAAGTGCTTATTCATTAATAACCAAGCAAAAAAAAAAAAAAAAAAAAAAAAAAAAAATGCAATGTACAAGTAAAACTATTAGCACATACATTTCACTTTTTTTCTATGGAGGTTAATGAAGATTAAAATGTTCGTTGAACAGTTATTTTTTTAAGACACTTTGCAAACTACAAATTTCAAAACAAAATATATCCACTGAAAAAAAAATTCTCGATTACATTCTCGAAATAAACTCGACGATAAAAACCGTTTTAATGACCGAAACAAATTTCTAGGAAACCTAAGTCAGATGATAAGAAAGAAAAGGCAGGCGGACACAGTAAGCTTGAGTACAAACCGGATCTATTTTTCTTTAAAGGATTCCCTTCTTTTAGGGGTGGGTTTTTGAAGAACCGGATATAGTACGCCCTTCCTGTTCTCCAATCCCCCCCCCCCGACACGTTCCACCACATTGTTAGGATGCATCCCAAAGACTTGAATTCAAAAGGTGCGACCACTTTACTATAAAAGAGTTCTCTATATTCCCTTTATATTTACATTTACGACACAAGATGATGCAATTATGCACATACAGGAAAATATTCAGTACGAACTTCACTCTTTTGTGCAGTGTAGAAGAGCAAATTTTTCAACGAATCTTAAAATTCTGAGACTTAAAGAGTTATAATTTACTGTCCGCATGTATTCTCTCCTCCATAGTATTAAAACGAGACAAAATCAATCAACATGCAGGAAATTATTTTTAAAAAATAAAACAGGTATAAGTTCTTATATAACGCTATTAAGATCGATTGGTAAAGATATATCATAAATTGCGATATTTTTAAAAAGAAACATACTGAAAAGAAACATTCAGCAATACCCTTTTTCAATAGTTCAATGTATTCAAATCGGATGTTGTTAAGATTTTTGTAAATTGTGGAATACAGAGAGTCAAAAGAGTTTGGCTTGGAAGAGTCAATTTCAAGTCAAACTTAACCTTCTGCGTAATCAGCTTCTAAATTAAAGCACGACCCCTCCCCCCTCCGAACTCGCTTCAAAGGAAAAGCACACAACAGAGGATAAATTTAGATTAAGAGGTTTACCAGCCATAAGTTTAAAAAAAATCCACAAAAAGCTTCATAAAAAATATCCTTGTTCGAAATTTGGCTTTTATCCCATTTTCTCTAGTCGAAATTAGCACCCATCGTTCTTAAGTAATGGTCAAACTTAGAAAGAAAAATAATGGGTTCGTTTTCAATATAAACGCTAGAATCAGAGACATTAAAATTGTATTTAAGTCATAAAATTAAATTTAAAGCTGTCACTTCGGACAAATAATTTTTAAATTGCAACTTAAAAAAATGAGATGCAAACGAATTTACAATCTAACCTTTTGTATTTTCAGTGAGAGTTCGCTAGAAATGTCAACAATAATCTACTTTGGTAAATTAGATTTTTAAAAAAATGCCATTACATTATATATTTTTGATTTTATAGGGGTATTACTAATCAAGATTAATGTAAATAAAAATACTCTTTGTATTCAACTGGAGAGAAGAAAATGGACGACTGAAAAAAGTTCGTTTATTATTCCTGCCCTGTTCAAAACTTTTCGCGATCTTCTAGATCAGAGATGTCCAACCCAAATGACCTCACGGGCCACTTCGTAAAATAATTATAATCCCGCAGGCCGCATAAAAAATATGCATCTTTATATTAGATTTGGCCATTTATTGGGTTGAAAATTTAAAGCAGATTGACATACTGTTTTTCATGTATACAAACATAGATAATATAATGTAATGATCAGATAAAGGTTGGTCAACCCTCTTTCTCTCAAAATTCTATTAAATGGCGCCTCAAATTTAATTTTTTTTTATTATTCTTATTATATTATACCTTTAACTTAAGATATATTTAATTTAGAAAATATTTAATTTCAGGGCAAGTTCTGTCACTTAAATTATTCTACTGGAGATTGGAGCCCGACAAGGTTCTCCACAAAGGATAGCAGTAGCTAAGGTTGTATGTCAAACTTGTTTGCCTAGGAACTTCTTCGGAAGCGATCCCATAACGACACAGTGTTAGAGATTTCTTTTACGCTGTGGGGGATATACAAGCAGAAGTAGTGGTCAGTGTAACTAAAGAAAACCTTATTGAAATGGCCAGTGGTGTACAAAAGGGTAACCCACTCCATAGAAGTTATTTTTTAGCCTGAAAATTACGCCTCAGCGCTTTCGTCTACGTGTTTAAAATATTTCTCGTAGAAGTAGGCTGCGTATGCCACTATAGAATGCTGTGATTATATCAGAGATTCTATAGAAACAATAGTAAAAACTTCGCTTATTCGGGTATCAACTTTGGAAATTTGAAAACTTTTAAAAGGAAAGTAAAAATAACTTTAAAAAATCACTAGAACTTTTGATTTTTACAATATTTGAAAATTAAAAACAATAGTTTTAAATTACATAAAATTAAATCTAAAGCATAACACATTCGATTCTTTCCATTCATCCAAAAATTAAAACGAACAGTACACAAACAGCACGTGTAATAAATATATTTATATGACTATATATTCATATTTAAGGAAATGCCTATCAATTAAATTGAAGCCTAGGGGCCCTACCATAAATAAAAGGTACTTTATTACGAAGAGTTACAATGTACCTATAAGTATTGAGGTAAGCAAAGGATTAAAGTAGTTTGGTGCCTATTTTACAAGGAAAAGTGGGATACTTACCAATGAAATTTATAGCTTGAGGGAAGAAAGAGGACAGATTTTGTGACCAGTGGTCTTGAATAGGAATCTGCATATATTTCATGCCCATGCCCGTTTTTTCGAATTTGTTAGGCAAGTTCGGTGTCACATTTAATACGTAATGAATTCCGTATTTCTCCAAAGAATTCCAATCGCACGAGTCACTGGCATTACCTAAATATAAATTAGGAAGAATTTCCACAGGAAATGGAGTAGGACCCACAGAACAATCTCCAAGACCACTATCTGGCTGACGACTGTCGGGACTGACTGAACCGATTCTAAGAGCCATCAGACCCAAAAGAGAATCTTCAAAAGATTCAGATTCGCACCATTCTGGATACAAAGACTGAAAGTTGTTGAATCCACCTAAAAATTAAAATAGACACCATTAATTATAAAATTCGTCTGTGTTTTAAATAAGTTAAATATAAAAATGGTTAATTTTAAGCAAGTAAACATGTAAATCATGCAATTCTATTTTGCATCCTGTAAAACGATTATACATAAATAATCACTTCAGTAAAAAACATTATAGTAAGCGATTTAAATGTGTATATTTTATGTGTGCGTGTAAGAGCTCTCGAGATTTAAAAGAGCGGACATTAAAATTACACAATTCATCGTCAAATTTTGCTCACATTAATTTCATTACTTTGTGTAGAAAGTATCCATTCAATCAAGTCTAATACAATTAATTAAATGATTTACTCGTTCCTCTTTTTCCATTCTTTGAATTAGTGCTCTTTAACATGGACAGTTTACTCATAAAATAAAGTAACATTAGATAGTTTATCACCGAACAATATACTATATAGTTTAGCATAAACAGCATTAGTACTAGATGTCGATAATTTAACTATCAACATGCTGAAAATAATTCCGCCAATACATTAAAGTCAACTTTATTGAATACACATATTCAAATAGATGGTTAAATTATTTCAAACAAATCTTGAAAAGCAACAAAAATTTACATTATTTTTCTTCACAAATTTCAGCAGACATTGCTGATGAAAGAGGCAATTTAAGCGACAAAGATCAGTAAGGGAGCTAAATTTTTAACTTGATCATGGAAAAGTTAAATAATTGCTGCTATAGAATACACATTAGCAATAATTATTTATCATACAAATTTCGTATATATATAGTCTAATTTATTGGATTTTTATTTACTTCAAATAACTCCATCGGTTATTATCAAGAATGAGTTTTTCACATTCAGAATATCAGTATTATGAAAATTCGAACAGCCAAAAGTAAAATACTCTCGATAGCATCAAAACTCATGTCATTCCATGAAAGATCAATCATTACGATCAAAATAATTGGGGAAAACAATCGTGTCTATATAATTTCACACTAGCACTAAAAATTGTTTATATATACAAGGAACACTATTTTAAAATAATTAAATCCAGGACAGAACAGTAATTTAAACAACGCGTTTCTAAAATTCAACATGCAAGACTAAAACATCGTATCCCCATTAACTCTCATGAAAATATTCTAAAATGTTAAAGCTCTTATTTAGGAGCTTTCAAATAAACTCGTTATTACTCTTATGTGGAAATGGATTTTTAAGCCATTTTAAAGGATAGTCACTAACTTAAATGTGATTACTCATTACGATTATTATTACAATTAACATTTCCAGTAAAGCAGAGGATTCCATGAAAAGACAAAGAATTTTGTTGATATATTTTGCCGTGTTTTTAGTTTAAAATAACAGACATTGTGGGTAATATAACGCAGTTACTATTTAGTATTAATGTTTTGTTTACATTTGTTTCGAATTTTTTTTTGCACATATATCTCACACTAAAAAGAAACGGATTCGTAGGGCCATTCATTGCAATGCGTATCTTTGAAACATAACTATTGAATTTTCAAAGCGGATCAATGAACAACCCGCCAATCGTCTTTCAGCCAATCGACGCTAGACAGAAGGTAGGCGCAGTGGGCATCGATTCATATACCATATGCTCGCATTTCCTTCAAATAAAAAAAAATCAGCTGATTAAAGCACGCGGATTTTAAGAGATTTCTCCCATTCACCAAAACTGCACGGTTTAATCCAGACAGAATGGTAGTGTCAACAGAACCCTGATAAATATCGGCATGCAAATGAAAGTGTTCGATTTCTGATCTATTCACCTGTATCCGCTTACAGTTTTCAATGGGAACGACACAACATATTCATAACAATGGATGTAACTGGAATACCGGTTCAGATTACACGAGTCTTGTAAAAAATCAGTTTTCATTTGTGTTAGAACAAGCTCAAGGTATGAGGGAGGGGAAATAATTGGAAAACAAATGCTATGAAGTTGGAAAATATATTTTTATTATTTCTCTAATTTAAAGCGTTAATTATGGACAAACTAATGAGCAACCTAAGAATGCAATTATTAAATCCGATTACTACTCTGTTAAGATTCTATTAGTTATCACAATTCGATTGAAAAATAAAAATTCTGTGTCGAAAAATAATTTTAAAAACCAAGCGCAGACTTAAGTAGAGGTAAAAATCTAAAATAGGGCAAAATAACTCAACACAGCCACATTTCTCTTTAAATTAAGGAACTAATTGTTTATTCATTAGCCTTACTTAGAAGTAACACAAGAGCTTTTGGCGATGAGCTCGTATTTTTGAGCTAAAGTTAAATGACGAAAACGAGACCTGACATCCCACCCTCCGAACTTCCATCCGACGCCAACATGAGCATTTTGAATCTCAACAGGTTTGATGTGACCAGTGCAGCTACATGATAGGTCTTAAGTGACATTAGGATTCGAATTTACGATTAGACCACCAGGCTACCGTGTCCAAAAGGTATGGGGAAATACCAATGTTGTTTTAAATTGAAGATTAATTACCCATGAGATGAGAATCCAATCCAGAATCATTAAATAATGGGGGGGGGGGATTAAAAGCGACACAATTACGTAATAATTCTTGACTGAATTCTCGCCTCATCTAAGAAGGAAAAAGATTGAGGTGGGGGTGGAATGTTTATTTTAAAAATTTTAACCATCACGGAAAAAATTAGTTCTGACAATACAATTTGAATGAAGCTATCAGAAATATAGATTCTTTTGATTTTATGGAATAAAAACAGTACACAAAAGTGAATATAGAAAAAATGAGTGCTACCCTCCCCTTAAACCAGTGATTCCCCCAGGGGTCTACGGAAGCGGAAAAATAATTTGGGGTCTGAGGGGAAAATGGGGGTCTATGATAGAGGCTCACATTAAGCCAGATGCGACTTTAATCTTTAAAAAAAATTGATATAGTGGAAACTATGTAGATTTAACCAATTTAAATTATTTATTAAATTTAGTGAGGTTTATTTGTGGTTTATAGTTGAAAGTATAAATTTTATTAAGACAAGGACCATTTTAGCATTTCTTTCCAGAATTAAACTAAAGTATAATATACTACATCGTGAATTTTCTGAATTTGTCACAGACAATCTGTCAGGACATTTTAACTTTAATTCAACATTTAAATGCCCTTTACTTACATTTCGAAACAAGGTTTGAGTATAGTTTTGTAGTAATACCACGGTACACAGTGAATTTATATGGTCGCATTGAAAAAAGAATGTGATATTACAATAGGAACTCATCATAATATGCCCCAACGAAGATCTTAAAATAAAGTTTAGAAACGGTTATCAGCACTTTTCTGCTTTAAAAAGACGTGCCTGTTATTTGTCGCGAATTATGGAATAACGAGAAAGTTTTTAATTGCTTTTCCCAGGGAGAGTTTGCCAATCTAAAAAAAAAAAAAAAAAGAAAGAAAAAAGAAAGGGGGTGGGGACTGTACACTTGCTAATAAAGGAGATTTAGAGCTTGACTAGATTGATATTAAATGTTGAAAATTTGATACTGAAGTTCCAGATTCATCCCTCTCATTAACAGCATTTGTTTTATGTATTAATTTAATTTAAATTTACTTCATTAACACGTGCTTCTTAAGTTTTAAATGATATTCTTCACTATAGTTAAAAATTTAATTTTTTTAAAGTAAGTAGAAGTATCAGCTGTCAAAAAGACATTTAAGTTGATAAATTTGCAAAAATTCAATGTTTGATAAGCAGGGGTCTACCCGAAACCGAAAAACATGGCAAGGTGTCTATGAGACAATAAAGTTTGGGAACCTCTGCCTTAAACTAAAGACCATACTATGTCTTAAGGGGGGGGGGGGGTTTTAGGAAAACACTAGAATAGAGCAAAAATTTGAAGTAAAACAAAATACTTGAATATCTGCATCAAAAAAATAAACGAAAGAAACAAGTCATACTAAATTCCTCCCTCATTATCTTAAATACAGCGTTTACGGTTCTAGATAAATTACTAGAACCATAAACTTTATGACTCTTTCCTACGTGAAAATTTGCATTCGCTTATTTATTCAATCACAACAAAAATGTAACCTTTGTTATCAGGACCAACACTACGATTACAGTCTGAGAAAGATTTATCACTAGATATTCCTCGAATTTCTAGAATACAGTGTGCTATCACTTCCTCTTCCCATCTGTTTACACAGCAGGGCACGAATATTGCTTCCCTTCTCAGATAAACACTACACAAGAGCACTGCTAAATTTGGAATTGCGGCACAGTAAAATGGCACTATCTTCACCCAAGTGGGCGACCTTGAGATCCGCTCACTCGCCGTAGCGTTGATAAACGACCCGAGAAGAAAGAAGTTGTTTTTTGCTCCTCCCTTTAAAAAAGTTGTTTTCATTTTCATTGATGCTTGCAATTCGCTAGCAATGTGCTACTTATATAAAAGAAAGTTATAGTAGTTGAAGATCGGAGGAAAAAGTTGTTTTGAAATGTACCGAGCGTGAAATGTTTACACATATGGTAATCGTACAAATGCAAGTGACAAGTTTGTGTGTGTTAGCAATTTACTTTACAACAAATGTAAAGAACCGTAGAATCCGGCGTATAACATGCACTTTTAACACAAAAAACAAGATCGAAATTTACGAGTGCGCGCTATACGCCGGGTATAAAAATAAGAGCTTTAAAAATAGTGGAGCTTAGAAAAAAATTAGACTTCTATATACAGTCAACTCTCGAAAATTCGAAGTTGAAGGGACCAATGAAAAACTTCGAATTATCAAGAGGGTAGAAAAAACTCAAAATACACGAAGATCAATTTTTTTTCCTAGCACATTTAAATTTGAAACTATGCAATAAAACAACAATTCTACATACGTATGAAATTATTTTTAAGTTTTTTTTTTTTCAAAAGTACATGCTATACACCATAAATTATACAGAAGTTAAAAGTTCTGTATTAAAAGAATACATGCATACACAATCCTACGCATTTCTTCTTCACAATAACGGACCATCCTTTCTGAACACATGTGTAGTAACGTTACGTGTTAAACGAAAGATATGAACGGCTGACAACAGGTGTGATTGGTCTATTGAAGAAAGCAATAGAAGTGTCTTTTCGCCTGAGAAACCAAAAAACACAAAGAAATGATAGCACACAGATGGTCATCAAAGGGGCTACGTTACAGGTGAGAGACGCAGAGACAATACAACACAAAACATGCAAGATCCAACCTGTTCGCTACAGGACTGTACATGATACTGAGTGTTCGAATTGTCGAGAGTTTAATAAGATAATTTCAAATTGTCGCGTGTTGTAGTCTGGTTAGCCCCAGATTTTACTTCGAAATATTGAGTGAACCAAAATGTAGTGTTTTAGTTCGAAATATCAAGAGTTTTTCTAGGGACTGAGCATATACTTCGAATTGAGAGGTTCGTATTATCGAGAGTCGACAGTATATCGAAATATTGTTTATTTAAAAGAAATCGCATCTAACGAACTTAAGGGACTGTAGATCTAGAAATATGCTTTTTTCTAAGGCTAACACCTCAAATAAATTACTTCGAAACATACGAGCATTGCTTGATTGATTTTGGGGTTTATTGGCGCAAGAGCCGATTTCGGCTATACTGCGCCAAACATTTGTTTTAATATCTGGTCTAGACGGGAAGAGAAAGAAAGAATGAATTGAATGACAAGAAAGAGGGTCGAAAATAGAGAAGGATCACTTGGGTACCCCGGGTTCGTGAAGCCCGTGTTTACCAAAGACAGTAAACCCCGTGGGAAAAGGAAAAGATCACTAGGGCACCTCGGGATTGTGACACCCGTACTCACCTAAAGAAGGTGAGCCCCCTGAGGGGATACGAGCATTGCGTACATATATTTCAGGTCGTAAAAGAAAGGGGAGGGGAGTGAGCGTTATACGGCGAATATAACTAAAAATTGCAGCTTGAAAGTATAGGTGCGCGTTTTCGCCAGATTTTACGGTATTTCTTCTCAAATCAAAAATGGTGTTCATACATATGAAATAGAAAAACATACAAGAGTGTACAAGTCTTAAATTTTAACATATTTGGTTTTTTGCATTTTTGAACGGAATATATTAGTTTTCCCATCGCAACCCGGTTAGATATGGGAGTTAAAACTGCATAAAGACCCGTGTCTTATTTATCCTTTGTGAAAGACTTCGTGGTCGCACGAGATAGAGGCTTGAGCTGATTTCTCTTTCAAAATACTGGTATAGAGATTCCTCGACGTGCAACAAAACATCCCTCGTTGTTTCACACGATGTCTAAGTTTTAGTCCCGCTTCACATAACCAAAAACTTAACTTTCAGTTTGGATTATTTAATAGCAAAAACTTATAACAGAAGCATTCTTTTAAAAAACTATAAACAGAAATTAAACTGCTCTATATAAAGAAATACCAGTATTATCTAGTTTCACTAGATTTAACTATATCCACACACAATCTTTGAATAAAATTATATATATTATTTTCCAATTCCGATCAAACATTTCATAACCGGATGATATTTTGAACATTTTCAAACATTCAAGTGGTAGTATTTTTTCAGTGGCGTAACGGAGAATATAAGGGCCCCCTGCAAAGTCGGGTTGTGCCCCAACCCGGATCAAAAAAGGGTTCGAACTGGCGTCAATCAGGCTTTGGGCCCCCTACAGTACTGGCCCCCTCACAATGCGGGGGTTGCGGAGGTGTACGTTAAGCCACTGATTTTTTAAAAAATATTGATCAATTTTATGCAAATGCTAGATTTAGTTATTTTTTTTAAAAAAACGCCAACATTAAAAAAGTATGATTCAATAACTTATAGTGTAAAAATTTCCCATAGGAGATTTTTTTTTATGAAGCAAAGGGAGAAAAAATCGTTAGCTTGTATCCACCTTTGACAATTATTGCAGAACAAACAAATATAAATTTTAAAAAGTCACACGGGTCGCAAAAACTAAATTCTGAATTGATGTCACTACAGCAATACTATGGGGCATTAATTAGATTATGGTAGAATGAATAAGGTTCGCACCCGAGCTTATTTGCATGCCATGAGATTTTTATTTTGTTTAGTTTACGGGCAGTCGGAAGCAACTTACGATGAACCTCGCTATTTTGAACAACGGTCAAGTGAAGAGGTCAATACCCGTGCTGGCACGCCATCTCCAAACAGTCGCATCACGCCAACGGGAGGCTTTGACAGATTTTATGCGCATCATCCCTTATGCATGGGTCTTATACATCCCTTATACATGTCACAAGTATACCTTTTATGACATACGCTTCCTATCTTTCAACCATATATATGAAAGCTAATTTTTTTTAAAGCATGTGGTGTATGTCAGCACTGATTGTAAAAACATCGACTAATTTTCTCCAAATAATGTCATCTGTACACTGGCATAGCTATAGTCTTGAGTGGGCTCTGTATCAAAATTCTTTGGGGGGATGGGCTCCTTCACATTTTACGATTTTTTGCTTACACATGTTGGGGCCCCTGTTGTTTGGAGCCTCGTTTTATTGATACGGCGGTAGCTATGCCCCTGAATCAGAACAATCAAAAAGAAACATATCTTCAGAATTGTAATGCATAAATTCATAACTACAAAGAAACTTTATCTAGTACCACACATTGCTGGAAAGTTTTTTTGTATCAACTTAAAATTGAAGAGGCACACACACATATATACAGCTATGATTTAGTATTTTACTTTTAAATACTAATCACCTAACTTTAAAACTTCTTAAACGTGAGGGATTTGAATCCAAACTGTACTTTAAACAACAGTAGCCCCCACCCACACCTTTGAAACTTGACATTCATTAGCAGAATAGGGTCTGAAAACCATGACCATACTGTTTTCATAAATCGAGTTACTTCAGGCCAAAGTAAATAAATTGTTGTTTCCGAACAAGATCCTACTTCGAGCAGCTTGAATGATAAGTGTTAGTGATAAGGGTTTGAGGGTTATTCAGCAACCAAACTCTTATCATCCACAAAAACCACATTACGAAATGTCTACAATCTTATCAGTTTGTAGTAAAGCCACAAGATGACAGAGGAACAATTGAAATCAAGTTTATCTGAAAGAAAGATTATGGAAAGAAAGTCTGTACAGATAGCGTTAAGAAATTTCCATTCCTTCAAAGAAAGCATTTTGACAATGACGATGCGATTCAGAAATAACAGGAAGAAATTATTGCATTGACGAGAAACATGTGGCACATAGATCACGTGCATTGCAAAGTAGTCGGATTTTACATAAACGAGGAGGGAATGAGAATTCATATCATTAATACAACTCTAAATATTACATCAAATGATTTGTTACAGATATCTGCAAAACTAACAGTTACAAAATATGAGTTTTATTTTTACAATGCGATAGCCATCTCATTAAAATTAACTACGTCTTCGCTTTATGAATGGAACATTGAACACATTCTCGATATTAATACACGTTTCCCCACGTGGTTACAAGTACATGTAAACGTTAGTCGTATGCAACAGTCTAATAAAAAACATTAAATAAATCCTAAAATCTAATTATTGTTAAAAAAGTGAGGAATTTACGACAGGAGAAAGATAAGATTCAAACAAATTAGAATTAAAAGCAGCGAATACAATTGTAACATTGATATCGCAGCATTTTTGTCTGAAAATGTTTCCTTTCAACGTCCCATTCATTAACATGAAGAGAGCACAGCCTTATTCTATTTACTGCGTCTCTAACTTCATTATCAACCCACACACATTGCGGTTAAGTTGCTGTTTAGAATACGAAGTAAACGTAGACGCAATACTTCCTGCCCATCCAAACGCCTTCAAAATAAGCTCACATTCACTTCACTCCCCCCCCCCTTCCTCGAGAAGCCTGTTCACCCACTTCCTGCCTGATGGTGACCCTAGGGTAGGCCGAATGCCTCTGCAACATCCTGCCTAAGGTAGCAGACGATCTTCCACCGGAAACAGGGAGGAAGAAAAAAAGGCGGGTGCTTACTCAGGCGACGGAAACAACGAAGGGGGGAGGCGAGAGGAAATGGCTTCAAAACAAATTAGAATTTTAAAAAAGTCAAACATTCTGGAATTGCCGCCAAAACCCTAGAACACGTGTTCACCGTAGAATAAAATTTTTCTTCTGAGAAAATCGATTAGTTCATACCGGAATTCCTAGAGCTCAAATAATAACTTAAGAGACGGCATTTTTTAAACGGAAGTACTAAAATGATTATTCGGTATTATTTAACCACATTAAACATCTCATTTGCGCATGACGTAACGTTCACAACCCGCTAAGAAACAAGTGAAATTTACGTTACACAATACAAAGCGATAACTTTATATTTTCAACCAAAAAAAAAAAATAGTTCACTTTTAATTATTGGGAAATTCTTAGTCTCTATTACATCTTTATAAGATAAAACAGTCAAGACTGAAAAATACATGAATATCGTTTCCTACACATTTCACTGCCATCCTTTCATTCAAAAGAATTTAGCTGAATCAATAAAATGCAAGATTTTTTCCCCAGTTATATTAAATAACAATCACATCTAAAAATGGATGTTATATTACTGCCCTAAAGTAAAATTTGTTACAAAATAAAAATAAAAAACTAAATTGGTTTATTTTTAAAAGAAACTTGCTGTGAAGCAATACTAATATTTCATGCAGCAGCATACTTTTGAATAACAAACGATGCATTCAGATTTTCATACTATTGAAAAATAGAACATTAAATAAAATCAAAGGTTCGACTGCTCAAAAAAAATTTTCTGAATCCTTTTTATATAAATTCGAAAAAAAACATTAAAATAATATACTTTTCATGTGTTGTGTAGTATTACATTGAATTTTTTAAAATTCGAGTATTTACGATTTACATTCCCCCTCCATAATAAGGTTTGTGAAAAAGATCAGTTTTTTTTTTTTACAAACAATGAAAGTCAATTTTTTTTTATTTACACATGAACTGCTCGTAAATTCTAAAAACTCTTATTACAGTGGCGCACACAAAGAGTTCAGAGGTTCTATAACCCCCTCCCCCATAAAATAACAGATTCTTGATTTTTACCAGAGATCTCCCCTCTCAGTGCTTGTGTCTACGCATATTTTTTAATGCATCCTCCTCCAAAAAGGTGTGTGTATACTACTATCTAATTATATATTAAATAAAAACTTATGTTTGTACACATACACTTTTTAATTTTAATTTTTTGAGAATTGCGAGCAACTTGAAAACACTATCCCGCTACTAGCTTTAAAGTGAATAGTTTTCAAGTAATTACAACTATTATACAAATATTAATATGTTATTAATTTGTCCTTCCATTAAGATACAAAAAGAATTTGATAGTTTAAAATTTGCAATATTTCTGATCACGTCAAACTGATTCAATGAATGAAATTCCAATAAATTTACGACTTTAAACTAGAGCTTTTTATAAAATTTAATTCTTACCTTGCAAACAAACAACATTGCATCCATCATCTTTAAGACGTTGGAGAAGTGTTCCAGACACTCGAGAATTAGTGTTTCCACTGCTCTCCGAATCAGAATCGTACAGAACTAGAGTTGCTTCCTTCCAGAGTTTCAGAAATTGATCCTTCCATTCACTTTTGGGGATCAGGCTGGTTATACTGAGTTTCCCATTGCTTAGACGGCGTAACATAAGTGAAGATGCAGGTAATGATAAATTTATAGCCCCTCGAATATGGCTAGCCGCAAAGTCTGTAGTGCATCGACAATCTAATAAGAGCAGAGGGGAGCTAGGGTTTCGGACCCGCTCCAGCAAGTCTTCTGCAGAAATAGACTGGATAGTTGATTCTTGGTCTTGAATTAAATCTCGGGACGGCATTGCGAAGATTCTCAATTTCATAAATGAAAAATCTAAGTTTATATCCCTAGCAAAAACCTCAATGACAGAAGAAAAAACGGTAAAATGACAATTTTAATCTATTTACCCTTTTGCCTTTACATCTCACTACGGCAGCGCTCGTCCGTCAATAATAACACTGGATGATTTTACTCTACTACACCACACCGGATGAGAGCGGCTTTCATGAATGTAGCAGCACTCGTGACCACCAGCCAATCAGAGCGCTCCCAGATTCTCTGATGTCATTCAGAGAAACTCCTCATGTATGACGTCATCATAGACCCTGCGACATAAAGAGTGAAAGATCCAGTAACGTAGGAAATGTATGCGAAAAAAAAGTGGTCGAATAAAACCGGTAAAAAAAGTGAAAAAAAAAAGCTTTTACCACAGCGGTTTCGAAATTTATTTTCGGTGTTTAATTTTATGTTGGGATAGTGGGCAAAAATAACGCTGGACTGCATTTTCTTGTGAAGGAAAAAAATTCTGGTCTTGTCATCTTTTTTACTACATAATCTAGTAGCTAGAGGTAGTGCCAAATTTTATCAGAAACAGACAAATGTTTACAAAGCAGCAACTTTAGTTTTAATGACCTCAGAAAATATTATTCCCACATTTTCTATATCTATAGCCACACACACACACACACACACACACACACACAATTGAATATCTTCATTCAATTTAATGCATATTATAAAAGTAATTCTATTTTTGTGCAACTGTACCTCATGATTTAAGAGAAATATGCAATACATATAAATAGTGCTAATATCGTTGTTCGAATTTTAAAAAAAAAAAACATTTCATCAAAAGTGATATTAAAAGTATTTTAAACACTTCAGAATTGAAAAATTAACTAGTATCTGAATATGGATCGCTTTAAAGGAATTTTATGCCTTAATTTTAATCCCATTAATACGTTTGGGAAGTTTTCTACCAGTAATCCAAAATTGCTCAATATCTACAGATGAAAATTTTAAAAAAATGCAAATAGTTAAATAGTCAGTACCAGTGGCGCACACAAAATTTTTTCAAGGGGGATGTCCATGGTCAAAGTCCCCCAACTCGTATCACACGTCAAGACAACACCAATTGATTCTCCTGATTTTACAAACAAAAAACAGTAAAAAATAAATTATTGAATTAATAATTGGCATTAATTAGTAAAATAAATTGTTAATTACAAGTATTTAATTAAATTTTACGTTATATACATATAGGATTATCATTAATCGGGGAAAAAAAAACTCAAGGGCTTTGGAGGGTGTCCGGACCCCTAGGACACCCCCCTTGTGTGCGCCACTGGTCAATATTTAAGTTTAACAGGTCAATGCAGTTTGCATAATTCTAAGATAGGTATTTTTAATTATGTACTAGTTTTGTGCAAGAATTTTTTTGTCACCTAGTTTTATTTGGAAATCATCAGCCAAAATGAAATTATTGCTTCGTATAAAATGTAAATTGATATTAATGATGTCATAAAAAAAATTCTGTACAAAGATTATAACACAGAGGAAAAAAAGAACACTTTAAAATTTTTTTAAAAAAATAACAATATGACGAATATGTATGTATACATTTTGTTTGTTACGAAAAATGAACATTTCTGAGCAAAACCAAAATATTGTCTTTTTGTACAAACATATGAAAATACTTTCGTGTTCTCCTTCCCTGAAACATTATGGCTGCAATAACCGAGTGGTCATGGTCAATAACTCGTGGCTGACGTTGCCGAATCGCGGGTTCAAGCCACTAAGTGAGTGTTTATTAACACTACACAAAAAGCGTCACGAAGGCTATTGGTGACGGACCTCGTAGCTTTGACCCACGGTCAAGAGATGAGAACGAAACCTCTGAGGTGATACCCCCTCTCCAAACTACCACATCACGTCAACGGGAGGTCTTTGAGCCACTACAGATTTAACTTGCATCCGACTACTTGCGATAACTTTTTTTGATAAAGATATGGAAATTTTTTTGTTGTTTTTAGATTTGTTTAGTCTATTTTAAGCAAAATATGCTAAAATTATGAAGAGAAAAATAAATTATTATTACTAAAATGGGAAAAAATAGGTCAAAATTTAGAAAAAATTATATAAACGAGGCCCATTCTGTACAAAACGTTTATGAACAAATTTTTAATTTTTTAATTTTGATGTGTTGCTTTGATGTTCGTTTTCGAAAAGACCTTCAGGATAAAAGATATTTTAATTGTTAAAAAAAACTAGAGCACTTTATCTTAGTTATTATATGAAATGGCTTAAAAAACAGTGATTATATTAGCATAAGGACTGTAATTTTCTAATAAAACAGTGATTGATATATCTAAAGGTTAAAACACTTCTACTAATTATACAGAGCATACACGAAAAATTTCATATATTATTTTCAAAACTTTTTTAGCAATTTCTGCCCCCGTTTGACATTTTCAAAAAAAAAAAAAAAAAACATACACACACACACGCACATTTCGAGTAAAACGCGTTTTAAAGTATGACATCTTGCTTAAAGTAATGGCATCTGTTTTTACTAAAACGCTTGTAGTTTTTGTTTTAGTTAACGGAAAATAATAAACATGGTATTTTTATAAAGCTAATAAGAGGGCTATAAAATAAAATCATAAAAACATTTCTCAATTTTTGGCAAAATTCACAATTTTAGGGTACTGGGGCTCGAACGTGGTAGCCAGCCACTAGGCTACCACGGCCACTGAGGATCCGCGGCGTAGAGGGATTATTGCACGTTAAATCTCTCAAGGCTCAAAGACCTCCTGTAAGTGTGGTGTGGAAGTTAGGAGAAGGGTTTACCAGCTTAGTTGCTCATCACTTGACCATAATTCAAAATTACGAAATCCGTCGCTATATTCTATAAAAATGGAAATTAAGGTATTTTTTCCTCAATAAAGATTGAAGCTGGGGTGGTTGTTTCCCGAGGAACGATTTGTATCTCTAAACCCCTTTCGAGTGAGTTCGGTCCCCCTGGGTATTCTTCCAATAACTCTCTCATATTGCTTCAGAGTTGATATAAATTATAAAATCAAATCAACTTCCCTGAAGTAGGACTCAACGTCCTGTTGCAGAACTGATCAATGTTAAATTTGTTTCGGGGTTCAAAATGTCCCATTGTTGTGGCATGGAAGTTAAGTGAATAAGGTTCCACCTCAGGCGGGCTCTTGACCGCTATTCCAACTTACGTCGTCCTTTACCAACAGTCAGTGGCACACACAAAAAATTTTCAAGGGGGAGGGAGGTTGTCCAGGGTCGAAAGTCCATCACTGTCGTATCATACCTCAATACGCTCCCCGCCAAGCATATTCTTTTGATTTTCTCAATTTTGGGAACAAAAAAAATTGTTTTGAATTAATTACTAGCATTAATTAATAAAATAAATTGTTAATAATAAGTACTTAATTACCTTTTACGTGCTATATACATAGGATTGCCATCACTTAAAAAGATAAAGGGCTATGGGGGGGGGTCCGGACTAGTGGACCCCCTTTCCCCTTTGTGTGCTCAACTGCCAATGGCCTTTGTGTTGCTTCTATATATAATAAGTGCTGCGTTAATGAACTATTAATCCAACGCCACTTTCTTCGTAAAACACAGATGCCGAGATCGTCTTTTTTTCATTAAAATTAATGAAGGAAAATTTTTCGATTAAAATTTTGTTTAAGTAAAATTTAACATGCCTGCGTGTAAAGTAATCAGAGTTAAATTAAGCAAACTGGTTTTATTTAAATAAATAGTACATTTTTTCTATAAGCACAAAAAATAGGAATAAAACTTATTGGGAAAACTTTTCTTTTAAGATAGCGACCATCATTATTATTTAATTAAATGTAATTATGCTTAAAAGAAACGATTCGTTTGTTTTAATTGCAGTAGCTGAATTGTTTTCTTATGTTTATAAGCTATCTGGATACGTCAACGTACGATGTCTGGTTTATATATATATATATATATATATATATATATATATATATATATATATATATATATATGTATGGTTATTTTTCGCTTCTTTCTACATTATCGCCTAAAACCTATCCTGTTATTCACTTCCTACGATTAGCTCACTCTCTCTCTATATTTATGTATATATAGATATATTTATCTTGTTCAAATTTTCAATAGTTAATAAAACGCATTTTAAAGCACTCAATTGAGCTGAAATTTTATATACAAACTTATTTGGGATGACAATACAGTAATTTAATTATAATTAATAAAAATTAATTGATTAAAACTAATTATTCAAAGAATCACAAATACACCCAAATTGGCTTCATTTTTGGTGACTTAGCGACCATTTTAGCGTGTCAAAACTTGAAAAGGTTTTTCTCACATTTTAAAGCGCTCATTTTAACTGAAATTTTCTATACACTATTGTTTTGGGTAACAATGTGATAATTGATTATAATTAATTAAAATTATTGACTGAAATTAATTATTTAAAGAATTACAGATACAGCCACGTTGGCTTCATTTTTAGCGACTTGGGTAAAAACTTTAAAAGATATTTTTTCCCTCACGTTTCAAAGCTGAACAGTTGAATTGAAATTTTATATACACGATTGTTTTGGATGGCAATACGATACTTTAATGATAATTAATAAAAATTATTTGCCACTTAATGTTGTGATTCTGTCATATGTATGTGCATATTTATATTAATTGTAACTATTTAATAAAAAGTAACAAAATATTTTTTATATTACTTGTTTTTAATTATATTAATAACATTGTAAAGGATGTCTGTCCCCTGACATCCATTAATGATTGGGAGTTAAAATGAACACTAGTCATAATCACAACACAAATGTAGTTTATTAATCCTTTAATAAGTCTCAGAAACCCAGGGTAGGAAATGCACTTATATTAAAGCATTTGAACAAAAGCGAGGAAGACGAGATATTTAATATTTAATTATGAGTAGAATAACTTACTTTTGGAACGTTTGGTAATTCATTCTAATAATCGTTACTCCTATCTCAGATAATCGACTTCTGGTCTATTTGATTCTAATTTAAATATCTTATTGACTGAATTATCAATTATCAATCTTTTATATTAATTAATTAATCGACGAGTCGCTCTCTTCTAGCTTTCAATTATTTTACGTTAATCACAAACTTCTATCATCTAACTCCTAACCTCTCTCTCTCTCTTTCGAACCTAAAAGTCAATGCTTAAATATTCAACATGATTTACATAAAACCACATCTTCTTCTTTGGGAGAAAGTTTTCAGTTGAACAATATTTAAAGTAATAGATTTTCCCCCAAGAGGATTAGTAAGAGGCACGCGAATAGACCTGTTGTAACATTTGCTGTTGTTCAATGATAAATTCGTAATCTTTTCTCACAAGATATGAAAGAAATGAGAATGGAAAAAAATTTTAAATTCTATTTATAAAATGTATATTAATACATAAAAACTTTTTTTTTCTAATTTATTTTTTAAAAAAAATCATAAATCGATACTTTTGCCCCTTAAGTGTACCGTAAAGTTTAAAACATTCAGAAAAGGTTGGAATCTCAAGCCAATCGTAAAAACGTGATGAAAACTCGATATCCAATCAACAATAATTTGTTAAAATTGTTATTCGAAATTTTACATATCGCTTTGAGAATTAATTACATCAAAAAATTCCCTAAAATATGTTTTATATAGATACATGTTATTATCTTATTATATATATATAATATTATATATATATATATTATCAAAATTTCTCTACAAGAGAGATGAACCACATGATCAATACACAAAAGAATATCAATTGCCAGATAACAATACAACAGAATTTAGAAGGAGATATGAAAAATTGAATATATATATGTTAATAGCCAAGTAAGTTAATAGAGAATATTTCTGATTTCTTTTGAAAGTTTTAATGATTGTGAAACCTTCGATGAAATAAAAGTTGAAATGTAAATATTTGTATTGGAATTTAAGCTAAAGTTACTAATAAGTTTTTAAAGTATCCGAACACGTTGAAAATGACCAAATTCAGTCAAGACAGATATTTTTGTTTTTTATTTTATTGAATAGAGCTATCTTTTGACTTTACAAAACATACTTTGTTTGGTTTCTACACTACCTAGAGGCCAAGTTACAATAAATTTTATAAATTTAGAAAAACCGGAAGTGGGGTTTTTATCTACCAGAAGCGGGCATTTATAAATTGCATGGCGAGTCTGATAACTCAAAATATTACGAATGTATTTCTATAAAACTTTTTGAACCTGATATTTATGTTTTTCTAGAGAATGTACTAAAATATTTCTTATAGTATGAACACTTTTTGAGTTATGGCTTGTAATTTAAATAATGATCTCATATAAAAAATGTAAAATTTCTTTTATAATGTTTACTCAATCAGCTCTAAGATTTTCAAATTTCAATAAAAAATTACAATTTTAGTACATTTTCTAGATAAATGCATCTAATTTGTTTTAGTAATACTTTTACTAATATATGTTTATTGCTTTTTCTCTAACTGCTTTGAAGTTATTCAAAAATATTGCTAAAATTTCACTTATTATTGTGATTTTTGTAAAATTCAGTTAATTTATTTTAAATTTTGATAGTTAAATATATATAGTAATATTTAGTGGTATTGAGTCCTAAAAGAGCATTTATAATGTTTTAGTATGCTATTTTGTTAAAAAGTACTCCGAACGTGTTCGGATACCTTAAGTGGTTCTATCAAAGAATCAGAAAACCTCCCTTTGATTCAGCATTTGTGTGGAGATGGAGAGCTAATTAGCTTGAATCACCATTGCTGCAGAATAGGAGTATCAAACTGGGGGCCTGCTGCTTGGATGGTGCCCTAAAAGTCTTTTTGAGTGAACTACAATGATTTTCCAGACTATCATTGTTTTGCATAGCAATCGCGTGCATCATTAAATGTGTGTATTCGGTTTGAAATCTTTCATTCATTTAGGGAAGATGTATAGTTACTGGCAGTGGTGCACACAAGGGGGGTATCCTAGGGGTCCAGACCTCCCCCCCCCCAAAGCTCTTGAGTTTTTTTCGATTGATGATAATCCTATATATGTATGTAGCGTAAAATTCAATGAAGTACTTGTAACTGACAATTTATTTTATTAATTAAAGCTAATTATTAATTCAATAATTTATTTTCTACTGTTTTTGTTAACAAAATCAGAAGAATCAATTGGTGTTGTCTTAAAGTATGATACGAGTTGGGGGACTTTCGACCATGGACCCCCCCCCCTCCCTTGAAAATTTTTTGTGTGCGCTACTGGTATTGACCTTTAAATATTTTGGCCTAATTATTGCATTATATAGTAAGCAATTAAAGGAAAAAATCCTTTAAAATCAAAATTCATTTTTTTTAAAGTAATCATCACATGAAGGATTTTTCTCTATTACTAAAGGGGAATTTGGTAAGTATTTTTTTTTATATTCATAATAGTTGACAGTCATACAAAAGTAGCATTTTCTATCAGTAATATTTTCCAGGATCACAGACGGAAGTAATATCCATCGTCTTCTTTATGTGCATCCAAATCTCCTCTTCTTTGCATTAAAAATATTTACTCCTTCCCTAGAAATTTATCTTAAGATATTCCTGCAAGGAAAATTTTTCGAAATTCGTACAATTAATTTTTTCCCCACATCTATATTTCTTTAGTTGATACTCACCCTTTTTTAACTTTTTCTTACAGAAAAATTCTACACATTCAGTTCACCTTTTTTTTTATATGAGTACTCTTCCTTCAATTCGAATTTTATACACCAATTTTTATATAAATAACATTCATTAGGGTGTTTTACAAATCTAAGTTCAAAGACTTGTTCTCAAAATTTTACACATAACTTATAATCTTGCTATTTTATATTCATTAAAGATACATAATTTTCTCTTAGAAAGTAAGTTTAATCAGTACAAATGTATTTCAAACTTGGTCAAGATAAATACACAACTGTCAATGAAATAGGAAATATCAAGATAAATAATCTACAGTTTATATGTTGACTGATATTCTGTATATTTAGTAGTACCTCAAGACATATTTATAAATCTTTTATTCTTTTTCATTCTCGCTGACTTCAGTAGTTAGTTTAGTAATAGTTACGATTCTTAACTTTTGAAAATGGAAAAATTCAGGAAGCCAAAAAGTCGTAATTATTACATTTATGGAAATATCAGAAGAGCATCGCTAGTTTTGCTGTCAGCCGATGCCATATAATCCGAGGAACCACCAACACAGGATGAGTGAGCGAGTGAGTGTTTGGGTTTGTGGTGAGAACCAACACAGGATATTGATCTGCACACAGTATGACGTTTCGCCAATCCCATTGAGAGAAAATTCCTTCTCGTATTATTATTTCTCGCATCAATAAAAATTGGTGGTTGTCAGCTGCGTAAGCAGACTACTTTTATGGGAAGGGCTTATTTTTTAAAAAAAACACTCACAGATTAAAGCACCGAAGCATAATCTTTATGATAAAAATTAAAAATCTCTTTTTATATTTGAAAGGTTTGAACCCCCATACCTAGTGGCGTAACGGAGGGCCTTAGAATCCTACCCACCCCCGAGATGCAGGGGTGTACGTTACGCCACTGCCCAATCTAATCTTGTGTACGCCCCTGGTGGTTGTTCATAACAGGAATACAAAATTTCCATAAAATTTCGATGCAATATTATATTTATGTATTTTCCGTAGTGTTCGATTAATTTAAAATGTGGTGGAAAGTTGAGAAATCTACTTTTATTTGTTTATTTTTACTAGGGATTTTTTTTTTTTACGTTTATGTATTGTCAATATAAAATCTAAGGGCTGTAATGAAATAAAAGCTTAGAATACAAAGCATAAAAGGTGTTAAATATTAAAATATAGAGACACATCAAAATTATTTAAATTTTAAAGTCGTAATTACATGCATAAGTTTGTGGTACTTGAGTAGTCACAACAAAAACTAATTAACTGGGTTAATTGATGTAGTTTATTAATTTCTTAGAAGATTTCCTTCGTTATAGGGATGCAGTGTCTTTTATAAAACTGATTCTCATCATAAAAAAAAAACCTAATTTTTAAAGCTTGTGAAATTTGGCTTAAAGATTTCTGAGTTTTAAACACTTTTCAAAGATATGTACAACAAACGATAAATAATTTTTTCCTCTTTTCAAAGAATGTGAAGAATAAAATTTAAAAGGAAAATTGTTATAGTATGTTATGAATTATTAAATTTCTAGCTACGAGTAATGATAAAAAAAGATTTGCAAAATATCACAATTTCTAAATATTTAGAATTTTCCTCTTTTGAAACTGTGTAAATCTGAAATTACATCTAATAAATTCCAGTAGTTGAGGAAATATTTCAAAGAGAAGTTACAATAAAGCGTTAAGGGGCCGTATGTAAGTTTATAGTTTGTAATTATTGATCCAATTGTCACACGGGGCTCGAAAATGAAAATATTATAAGCTATGTGCTTTATTTTTAAACAAACAACATAAATTTAAAATATATTTAAGTTGGCTGTTGCACTACTGAGTTTAGTTTAGTTTTGTATACTTAAGGCATATGGTACCATCTTCACAATTTTTTTTTATTTTTAATATCTGATATTTGGTTTTAATTGTATTTTATAAAGGTTAATGTTTAATAATAATTAAATACAAAAATTTTTTAATTCGTTGTAAAATTAAAATTTTTGTGAACTTTTTTAAGCATTTTTTAAATTTTTAAAGCTTTTTTAAACATGTTTCTTTTCTTTCAAAATTTTTTTTCCAAGTACCTTATACTATACTACATAAAACTGTGCATGGGCTTTTTTTTGCTGCAGATCTTTAATTTTTTATTAATTTTTTTATAGTTAAACACTTCCAAAAATCTTCAAAAAAACATTAATTTTGATTTTAAAATTTTTTAGAAAAAGTACTAAACATGTTAGAGCTAATTCCATGCGCAGTTTTACAAAACATACATTTCAGAACATGTATAAAAAATTTCAATTCCATACTTTAATTATCAAAAAAGCCTTAGGGTTTTGAATGATAGTATATGTACAAAAATTCAACATGGAGAAAATGAGTTTGAAGTTTTCATTCCATGAATAGTATGATATAATATTCATCGAATAGTCTGAAACTTTTATGAAATGTTAATTAGATTATTTAAAAGTGTTTACCAAAAGAAATTGCACAAATGTAGAACAATTAAACAGTATACTGCCATAATGAATATATAGAAGAAAACGAATGAAAGATCAATATTTCATAAAACTTTATCTTAATAATTATAAAAAAATAAATACACACACTTCAGAGGTAATTCCATGCTCAGAGCTAATGCACAACATGTACAAAAGATGCTTATGCCTATTTTTTATCTCCTTGATTTTAAAAGCCTTCGCATGTTAAATATTGTACACGAATGAAAGCAAAATCAACTAACAATTTATAGGTAAAATATATGAAAATCTAAGAACTACATATGTGCATTTATTTAAATAAATATCTTAAAATATTTTAATAATAAAAGTGTTGAATTTCACACACATAGGATACATATATATATCACCAAAAACAAATATATAAAAATGGGAGAGTATTTCTATTCTTGCGAATTAGATTTTTAATTATCTGGATTATCAAATTGAGATTTAGAATTTGTGCTTTGGGAGAATCCGTTTTGAAGTTTTAATTTCATTCATAATAATATCATAAAAAGCACGCACAACTTTTAAATCTTGACCAAATCCATTTTCTCTAATAAACAATACACAAACTAGAATTTTTGCATGAATCGCACAATTTTTTCTTGAAATGACTTGTTACTGCATATATAATGTCAGTTTCATTTACGCGCGGTGGAAAAATAATTAATTCAATTTTTATCAGGCTCTTTTCTAGCAGATTATCTGAAATGTGGGCGTGGTAGTTGCTGTCCAGCATCAAATATTGCTCCATAACTTGACAAAAAATGCAGACAAAGCTTTGAAATTTTGCAGGCATGTTTATAAAGATTCGGGGTATCAAATAAGCCAATAAAAATTTCGATAGTTTCATGATTTTTAGGGTACTATATCGCCTTAAGTTGTATAGAAAATAAAAATAAAAATTATGGACACGTTAAATTTGAAATTAATAAAAAAAATGTTTTTTTTTTTACTGAATGAAATGTTAAATATTTTCCCTATATAGTAAGTGTTACTCTATATATAAGAAATCTTTTTTATGGCTTTTTATAAATATTTCTGGAATTAATGAACAGATTCGAATGAGAGAGAGAGAGAGAAAGAGAAATTCGAAATATATAATTTATTTAGACCATTAGAGGGCGACTAAATTCTGGAAAAAGAGATTCTTTTTCAAAGTTAATTAACAATGTAAATTTTTAGATTTATTTACACCATTAAAATACAATTTAGTTTCTTTTGAGTAATTAACAGTCATATAAGTTTTATACAACTGCGAAGAGATTTACAAAAGTTATTAAGGATGCACCATTTTTTCTGACGTAAGAACTACTTTCTTAATTGAAGAGCTAATTGTAAATGATTGTTTCTTCTCAAGAACAATGCAATAAATTACTACAGGATTATATGTTTAATATAAGTAAATAATTACATAAATGCGTTAAATAACTAGCTCCAAAAAGATACAATTTTTCGAAATTCTTAAGATATATTTACATGAATATGATGAATGTAAGTTATAATGCGCAAATATTCAGGAATATTGTAGAACCCCTCATTTTAAAACCCGAATGAGTGAGGGCCTAAGTCATCTAGATTAATTAAAACCTATATTAACATTATATATTATCATTAAATAAGCCAAGGTAATTGGCTAAACATTCTGTGTAGAAAAAGAACATCCATTTTGAAATAAGATAAAGTAAATGGTTAATAATTGCAGAAGAAGGAATTCAAATTAAAGCACATTATTTATAAGTCAAGAAAAAAATACTTAGAACGTGATCAGTTTTTATTTGGGTATATTAATTCTGATTTTTTTAAACGGTTGTCTTAATTAAGTGAAATCCGAATTGATATGTTCCATATTAATGAAGAATTATAGAAAACGCATTTTATAAAATATTGATTTTTTTTTCACTAGCACATATATATGAACTTCTTTGGTAATACAAATAATTTTTGAATTTTGAATGAGCTGTAATTGAACCCTTTTAAAAAGTTGAGACATGGAATAAACATGTTGGATTGAAAGTCTAAATTATATATCCAAACTATCAGATATAAAGAGCTAACCCAGTCAATAAGTTTTTTTATTGATGTTTTATTTAAGCATTTATTTATGTATATTACATTTATCTCATTAATATTTATAGTTTTAGATGTTGAACTGCACACACACACACATGTAGCACTATTGTGAAGAAATATTTATTGCAGAAGCTCACGGAAATCTTCCATTTTAACAGAAAATTCAAATTAAGTTTTAAGAAACTGTTTATTTCCTTAGTTAACTTTCTTCAAATGAATTACCAATCTAATGATATTTAATTTGTTGTTGTACATTGCTGGCCACTGAAATTGCAACACCAGAAAGGAAAGCAAATTACAAAACTTTACTCATTGTACGTATACTGCATAGTAGGAAAAAACATGATTAAATTTGCAGATGATTTGAGCGTAGGTCCTAAATTAGTACATACAGCTACCACCTCTGGTAGCTAAAATGGCTCTAACGTGGTTAAGCATTGAGTCGTACAAGACTTGGATGACAGATACCGCAAATCCTTCAGTCTATGCCACACTTCCTCAATAGTAGCAGCTGGAGAGAGGTAGAGGCCCAGTCTCTCAGCAAACCATCACCAAATGTTTTAAAAGGGTGAGAAATCTGAAAAGCATGTTGGCCATATCAACAATCAAACATCTTTTGTGTCGAATTAGGTCGGGACACATCAAACAACATACGGTCTTGCGTAATCTTGCCGAAAGATGTCATCTCCGAGACCTCGAAGATAGGGCGAGACCATTGGACTTAAGAGCTGAGAAACGTAACGGTATCTGTTTAAATTAGTGAACAAGAGACATTCGTATCATGTACCCAATGTGGCTGCTCATACCATTGTACCAGATTTAAGTCCGCATGATGATATTGAATGGAAACACACACACAAGGGTTACATCTATAATAATGCTGCACGCAGAACCGGGACTCATTTGAAAAGACGATGCGGACCCTTGCGTGGTTTAATCACCACTGTCTAGTTTTGTGTCTTACTCTTGTGTCGTTGTCTTACCACACCGCAAGAATGGTCACCGTTCACAGTTTATGCTGATCCAGACGCCATCGCACTGGGCGAGTGAATAGTTGTCACGCTGCAAAGAAGTCCACTTTCAAACTGAAGGTCCGTGATGTGGCTGTAAGGTCCTGCAAGGTCGAAACTGACAACATGTCTATCCTCTTGACTATACTGAACCCATCGATTCCGAATTCGTATAACTGACGCTGAATTCCGACCAATGCGAATAGAAATACTGTGGACCGAAAACCCGCTCGTTCAGCAGGCCATGATCCTAACGTTATAAAATTCCGGCACATGCTAACAGTAGTGTTTCCTTCTTATACGAGACATAACATGATCTTCTCACAAACAAACAACATTCAAATGTGATTTCCGAATTAGAAACTCTCTGCGTAATTTTCCTTTTATAAAGAGATAAAGATATCGTTTCTCTCTCCTGCTTCTTTCAAATGTTCAAGGATGTTCAAATGATAATCATTTGTATATCCTTTCTTGCAAATTTGACGTATGTATCATCTCTACTTCATGGTGTTGCAATTTTTAATGGACGGCAGTATACTTATTGCATTGTTTGCTCACAAATTATGCTATTTGGATCTTCTTTAACAAATGATAACTTAATTGTTCGACATTTTTTTTTCGTTACTTACAGAGGTATAATTCAACAAAATGAAATTTTACACATCAGTATCCAAAGCAATCTGTGTTGAAATTCGAGAAGTTCTTAACACACAAACTTTCTTCGATTCTGTTTCTTTTTAATATATATTTATTTATATTTACTCAACTCCGAACCATTACATCCCCATTTTATTATATGAACACACATACACACAAATACACCTGTTAAATCTAATATTGGTGAAATATTCGTTTGCACTGAACATAGTTTCTTTGTTGTAAGATCAATACGAGATGAACGACTCTCGGCTTTAGTAAACAACTTTTTAAATTTAAAACTCTTTTTTTGAGTAGAAAATTTCTTAAAAAAAAGTTTTACTGTGTCATGCAGAAGATATAATATGGAATCACTCTTCATTTTATTTATTTATTTTGCATTTTGCAATGCATTATACTGATATGTAAAGAGATTATTATCTTTGATCTTTGCAAGTATAATATATGTTAAATATTTATGTTTTCTTTAAAGTAAAATTTGAACTTTTTTTCTTTTGTGTTATTCGTTAGATAGGGGTGAGAGTTCCTTCACGATTTTTACCGTATAACATTTATCCGTTGATTTTAGATTTAATTTAACTGGAAATGAAAGCTATTCTTATTCGCTCATTTCACAAATACTCCTGCTTATTATGTAGATTCTTGCTTTGTCAATGCTATTATTAACACTAAACATACCAGAACGGGACAAAAGACCGGTTTTTCTATGGTAGGAAATAGGTATGTATTGGAGTTTTGGTATGTTTAGTGTTAAATTCTTTTGAGATCTTTCAGCATATCTCGTGATCCAGTTTTTGACATATTTGGCAAACACTAAATTATTGAATCTTGAACAAGTACTGGTTCTGCAGCCATTGCACTTTTTTTCTGATTTTTTTTTCTCAGTTATCGATTGATTCTCTACATCTCCCTCCTCTTTATCTTCTATATGGAAAACGTAAATTTCATAAAACTTAAAGTCATCATAAAAAAGATAAAGCAGGCAAAAAAACTAAAAAAAAAAAAAAAGTAACAAAAACTTACAACGTTTTTAAACGGGATTTATTATTTTGTTTGCTTTAATTATATGCTGAAAATATCCTCAACGGTAGCAAATTCATTCTGAAAGTTAAAAAGAATTAATTTATTCAAAGTGTGGTCAAATGTACGCAGCAGTGCTTTTGAGGTTTACAATGAAAGATTCATAGTTTAAAAACATATAAGGCTTTATATAACATGCACTGGCGTTGCTAGTTTTGGGTAGGCCCTGTACCTAAATAACTTGAAGCCCTATTTTGGGGCCCTTTAACTTTTCACGATTTTTGCTTGCAAATATTGGGGCCTATGTTGCTCAGGAGCACCATATCAATGATACAGATGATACGGTGATAGCTACGTCCCTGATAAGCTGTTTAGTTTTAACATGTTTTCTTATATGTTTAACTCTCTCGAGTGTCTCCTCTGGTAGTTTTAAACTAAAAATGCAAAAAATTTGATAATATTCCAAAAATATTCAATTTCAAAGATTATTTAACCACGAATTATATTTTAAATAAATTTGTTTATTAATTTTTTAAAAATTTATTTAAATAAGGTTTTTAAAAAGAAATGGAAAATTCGAACCAACGTGGGGAAATAATAGATGAAAAGAAAACCATTAGGACGACATTGTAACGTCGAGGAATTAGATTGAAGGTGTACGCTAAGCTAATTATTAAAGAATGCCTTATTACTGTGATCTAATCAAATGTTTATTTGACGACAACATTCAAAAGATCATTGGATAGAGAAAAAATATTAGTTACAAGTGTTCGTTTGATACAGCCAGCTAGCTCTATTTCATATTGGTGTCCCATAGGGGTCCGCTCTTTGCTTCTTTTTCCAGTCGCCCGTTGGGTACCGCCTCAGGAGTCTCTCGTCGGTATGGATACGGAGGCTCACGCCTTGTGCTTCCTTCCTATATCCGTCCCTAACGTCTCGCAGGTCAATCGTCGGAGTCGATCGGGGTCCTCCCCTTCTTCCTTCGTCCACAGGCTTCTCTTTTTAGAATCTCTCGTTCGAGTCTGTCCGGGGTCTCTTCCTCCGTCCGCAGGGTTCAATTACGGGAATCTCTCGTGGTAGTCTATCAGGAGTCTCCCTCTCTTTCCGAAGTCCACTCTTTTAAACTCTAGGGGCGGGTTCACTCCACACCCCTCATCAATCCCCATTGGTCGACCTCAGGGTTTTGCACCCGGCACCAACGGTCTTGCACATCATCCATTCGTGCAGAGATGACAAAAGTCCGGTCCCTCTCAAAGGTTCCCGGCGACAAGGGCCCGGCTGACATCTGGCATTTCAAACACCTCGCCAATTTAATAATTTGGTTCTGTTACATTCATTGACGCAATCATTTAGCTGACGGCGATGTTAGCAGAGGCGCCAGCATTCAAGACGTACAATCACTGCCCATGAATAGAAAATAATGCAGCGATGCCCGGCCCATGGTGTCCGCCAGTCACACCGTCGCTGACGGTCCAGCTGTCTGATACAACACAATACCACCAAAGCCACGTGTTCCCCGGCTGTGGATACGTTTATGAATAGAGGCGCTTTCTCCATTGTGACGACGTCACAACATGGTACCCTAAAAATCATCAAAATATCGATATTTTTTTTTACTGGCTCATATGGTACTTTGAATCATTCTAAGCATGCCTGTAAAATTTTAAAGGTTTATCTGCACTTTTTAATTAAGTTATGGAACAATTTTTGACGCTGGACAGTAGATTAAACAAAGCTGCCACGCCCATTTTTCAGATAATCTGCTAGAAAAGTGCTTGATAAAAAATGAATTAATTATTTTTTTACATCGCTCAGATGAGACTATCCTATGTAGAATTACATATGTAATGACAAACTATTTCAAGACAGAATTATGCGATTCATGCCAAAATTCTAGTTTATGTATTGTTTATTGGGGGGAAGAGCAAATGGATTTGGTCAAGAATCAAAAGTTGTGTGTGCGATTTTTGTGATATAATGAATGAAATTAAAACTACAAAACAGATTCCCAAATCACAATTACTTTATCTCATTTTAATAGCTCTAGTTGATAATTAAAAATCTAATTTGCAAGAATAGCAATTAATTGTAATAGCAAAACTCTCCCATTTTTATATATACTTGTTTTCGGTGATATATATATATATATATATATATATATATATATCCCATGTATGAAATTCAACGCAATCAATATTAAAATATTTTAAGGTATTCATTTAAGCAAATACACAGATGCAATTCTTCGATTTTGATATATTTCACTTATAAATTGTTATTTATAATAATGAAAGTTTTGCATTTGGAGGGATCCCCGGATTTTACTTTCTGTCGTGTGCAATACTTAACATGTGAAGGATTTTAAGGTAATGGAAATAAAAAATAAAGGCATTAACGTCTTTTGTACATGTTGTGCATTATTTAAGCTGTAAAATTGATCGTGGAATTAGCTCTGAGGGGTGTGTGTATTTATTTTTTCATAATTGTTAAGGTAAAGTTTTATGAAAAATTTATCGTTCACACATTTATTTTCTTCTATACATTCATTATGGCAGTATACTGTTTAATTGTCTATACCTCTGTAATTTCTTATAGTAAGCTGTTTAAAATATATATAAGGTAATTAACATTTTATAAAAGTTTCAGACCATTCGGAGAATATTATATTATACTATTCATGGAATGAAAACTTCAAACTGATATTTCTCCATGTTGAATTTCTGATCATATACTATTGTTCAAAACCCTAAGGCTTTTTTGATAATTGGAGTAGGGATGCAAAATTTTTATAAATGTTCTGAAATGTATTTTTTATAAAACTGTGTATGGAATTAGCTCTAAGATGCTCTAAGCGTTAGAAATTTTAAAAATGTTAAAAAAGTTTTAAAAAGTTTTATTTTTATAAACATTTTGCAATAAGTTTGAAATTTTTTATATGGAATTGTTACTTAATAATGACTTTTATTACATAGAATCAAAACGAAATTTCAAATATTAAAGATAAAAAAATTGTAAAGATGGTACTATGTCGCCTTGTGCTTCTTACTCAGGATTAGAGAGCAAATGAAAATAATTATTTTAGCAGTCCTAGGTCCATGTTTTTTCCAGGGAAAAACAGGATCATTTTTCGACATTGGTTCCAGACGCTTCTTAAAACAACACACAATGCAACGGTACAACTCCTGATTTGAAAGAAACATCAAAGTTATCCAAAGTATTTCAAACAATAAGTCGCAAAAATTAAAACCTATTTATCCTTTTTTCTATTGAAACTAGACTGAAGATGTCGTTTGCTGTAATTTTTTTTAAAAAAATTCGATCGAAGAATCATTAAAAATAAAAAAAAATTACTAATTACAAGCCTCATTTATTTACTTAACACCTAAACCTTTTATTCGAGTTAAAATATCTTCTCCGTTCGGGCATTTAATGCTCAATTATATTTCCAATCTAATAATAAATACACTGCGTAACATTAAAAATACAACACCATAAAGGAGTGGCTATAAAGTGAAGAACTCGGCAAACAGATATATACCGCAAGCGAACAATAAGGGATGTTTATTTTAAAATAATACTCGTACCACACACGGAGAGAGCTCAATTGATTGTAAGATCACCGTGGACGTCGTTACATGAAGCAACACGTCTAGATACATAGTCAATGAAAGTACGCATGGTTCTCCATTCCCCGTCATCCATTTGCCGTAGTTCATCTTCTAAATGTGATGATGGCAGGACATCGAAATGGTGTCTAATCACATCCCAAATGTGTTCGATTGGTGAGACATCAATGACAAATATGGTAGATAGGGAAACATCTGCCTTTTTTGAAGAAGACTTATAGGCTCAGTCTGTAGATGAGAATAACTAAATACTTTACAGGTAAAGGTCATGAGGCACCCCACCGAAGGAAGGGGCGTGTTATAGATCCCAGCAAATCCCCTCGTATTATTGGGGCATCATAATCCCCTAAATACGAATTAGAGCTTCCCAGCTAACGTACGCAATGGCGCAGGCCAAAACCAAGATGCTACATTTTCATGCGGTAGGACGTTCTTTAGATACGGCCGGAACGGACTAGTCACCGTGTCGATGACACTTTCTTACACATCAACTGTCATTGTTGAAGAGAAGCGTGACTCATCCGATAACCCGACTCTGTACCATTTCTTCGTCCACGTTGCTAAAGCCCGGCATCATCGCAAACGGAGTCTCTGAGCTGTAGAAGCAATGACAACGGATGCTATGAGTGTGCAGGCCTCTAGAAATCAATTGACGAGAAAAGATTCTGGTTATAGGGTGTCCTACGCATACAGTAAAATGATGGTAGTAGTGGCTGCTAGACCACCACTACTCTCGGTGAAATCGAGTGCTGACGTTATGGCTGCGCCTCCACCAGGGCTGGACCGTGACCTTTGGGGGCCCTGGGCTAATGATACCTGGGGCCCCTTAAATAATTAAAAATTTTGCCATTTTCCTGAAAAAAAATTTGTGGGGAAAAATTTTAAATATACGAAACTTTCGCTTAAGGTTTTTTTTATTTTTATTTCAAACAATTTAAATTCGTTATAAACAATAACATAATTTACAAAAGAAAACTTTTTGACACTTTTGTGCTGCAAATTCTTTTATTTGTTCATCACATTTTAAGTCTTTAGTGAGATCGAAAGAATAATAATTAATAGAAAGAAGTGATAAATAAGTAAATCTAGTATTTGTCGCGGTTGTCCTATATTTCAAAATAGGACATTTTAGAGAATGCACGCTCTGCTTCATTAGTAATAGGGAGCTTTATAAAAATCTTTAAAACGGTATTTATATTTGGAAAAACGTCAACAAGCTTCTTTTCAAATTTAAATTTAACATATCACTACAAGTATAGGACAGCTCATTTTATTTTAGATAAGTTTTGAGTTGAACACCTTCATTTACTAAATGTTGGTCTACGTCTTCTGAATAAGGAGTACAATCTCCAGGTCGACGTTCTTACTTTGATCTTGCAAATCCATCAAAAATTTAAATACTATATTCTGCATGTACTTGACTTCTATTTAAATCAAGGGTTAGCTTATCTAACGCTACAATAAGCGTGTCGCTTTTAAATTTTTCTGTCCCATACACAGTTTTTTCTGTGAATTTATCTGCAAATTTTGAAATAACCCGTCTCTAGTTTACATCGCTATATTCTATTTCTATACTAGGACTTAATTTTTTGGCTGCGTCTTGATACTCCTTTAGTTTTTGATCTGATTCATGTACATTGCTTATAAACATTTTTATTGACATAATTAACTTATTTACTTCACAGATGTCCAAACCAGGAGTTTGTAATTTTTTGTTAACTGAATTAAATCTTTCAAAAATTTCTTCCTAAAATACAATAGAAATGGCAGTTTCGAATTTTGTTAATTCATTAAAAAAATTTACTGCGTTTTTTCGAAAATAATTTTTTTTATTTTCATTGTCACTAAATATTTTAATAATATTCATGTTATTACCATAATTATCTTTTAAGGCTTCAACAGCATCGTAGTGACAAGGCTATCTGGTCTGACTTAAACTTTTTAAGGTAAATTTCAGTTTGATTTTACGATTTATATGTCCCCACGTACGGGGCTACGCAGAAAAGAAAACATATATTTGTTGCACTAAACCGAAGAAGTTCACTATCTCAGTTTCAACCTTAACTGATTTTGCACCAACCAGACTAAGAGAATATGCAGCACACGACACATAATTAGCGAATTTATTATTTTTTTTTTTTTAGAAGAGCTAGCACACCATTATATCGAACGGACATATTGACAGCGTTGGCAAATGTCTGCCTACTACAATTATCCAATAGCAGTTCATTTGTTTCTAAAAATTCTTGCAGATAATTAAATAAGCATAATCCAGCGTGACTACTAATCTTTATTCATGAGACACATCTTTCATACACTTTTCCCGGAAAACGATATCGTAGTACAACAGCAAATTGGTCATTGTGGGACAAATTTGGTGTTGAATCCATCACAATTGAATAGTACTTTGTGTAAACGTTATTTATTTGAGTTGTAATTATTTTAATGATTTGCTTGCCCATGATCTCAATTTTTTGCTAATATATCATTTTTGATAAGTATGATATTAACGATTTTGGTCGTAATTCTCACTGTTCAATTTGTTCAAGAATGAATGGGTCGAACTCTCTTCTAGCAGTTCCAGGGAACCATAAATTTACGATTATGAGGAGAATCAAAAACTACATCGGTACCTCTAAATGCTAAACCTCTTATAACCAAATACTGTACTACCGCAATAATATGTTTGAGGGCATTGTGGTAATATTATATTGTGTGTCTTTTCTTAGTTGCTCCTTTAACTGTTTATTTAACGAGGGGAGGGAATGATTAAGAAAATTCATCTGGGGACGAGATTTTGTGTAATAGTAATATTCCTTTAGGGCGTTTAACCGTCAATATAATAGCGAAGAATAGACTGTCAGTTCCGAGAAAATAGCCTTCGAAATTCATACTTAGCTTTTATACAATTAAGTTTCTTTCAGCTCCAGCGATGCAGTGGCATAGGCGGTAGTGCACCTGAGTTCCGCGCGGTCTTCAGGATTCCAGTTGCGCGATCGACTTGTTTTTTGTTCAATTCATTTAATTATTTTTACAATTAAATAAATTTATTTAAAAAAGGCTTATTAAATATTTTATGTAATTATTTTATATTTTAAGAACTAAAACAGCCACTAAAGTTATATAAATATTATATTACATTTTATAAATATATTATAATATTAATTTATTATTATATTATCAATTATTATAGCATTATTAATGAATATTATAAAAATATATTATATTAAATGATATTTTATATAAGTATTTTGTATTTTAAAGAATAAAATACTTTCAAATAGTTTTATAAAAAATAGTTTTATTATATGTAAAACTGTTTATGATATTTTACTGTTACAATTATTTTTTAATTATATAAAATATTTGATAAGAAAAATTATTTAATTGTAAAAATAAATGAATTGAAAAAAAAGCAATTCTACCATGCGACTCTAACCCTGACCGATCGCAAAAAATGCAGGTACGCTCTCACCTATACCACTACATCGCTAGAGCTGATTAAAACTTAATTTTATAAAAGGAATTGTAAAGTTTGAATTTCGATTGCTTTTTCCTCAAATTGACTGCCCATTCGCCTCTATTATATATTGAGGGGTGAACATCCTGAAGCATTGGACTTCAAATTTTGTTCCACGGAACCCTGGGGTTCCACAAGTCACAATAAGAAATCCAGAAGAAATAAATAAGTATGCAAAATGGATTCACATTTTCTATGAAGTTTATAAGTTACAAGTATCTAAAGCTCATCGCCTCCCCCTCCCTATTCATTGAAAATTTTATTTATATATAATAACTTTACTTTGCAGCACTTTTTAAACTTTTATTATAAAATAATAAAAGAATAATAAAACGTTTAAACTTTATATATATATATACTTTCTACTAGATTGTGAATATTCTATTGTTTACTATCTCGGGTTCCACGAGTTAATTTTATACTCGTTAGCTAGCACAATGTCTTGCAAAACTGAATCGTTTTCTAATGGACAATGCACCTTTTTACATTTGTGGAAAACAACACCTATAATGAAGGAAAACGAACAACATGTTAAGAGAGTTGATGTTAAAATCTAAATTTAAGCAAGAACAGCTTCTAAATTTTAGGTTTCAAATTCTCTCTCAGCAAAATACACGGGATTTCTCACACATCTATAAACATTTTTATGCCATTTAGAACATTGTGTTTAAGTGAAAGATATTTTTCAACGTAAATGGCTACAAAAACAAAGTATAAAAGCAAATTAAACTCAGAATAAGTAATGCGATTGCACTTAATCTCAAAAGATCTAGACTTCGACCGTGTGAAAAAAAGGAAGCACATATCTCAGTTACTAAATATGATGCATGGATAGGTAACACTTAAATGAGTAAATTATAATAACAAATTAGATTAGAATTTTTTTAATAATAAATGCAAAATTTTTTTTTCATTGCTTTTACATGAAGTGCTTGTGACATGATGAATTTTTACTTTGAATTTACTTTTAAATATTACTTTGAAACATACTCTTCGACGTATGTGATTGAAATTGGGTTCCACGAAAACACTTTCTAGTTCAAGTTGTTCTACGAAAGCACTTTAAGTTCCAGGGGTTACACGAAAGCACCTTCAAGTTCTGGGGGCTCCATGAGTTGAAAAAGTTTGAAGACCACTGTCCTAAAGGAGTAATGCTAATACACAAAGTCTCGTCCCCAAATGAATTTCCTTCGCCATGCCCTCCCCTTGTAAAACAGACTTATTTTATTTTCGTGTCAGCCAAACTAACACTAAATTTTTATGTTCCATAGAATTTTCCTGATTTTCTAAACAACTCGTAAAGTATTTCCTATTAGAAAAGTCGGTTGTGTATTGAGAATTTGTATTAGAAAAAGTTTGCAGGTCAAACAAAAAGTACTAATACTAGTTGAATAACATAGCCAAGATCTTTCCAGCACTTGGCCATTTTAAAGTTTTTTAATGAAAGGATTATTCAAAAATGATCTCTTTTGTCCTTTGTATTCTCTTACCGAAACAGAATATATATTGTTTGGATTTTTATTTTGTAAATAACTCATTTCACTTGTAGGAAACAATCGATAAAATTGTTACTTAACGATTTAGGCCACGAACCCATGTCAACGTATTTTTTAAATTCAAACCCAACGTTTTGTAAACGCTGATGTCCTCTGTCTGAACAATATTTTTTAGAAGGCTGCTGGTCATCGAGATCTTGCATATTTTCCTCATTAATATTTGCTTGTTGTGTTTCTCCGTTTTCTTTGGCTAATTTCCTTCCCCTTTCACTTCAGTGGCTTAACGTACACCCCTGCAACCCCGCATTACAGGCGGCCCAAAGCCTATGTTATGCTATGGTTTTTTAATCCTTTGTAAGATCCGGTTTTAGGCCTAAAACCTGATTGCACCTTTTGCACAAAAATAAATGGCTACAGAAAAAGCGTCACTACGTTTGTATAAGTTCACGATGCTCATCGGCACCGTCCTATAATTGAGCCTTTGTCTATTAATTATTAATTTCCACGTATTCGGTGGTAAGACGGAAGAACAAGAGTAAAAATTGAGCTCTTGCTCACAAAAATAAAAATAATTTCGGTAATATCGGGTATTTATTTTTGAAATGTATTTTTTTTTACTGGTTTATTATTTTATTACTATTTTGATTGCAAACATCTTTTTATGATTGTTATCTTCAACGGGGGCCCCTAGAACCCAGGGGGCCCTGGGCTGCAACCCATTAAGCCCATACGTAGTTCCGGCCCTGACCTCCACCACTCATATTTGTGATGTTTTCTTGTTTCTAACCATTTTTACCGCACCCGGTACACTTTGAATGTGTCCAGGTGAGTTCAACAGAGATTTGATTTGGCGTATGGAACAACTTGCTCTTCTCAGTTTAGTTAGAATATACCCTTCGTAAAATCTTCTGTCAGCTGGAACTGTTTTCTTTGCAGGGTCCTGGCATTCCGTGCTATTACATATACCCTCGGAGATAAGGGGGGGGGGAATCACACGGTTTTGGATATTGCCCATTCTGCAGGCTTAGCTTTCAGCTTAGAGTTCCAAATATTACAGATGTAATAGAATGTTAGATGTTGCCTTATGTATTTAATTCTCAAATAAGCATTTACGGATTTTTTTGCTCGTTTCAATCTTTCTCAAAAGACATGCATTTTATGTTTATACCTAGTTATTTTTGAGATCCAAACTCTAATTCAGAAATTATTGTCAAATAATTAAAATTATTGTTAAACGGAAAAGTTTGAAACAACAAATTATTCGCTAAAAAGTTTCAAATGTTCTGCGGTTTATTCAATCTATTCATTTTTTTAAAAAAAAATGACCACTTGGATACCGAATCTATCTCAGGAAAATTAGAGGCATTTTACTCTGAAGTACAATCGCAATAAAATCAAAAGGAATATTTTCTGTTATTGTGGGAAGAAAGCTACTTATGTTTAAAAATTTGTAAATTTTTTTCCAAAAGAGGAGAATAGCTTTCTGGAAAATAAAATTATATTCAACTGAATATGTCTGTTTAACTAATGATCCGGAAATACGTACACAAATTTAAAATTTTTCTCCACATTTATAACTTTTCTTTCTGTGTACAATTAAATGTTTTTCTCGTTTTTTGTTTCATTACTTTACTTGTAGTATATTCTTAGATAAACATGAATGAACTTCTAAGAAATATTAAACATTTTTGTGTTCATTCAGTTTGGAATTTAAGATATTGCACTTGTATGTTTTATCAGAGTAATGTATAACATAGTCAGTACATTTATTAATAATTTTTAATTGTAATTAAATTTAAGCCATTATTCAATTAAGGGGAATATAATGTACATGATTTTCTTTTTTGTTGGTATTCCTTCTATTAACATTAAATAATTTCTTTTCTCTTTTGATTTCTAAATATGTTAATCATGTTTAAGTTGCATGTGTACGAAACTCTTAGTATATTATAAATTTGTCTGCTAATTTCATACTGTATTAAAGTGTAAAATAAGGAACATAACGTATTCATTTGAATTTAAGCCGCACTTTTTTCCAATGTTAATGCTATTAAAATCGGATGTGGCTTAGAATCGAAGGCGGAAAAATTTGTTTGTGGGGGGGGGGGGATTGAAAATGATATACTGATGGTTAGAACAGTTACAGCTTCATGTATGTATTTAAAAGTTCTTAATGCTGGTAAAATAAATTAATTATTCACTTTTTAGTTCCCATTAAAGTTTTTTTTTCTTATTTCGATAAATATCGGATATTAATAAAAAAGCCATTTACACTATTTTTTAAAATTTTTTCACTAAAATGTGTTGAGAATTTGGGGTGCGCCTTAGAATCGATGGCGGTTTAAATTCGAATAAATACCAGTAATTATTTTTGACAATAGTTTACTTTTAACTTTTAAACAAAATTATTCATCTACTTCATCTAAGTGTAGGTTCTCAGTAAATAATAATCCAAAAACATTTCAATTTAATTAGTTTCCTCTTAGTGTCATAAAATAAATCTAACAAATAAAAAAAAAATTCTGCTCTGTGAAAGCAAGTTTATCAGGAAAAACACCAACCCGCATCTGTATACACACAGATAACTGATTCTTCCACATCTATAAGACTCATACTCAGGAAGTAAATAAAGATATGAAACAACATTCCACTTTGATGACGCCTCTTTCAATAACCTCGGATGATTCGAGAAATGCTGTGCAGTTGCAATAAATTGGATTCATCGTTTTTTCTGTGAGACGGAGGTAATAAAATGATGGAAGCAAAACGGTTATATATTTATGTATATAAAAAGAAAGAGAAAGTTTAATTGATAGATATAGATATTACACCCAACTCTTTTTTTACACGGTCTTTTTTCCCCCACAATTTTGAAATAACACGGTACACTATTTTAACGATTTTTTTTTAAAGCGAATTTTTGGTTCTAGCACGATTCCCCCCAAAATTGGAGGATTCGTACCCTTTGGATAAGGACGATTTGATCGAATTTATGACAGTTTATGTTAATAAAGAAGCCAATAATGATGAAGTCGAAGGTGAAGTTTAGTTATTAACCTACAAGTATGAAACAACATTTTCTTACTCATGATCCTGACACAGAGCGTGTATTAAAATTTAAACGTTATCTTGTGTAGCAGGATATGAAAAATTATATTAAGCAACTTGAGAAACCAAAAGAACTGCAGCTAATAACAGACTTTGTAATAACACCCCCCCCCTTCCCTCAACAAAAGTCGTTAATAACGAACGAAATTCTTCATTTGAATCAAAGCCGAGAGTTTTGCTAGACATACCTGTCAGTGGCGTAGCACACCCCCGCAACCCTCCGGGGGGCAGGACATTAGGGGACCCAAAGTCGTCTGACTGATGCCAAGTACGTACCCTTTGTAAGATCCGGCTTTGGGTACAAAATCTAACTTTGCAGGAGGGTCCTAATATTTTCCGTTACGCCACTGCTCGATGTCGACAGTGCCGATTTAAACTCATTTCGAGCCCTGGATGCAGAAGATTTGTGACGGATCTATACGCGTCCTTCAAATAACCCTCTGGGGGGAATCTTTGGGCTATGAAAAACAACAACCTTCTCTTAAGAAGAAACCGTGATATGCATATTAAGTTTATTATATATAGTTCAGGTTCGCTTGCCAGAAAAGTTAGTTAGTTAAACCTTGACGAAGGGAGATATAAGTAGATTTTCTATGGTATTAAGGGATAGGCCTAGACATGGACAACGATCATCACATAATAATACAGTCTTACCACCTTTACCAATTGACATGCAGTTTGAAATTCCCTGTTTTTCGGAGAATATATTCAGGAATATTATTTGACCATTAAAATTATTCGAATTTTGATCTTATTAAGACAGAGTCGAGAACGAAAAGAGGCCCCCACCAAGGACTAGGTGCTGGGCCCGGACCCAGTTGGCCCATGCCTTAAGACGTCCCTGTCTACAAGTATACTATATACAACGTATGCTATATATTTACTTAGAAGTGTCGCAAGTGGGGTCTATTCATGCATAGGGTCCCAGGGCTTCAAGAATTCTTAAGAAGTCACTGATCATACACACTCTAATTTGTTTTTCTCTTCAGAATTAAGCCCTGGTTGTTTTCGAACATAATGAAAGTTGGTAAAAATTATCTATGTTCTCAATATTTCTGATTCAGTTTGAGCTCTGTTTCAACCTTCTCGCATGAAAAGAACTTATATGAAGCGAAACCAAATTCTTATTTCCTTAGCCGTGAGACAGAACAACTGATTGAGAATACCTGAATGGAAATAAACGATCATTTTGCTCTCTCGTTAAACGTCTAAATAAACGCTTTTGTGTTGGGATCGAGTTGTCGGAGGTTAAATGAAGCATTTTCCTCCCGCACAATAGCAAGTGTGACAATTGTCTCTATCTTTAATCTGAAAAATTCCCAACAATGTGTGCGTAGAAAGCAACAGTTAAGCATGCGATCCCACAATGAAATTGTGATAAATAAACCATGAGATAAACGCCTCTTTAAGGAAGCAAAAGGAAACAAAGCATTGATGTTGTCAAGAGTTAAAATATGCTAAAACTGGAACTGACTGCGAGGAAATTTCGATTAATTGTTGTGGGTGGATGATAAGTATCTCTTCAACTCCACGCAGTGACTATTCTATAACGTATTTCCACACTGTGATTTGGTCGTTTTGGAAAGACCAAAGTAGTGTCATCCATTGTCCTCTCTCATTCATGCTAAACGATCATCAATAGGCATATCTCTAGAGATCTAAATTGTCTTAAATAATTGCCAAAGGGTCTCATACATTGCTTTTTTTCTCTAACGATGCACTCTTCTACAAAATGGCTATTTTAACAATACAAGTAACATAAGCACTATTCAGTGGATTTCAAATATCAGTTTATCGAAATTCCTACAGAGACCAAAATTCAGTTAACTTTATAAACCGAAATGATGAAAAAGTGTTAAAAATTTACTAACAAAATAAAGTAAACAAAAACAAATGTTCACGAATTTTAATAATTGAAGACTTCGGAACAAATTTATTATTTTGTATTTATGGTCACGATTCTGTTGAGGAACAAATCAATTTTGAAGTTAATTTTCTGATAATGAAGCATATTAACAAAGCGCACGAAACAATGGAGGACAGTTCATTTTTAAAATGAAAAAAAAAATTCATTGATCTCACTCATTTTTACTTTACAGATCTATAAAATAATATAAGTATAGCTGTACAAAGTATGATGTACAAATAATTGAAAGGAAAAGAAAGAAAAAGATTATCCGCGACTCTATAATACTATTCACAAAATTTGCAACTAAAAGAACTTGAAGAGACAGCTAAATAACTGGTTTTGAAATTTGAATGTTTTATGAATGTAGAAGCATGTCATATCATTAGCACAAAAACAATTGATTTTCACACAAATAGATAGTTTCGTGAGGGGCAGTTTAAATTATAATTTTCGAATTGAATTGCATTGTAATGATTTGGGTGTATCTTTTTCTAACATAATTGTACATTATAGCAAGGATTCCGAACCTTTTCTGCTTATGGAACCCCTGGAGTCAACATTAATTATGTGGACTATAGATACATATATCTAATATATTACTATTTGTGCGATTATCTTCAAATTTAAGCATCAAAAGTTGAATACTGAAAAAAAATTGTAAAATAAAAGTTCAAAAATATAAAAATTTAAAAGATGTTTCGTGACCCAGGGGTCGTGGGTGAATTTGGATGCACAGAATTAAGAGACATTTTAGTAAAATCAACACCTTTATATTTTATGTATCGATTTACTATCAATTTTAGCTTAAACCAAAGGAGCGGTGAACTTAATTACTATACTAAATATCTGTAATAATTAATTGGATTTCTTATTTGTGACGGTTAATTCTGCAGCACAAATGATCTTTCAGGGGCGGCTCTAGGGCCGGACAAACCGGAACCACGTCCGGGGCGGCATTTGACCAAATTTGAAAAATACTTTTTTTTGTTACGAAAAAATTAGTACGAAAATATTTTCTCTAAAATGTTATTGAACCTAGTGATTTTAAACTATTAATATATATAAAAATTCAGTGTGTTATAAATAAAATCACATAAGTGAATAACTATTTTAAACAAAAGTATTACTGAGTTAAAAGAAAACTAGATTATCTTAGTGTCAATGAAATTATTTTGTATATATGTACCCATAGTTATAGTTAAGAGTATATGGATTGCAAAATGTTATTTTTGGATTAAATCAAAATTGTATTGTTGACGATAAAATTTGTTCGTAAGAGAACTTCCACTTCAAGAACGAGACATTGCACAACCTTCATTACGGTTCCCAGAATTTTAAAAAAAAATTGTACCTCATTTGTCTTTTTAACGGTTAATTTAGAATGTCTGAGAAAATTTTAGAATGTTCGAGGGAGTGCGTAAAAACTTATTTGGTGCCCAGTACAAAAAGAAAAAAAAAAGAGACTAAGAAAAACTAGCCCATATTAAAAAACAGGCTGGAAGTTTACTGAATTACTTACAAGGCACTAGAAAAAAGGAAAGCAGTTTTGAATTAGAATTTGATTTAGACTTTCATGATGAGGGTGTTGCTGATGAAACAAACGGAACCGATGGTGGCACTGCTTTTGTTGAAGCTACTCCAGGGAAATCCAAAGATCACGATAATTTAACAATGGTATTTAGCTCAGATACAGGAACCTGGCCATTTATTCTATCAGACGCAGATAGATGTTGCGTAAAAGGACCTCCTTAGTCATGAATATGATTTTCCTTATGATGATATTAGTCGAAGATTTAGCTCACAATATTATATCAGAATTTAAAATAAACGATGAAAAGGTTATGCAAAAATGGTTAGTTTATTCCATTACAAAAAAAAAACTGTGTATATTGTTTTTGGTTTAAACTTTTTGGCTATGCCATTAGTTCCCTTTCCACAGAAGGTTTTAAAAGTTGAAAGCACCTCATTGAAACTCTAAAAGAGCAAGAAATATCAAAAAACCTTAGGCAAAGCCAAAAGTCTTGCATTGAATTTAGTTAGCGATTACAATGCTCTAAAACAATTGACAGTGACTCGCAAAGACTTATTACAAATGATATTTTCGGTAAGATATGTATGAATTGAGAAATCTAATCCTAATGAAGTTATCGTTAAAACTAATGACATTTTTTAGGTCTCCTTCCAGTTGAAATATTCACTGGAAGAGAACTTTCAAATTTAATAGCTAATTTAATTTTTAGCTAATTTCAAATTTAATAGCTTTTAAATTTAATTTAGAAACTAGAAATCACAGCTAAATTTGCCAGATATGCGGAGGCAGACCTACGATAACGGCGCCTATATGCGAAGCGAGAAAGCAGGGGTACAATCTAGAATTAGGACGTTAAATCCGAAACAATATGTGACATGTAGTAGCCACGCTTTAAATTTGGTCAGTGACATGGCAAAAGTATCCTTAGCAGTATGTACTTTTTTAAATATAATTCAAATAATTTATTATTTCTTTGTTAACTTTTATAACTTTTAGTTGTGCCATATTATTAAAATATATGAAAGGCATAACTTTAAAACCACTAAGTGCAACTCACTGGGGAAACCAAATATAGGCTATTATAACCTTAAGATATCAATTGGCAGGTATTTATGATGATTTATTTAATGATTATAATATCGCTAAAATTGGCAACTCTATAAGAGATGAGGTCTCCGTATTATATTAAACTCTATTAAACAATTCAAGTTCCTATGCTCCATCATTATTTGGCATAAAATCTTAAATTGCATAAATCCAATAAGCAAGCTATTGCAGACAGAAGATTATGGTCTAACATCTGCTATGAAACTCTCAAGAAACTGTAAAGAATTTTTTAAGGATTTTCGATTGGATGTGACTTTTGATGAAATACAACGAGGAAATACGACGACATTGATATCTCTCCTAACTTTGAGGTGACGTAGCCGCGTCACAGAGTTCGACGGAAAAATGTTAATTTTGATTATGGTGCTCGAGATGATCCGGTAGAAGATCCAAAATTAAATTCAAGATAGTTTTATTTTTTAGAATGAACCAAACAATTATTGCCTTGGAATTCAGATTTAATTTAATGAGTACTCACGGTAATTTTTTTCAATTTTTATTCAATATATACGATTTAAGACATACCCTAAAAATTTAATTAATTAATAACTGTAAAAATTTAGAAATGATATTGTGACCGTTGAAGAATCGGATATAAACGCGCTTGATTTAGCAGATGAGATAATGTCAGTTTCAGCTTTACTAATCAAAGTTTAAGTTTAAAATTCATTTGTTTTAGAATTTGCTCCAAATCTTCCTATTGCATTTAAAACTTAGCTTTCTTTGCCAATAAATTTAGTAAGTGGAGAAAAAAGTTTCTCAAAATTAAAATTTATAAGAAAAATTTCATACTGTCCACAACTCCTCCCTCTTCAAAGGGTCTAGCTACATTGGCTATCGAACATGAAATAGCTGAACAAATTGATTTGAAAGAATTGATCAAAAAGTTTCTGGAATTAAATGTCAGTAAAAAGAACTTTTTTTTGTTTATTTTGTTATTTGTTTTATTTTTGTGTTTTAGTTTTTAATAAAACTAAAACTATTATAATGCCTTTTTCTTCGCAAGAAATATTCAAGTTTTATAGGTGTGTATCTTTGAAAATTTTTTATCGTTTTTAATAATAACTTTTTTTTTACTTTGGAGAGAGGGGCGGGATTTTCATTTTTGTCCGGGGCGGCAAAATTGCTAGAGCCGGCCCTGGATCTTCTCCTTTTAGATATCTCCTTCCTGAAACTCCGATGGCTTCTATTATTATAACTCTAACACTCTAACTTCAGTATCAGCCTGGCGACAATCGATTACCTCTCTCTCTTCACTTTAATTTAAATAGAAACTCACATTTGCATAAATCATGGTTCCTCCATGTAAAGTGATTTTTAACACGCTTTTATAAATTTCACTTGTATGTAACGGAATTTTTGAACTCGATTTTTACCCACTTTAAAAGGTCAGATTAATTCGAAATTTTGCACACTTGTCAAGGACCGATGACAATACAATAATTTCAAAATTTTGTTCCATTGCCCTGATCAGAATCATCAGAAATAAAGATTTTCAGATTTGGTGAATAATTCATTATACCGTTTCCAGATATGGCGACTAATTCCATATATCATTTCAAGATTTGGCGATGAAGTCCATATACCATTTGCAGATTTGGCGACTAATTCTAGATCCCATTTCTAGATTTGGTGACTAAAAGATTAAGTTACAATCCAAAAAAGCGAAAACGTTTGAGTCAGCAATTTCCTACCGTAATATAAACAATTGTTCAGTTTTTCTGAAAATGGAAATAAAAAGAAAAGACATCAGCATGTGAAAAGAAATTTATGCTCTAACCCAGCGTTTCTCAAACTGTGGGGTGCGCCTCCCTTGAGGGGGGGGGGACATGAAAACCCTACGTGGGGGGGCGAGCATATCGAAAAGTCCTAAATAAAAGATTTATAAAATAATTATTAATTTACCCAAAGGAAACAAAACAAAATACATTCTGACAAGATAAAAAATAAAATGCATATTCACACTGATATAAGATACTTATAAATGTATCAGTGCACCAAAAAGTATTTAATAATTGATTTATCAATACTAAATTAAAACCAAACTTAGTAATTACTAGTGACTTCCATGGGCTTGTAATATACAAAATATGTGCAAATAATATACAAAATAAATTTATAATACTAAAGTCACATTGTAGCTTTAACGTCGAAGTACATTATTATTGCATTCAATACATTGTTGTTGTATGGGGGGGGGGCAATGAAAATTATGACTGAAAATTGGGTCGCAAATATGAAAAGTTTAAAAAGCGTTGTTCTAACCGCTTCATTTTACCAATAAAGCTGAGAATTGATTCAGAGGTCTCACCGGATTGAATAATTTCCCACTAACTCTTCGACTCAAAACGTGTACTTTTGTGTCTTATACTGATGCAAGTTTCAAAGAGCATATTGAGCTCTTTTTAGTGAAAAATATCATTGATTTAACACCTGCTTCCGCATGAAATATTTTAAATTTAGCTCTTCCAGATTTCCTTCAGTTGGCTAATCCTACATTTTGCAAACCAGGACGTTTCGATGTACTGAGAAGATGCCATTGGGTGTTCCAGATTCAAAAAAATGTCGCATTTAATATTAATTCATCAATGAATAAATGATAGTTTAAAAAACTAAAAATGCATGCTTTTTATGTAAATTGAACTAAAAAATAAAAAAAAAATTTATAATTTTAAAAAAACTAAAAAGAGTACACTTTTATGTTAAATCCAACTTAAAAGTAAAAAAAAAAAAAAATTCTTAATATAAGAATAACATGATAAACGAGAAGTTTAATGTCATTGTGGTAAAGGCGGGGGTTGCTCGAAATCAATTGTTATAATTTCTTACTAGTTCTATTCTGAAACGCTGAGTTAGTGTAAAAATGTAGTACAAAGCACCCCACGCTTTTATCACAATGACATTAAATTTCTCGTTTATCATTTTATTCTTATATTAAGAATTATTTTTTTACTTTTTAGTTTTATTTAACATTAAAGCGTGTTTTTTAGTTTTTTTTAAAATATAATTTATTTATCATACAATGATTAAAAAGAATTTCCCAAGAGTATTAGTCGAAAACTCGAATAGAACCCGTTATAAATGGACTGAAAAAAAAAATGTTTATTTATTTTAGAAGAGGGTTAGCTGTCCTCCCACTGCTCACCCCCAGAGCCGCCACTACTTGTAGGTGATTATGAAACAAATTCCTCAAAATACTAGCGTTAAACAACACAAATGATAGATTTCACTACAACAATACCGATTACTCACGTTAGAAAGCAACGTCTACCCTTGACTGGCCTATTCAGGGCCTAACTAGTTAATTCAGGGAAGGGCAACCTTTTGGGTAAGAGTGCCACTATCTGATAAAAAAAAAATATGCGTTCGATTTTCACTTTTCCAACAAACAAAAGAATATGAAAGAGCGGGAAAATGTTTCTTATAGGCTTATTATGGATATTTTACACAAATAACACATTTTTAATACAAGTCTAAATAGTCGAAATTTAAAAATAATGTAATAAATAAGACAAAAATACAAACTTAGGTTTTATTGTTAGTACACTTTTTACATTCACGCACTAATCAGGTCATCACCGATTTACACCCCCATGCAAGAACTTCTCCACCTCCATGCTGAAGCATGGAGGTGGAGAAGTTCTTGTTCCACATAAATTCATGGGATTAAATTCCTCATTTTTTTTTACATTTACAAACTATTATATGCCCATCAGAACCAAAAATGTTTAATTTTCCATTATCCCAATCAATTTGCTGTCAATTTTGAATTTTCTGAAACTTAATCCCAAGAATCAAATTCGATCAATGAACCATGGAGATGGAAGTGTCCTTGCATGGGGGTGTAAATCGGCCTCAAAATTAGGTAATTTGGTATTTTTTGATTGTATTATGAATCATCAGCTCTTTTAATATTTTAAAGTGAAATTTAAAATTATCCGGCGAAAATTTGGATATAGGAGACTACTTCATTTTTTAACAAGATAATGACGCCAAGCGCTCTGCTCTCAATGTACGCCGCTGGTGTCTCAAGAACTGCCTCAAAATTCTGAAAAAACCTCCTCATTCAGTTTATTTAGCCCAGTAGAACATATTTGGGGAGAATTTGATTTAAAAAAAAAAAGAAAACATGACATATAAACACATAATGGGAAGTAAAAACAATAATAACAGAAGCATGGAGGAAAACCGACGCAAAAATTACAAAAATCTGATTAAATCTATACCAAAACATTTAAAAGTTATTGTGGACACTAAGAGATATCCTACTAAGTATAAAGTAAGAAAGAAATACAATATTTAAAGCTAAGTTGAGATTCTTGTTAGGTGTACGAAGACTTTTGTAGCGTAATTTTTCAATAGCTTTTTGATTATTAATTTTTAAAAATAATAGTTATATCATTTTTTAAAAAATAATTATGTCATTCTATTAAGAACAAGTTGCAGATATTTTTAAAAAAATTACAATTACAATACATTAATTTTTATTAGTCGAAAACATTAAATTTTATAGGAAATTGCAAGTGTACGAACACTTTTGGGGTCCACTGTATATTTTATTTTCTGTGTAGTATGGTGCTGTAGGTCAATAAAATTCCTATTTAGATTTCTAACAATTAACGTCTTGCACAGAAATTATGAAAAAGGATGTATGAAAAGAATTTTTTATCTTGAAAATCACCAAACCTAACACTGAATTAATACTACAAAATGAATATTAAATTTTTAAATCTATCATAACTAGGAGAAATATCATATGATAGGCACATGATCAATTACGGTAGGAAAAAAAAAGGTACATTTTCCTTTTAACCTTAAATTTAAATTGTTTAAATGCCCCATAGCTAGAAAAGCTAAATCCCAAAGCCAATTATCATTCTTGAGTAGCAAACACTTTTATTGGGCAGTTAATTATTTTTTTTCCAGATATTTTATAAAACACGCTTCCTTACATTTCAAAATCTCACGAGTGCACTTCCTCTGAAAAGTCAGAGCACATACACCAATGAAGAAGTATTTTCTATATTATAATTTCTTGTTGTAATTCAATTAAGTGTATTTAAGTTAAATTTTTATTTAATGCTCTTTTTGTCTGAGACAACCACATTTAATAAATCTTTAAAAAATTGGTATTTATTATTAACTCTTATCAATTTTTTAATAAGTCTACGTGTGCTACTGTCACAAATCAGCTGTGCCACACTGCGGCACGGGTGCCGCGGATTGACCATTCCTGAATTAAGGTGATTCTGAAATGCTGATTTCATCTTCGAGAATTTTCTATGGACAGAATTTATCTCCGGTTAATTATAGAAGATTCTAGAAAATATGTATATATTCTAAACGGAAATTTTTAAACTTATTCTATAGGTTTAGTGTTCTTTATTATTTTGAATGATTTTATTAATAGCATTTTATTATCAACCTCTCAGATCAGATTATGGATCCCCGAAGTATAGTTTCTTCTTTTGGCCCCCTCAATGCTTCAGTAATTTTCGGTTTGGTCCCAGCTCAGGTGCCATCCTCGTCACTTGACAGATAGTCCTCGTGTTGTTTTGTAGTGTGACGTTCACTTCCTCACTGGGAAATATTATTGTACAAATGTTAGGTGTTTTTTTAAATGTTTTCTTATGGGCCTTTTTTCCCCCACAAATACACTGATGGCCACCGTAAATGCAACACCCTGAAGGAAGCACGCAAACAACATGAAATTTACAACATGCATTACCGGAGGTGAGATATGCGAATGATTAGAATTTCAGCACAGACACACATCACGCACGCCTGTGGTGCCACCTCAAAGCACTATATAAGGCTTGGAGATTTCAACGATTTCAAGTTTGGCAATTGTGTTTTTCTTGTGGTTTTTTCAAAAAACGATCAGTTATGACTCGTAGAAAACAGCAATCAGGTTTTGATCAAGTATCCGAGTTCAACAGAGGAATGATAGTCGCCTACCAAAATATTGTATTATCTTTCAGGGAAATCGGTAGTTGTGCTGGACGAAACCAAACAACTGTAATGCGGATATATGACCGTTGGATGTAGGAGGGGACGATGGACCGACGTGGTCGATCGCATCCACCTCAGTGCACCACTTCACGTGAGGACAGGCAAATTGTGCGCATGGCAGTGACGGATCGCTCAGTCACATCACGAACCATACCATAGCACATTGAGCCTGTAACGCATCATTCAGTGTCTGCGCGTACCATTCGAAGCCGTTTACAGCAGAGTGGTCTGTCCGCAAGACGTCCATTGCTTGATCTACCCTTGACGCAGAACCACAGACATCTCCGCCGCCAATGGTGCGATGAAAGAAGGATGTGGGCGGCAGAATGGAATGAAGTTGTCTTTACTGACGAGTCACGCATCTGTCTACAACACCACGATGGTAGGATTCGAGTCTGCAGACACCGTGGAGAGAGGATGCTGAACAGCTGCGTTATGCAGCGCCACACTGGTCCTGCACCGGGTATTATGGTATGGGGCGGTATTGGATATCACTCTCGCACTCCTCTAGTACGCATTGCCGGTACTTTAAACAGCCAGCGCTACATCTCCGAGGTGTTGGAGCCAGTTGTCCTTCCTTACCTTCACGGCTTGGCCACAGCCATATTTCAACAGGATAATGCGCGACCACACGTGGCACGCATTATCCAAAGGTTCTTCGTCAATCACCAGATTGAATTGCTTCCCTGGCCGGCTCTTTCTCCGGATCTTTCGCCGATAGAAAACATGTGGTCCATGGTTGCTCAACGATTGACCCAGATAACACCCCCAGCTGCCACACCAGATCAACTTTGGGAGCGTGTGGAAGCTGCTTGGTCTGCTGTACCCCAAGAACACATGCAAAGTCTCTTTGAATCAATGCCGAGGCGTGTGGCAGCGGTGATCTCCAACAATGGTGGCTACTCTGGCTACTGATTCTGGCAGGAACCACACTTCACAGAAGTCTATGAATTTAATCATTTGATACTTGGTCAACATGTTATCTACAAAATAAATTTTGTTGTGCTATCTCTTATCTTTTTTGGTGTTGCATTTATGGTGGCCAGCAGTGTAGTTAAAGATACTTTATTTTATGTAATTTTTAACGTCGCCGTCTAAATCCAATTCATTTAATTTGCAAAATATTGCACTAACGAGTATGAAAAATGTTGGTGGTACCCAGATAACAAGTGGAAACAAGATATTCACAAACTAACTGGTAATATATAAAAAAGGAAATTTATTAGTGTTCTTTTATTATATTATAATAAAAATAGCAGGAAATTACTAAAAAGAGGCTGCCCGACGCCGTAATTAATTTTTAAGTTGCCTCCCCCCCCCCCGCAAGGGACGTGGGACCTGCATTGAGAAACACGATTTTAATACTTGTGGTCAGAGAAGCTCCATCCCCTCAGGGGGCTCGCCTTCTTTAGGTGAGTACGGGTGTCACAATCCCGAGGTGCCCTAGTGATCTTTTCCTTTTCCCACGGGTTTACTGTCTTTGGTAAACACGAGCTTCACGAACCCGGGATACCCTAGTGATCCTTCTCTATTTTCGACCCTCTTTCTTGTCATTCAATTCATTCTTTCTTTCTCTTCCCGTCTAGACCACAGATATTAAAACAAATGTTTGGCGCAGTATAGCCGAAATCGGCTCTTGCGCCAATAAACTCCAAAATCACTCACTCAGAGAAGCTCCATAGAGAGCGTAAATATATTTTACATACACATTTATAATTTTTTTTTTCAAATTTTTATTCTGACGTTCCCTGGATATGGTTTGTGGAACCCCAAGGTTCGCGGAACATAGTTTAAAGACCACTGGTAGAAACTAAAAAAAAGTATGTTTCTCTTCATTTTTTCGAGCATTTTTTTTTTCTATTTTGATTTGATAATTTTTTTGTTTCGGCAGAACAAAATTTCATCTCCCTTTTTCAATTCCTACTATTAGTTCGCTCTCTTCCTATATAATATATATATATATATATATATATATATATCTTGTTCAAATTTTTAATCGTTATTAAAATACTTTCTATTCATCCATTCAAGTCCAAATACATGCTTTAAAACTTGTAGTGGATGACCCTTGGTGTTAATACATCTTTTACAAATATTAATTCATTAATTAAATTAAAAAATTAATAGATAGTAACAAACAAACAAAAAATAGTCCAGCCGCATATATAGAAAGGAAAGTTGTTCGCTGTATCCCTGTAGCTCAATGGATGGCGCGTTGGACTTCTAATCCAAAGGTCGTGGTTTCGAACCACACCATTGAGGGCCTAATTTATGAGCACGTGGTTTCTTTTTTGCTATAATATTTAATCAGAATAGTTAAATTTAATTCATGAATAAATAGACAAAAAAAAAATAGTTCAAACTATATAAAGAAAGGAAAATGGAAAACTGCAAGATCGCTTTCTATTTTGCCAATTAATATTGTGATTCTGTGTCACATGTATATACATATTTATATTAATTGTAACTATTTAATAAAAAGTAACTGAAATATATATATAAAATTTTCTTTGTTGACCTAAGTAGGAATTGACTTATAATTTTTTTATATTACTTGTTCTTTGTATCTTTGATATTTTTGAATCTAAGCCGAACTGGTTTTTTCCAATATTAATGCTATTGAAAATCGAGTGTGGCTTAGAAGCGAAAGCGGAACTATTACAGGTTCATGTACGAGAGTTGAGGCATAAGTCATGGCAACTATTTTTTTCTTGTAGATATGTGAAGGAATCACAAACGTATATGAATCGTGTGGAAGTTCTGCAGATATAGTGTGTATGCAGAACAACAGATGGTTCTGTGATAGTTGGTAGTAGCAAGGGCTGTGAAATCAGTCAGTTGGTGAGTGTCATTTGACATGGAAGTAACCCGTGTTGGGCAGCGCGCTTACATCAAAATAGCCGTTCTCCAAGGGAGAAATGAGTTGGAATGTCTAACTGAATTTGTGGAAGCCCTTGAGAATAATGCTCTATCATACCGAACAGTAGCACGGTGGGTAGGAAAGTTTCAGCAAGGACGTGTGTCGACCAGTGATGAGCAACGTTCGAGATGACCGCTCACAGTCAGCACCTCCTAGATAGGTACGTGCCGCCATCAAGCAGCTCATGAATGAAGACAGACGATCGAGACAACAAACAAAGACAGATCGAGAAACGCACAACAAACACATCGTGATGTCAACTTTATGTGTACTGTGTTGTCATTCTTTTGCACCGTGAAGGTCATATACTGCCGTACTAAATTAGTGTGTTACGATATTTCAGTGCTATTCATTGTTCACACATGTAGTCAACATCTTGTCCTTTTGTCTGTATATGTCACATTTTCCAACCGGACTGGTATCTTCAAGAAAAAAAATAGTTGCCATGACTTTTGCCCCAAACTTCGATGCATTTAAGTTTTTAATACTGGTAAAATAAGTCAATAATTCATTTCTTATTCGATTTCACTTTAATATTTTTCAGTTTCGAAAAATCGAAAAACCGTTTTAAACTATTTTTTTTTCTTTTTTCACAAAAACGTTTTGAGAACTTAAGGTGCGGCTTAGAACCGATGTCGGCTTGGATTCGAATAAATATTGTATTATTTTGAGAATGCACTCATTAATTTAAACATAATGTTATTGTTACCGCATATTGTTGGGTTATAATGGATATAAAATAATTTTTAAGTTATATAATTTTTCAAGTTATGAGCTCTTAAGTCATAATGTTATTTCAAGTCATAATGTTATTGTTACCGCATATTGTTGAGTTATAATGGATATAAAATAATTTTTAAGTTATATAATTTTTCAAGTTATGAGCTAACAAGAGTTTGAACTTTGCATACGGTAGTATATAAACTTTTTCTAGAAAATTTAGTTAAAAAAATTCTAATTAAAAAAGAAATTGAGTTTAACCCTTGACAGTCATAAACGATTTATATGACTTTTTTTTTTTTTTTTTTGGATTCGAGATAATAAAAATAAATAATAAATAAATAAAGTGCACGTATTTACTAGATTTTTAAATTTTTTAATTATTTATGAAGAAATTTACAAAAACAGGAAGTGTTGTCTCGAGGAAACGCTAAGTTAAGGGATCAAAATCTATAGCAGGGATGGCGAACCTTTTTGAGACGTGGGTCAAATTTTGTTCATCTTTTTTTAGTACTAGCTCGTGGGTCACTAATGCCCATTTGCATAAGAGTTAAGTTTAAATATTTTTAACTAAGCATTTTTAAAACTAAGCATCTTTAAAATTGAATTGGCTTAACCAGTAAAAATAAGCGAGGTTTGACGATTTAAAATTATTTAGTAGGGCTAAGAGCTCTTAAGTGTTTGATGTAAATGGCAGTGAGTGTGTGAATGAACAAGGAGTAACAAAAATTATATTCCATATATATTGTGAAGCATTATATAAGGCTAAGAATTATAAAATGGCTAAATCTAGCTCTGTTAAAGTTGTATCCAGTCACTTTACATATTCTATCAAATTATTTGGAAGAGTCAAAAATGAAGAAATTTTTACTGGGATTAATAACATATCTGTTTTTAGAAATACTTAAGATGCTTTTATAATTGAAGAGGAAAAAGTTACTGCTGCAATTTTATTACAGATATTTCCTAACGATAATATTTTAGCGAGATATATACTTGTTATAAATAAGAAATTAATAATTGGGGTAAATTATTATTTGAAAGTGATTTAAAATTAACAGTTAAAATGGATAGTTATAAAACATTAAGGCTAAGATATTTTTTATCAAACATGGTTACTGCGGTGAATCCCAACAATTTATTTACTGAAAGATAATATGAGCATATTTTTATTAATACAATAAACAAAAAATAATTCAGTAATTCATTCGCAAACGATATCCAAAGACAAAGTAAAGCGGTTTTAATGCAATAAAAACGTCAGCTTCTCTCTCTCTTAAGCGAAAACGGTAGGCGGAAGCAGAGTAATGTTTTGCAGACACAAAAAAAAATATGTCCGTCAGCTTTCTAAATGAAGATGGTGTCTTTAGACAAAATGAAGTTATGTGTCAGCATCCTGAGTAAGGAAAGTTTCCTGATATAGGGTAAAGCTGTGCGTCAGTATCTGTAATGAATGATGGTGTCCAAAGACAGGGTAAAGGTATACGGCTACAATATACCAGGTGTATGCATATCAAATGAGACGATTGCTAACAGATGTCGCCACGCATATATGCAAACAATACGAAACCGTGACACGTGATTTTTTTTATAGTTTAACCTTTGATACTCGTGTTTAGTTTACATTTTGACGAGTTTCAGAGTGCATTGTATTTTTTTACTGTTTTGAAAATGTCGAATTTTATGCCTTCCGACCACGATTTGCGGAGAGCATTAATTTTTTGTTACCATCTGAAGAAAAATGCTGCCGAATCGCATCAAATGCTTGTAGAAGCATACGGTGGCAATGCTCTGAGTCGTGCGCAGTGCTACAGGTGGTTTGAAAAGTTTCAAAATGGTGATTTTGATGTGAGAAATGAGGAGCGTGGCAGACCAGCAAAAAAATTTGATGATGCTGAATTGCAAGCATTACTCGATGAAGATGATGGCCAAACGCAAGAGCATCTTGCAGAACAATGTTGACCAGAGCACTGTTTCCTATCGTCTCAAAGCAATGGGCAAGATAATAAAGGTCCGTAGATGGGTACCACACGAGCTAACGGACCGTCAACAGGAAAATCGAAAAATCGTGTGCGAAATGTTACTTGCCCGCTACAAACGCAAGTCATATCTCCCTCGTATTGTGACTGGTAATGAAAAATGGATTTATTTTGTGAATCCCAAGCGTATTCGATCATATGTTGACCCCGGACAGCTGTCCAAATCGACCGCAAGGCCGAATCACTTCGGCCGCAAGACAATGCTGTGTATTTTCTGGGATCAGGAGGGACCAATCTATTATGAGCATCTCAAACCCGGGCCAAACCGTTAATACTGATCGCTACAAGCAACAATTACTTAATTTGAACGATGCTATACTCGAAAAACGCGAGCAATACAAGAAACGTCAGCACAAAGTGATTTTCCTTGATGACAACGCACCTAGCCACCGTGCTAAGCCGACCAAGGACATCGTTAAGGACCTCGGCAGGGAGCCCTTAGCTCATGCGGCTTATTCGCCAGACTTGGCTCCATCCGGTTACCACCTATTTGCATCATTGGGACACGCATTGGCTGACCAGCGCTTCACTTCTTATGAAAACGTCAAATATTGGCTTGATGATTGGCTGGCCTCAAAAGACCGATCATTTTTTTTGGTGTGGTATTCACAAATTGCCCGAAAGATGGGGAAAATGTGTAGCTAGCGATGCATATTATTTCGAATAAAGAAATATTAACAGTTTTCGCAAATTTATTGTGTTTCTTTTTAAAACAATCGTCTCATTTCATTTGCATATACCTGGTAAACGTGAGCTTCACTAGCGAGGATAGTTTCCAAGACAGGGTAATGCTATGAGACAGCCTCTTAAATGAGGGCGCTGTCCAAAGACAAGGTAATGCTATGAGTCAGCATCATAAATAAAGAAAGTCTTCAAAGACAGGGTAAAGCTATGAGTCGGCATCCTAAATGAGGACGGATTCCAAAGAAACGATAAAGCTTTGAGTCAACATCCTAAATGAGGATGATCTCCAAAGACGGGTTAAGGGTAAATGGATACAACAAAAGCGTGAGCTTCCTAAGCGATGACGGTTTCCTAAGAAAAAATAAAGCTATATTAATATATTAAAAACGTCAGATTTTACCGTTTTTACTCAGAAAGGCTTTAATGATATAATCGATTCGCTATCGCTCAGTATTTGTGTGTTTAAACTTGTTTTTAGTTATTTTTAGACAGTTTTAAATGAAAAAAAAAAGCTTTTGATGTATCTCAGTAGTGGTGTATTTTATTATTTCATCAACATATTTTTAAATAAAAGTAATTGAGCTATTGAAGGCTGTATATGCCGTTAACTTTATCTAATTAAACAAGAACAAAATATTTAAATCCGTACAATCAGAAGTCATTTCAATTCTTCAAGCTTTTAATGTTCCATGCCATATAGAGATAGTAATAGTCTAGTCTAGTAATAGTCAAAATCTAGTCTTCGCTCTTTTGGTCAATTTTATTTTTTAAGGAATTGAATTTCTTTTTTCGTACCTTAGTTAAGATTTTACTGATTTTTCCCAGTGGGAAATGTGATAAATCTGGTAAAGACTCAACAACTTTTTCTCAAAAAAAGTAATAAATTGTGTGGTGAATTCCAACTCTGTCATGCAGAATTCTTTTTTTAATCGCTTAAATAGCTAATTTATTCAGTTTTATTTTTAATAAATGATTTCCTAATTTTTTTCACTTTTCATAATGAAGTCGCTTTTTTAGTATTTAATTCTTCTTTCAGCCTCAAATGACTTATTTATTTATTTTTATTTTTTTACTGTTTTTGCTTATTTTAATTTCTTTTTCTAAAATAATTTTGAAATTCTTCGCATTCAATTTCCCTCTTCACTTTTCTGCGCCATTTTACTTGGAAAATAAAGGGAATTTCTTCTTATTCCACTTTTTAAATTGTTTTAAATGGCTGTAATTCCACAGTTCTCAGGTGTTTCATCAAGTTTCAGTAATATTTTTTATTCTTCATATTTTGTGAGGTGCGAGGCGGCCATCTTAAATAAAATCTACCTTCCATCTGTAGCTTGTTTGGCGCGATTCTAATCACGCCTAAGGCTATAGCAGAATACAAAAAAATAGTGTTGATTTAGAAGAATTAAACATTACATTTAAAAAAGAAATGCGTGCACTTGAAATAAACGAAAGATCTAATAACTACAATATTTAGATGACCATAACACAGTAGTTGTGTTCAAAATCGTAGCAAAAGAGTTTTACTTACGTCATTACCCCATGAATACGAATAAGTACGAATCTATACTTTGTCTTGAGTTCCGTTACGTTTCTTATTTCGATAAGCTCCATAGTCTTTCGGGTCCATACGTATTTGATCATATTTTAGGTAATACTTCACTGCGTTCACTTTCGAAGAAAACAAGTTCCCAATTTTAATCATTTTTCACAACAAAATAAGAGAAAAATAAACAAAAGAATTAACCAATTAAAGTAATATTATCTTCGGTCATTATTGTGCTTGGACATGTGCGAGAAAAGTACAAACTATAAAAGAAGAGTAAATTTCGAGCATGCGCTAGCAAAATTAGTGCGTTTGAATAAGCGTAGGAATGGTATTCCTTTCTTGGTAGCATATCAAGCCAATTGGCGACGTTATTCAATTCGATGTTATAATACTTTACACGTATTGTACTATATATACATAATGTGTATCTCAATCATCACCATAGATATTTATCAATTTATTAATACATTTGTTGGTTCTTTGCAACAAAATTACAATTATTTTTTAGTAAAAAATACTTAGTATCTTTAAAAAAAATAAATTTGGGTGATACGATCTGCGTTAGTTTTTTTTTCCAGTAGAGTACTGTGCGAATTAATTGGGACCAACACAAAAAATTTTACAAATGTTATTTAATTAGTATAGTTCACAATTTACATACATGGCATAGCAATCTAATACAAAAAAATATGTCCTCCTCTAGCTTTAATGAGATCCTGTACACGGTTTGGCATGGATTCCACTAAATTAGAACATAAAATTTTCATCTCGTCATCACGAAGCCAAACTTTTATAACATTCTCAATCATTGTTCTCTTTATTGGGCAGCCCATTTTTACTCTCACACGTCTCTTTACAATGGTACACAAATTTTTAGTGGGATTTAAATAAGAATTACCAGGCCATTGCAGAACTGTTATTTTCTGTTTTTGAAAAAAATTCGTTGTCTTAGCTTAAAAGTATGGCTTGGAGCAAGATTTTGTTGAAAGATATCAACACCACCAGCGAATGTTTGCATCATATGCACAATTTTACTTTCTATTATAGAAATGTATTGTTTAGAGTTCATCATCCCTTGAGCTGATACTAAGCTGCCCAGGTCCTCCAAAAATAAAATAACCCAAAACATCTGTTTCTGAGGGTGCTTAACTGTTTGAATAAGAGGTTCTCCACCACTTCACTTGGCAAATCTTGGTCGAAACCTTTGACCAAATAAAATACGTTTCGTCGCTGAGTACAACCTTCTTCCAATCTCGTACAGGCCAGGATTGATATTTCCTGGCCCAATCCAAACGTTTTTCCTTATTGCAGGTGTTAAAAACTGTTTATCGATTGGTTTGCTTTCAAATCTCCCAGCTTCTATAAGGCTTCGTCAAACTGTCTATGAATCCACGCTCATACCAGTAACTAATAATTTTCTCTGAAGATATCTACATGTTTTGTAAGGATGTATTGTACTATTTCATGCAAGAAACTTGTCTGTTCGAGGCGTGGTCTTGCGTTTGCGTCCAAATTTATTCTTTCATTTGGGAGACACTGTCCCAAAATTCTTTTGCTGATTAATAATCCTAGAAACACTGGATTTTCCAACTGCCGTAGTCATAGAAGTATGCTGACTGATGGTAACTGGTTTTTTCATTGATATAAAATTATTTTATAAGAAATCCCATACGCGTATAATATAATAATTTCAATTTTTACTGTGGAATCAATATGATCTGTAAGATTTTCACTCAATTTTTTCTTCTAATTCAGAAATCAAATCTTCAAATTTTGTTTTCCACACTACGTTGCTTCGAAGTTCAACTAATTCCATTTCTAAATTATCGATACCTAACCACATAAATTCGGTCAACTCCATTGTTTCAAATTCTATTTTGTATGGATATAAAATAAAGTGAAATGTATTTTCCAAACTGTTAAATTGATTGAATCTCTCTTCAAAATCTTGTTGTATTTGCAGCATATTCATTTCATATTTTGTAACTGAGTTTTTTTAAATGTCAACAGAGTTTTCAAAAATGATTGTTGTTTGAAAATGTTTTAGTAATTGAAGAAAGTATTTCAGGATTTTCATTTCCAAATCTTTAGTAAAGATGTTGTTTCGTCATAAATATTTTAATATTTTGAAACATTGTTAAAACAATTAATCCATGTTTTTTATTCAGTTCATTAAAATTCTGATTGATGTCTAATAGAAACATTTAATCAGTTGATTAATGTACATAGGATAATTCATCGATCTATTGTCTTTTTCAATTAAAAAGATCTTAATTTCTTCTAATAACGTTACAAAGCGATGAAGGACTTGACCGAAACTAAGTCATAGCACGTTGTCGTATCTCAAAATCTCTGAATATTGGCATTCAATTTCTCAAAGAATTGTACAAATTGCCTTTTATAAAGAGCTCTTGAGTTTATAAAGTTGGTTATTTTTATAACAACTGACAGTACATGGAAAGTGTTTTTAAACCATGCTCGCTAATAAAACTTGCTGGTGTATTATACAATGAAATTCAATCAGGAAATGTAAAATATTTTGCTTAAGATACTGAATAAATCCAATGTTTTTCCTACCATACTAGGTGCACTGTCTGTTATTACAGAAACCATCCTCTGAAAGTCAGTATGCATTTCTTTAAATGCAATATCAAATTCTGCAAAAATATCAAGACTGGTATACTTTTCTTTTAACGTTATTAGCTTTATAACTCTTCTTTCAATATATTTCTAAACTTATACCGACTAAAAACTGCAAATTGTGCATAACCATTTACATTATTAGTCTCATCTAATGTAATTGAATACATTTCTGCATAATTTAAGGCGTTATGTATGTGCACGAAAAAATTTTTTTCTTCCAATTTTATTACTCAATATTTAATTATATTGCGACTTATAGGAAACTAATTTATAAGCTTTATAATCAAACATTTTTCTTTAAAATCAGCAAACAATGTAGGACTACATTCTAAAAACACTTTTTTTACAAATTCTTCTGAAAGAGGTTTCGTGTTGCGAGGAATGCAATGGGCAACTTGGAAACTCGCAGCTGGTAATGTTATTTTTTGGAACCAAAAAACTTTTTTTAAATTGCTCCTGCTTTGAGAAAAATTCTCTCTTATTTTTTTTTATAAAAATATGTTTTTTTCTTCATTTGTCGACATGCCGAGATCTGAATGCAACGTTTCAAAATGTCTTTCTACGTTATATGTTCGTGCAGTCACATTTTCATTACAAATTATACGTATAACCTTTTTATTCATTTCAATTCCTCCATATTTATCAAAGCATTCAGCTTGATATAGCCAGGAACTTATACAGTTCGTTTTTAATTCTGTAACCACCGACATAGTACAGGGCTACAATTAAACATATTTATATTTAGAATGTAATAATTCGAGAAGAAATATTTTGTATTAAAACATACCTATATATATATATATGTATATATACATATATAATACACATACACATTACTTTTAAATGCGTTCGAAATGTAAGTTCAATGCTGGTACTGACTGGTGCAAGCGCCTTACATTGTGAACCAAAAATTGCTATTATCAAGAGTAAGAGACGTGCGCGCGCATAGCCCTCATTGGCATCTCACAAGGTGAAACAGTGAAAGGACGATACAAGTGCTATGGAAGTCTCTTTCTACAAACATAACTGAACATAACCTTACAAAAGTGCATTTCATCCGAAGAAAGTGTTTTAAATATGGTTATTTGTTTTAGTTTGTCGATTTTTTTTTGTGAAACAAAATGTGAGTAAAATTATACAATTTATTTGATATTTTGTAAGCACTTTTGCTTTATTTCAAGTACTACATATTTTCAAATACATTTGTTGTCATTTGCGTAAATTTGGAACTGTAATGATCAAAGTGAAGGTTATAGACATAATTTAAATTTATTTTGTGTCAATATAATGCTTGAAAAATTCAAATAGAATAAAAATAATCCACACAAGTTAGAAGAACTAAATAAACCCACGTAAACAAACAAGTGGTTGCTCAGCAATCGTGGGTCGGTTAAAAAGCTTGCGTGGGTCAGTGGCTGACCCACAGGTCATAGGTTCGCTATCACTGATCTATAGTATGGTAGCGCATGTTACGAAAGATGGAAGTTTCTGAAGCAAATCGAAGCATTCAGGGCCGGACCGTGACCTTTGGGGCCCTGGGCTAACAATATCTGGGGGCCCCCTATAAATAATTAAAAAATTTTGCCTTTTTCCTAAAAAATTATTGTGCGGAAAATTTTAAATATACGAAACTTAAAGTCCCACCCCCAAACAATTTAAATATGTTGTAAACAATAACATAATTTACAAAAAAACAAAACAAAAAAACTACACTTTTATGCTGAATATTCTTTTATTTGCTCATCATATTTTAAGTCTTTGATGAAATCAATATTAATAAAAAGAAGTGATTATTAATTAAGCCTAGCATTTGTCATTGTTGTCCTATATTTGTTTTCTATGTAGGGCATTTTAGAGTACGCACGCTCCGCTTCACAGCTAGTAATACGAAGCGTTAGAAAATTTTTTAAAATGGCATACAAATTTGGAAAAACCTCAACTAGTTTATTTCCAAAAATGAAATTGAATATATCATTGCAAGTATAGGACTCTAGCTCAGTTTTCGATGAGTTTTTAAATGAAAACCTTTATTTACTAAATGTTGTTCTACGTCATCTGAATAGGAATCAGTAATAGCGCGTACACTCTCCAGATCGACGTTTTCTTTACTTTGATCTTACAAATCCATCAAAAATTTAAATTTCTTACTGTATTATGCACATACTTGACTTCCATTTAAATCAAGGATTAGCTTATCTAACGCTACAATAAGCGTGTCGCTTTTAAATTTTTCTGTCCCATACACAGTTTTTTCTGTGAATTTATCTGCAAATTTTGAAATAACCCGTCTCTAGTTTACATCGCTATATTCTATTTCTATACTAGGACTTAATTTTTTGGCTGCGTCTTGATACTCTTTTAGTTTTTGATCTGATTCATGCACATTGCTTATAAACATTTTTATTGACATAATTATCTTATTCCCTTCACAGATGTTTAAACCCCAAGAATCTGTAGTTTTTGTTAACTGAATTAAATCTTTCTAAAATTTCTTCCCAAAATATGATTAAAATAGCAGTTTCGAGTTTGTTAGTTTATTAAATAAATTAACTGCCTCTTTTTGAAAATCAATTTTCTCAATTTCATTGTCACTAAATGTCTTAAGAATATCCATGATATTACAATAATTACCTTTCGAGGCTTCAAAAGGATCGTAGTGACAAGACCATCTAGTCTGACTTAAACTTTTTAAGTTAAATTTCAGTTTAATTTCACGATTTAGATGTTTCTACCTATAGGTCGAAGTAGAAAAGCAAACATATATTTGTTGCACTAAACCAAAGAAGTTCACGATTTCAGTTGCAACCTTAACTGATTCTGCACAAATAGATTAAGAGAATGTGCAGCACACGGCACATAATTAGCGAATTTGTTATTTTTTTCTTTTAGAAGAGCTTGCACACCATTATATGGACTGAACATATTGGCAACTTGTCAAATGACTGTCCCTTACAATTATCCAATAGCAGTCCATTTGTTTCTAAAAATTCTTGTAGATAATTTAATATAAACCAGTGTGACTACTAATCTTAATTAATGAGACACATCTTTCATACACTTTTCCCCGAAAACAATATCGTAGTATAATAGCAAGTTAGTCATTGTGGGACAAATATGCTGTTGAATCCATCACTATTGTATAGTACTTTGTGTCATTGTTACTTATTTGAGTCATAATTGTTTAATGATTTGCTTGCCCAGGAACTCAACTATTTGCTCATATATTGTTTTTGACAAGTACGATATTAACGATTTTGCTCGTAATTCTCGCAGTTCAATATGTTCACGAATGGATGAGTTGAACTCTGCAAGCAGTTTCAAGGTACCCATAAAATTACCAATTTGAGGAGAACCAAAAACTTTTTCGGTACCTTTAAATTAGCAATACTCAACCTGTGGCCCACCGGACTATTCTGAGTGGCCTGGTCTAGGTCCGTTGAAATAACAAATTTAATTATTTAAGAATAATGTATTAAAAATTTAGCGAGGAATTCTATCAATCAAGCAATCAAATCTATCAATTTTGCTATCGATGTCATGCTGGTATGAATTGTGAAATAATTTTCTTTCTTTTTGTAATTGTAATGGTCAGTGATAGCAAATTACAATGCAGTACCGACCATTTTATAGGTGTAACTAATTTTTAACTAACCCTCATGTCTGGAAAATATTTGCTGTTTCAAGACGATTTGGGATCTTGACTATTTCATAGAAAAAAACAAACATGGATCAACAACTTGTTTCATTTGTCGTGGAAATGTTATGTATAAAAAATATAATTTTGCTCGTCACTGTACTACTAAACACAAATCTTTCAATAGCTCTTATTCTTGAGAATCCATTTAAAGACGAGATAAATTGGTTTTCTTTAAAAAAAAAAAACTTTGAAGCAGCAATAAATATTTTGTTGGTGGTAATGTCACAAAAACACAGAGGTAACAAAAACATCGTATAAAATTTAATACATTATATATATTGGCAAACAAATGAAATTGTTAATGATAAACTTAAGAATTATTACAGAAATTGTTAGAGTGTTTCTTAAATGCTTCCAATGTACTCTTTGATGAATTCAGTTATTTGTTCAGATATTTTTTTTTTTTATAAAATCAAAAAATATTTGAATAAATTTGAAACAAAAGTGCACAATAAGAACAGACAGTTTAAACAGTGTTGTTCTTTTTGTAAAATAATTCTTCAGACCTCTTCTGGACAGCACACTTTACTACGGACAATTAAATAAAACGATTATGAATACTGCACACAGCATAAATAAAGTTCATAGCACACAGCGTATAGATCGTGTGGTCCCCGTAGAAGAAGTGCGTTGGATGAAGCGGAAAAAGAGGAACGCGTGGGCGTATCACACAGATATTCTTACGCCAGAAAAAATAGTTCGCTCGCTTCAACCCAACACCCTTCCTGCGAGTGATACATTTTTTTTCAAACAATTACAATATCATAAACACATATACATAATACACATAAAATATAACAAATACAGTGACATAAAAATCATGAGAGTAATGAAATTTTTTCCATTGAATATTGTAACTTTTGTACATTCGTGGCTTTAGTAAGAAAATCTGCAATTAAAACATCAGTTTGAATGTATTCCAATTTTATTGCAGTATCTTCAATTAAATCTTTCACAAAATGAAAACGTAAATTCATATGCCTTGATTTATTTGAAGAACGGGTAACCTTAATCCACTGAATTGCTGCTTGACTATCTGGAATTTAAAGTTACAGTTTAATTCAGTTAACAAATTTACAGTCCAAATTATATCTTTACAAATTTCAGAAATAGAAAATAACTCTGCTTCACATGTTGATAGACTAACACTTTTCTGTTTACGACATTTCCATAAAATTAATGAATTACCAAGTAAGATTACACCACCAGAAAATGATTTTCCATTTTCTGCATTTCCCCAACTTGCATCTGAACTAGCATTTAAAATACCAAATTCTTTTTCATAAAACAATTTTTCATCTTTTGTACCCTTCAAATATCTGAATACTCTTTTAGCCAAATTATGATGTCTTTTCTCTGGTTTATGATTAAATTGTGATAAATAAGATGTTACAAATGAAATATCAGGGCGAGTTCTATTAGCTAAATACAAAAGTTCACCAATTAATTCCTGATACATAGTAATGTCAATAAATTCATTTGTAGAAGAAAAACTTTTATCTTCCCCTTTCACAATTGGAGTCTTAACACTTTTACAGTTTTCTAAATTATATTTAATCAATAATGAATTAATATATTCACACTGAGATAAATAAATACCATTTTCATGTTTTTCAATTTCTATACCTAAAAACTTATCAGTTTTGTTTTCAACTACTTCAAATACATTTTTAATCTTATTAACAATATCTTCATACATTTTATCATTGTTACAAAAAATAGCTAAATCATCTACATACATACATAATATAAGAACACTTTGATTATCAGTTTTAATAAATACACAATTATCAGAAGCTAATTGTTTTAAACCAAATTTTTCTAATTCACACTTTAATTTCTTATATACCAGTTTCTACCTGACTGTGGCAAACCATAAATACTCTTTTTCAATTTACAAACTTTGTCATCTCCAATTAATTTCTCATAACCAGGTGGAGGTAACACATACACATTTACATCAAAGAAATTAACATTTAATTTTAATTTAGCTGCAAGTGCAATTAACAATTGAAAAGATTCAATATTTACAACTGGTGAATACGACTCTGAATAATCTATATTTTTTATTTGATTAAAACCAGCTGCTACAAGCCTTGCTTTGTATTTAAAATTTTTCCCAGCATCATCTTGTTTTAAACTATACACCCACTTAGTTTTTATCAATTTTGATTTTGCAGGTTTTTGTACTACTTCCCATACTTTATGTTTATCTAACGAATCTAATTCATTCTCCATTGCTAATTTCCAATTTTCCCAATTAGCACTATTTTTTGCCTCAAAGTAAGAGTTCGGTACATTATTCGTTAAAGGAACTGACATCTGCTTAGATTTTAGTCTTTCCGATCTTCTAACAGGGATTTGATTTTGTACATCATTCAATTCAAGTACCGGGAGTTGGATTCTGCCTGTCTGATGCGACGGTATAGTCTGAAGGGGAATTGAGTTATCATTCTCAATTGCTACAGGCTCATTATTCATTTCAAAATTAGACAATACTCTATTTTCTGAATTTTGATTAATTTCGTTTATTCCGGGAGAGATTTCAAAAAACGAGTCAATATCCCATGTTTCATTTTCAATTTCACCTAAATAACTACTACCCTTTAAAGATTCATTGAATTTAACTGATCTCTCCTCAATTACTTTTTTATTTTTAATATCATAAATTCGATATCCCCTCCTTTCTCTAGCATATCCTAGCATAATTCCACGTCTTCTTGGAACTTCAAATTTATTTCTCAATACTTTCGGAACGTGAAAATAGGCCACACAGCCAAATTTTTTGAGATAATTTAATTTCGGTTTATTACCTGTCCAAATTTCTAATGGAATTTTTTCTTTCCTTTTTCATGGTGTTACATTAGATACCTGAGTACTACAATTAATAGCTTCGGCCCAAAATTTTAAAGGAAGCTTACTTTCATATAATAAAGATCTAGCTCTTTCTAGAAGAACACGGTTAGCTCTTTCTGCTTTACCATTACTTTCACTGTTGTATGGAATAGTTTTTTCATGAAATATTCCTGAATTAGCAAGGAAAGTATCTAGTTACTCATTTACAAATTCTAACCCATTATCAGTTCTCATCTTTTTAATCATTTTATCAGTTAAATTTTCATATTTAGCTTTAAATTGAGAAAATATATTAAACACTTCATATTTATTTTTTAAGAAATAAGTAAAGTACATGCCAGAAAAATCATCTACAATTTACCATAAAATATTTTGCACCACCATATGATTCGATATTAATTGGATCACACAGGTCGGCATGGAGCAACTCAAGAATTTGTGAACTCTGATTTATTTCAATACTACGTTGAGTTTTTCTGGTTACCTTACTTATATCACAAGTTTCACATCTGAAATTATTTACATCATCAATATTAATATAATCTTTCATTTTAAGCATATATTTACAATTTAAATGACATAACCTGTTATGCCAAATTTCATAATTATTAGTAGATTGGTCAGAAAAATAACACTCAGAATTATACACAGGTTCTAATTTTATTTCTAATCTACCATTATGCCGCCTATCCGGTATAGTGGTCAGTGAAGCTGACTGTGGTGCCGCAGGGTCTGGGTTCGAATCCCGGAGAAGGCATGGATGTTAGTGTTGTAATCCTTTCTTCTGTCTGTGTTGTTTACCCCCGTGTTATACGTTCGGTGGTGCACGGGGTTTATAAATGTTAAAAAAAAAAATCTACCATTATTTTTAAATGCTTTTGTTATTAACTTATTATTTTTATCATATATCAATACACAATTATTATCTGATTTAATCTTACAACCTTTATCCATTAAACATGTTACAGACAGTAAATTACACCTTAATTGAGGAACATAACTGATATTAGATATTGTTAAATTAATAGAATTACAATGCTTTGTACTCACAGTTTTAGCTGAAACGTTACCTGTTCCTTGACTTACAATTTTGGAATCTTTATCTGCTAAATAAATGTCCATAATTTCGGGACTTATTTGCTGAAACCATGCAGGGTCTTTGGCCATATGACAGGATGCTCCACTATCCAGGATCCAAGTGTTATCACAGAATTTTTCTTCGCGGTTCGAAGCTGTGAAAACTGAATTTGAAGAAGTACCTGGATTCCTTGATGGATTATTTCTTTGAGTTGTTCTGTATAGCGTGTTTTTATTTTTGTAAAAACAATCCTTTGCAAGGTGATTTTTCCTTCTGCAAATATAGCAAAGCCTCGCTTGTGTTTCATTTTTCTTTCTACAATAAAATGCTCCAGCATTTATTCCTTCCATACGATTTTTAGATGGTAAGTTGACGGAGGCTTCTTCTTCCCGTAGGATTTGGAGGATTTCATCCATAGATTTCTCCCGTTGGGTCTTCAAAATTTCCCTTAGACGAGTGAATTTTTCTGTCAGTCCTCGAACTGTATAATACACCAATTCCCTCTGTGAGACATCTAAGCCGAAGGAGTGACACTTAGTCGAGATGCCCCTTGCTCTTGCAATGTAATCCACCGCGTTTTCTCCTTTGTTCATGATCAGGTTTTTGAGTTCATTGCCCGCGTCGATTTTGCGGTTCTCCGCACGTCCGATGAAAGTCCCTCTAATTTTTTCCCACAGCACTTTGGTGTTGTCCACTGCCGCAAACTGTAGCGCCTGTTCGTCGGCAAGGGATAGCTTTATATACGAGACGGCGTCAGCATTTCTTTGTTCCCAATCGGAATCCTCCTTACGGCTAAGGTCTTCGGGTTTTTCGTTGGTAACCATAGTATCCAATCTCTTCAGGCTCAAAGCAGCCTTCATCTTAAGAGCCCATATGAAATAATTTATCCCATTTAAATTGGGGACAGTTATCTTATCCATTTGTGGCAAAAAGTTCACACAGTTCACCAACTACCGCTCTGCTACCAATTTGTTATTCTTTTTGTAAAATAATTCTTCAGGCCTCTTCTGGACAGCACACTTTATTACGGACAATTAAATAAAACGATTATGAATACTGCACACAGCATAAATAAAGTTCATAGCACACTGCGTATAGATCGTGTGGTCCCCGTAGAAGAAGTGCGTTGGATGAAGCGGGAAAAGGAACGCGTGGGCGTATCACACAGATATTCTTACGCCAGAAAAAATAGTTCACTCGCTTCAACCCAACAAACAGATAATACTGATTTCAATCGGTAGTTCAATAAAAACTCTTTGCTACCATCCTGCATTTGATAAATTAATATCTGAAATAAAAATATGTAAGGTTTTCGAAAAGAAAAAAAATCAAATTATCCAAGTACTTGGCAGCTTTGTTTTTATGACAGTAGAATGCAGAAAAGGGGCTTGGGATCATTGGTTAACTGAAATTGAAAAATTCCCCCGTAACTGGGTAAAAAGTGAATGAAACCTATATTTAGTGAGTTTTGTTTGATAGAGTTTGGTAAAGTTTTAAAATAAGAATCAAAATTATGAAATTTTATATTTTGACCAATTTTTTACATTTTAAATGTCCTTGATCTTATAGCTTCTTCTATCCATAAATCCTCACGTTGCGGCCCACGTAAAATACATGTCAGATGTATGTGGCCCGGCGTAAAAAAAGGTTGAGTAATCCTGCTCCTAAATGCTAAACCTCTTGTAGCCAAATACTAAACAACCGCAATAACACCTTTGAGTACATTGTAGTAATGTTCTGTATCGTTTCTTAGTTGCTCCTGTGTGTAACTGTATATCAAAAACAGACTTATTTTCTTTTCGTGAAAACCAAACTAACATTGTACTTTTATGTTCAATAGAATTTTCCTGATTTTCTGAACAACTTGTTACGTATTTCCAATCAGAAAAGCCGGTTGTGTATTAAGAATTTGTTTTTGAAAAAAGTTTGCAGGTCAAACAAAAAACACTACCAATACTAGTTGAATAACAAAGCCAAAAGATCTTTCCAGCACTTGGCCATTTTAAAGTTTTTTAATGAAATGATTATTAGAAAATGATCTCTTTTGTTCTTTGTATTCTCATAAAGAAACAGAATATATATTGTTTGGATCTTTATTTTGAAAATAACCCATTTCATGTGAAGGGATATAATAAATAAAATTATTACTTAGCGATTTAGGCCACGAACCTACGTTAATAATCCTAATCTACCTACTCCGTGTCTTTCTACTTAAATAATTTAGAAATGTGTGTGTGTGTTTTTTTTTTTACTTACTTTTTACTTGAAACCAATAAACAGGTACTTAAGTATCTTTTAATTTCAGGTATTATGTATAGGACACAGCACCAAATTAGTATATTATTGTAACTTAGAATTATTATAACACAAAAAAAAAGGACTACAGAAATAGTGCCACTACATTTGTATAAATGCTCTATGCTCATCGGTGCCGCCTATGATATAGTCTCTGTCTATTAATTTCACAGGGCTACAAAATTAAAGTTTTGGAAAAGTACAAAAGATGTTTTCAGTGATTTTTAATGTGCTGATTTCGAAAATGATCTACATTTTTTCCCATCACATCAGGATTTTTTGTAAAATCAATATATTTGCTAAAACCTTATTTGAAAAGGAATTTTCTCAAACAATTTAGCCTTGGCAATTTGGCAACAGTGGCTTTTATCCAGTTAAATCTATGTAAATATTGGTTCCTGATGAAGCAAATTAATTTCTCAGCAATTAAATGAATAGTGAGTGAGTGAGTGAATATTAACGTCGCACTGTTCAGCTACACGAGATATTTTGGCAATGGACCTCGTAATTTTGAACCATGGTCAAGTGACGAGGACGACACCTGAGCTGGCAACCCCTCTCCTAACTATCACACTACACATACGGGAGAACGCTTGAGCTCTCGACCGATTTAACATGCATCGCTTCCCTACACGGAGGGTCTTCAGCGGCACTGGTCTCGAAATCATGACATGCCTGCCATGAGTCCGTTACCTTGGCCACCTACAATTAGATGAAAACCATTGTTTCTAGACCTCACAGGCTGTCTCTGGTCATGAGAAAAACAAGAAATTCCCTTGAGGTTTAAACATTTTACATCCAATTATTGTGTAAAAGAAAATCACCAGCATTCTATTTTAAATTGTTTTTATTAAGGTATTTACAAAAAATATATAGACGATTTTTGAAATTAATAATTATTAATTTCCGTGTATTCGGTGGTAGGGTGGAAGAACAAAAGTAAATTGTTCTTGCTCTCGAAAATAAATTTGATATGGTATTTCGGGTATTTTATTTTTGATTTGTGTGTATTTTCCCCTGGTTTATTATTGTATTACTATTTTGATTGTAAACACATTTTCTGTTTGTTATCTTCAACGAGGAACGGGGCCCCCCTAGAAGCCGGGGGCCCTGGGCTGCAGCCCATTTAGCCCATACATAGGTCCGGCCTTGGAAACATTCTATTATCTTTTTGAAATCGCTGCCGGCCGGCACTTTTCGTAAACACCGATAGTCGAATAACCAATTTCAATTGGTGACAAATAGAATCGTTTAGTATTTTCTTTGGTGCGTTCGTTAACTCAGAGAATAGACCACAGGCTGCAGTGCATGATAACGTTATGAAATCAGTTCTATGAATTTGCCAGGGGTAGAACGGTATGGTGCCTACAATGCTATGCTAAAGAGGGTAGAAAATCTTGAATTTTGACACTTGAAAGCAATTTTTAATTCTGTTCATTATGTTCAAAATATGCTATTTTAAGTATCCGGTTTGAAAATAATATAAATTTACACATGCGATTTCAGCTTAAATCAATGAAAGTACACTGTGTGACAATGAAAATGCATCAACATAAAAGAGAGGCTAGAAAGTGAAGAAACCCGATAAACACTGATCAAGAATAACGTCATCTCAGTAGGTTGAAGGACCAACACGAACAGCGTTACACTAATCAACTCATCTAATTAAAGAGTCAATGAAAGTATGGATGGCACCCTGAGCACCCATTTGCCACAGCTTGCCTTCTGAAAGTAGCGGTGAAAGGGCATGCAAGCAGCGTCCAATCACATCCCAGATGTGATAAGAGATCAGGAGAGAATGGTGGCCAGGAAAACATCGGTGCATCTTGCAGAGCACGTAGGCTCATACGCGCAGTTTGTAGACCAATGTTACCCTCTAGATAAATTGCATTAGGCAATTCCGGAAAGAAGAGGAGTGACACCATCCATAACACATCATCCATGTATCATCGGACCATCATAGTGCCTTGAATAAGCACTAGAACTGACTTGCTATCATACGTCATGGAGCGAACTGTAACTTACCACGTCGGCACTACACTCGTATACGTCCACTATCATTGGGCAAACAGAAGCGTGGCTTATCTAACATGATGCTGTGCTATTCTCTCGTCCACGTTGCTCTAGCACGGCATCATTGCTTGATTTGATTCTTTTTTTTATTTATGTCGCCCTTTGAAGCTGCACTAAGATTATTGGCGAAGAACCTTGTAATTTTGGATCTCGATAAAGTGACGAAGCCAACATTTAGCTGGTCCTCAACTTTTGGTAGATATGGGAATATCAAGAATGTCCTGCGCACGTAGAGGAATAGTGGCAGAAGGGACCGCCATCGCTTGTCGGTGGATGCCACGATCCAAGTGTGCTGACGTCTCTCTGGCCACATAATCCCTCCTCGAACTAGCCACATTTCCATGATACAATAATCATTTTTACGGCCGGTGAACAGTGGACTCGTCCAAGTGGATGTCAACTGAAATTTGAAGTAGTGACCAAACTGCCCTTCTCAGTCCAATCACCATACTCCTCACAAAAGCGTCTGTCTATTGGAACTGTTCCCATTAGTAGTTGCCTGGTATTCTGTTATTACACATGTCACCAGAGATAAGAAAAGAAATTTATGCAATGATTTCCCTAATGATTTCTACACAGGATTTTCCTACACACACAATGAAATAACAGAATGGATATTGTTCATTCTGCAGGCTCCTTTTCTTATACCCTACTTAATGTATGTCAAGATCTGTGCATTTCACATAATTTGCATTACTCGATGAGGTATGCTTAGCTTGAAATTTGCATAATTTTCTAGCAATTCCTTCCTTCTTGGTGTATTTTCTGTGTCATGCAGTGTATTAACGGTTGTCGCGAACTCTCACCCGCTGAAGTGTGAAAGGAAGAGACATTTTCATAAAATAAACACTTTTATTACGACTATCAAATAGGGAGCTAATTTAAAAATCTATCATTATAAATTCAATACTTATCGTGAATAGTAGATCCTTGGCAATAATAAGCGTCCTCAAATGACCCGTCGGATCCTTTCTCTTGAACCGTGGCAATTGCGACTAATACTTCTATAACACCGTATGGTACACACACACAACAATCGTCAATCTCATTCCAACTTCTCTCTTCACCTGACATAAAATAGCAACCTTTATTAATATAAATCGCAGTTCCTTTACAGAAAGCAGATATTTAGTAGCGGATTAGTAAGAATAGCAAACAGAACCCGTTATGCGGTTTCTTACGAACACTTTTTCCATAAAAATTAGTTTCATTTATGGGTTTAATTTATAAATAGTATGTACGTTTAAAGGCTCAAAATATTTCAAGTAACATTTATCATGCCTTTCTCAAATTGAAATACAAAAAACCTTCTTAATAATTTGAGGCAAGCTGTTGAAAAATCAAGTAACCTTGCAAACACACAATAAGGGTTTAGGTTTTTAGGGTTTTAAGATATGGAAGTAAGAATATATATATATATATATATATATATATATATATATATATATATATAAAGACCTATTAATGAAGAACATTTTAATACTGTTTCGATTTTGTGTGTGTGTTTTTGCTCTATTTCAACGAATCACAACTTTTCACAATCTTTGCAAAATATACTTCCACTGTTACAAAAATAAAATAAATCAGTGTTTCTGATAAAAACATATATTTCATCCTTAACTTCATTTCTTATCTTTATATTTATCGAAATAGAATTTGTCTCTCATACGACATTAACATACTTTCATTGATACTAATTCCCGTTCTTTCGCTTTTATTATATTCGATTCATGGATATAATAATAATTCTAAACTCTCCATTATTACTCTTACAAATAAATATATATTCCGCCGTCTTGTTTCATTTCCTTAACTTATCAATAAAAACTTGGAAAGCAGATGGGAAGAGTCAATGTACTTTATTTCATATTTACACACACGAAGAACTTTGAACTAGCTTCACATTTCAAATCTAAACTGTTGATATCTCCGAGAAGAGCAATCGTGAAAAGGCAAAGATAAAAGATAATTCTGCCATTCAGTTGAAGAGTTTAAATCTGTTGTGTAATATAAAAGGCGGGTCCACAATTTTCGGAAATAACACAATCTCTTTCATTGGCAAAAATTTTTCTTGCTTCTGGTGTGGTGGTATCAGATACTTTATCTACTAAGTAGACACGTGTATGAAATGAATAATACAGCTAAGATATAAGTTGTGAGGGGGATGATTGTGAAATTTCGATTTTTATGAAATGGATTATAGAGAAATGTGAACAAAAAAATGATTATAAACCTTTTTGTTTTCATAACCCATGAAATGCCTTTCTGCGGGTAATCAATCCACTGTACAGAATTTAACGTACGAATTTCAGATTCCTCTTTTATGGAACTAATCACATAGAATCATCGTAACTTATTATATTAAAATATTATTTAAAAAAATGTATGCGAATAATTGTTGAATAATTAAATCAATATTCTTAAGGGGACATGGTACAATACATAAAAATTCTTTGATTTCGTGGATTTTACAATTTTTTTGCTTGTAACCTATGTACAATAAGACCCTGCTTAACACTGTTTGGGTTTAATGCTCTTTTATTTGAATTGTGAGATTCCCCGAAATTGCAAGCAGCGTTAGGCTTCCCGATATCCAAAGCAGTTTATTTGTGTTTCTTCTTTCCTGCAGTGTTATACAAACGTATTTTTATCGTTTCAGATATTTGTTGACGTTATTGTAAGTATAAATTTATATAATATAGCAACTGCTATAGTGACAAATATTATGATTTTTAGTTTTTATCATGGGTGGGTGTGGTCATCAAAGGATCCATTCTAGTATCTAGTTTTTCTAAACTCTAAGTTTTTCTTTGCATTGATGTTTCATTTTGTATGAATCTAAATTTTTAATATTATATTTATTCTAATCTCTTATCTAGTAAATCAAATTAATCCATCAAGCGACACTCACTGCTTCATTTTAAAAGAAATTTTTATAACGCGAGACAAAAGCAGCATACACAATGATGAACAGACAGAGTTCTAACAAGTAATTAATTTCTAAGAAGCAAAATATCTGCACATACACTCGCAGTAATGCACAGTTCAGCAAAAAGTTTTCTTTGGTGTTGTTAAGTAGTGTGAATATTTTGTTTTTATATGTATATTCGTTTATGTTTCAAAATTTGTAAGGAATAAATTTTCGTTTTATTGTTATAAAAACATAATTTATAAATGTAATGGTAAAATACCTGATCAATTTTCTATCCATCTTCCCCTAACCCCATTATTTACATGGTGAGATTAACTCGTTTAACGCTATTTCATATTTCGTTCTACTTTGATAGAACGTATACCCCGCGTTAAGCGAGGTCTTATTGTATACACTTGCTAGAAAAAGTCTGCGTTCACGTACTATATCTTACTTAAACAAAGGGGGGGGGATAATTAAAAACTGAAATTTGACATTTTTTTAAAATTATATTTTATTTAATTCATTTCAAGTGTTGAGAATAATTAAAGTAAACTCGTTTGCTTTCATAGTTTTTAAAATAAGGACAGGTTTGTAGCGATACTAACAAAAATTAAGCAGAAAAAGTCTGCGTTCACTGTTTTAGTAGTAACTATAGAAATTATTTAAAAAGGATAATGAACTATTTAATAGCTGGTTGGGATATAACTATTGGGAACTATTTAATAGCTGTCTTTGGAGAACCTCCTTAAGTCGTTTCGGCATTAATTATTAAGTCTAGTGGTTTCTTCAGTGCTTATCTTTTGACATTATCTATTTGACATCTCTTCAGCATATCCTTGCTGGATAAATTGTGTTGAAGAAACCTAGGTTCCAACAAATCCCATCGGTGTTCTGTAGGATTCAGATCAGGTGACTGTGGGGGCATGTGCAATTGATTTGAGACATTATATAAGAGCCAAAGCTTCATAATCTCAGTGGTATGCTTATAGGATCGTTGTCGTGTTGGAAACGAAACGACGATCCTAGGCCCGAGTTTGGTGGCACTTTCCTTTAAATGGTTTTAGGACATCAAGGTAATCCTATTTGATCATAATTGGTTCGATATTCTCCAACTTGCCAACACCATTTCTCGCCATGCACCCCCACACTATAACTCCACCGCCACCGTACTTTACCGTTGGTACTAAATGCTCTTTTTGAAGCGCTGTACAAGGTTTCTGCATACCAATTTACTATCTTTTATACCAAAGATACAAAAAATTTGCTCTCTCGGAGAGTATCACGGTTCTCCAGAACTCGGAGGCTTATGTACATGCTTTTTTGCAAAAGCTATCCGTTGGTCTTTGAAATTTAAGACTTTTTGTGAGCCACTCGACCATGGTATCTGGCCTTTTTCAAGATTATTCTTGCAGTATACGCTCAAATGTTTTCCTTAAACTTCTCGTGAATGTCTGTTGCTGTTTGAGTTGCAGTCAAATGTGGTTTTTTTTCACTACGGATATCATACTTCATTTTTCTCTGATTATGAGTTTAGAGGGACGACCTGAACGAAGTTTGTATGTGTAAACTTCTGTAGATTTAAAGTTATAAATAACACGCTGGATAAATGAATACTGCCATCCAACGAATCAGGCTGTATCCCGACGACTTTTTCCATCTTTCCACATTTTCACAATGATGTTAAGCTCACTGATACTAATTTTCTTCCTCTTATTTTCCATGTCCTTAAATTGCTTCGTATCTCACAAAAATATATAAATTATTGCGTTACAACGTTCTTAAACTATTTTTCTTGATAACTAAATGCAAAAATTCTGTTAACCTATAACGCCTGTTGATAAAAATTCCAGGAATCAAGAATATTCAAACAATGAATGCAGACTTTTTCTGCCTAATATTCGTGTGCTTTGCAACAAAAATTCAATTATTTTACGTAATTTTAATTCAAAATTAACGAATTCTTGCATGTTTAATATTTAAACAATAGTAAACAAATTAATGAAACTTTGTCAGAAAAAAAATTATATTTTTATTAAATTTTAGCTTTGCTGTATGATTTGTTATGGGTGAACGCAGACTTTTTCTAGCTAGTGTATGTATTACATAAAACAGTTTTTATGCTCAAAATACTACAAAAAGCCAACCATTTAATTTTTTAAAGAAAAATTTTAAAATTTATGAAGGGATTTTAAAATGCTACTTCTCCTACAATAATTGTCGTACTCGCAAGAAACTTGATTTACAAGTACATCAAACTATGCATAAAAAAGTTGGTAAGATTTTTTTGCTAACTGATTGATATTCGTGAAATACTTTTCTTTTTGAAAAAGCTAATTGAAAATTCTTTAAAAAATGTATACATTCTAAATTCAACTATTTTTTAAAAAATGAGTTCTACTTTGATTTAAAAATGCATATCAAATTTTGTTAGGTGTACTAATAACAATAAATAGGCAAAATATCAAAGCATTTGGCAGAATAGAAAAAGCACCTTAGCATTTGAAATGAAGATACACTAGGTATTTTTCTTTCTACGATATAAACCAGTTTATGGGTGAACGCAGACTTATTCTAGTGTATGTATTACATAAAACAGTTTTTATGCTCAAAATACTACAAAAAGCCAACCATTTAATTTTTTAAAGAAAAAATTAAAAAATTTATGAAGGGCTTTTAAAATGCTACTTCTCCTACAATAATTGTCGTACTCACAAGAAACTTGATTTACAAGTACGTCAAACTATGCATAAGAAAGTTGGTAGGATTTTTTTGCTAACTGATTGATATTCGTGAAATACTTTTCTTTATGAAAAAGCTAATTGAAAATTCTTTAAAAAATGTATACATTCTAAATTCAACTATTTTTTAAAAAATGAGTTCTACTTTGATTCAAAAATGCATATCAAATTTTGTTAGGTGTACTAATAGCAATAAATAGGTAAAATATCAAAGCATTTGGCACAATAGAAAAACACCCTAGCATTTGAAATGAAGATACCACTAGGTATTTTTCTTTCTAAGATATAAACCAGTTTATAGTGTTTGTTTTCCATAAGGATTGTGTGAATAAAAACGAGCATAAAAATAATCCTATATATATATAACTCTAGATTTTTATTACTTGAAGCTTTCAAATTTTTCAAGTTCTGTATTATGTCTTGAGAAATTTCGTTCCATATTTGCTGTAACCTTGCCTCTAATTCGTTCAAACTCGTTAGATGCTCAACTCGCCGTCCCAAATGATCCCTGATATGCTTGATTGGAGACAATTCTGGCTATCGGGCAAACCAAGGAAGGGTAGTAACAGTGTGGAGACAGTCTTGTGACACCCTTGCCGTGTGAGGCCGAGCATTGTCTTGTTGAAAAATGGCTCATGAGAGCCGTTGGATGAGTGGCAACACATGCGGTTGCAGGATGTCATGAACATACCGCTGGGCTGTCATGGTGCCACGGATCAATACTAGGGGTGATCGTGTATTGTAGGCAATGGCACCCCCTACCATAACACCAGCTGTGGGAGCGGTGTGTCGCTGTAAAGCGAAGGCAGAATTCACCACGGGGTCTCCACACACGAACACGATTGTTATCATTGCTGAGATTGAAATTGGATTCGTCGCTAAAGACGACCTGGTTCCATTCCGCTGCAGTCCAGTTTCCTCGTGCGCGGCACCACTCGAAACGAAAGCGTTGATGGGTAGGCGTCAAGGGCAACACACGTAACGGGCACCGCGATCCCAAATGTCCTTCAGCCAGGCGCCTTCGTATGGTTCAAGAAGACACAGGGGTCCCTAGTGAAGGTGCTACCTGTGCCTGCATGGCGGCCGATGAAGAAGTTGGCTGTACGCGTGCATTTCTTACGATGTGGCGGTCTTCTCGACGATTGGTCTGTCGTAAGCCTGGTCTTCGTGTGAATGACATCCCTCAGATCCACTGGTCCCAACACCTCCTTACAACACAATCAGAGCGGCCTAATTGATGAGCTACTCGCCTAGCTGACCACCCAGTTTCCATCATGCCGATGATTCCCCCCTCTCAAACTGTGTTGTGAATAGAAATGATTTGTGTGAATGAGTAGCTGCATGGCGCCACGTTTTTGTAACTGTGAAGAGGTTCTGTGACGTCACTATGCTCTGTATATAAAACGGGTGAAGAAATCACGTGGGCTTGCTCGCTCGGCAGTTCTGAATAAAGTTAGTTTCTTTAATTTGCTGGCTGATGAATGAATCACTTTCCACCAACGCCCAGCATCTGGTAGATGCAGCCCACAGAACTTAAGAATTAATTGTGTTCCGAACATAATTAGTGGCGCCCAACGTGGGGTGGGGCTTGCTTGTTGGAGGTGAAATTGAAACCGAATTACGAACTATTGAACTTTGAAATTTTCGAACCATAAAAATGGAAGTGATTGCGTTTAAAGCGCAAAGAAAAGGGCTGAGAACAGCATTTTCTCTCAGTCTGAAGAAAATTGAAACCGAATTGAGGAAAGAAGACATCGATATGAATCTACTTTCAATTCTGAAAACTCAAATCATGGATAAATTCCAGAGACTCGACACTTGCCAGAATTAAATTTCTGAACAACTCTTGGAAATGAAAGATGCCGAGCAAGAATATTTGGATGATATGGAAGACGCAGAAAACTACCGTGACCGTTATATCGAAATGTATTCCCGAGTAGATTCGAAAATACAAGAAACTGCTATTCCAACCGAAACTGAAAAGAGAAGTTTTAAATTACCGAAAATTGAAGTGAAGAAGTTCAGCGGCGAGGCTAAAGACTTTTTGGCTTTTTGGAGTCAGTTTCAGAAAATTCATAATGATAAAAGAATCGCGCCGGAGGACAAGATGCAATATTTATTGCAATCCGTAGAACCAAAATCGAAAGCAGAACGATTAGTGTTGAGTTTCTCCGCGACGGAGGAAAATTATCCTAAAGCCATTGATCAATTAAATGAGAGATACGGCCGTGAAGACTTGCTCGTACAAATTTACGTACGTGAACTGTTAAGTTTAGTTATGAAGAACGCTGCGTCTGTGTGTGTGTGGAAGAATGAAAACAGATGTGCCCGCCTTGTATGACGAACTCGAAGGAAAATTACGATCGTTGGAGAGCCTTGGACGAACGCAAGAAAAATATGGAGACTTTCTAACATCGTTGGTAGAATCCTGTTTACCCGAGGAAGTCCTGGTCGCCTGGGAAAGAAAACGGAATAATGAAACAGAAGCCAAAGGATCACGGACTCTAGAACCAATTAATGACTTTCCTTCGCCTAGAAGTTCAAGGGGAAGAGATGGTGCAACTGGCTAAATCCGGTTTCGGCCCTACTATCCGAAAGAGCGATCCCCCAACCGAAAGGATGAAAACAACTGAATTAATGACTGCATCAGCCCTGGTGAGTTCCGAAAGTGCTTCAGGTCAGAAAATTAATAACTGTGTATTTTTTGTGAGAAATATATATATATATATATCATCCGAGTGAAAAATGTTATAATGCTAGAAAAATGTCTTTTATTGCTAAGAAACAATTATTATTAAGAAAAGGTGCTTGTTTTATATGTTTAAATAGATCTGGTCATTTAAGTAAAAATTGTGATGTTAAACATACCATTAAGTGTTCTAAATGTAATTATTCCCATTTTGAAATTATGTGTCCAAAATTAGATAAAAACTATGATCAAAAATGTTCCTTAAAAACTGAGAATTCTCTATCAAGTAACTGCAACAGAAACGAAAGTATTTACTTTCAAACTCTCTGCGTTTTCATACGGATCAAAGGTCGGGAAAAGAAAGTGTGAGTTCTAATCGATTCCGCTTGTAAAAATAGCTGTAGTGAAGTGAGCTGAAAGTGTTACTAGTATTTTGAAGGCCACTCCTCTTATAGAGAGAGGAAACTATAATTCTCATTCTCTCTTCGGGGGGAATGAATCGAAACCTAAGCATCACGGTGTGTTTTCTATTGAGGTTAGTGATTTAAAACGCTCTTATGTATGTAGTTTTGAAGCGCTATCGGAAAAGAAAATATGTGGATTTATTTCTAAGATTGAGGATAAGCGTATTCTAAATGAGTTAAAGAATAAAGAAATTATTTTATCGGATTTAAATTGTAAGGAAACTGAAATTGGACTTTTGATTGGGGCTGATAATATAGGAAAATTATTAACTGGGAACTTAATCGAATAAGATTCTGGCTTAACAGCTATTGAAACTTAACTAGGATGGACGGTAATTGGAAAATTAAGTTCAAACGTTAAAAACGAGATGTTAACGACATCGTCGTTGCATGTAAGGAATGTTAGTGTTAAAGAATTAAGGGTGCTAGATGTTTTAGGAATAACTGATCCCTTACTTAATGAAAATACGAGAGAAAATTTTGATTTAACCGATTTTAAGAATAAAATAAAAATTCTTCCCGATGGAAGATATGAAGTGACCCTCCCATGGAAATGTAACTCTGAGAATTTACTCAGTAACAAAGAACTAACGTGGAAAAGGCATTTACGGATGATAAATAAATTAAGAAACGGTAAATTTTTTGATGATTATAAAAGTGTGTTTAGGGAGTGGGAAGATTTAAATATCATTGAACGGTGTGCCGGAAGTAGAATTAAACATTGAATGTCATTATTTACCTCATAGGCCAGTGATTAAATTAGATAGTGCGACAATGAAAATACGTCCAGTATTTGACGCCTCTGCCCATGAAAAAGGGAAACCATCTTTGAACGACTGTTTATGTAAGGGTGTAAACCTTATTGAACTAATACCTGACATTTTAGATCATTTTAGAATTTATCCAATTGGAATTGTAGCCGATATTGAAAAGGCTTTTTTGATGCTATCTGTTGCACCGAAAGATAGAGATTATCTCAGATTTTATTTCCCATGCAATGAAAAACAATTAGTGTATAGACATTGTCGAGTTGTGTTTGGGGTGTCTTCCAGCCCTTACTTATTGAATGCATCTATTATGCATCTTTTAGAAAACTGTAGTCCTGAATATAAAGAAGTTGCACAAAAGTTAAAATCTTCTTTTTATGTTGATAATTGTGTGGCTGGTGTTTTCAGTGTTGATGAAATAGAGATATTTATTGAGAAGGCTAAATTAATTATGTCGGAAGGTTGTTTTAATTTATGTACTTTTGAGAGCAATGTGGCAAGTAGAAGTGTTGATAAATACTCAGGCGAAACTTTTATTTTGGGTATCATTTGGGACTTGGATAATGAGGTTTTGAAATGTTGCACGAATTTCGAATCATTAACGTGCGAAACGAAAATAACCAAACGATTGGTTTTGTCTACTGTACAAAAAGTTTTTGATCCCATTGGGATGTTGGCGCCGTCTACATTACTTCCCAAATTAATACTACAGGAACTATGGAAAATGAAAATTGCATGGGATCAGGAACTACCTCAAAATGTTGTAAATAAATTTATGAAATGGTATGAAGAAATTCAAATTTTAAAAGATGTAACTGTGCTACGTTGTATGAAAATTCATATTTTAACTGAATTACATGTATTTTTTGATGCAAGCAAGGGGTCATATGCGGGTTGAGTCTTTGCTCGATCAATAGTTGATTCTAGAGTTAGCGTAATTCTCATTAGAGCGAAGTCTAGAGTCGCTCCTCTCAAACTTTTGAGTATACCGCGTTTGGAATTAATGGCTTGTTGTATAGGTGCTCGACTTTTAAATTCTATTTTGAAAGCGCTTAATATGCCGGACTTGAAAGTTATTCTTTGGTCCGATTCTACAACAGCACTTTGGTGGATTAAGAAATATGGAAATTGGTCAGTTTTTGTAGCTAATAGGGTAAAGGACATTAGACAACTGACTCAAATTCAATCATGGAAATATGTCCCAGGAAATATGAATACCACGGATTTACTATCCCGTGGTTGTTCTCCACGAGAAATGCTTAATTCTAGAAGGTGGGAGGGGCCGTCCTAATTGAAACAAAATTCGGAATATTGGCCAGATGGTGAAATCAGTTGCGAACCTCAAGAAGTTAACGTGGAGAAAAAGAAAACTAGAAATGCGAATGTTGATCTAGCAAACGATGCACCCCCCCCCCCCTCCTTGCTTATATGTAATGTGTCTGATTATGATAAAATGATAAGAGTATTTGCTTGGGTTTTAAGATTTGTAAATAATTGTCGCAAAGACTGTAACAAATGTAAAGAACATGAACTCTCTGTTGCTGAAATTGAAAATTCTGAGAAACAATTGATTCGTTTAACTCAGACATTATTTACCTGATGTTGAATCTTTAAAATTTGTTACCTTTATTGATAATGATAATATTTTAAGGGTTAAGTCTAAAATAACTGAAAGAAATGATGAAAGTTCTTTTTTGTATCCTATATTGTTACCTGATAAATGTGAATTTACAAAACTTTTGATTAGATCTATACACAAAAAGAACTGTCATGCTGGAATCCAAATAATGCAATCATTAATTAGAGAAAGGTTCTGGATTATCAGATCTAGAAAAACTATTAAGAGTATTTTAAATAAATGTGTTATATGTGCTCGTTTTAAAGTGAAATCATTGTCAAGCGGACCATCACCTTTACCACCAGACCGAGTGACTGATTGCGCGATATTTGAAGTTGTAGGAATTGATTTAGCTGGACCTTTGTTTTTAAAAACTGGCGAAAAGGTATGGATTGCATTATTTACTTGCAATCTATCGTGCACTCCATTTTGAATTAGTAAATGCTCTGTCTTCTGATGCCTTTTTGCTAGCCCTTAGGCGCTTCATTGCCAGGCGCGGGAGACCCAGGATAATTTACTGTAATAACGGAACCAATTTCCGGGATGCTTCCAACGACCTTGCGAAATTGGATTGGCATAAGATATCGAGAGAAACATCAACTCAAAGAATAGTTTAGAAATTTATACCACCCACCGCTGCATGGTATGGAGGCTGGTGGGAAAGGTTGGTTCGCCTTACTAAAGAACTATTGAGACGTTCTCTTGGAAAATCAATATTGACCTATGAAGATTTGTCAACAGTAATTTGTGATTGTGAATTTTTAATTAATAGTAGACCTTTAACATATATCTGAAGATCCACAGGAATTGATCCCTCTCACTCCTGCAATGTTTTTAATAGAGAATCGCTGTTCCGATACTACCGATATTGACGAATTAAATTCGCGAGACTTAAGAAAAAGGATGAAATTCAGAGAATTAAACTTTTACGTAATTTAAGGCAACGTTTCAGGAAAGAATATCTAGGTGAGCTAATACAAAAACAGAATGATAATCGGGTGCGTGAGCCCCGAGTTGGGGAAATGGTCTTAATCGGGGACGACAATAAGAAACGTTTGTCTTGGCCTATAGCTAAAATTATAGAATTAATCCCTGGTCGAGACGGGGAAATTCGTACAGTTCGGCTTAAAACTCAACATGGAACAGTAATACGCTCGGTACAACGCATCTTCCCTTTGGAAGTACAAGCGATTGCAAATAATGATAAGGAGTTGAAAGAGGAATCAAATTCTGTTAAATGTACTAAACCTGAAAATGTCTTGAATACTAATGATGTAATTGTGAAAAAATATACTTCTTCAGGAAGATTGGTTAAAGAACCAAAGAGACTGGATCTATTGAATTATAAATGTTATAGGTTTGAAACTCTCCCCAAGTCTCAAAGGTGGGAGTATGTTGTGAATAGAAATCATTTGTGTGAATGAGTGGCTGCATGGCGCCACGTTTTTGTAACTGTGAAGAGGTTCTGTGACGTCACTATGCTCTGTATATAAAACGGGTGAAGCAATCACGTGGGCTTGCTCGCTCGGCAGTTCTGAATAAAGTTAGTTTCTTTAATTTGCTGGCTGATGAATGAATCACTTTCCACCAACGCCCAGCATCTGGTAGATGCAGCCCACAGAACTTAAGAATTAATTGTGTTCCGAACAAACTGCGACAGCTGCTCCTATTGTCTTCAAAAACGGCGTAATGGCATGTCCACCTCAGCGCTTCCTTTGTAAACGATACAGCACACTCAAACAAGCTTTGGTTACCTGTTTTATACTCCACGGAGAACGTTAAACGCCCTCTACCAGCTATACGTAATGCGCAATCACGCTGCATTTCTAATCATTTGCATATCTCCCCGACATGTACCTTCACGCCAAGTTGCGTTACGGTCCTGTAATTATTTCATGGTGCGCTAATTTTTTTTGTCCATGAGTGTGTATATGTAATAGTTATTCAAAAATTAAATTGTCATAATATTAAGGGGGGTTCCACACTTTATAATTTACAAAAAAAAGGGGGGGGGGAATGCTCAGTGAAAGAATTGATGCATTCACGTTAAACATTTGAGTGCTTTTAAAAAGTTTTTCATCTCTAAATTCCAATATATATTTCATATTTTAATTCCACAATTAAGAATATGTGTAGATAAGAGAATCCTTTTCCTTACTCCTTTTATACGTAACTATACATAAACCAAGTTTTAAGAAAACTAACAGTATACAAGTGGTTATCAAAATAATGGAAACACCTTAGATTTATAAAGAATTATTTATTAGTAAGGTGTAGGACCACCTTTGGAATGTACTACAGCTTGGATTCGCCTAGGAATCGATTCATACCAGTGCGAATAGTACTTAGAGGAATATTTCACCGTTCTTCATGGAGATATTGTGAAAGTTCTGGGAGAGATGACGGTGGAGGATATCGATTCCGTATTGAACGCTTTAAAATAGACATAAAGATTATATTATATTGAGGTTGCGTGATTGTACGGACCAAGGTAGATGTTTAACTTCATCCTCGTGTTCATCAAACCATGAATTGGACAAATCCCACTACATGGATACGTACATTATCCTCCTAGAAAATTCCATATCCTACATGAAACAATGTTTACATCATAGGATGGACCTGGTCAGCTAAAATTTCTCTGTACTTCTCCCCAGTGTTCTTTCCTTTCAGGGTTACGATTGGAGCAGCAAAAAACCACGACACAGCTTCTAATATCATGACAGATCCACCTTCATGCTTGACAATTAGAAAGACACAATCACGATCATACGCTTGTGCAGGTGTCCTCCAAACGTGCACCCGTCCTGTTGTAGGCACCGTCTCCTGCCAGATCATATTACTTTCTTCCACTTGTCAATCGACAAGGTATTGTGACACCACTGGTGGATTGAGAGTTGTTGCTCTGCCGTAAATGTTTGTTTATGAAGGTGCCTTCAAACTGTAATCATTGATACTGGAGAACTCAGATGCTGAATGAGCTTTGCGGTCACTTTTGCTGCTGTTGTTCACTTTTTAGACATTACAATCTGCTTCAATACTCCTTCACTAAGCTCCACTTTCCGTCCACTATTTTGCTTTGTCAAGCTTGTCTTGCCGCGCTGTGTGCATATTGTCATGACTTTAGACACCCTGTAATGAACGGGCTGCTCCATTCATTACTGTTTGGGAGAATAAAGATCAGCCATAGTCAGAACACAATTCTAACTTATTATTCCTAACTAAATATCTACAATCCAGGGGAGGAAATGCTCCTTTAATTAAGTTTAGGAACAAAATCAAAGTAGAAGATATATTTACTAATTGTTAAGATTTAATCAAATTACGTTTAGCACTCTTTGATTACTTACGGTCTGAATTACCGTAATTCCTTTCTCAGCAATTCGACCTCTGGTCGATATAATTAAATTATAACTTATTAGCTCAATTGTCAATTAACAAATCTTTAAATATTAAGAAATTAATCCTCTCGACTAGCTTTCCATTACTTTGCACTAATCATTAACTTCTCTCATCTAACTCCTAACCAGAGGCGGATTAAGCTAGTTGGAGACCCCTGGCGGTAAAAGGTTTGATGCCCATGGGCTCAAGGGTCGAAAAACTAAATTAGTGAAAAGATTCACTGAAAAACTTTTAACTAGGGTTTGCAGCCCCGGGATCCCGGTGGTTTTTTCCAATCCCGGGATTTAATTTTTGTCTGAATTATATTTTGAAATTTTTTTTACAAAGTATTGTGAATCTGGTATTACATTTAATGTATCTTATTTACTTTTTTTTGTACTGTATACGGTTAATGTTAGTTTTCTTACGTGTTGAACCTTGAAAGGTTCGAGGCGGGTGTCTATGTTAAACCGTGAAATTTCCTATGTTTTCTCTTATTTTCATCTGTAACTTTCTCCCCATCGCGAATGGGGTGAGAAAACGGACATTTCTCCTACCCACAGGATGTCCGGCGTAAGCTAACTTGGACAGAGGCAATTATAATTTTTGGAAGATATCTAGTAGGGTTTTCAGTCCCGGAATTCCGAAACCCCGGTTTTTTTTCCAATCCGGAAATCCCGGGATTTAATTTTTGTCTAAATTTTATTTAAAAAATTTGTTCTTATAAAAATTTTCTAAGAGTTTAATTTTTAAAAAAATTATATTTTGTTTATGAAATATGTATGTAGAAATTTTTCTGCAATTATAAGTGCTATAGGTAAAAAAAAATATGACAACTCTCGTTTCTATTATGGGAGAACGTCGCACAGATCTAAATGGCTCACTGCAATGCTTATACAATAATATAAGCAACATATCTCAAGAATAGATTTGTCTCAGTTACTTCTTCAATTAAATGCTGTTAATTAATAGCGGACCTGCTTGGAAGACTTGAGACACTTCAGATCCCATTGCATTACTATCAGCTCATGCAACTGGATCTTCAATTTCAAATGAGGTAACACTTGAAATTGATTCACATTCTGATTCAATAACTGGATCAATTTATATACAAAAACCATTAAGTGTAGCAGATGAACTAAATAAAGTTATCAAAGAGGTATATGCACCAATGCAGTTTATTAGATTTGAGACACTGTCATCAAAAATTCAAAAAGGAATGTCTTTTTTTAAAAAAAAAAAATGGAGGGAGACGTGGTGACTACCTGAAAAGAAAATACTCCTACTTAATGACAATAATACCAACTAGTAAAGAATTCGAACTTGCATTTTCTACCTCAGGACAATTTGTAACAAAGATAAGAAGCCGTTCCAATGATGAAAAACTAGAAGAGCTGTGTTTTTATAAGTTTATTTACAGAAACACAAGAAATGCTTTTTTAAAAATTTCATTTTGTACTATTTTTGTTTGTTTTTTATGATGAATTAATTTTTTATTCGTTTCATTAAAATAACATTAAATTAATTTTTAATTATATTTTCAGTTTTATTATGCAATTTTAATTATACTAATATGTAAGTATTTTTAATAAATAGTCCAATCCTAATCCCGAAATTGAAAAAAAAACCCCTACTTTTAACACTATTAAAAACCTTACAAAAGAGTTGTGGCAATTTCGATTCAATATCTTTTTGTTGTACGTTGAATTTTTAACTGGAACCCATCAAGCTTGGGGTCCCTGGCGGCCGTCAGGTCCGCCACCTGCTTAATCTGCCTTGCTCCTATATATATATATAACCTCTCTCTAGAACCTAAAAGTTAATGCTTAAATTTAAGTTTTCATTTACATAAACCGCATCTTCTTCAAGGGAAAGTTTTCAACAGAACAATTTTCAAAGAAATAGTTTTCCCAAGAGTAGGGGGTAGGAGGCTTGCGAATAGAAATGTTATAACCGTACCTCTAGAAACACTTAATCCAGCTAGATGGTCAAGTGACGAGGACGACACCTGAGCTGGCACCATCCTCTTCTAATTTCCATACCACACCAATGGGAGGATGTTTGAGGTCTCGACAGATTTAATGTGCATCGCTCCTCTACACGACGGGTCTTCAGCAGTACTAGGCTCGAACTTATGACACGCAGGCCGCGAGTTCGTTATCTTGACTACTAGGCTAATTGCGGTCACAAATCTCTCCAGCAATAACATTCAAACGATTAAAATAGCCTTCAATTTATCGTTAAGATTAACTTCCAGATTTTTAAACAATTCCATAAAGTTTGTTTTTCATTATTCTGAAGATATTAGTTCAACAAGTTCATTTAAAAATTATCAACTTTCAACCACTCAAAAATTGACAAATTTGTAAAGTAGTGGTATAGTGCAACTGAAAATTGCACCACGTGCCAAATGTGGAGTGAGTGAATATTAACATCGCACTTTTGAGTTAGTTACTCGAGGAGCAAAATTAAGAGGACCTCGTAATTTTGAACCATGGTCAAGCGACGAGAACGACACCTACCTGGAATATATCTTTTGTCTAAGACCCAGCCTAATTCCTAGGCTTCTTCTACAGTTTGGTAGTGAACCTAAAAAGGGAGAATCCAGTTCAATGAACTGGGATCACCTCGGCAGTCAGATAGTGGAGAGAACACCACTTGAGCTGGTACCCACCTCTCTCAACTTCCACACCACACTAACAGGAGGACTTTGAGCCTTGACATATTACCAATAGGCTACTGCGGCACCAGGTTGCCGAGGCCTGATATAAATCATCAATAAATTTAATAATGAATAAAGATTAAAAAACTTTGATTCCAAAAGAAGTAACATGGAAGTACTAAGCAATTGTAAACCATAATTAAATTTTAACGCCATCTGAGTATTAAACGGTTTTTTTAGTATTTTAGTCAAATATTTATTTATAATTTGTAAAAACAAATACACTCTGAAGTATTTTAAAAAGAAAAATTAAATTGGACAAATTGTTTTGAGAGCTTTCTTCCTTAAACAATATACATAGGTGGCAAAAAGACCTGAACACTCCTTTTTTTTGCCCAGTAACGAAATTATAACTATTTTCATATTATCTTACATGAATCTATCTTCTGCCGAGGTTACCAGAAACAAATTGATACTAAAGGGAACTTTTACATGCCACATAATCATATGACATGCATGCCTACAATTTTCGCATCCAGAAAATCTACCGACTCCATCCAGAGTCAATCTTACACCTACGAGGCAGGCAAACTACCTCTAAACCGACAGGTTGCTTATAAATGAATTTTAGTCGCTGGAAAATCATGCGATACCAGCAAAGCGATGTCCCCACATGCTTTCAGAGCATTAACTCTTCTGAAAAAACTACAGTGCTCGATTCCAGTATAATGGCATTCGCTGTTAAATAAATTAATTGAGGGTAATTGCATATTTATTATATAAAGATATCTTTCAAATCAGTTACAGGTGATTATCAAAATAATGGAAACATCTTTGACTTGTATAGAACCTTTATTAGTATGGTGTACGACCGCCTTTGGTATGTAATACATCTTGGATTCTTGCCTAGGAATCAATTAAAACAAGTGCCAAATAGTGTTTATTGTACTATTTTTCACGGAGATATTGTGAAAGTTCTGGGAGAGAGGCTGGTGGAGGAAACGATTCCATATTGAATGCTCTTATATAGACCATAATGGTTCAATTATATTGAGCTCGGATGACTGTGTGGGCCAAGGTAAATGTTTAACATCATTCTCATTTTCATCAAACCATGATTGGTCAAGTCTCGTTGCAAGGATAGGTGCGTTATCATTGTGGAAAATTCCATCTCCTGCAAGAAACAGTTTGCATCAAAGGATGGACGTGGTCAGCTAAAATTTCTCTATACTCCCCCCCCCAGTGTTTTTTCTTTTCAGGGTTATGATCAGAGCAGCAGAAAACCATGACACAGCTCCTCATTTCATGACAGATCCACCTCCATGCTTGACAGTTGGAGACACAATCACAATCATACGCTTATGCAGGTATCCTCCAAACGTGCACTTGTCCTGTTGCAGGGGCCGTCACATGTCAGACCATATTACTTTCTCCATTTGTCAATTCACAAGATTTTGTGAGTGTGAAACCACTGTAGATGACATTTGGCATTAACATCTGTAACCAGTGGCTTGGGAATTGCTGCTCAGACGTGAATGTTTGTTTATGAAAGTGCCTTCTAACTGTAATCATTGACACTGGAGAATCCTGATTAAATTCTGCGGTCACTTTTGCTGCAGTTGTTCACTTTTTAGACATTACAATCTGCTTCAATACCCATTAGTCTCTTTCACTAAGCTTCTCTTTCCATCTACTATTTTGCTTTGTCCACCTTGTCTTGCCGCACTGTATGTGTGCTGTCATGACTTAAGACATTGTACCTCTAGAAACACCTAAAAGTCCGGATGTTTCGGTCATACTTGCTCTAGTTAGAGGGGCTCCGACAATTTGGTATATTTGAAAATCTGAGAGCTCCAGCATCTTACGTTTTTGAAAAAAATCCAAGACTTACTGAACTATAATGAAGTTACCATGTACTACCAGAATACATACATTTTCATTTATAAAATCCCTAGAAGCTATTATTATACTTTAGTGCTTACAAAGTCCATTAAAAATGTAACTTTTTATTCACAGGTATTTTCAATATTTTGATAAGCCCCTATATATTACTTTGTATCCTTGGCAATTCCAAAATTTTAAAAAGGTTGTGGTAATAAAATAACTTTGTACTTTGGAAAGATTGAGTCGAATCATCTTCACAATAAGTAATCTTTTACAGCATCATCTTGTCTATTTTTCCAAGAGGCTTTTTGTTATCTTTTTCCAAAATTCATTTTTGATATATATTTTTTTGGTATTATAGTTATGGAGCTCTTCCAAGCTAGGCGATCGTAGTAATATTTTGATTATTAAGTTTTCTAGCTCCTGTAGGAGTTGACAGTTTAGGAATTTCAGTGACAGATCGAATTTTAATTTTGTGAGTGTGTGTGGAGGGGTAATTTGGTATTCATTGATTGTGTCATTTTTTTAGAAGTGTACCCTAGATTTTGAGGAGAAAGAGACTTAACTATTCATTTTTCTGAAGTATTTATTTTAAAATCGGTTTCAATATGAGTGCTTTTGCCCCGTAGTTGATTTTTCGCTTCAGCTGCATAGGACATACCAATTAATGGGGGCAAGATCAGTAAGAACTTTGAATGAGTAAAAATATTTTGAAGTTTCTACTTTAAGTTTCCTTAATTTAAAAATATCAATGAATAAATTTAAAAACAAATTTTGTTGCCTCACTAATATTTATGCATTCTTTTGATGACAACTAAAAATATCTAAATCAAAATTTTTTCTTTATATAAAATTCTTTATTTGAGCCATAAATAATACATGTGATTATACAGAATAAAAAGTACATATACTCAAAATGGATTTATAAAAAATAAAACAGTACATTCTATTGAAAGTGATGAAAACATGAAATAACTTCTCCCATCTGCCTCAAATGATCTGAATTTAAATATGACATTTTTATAAAAGCAGACATTAAAATGCTTGTAAAATTTACACCCAAGACAGAAGAATTACATCATTAAAATGGAAATATGAGCAATCTGCAAAAGCAATTTCTTCCTAAAACAGAGAAAGTCATTAATATTTAGAAAAAAAAGTAATACAAATATGAATAAGAACTTTAATAGCAAAATATTTTTTTCAGGGTTTAATTTTGATAATTGCATTAAACTGAATTTTTATTTTTACAGAAATTTTTTAAGTCACAGAAAATATGGCCAAATTATATATTTTAAAAAATTATGAGATTGCCATCATCATCTTAAAAACTTCATACAATTTTTCTTAATTTGACTTCTTTCCTGTAGCAGAAAACACACCAAACAGATTTGTTACTGTTGCAAGTTGACATATAAATTAGATTATCCTTAATTCTTCATTCATAAAGTTTTTGTATAGCATTAAATTTTCAAAAGTCTTCATTTAATTTAAGTTATGCACTTAACAGTGATGATAGAACATCTATGAGGGGAATGATATTTTTACAGATAATGCACCCATATTAAGGTAACAAACAAAAGTTAAACAAAATTGCATAAATTGATTCACATTAGTGGAGTGAAGTTGGAGGAATTAAACAATGAAAATTTTTCTGTAGTTTTGAAACTTAGAAATTTTGTTTGGAAGCAAATAGTTTTAATACAATAAATGTGTTTAAAAAGGACAAATAAGCAATGCTTTATTTTTCCAAGTTAAAGAACAAAATGAAAGTAATCCAGTATAATCATTTTTAAAGGTTTTAAGTGGTAACAATGTTAGCATAAAATAAAGAGAAACATATTTCATCTAATAAAATAATGTTTTTATGAATTAATATTTTTGGAAAATTATTTCATAAATATTGCTATGCATCGATATTTTCCAATGTATTAAGAATTTGTATTGTAAAACAAGAAAGAACGTTTTTTGTAGAAAGGCGAGCGAGTTTTTAGAAGATTGCAAAATTTTCACATTGCCTTTATTGTGTCACCTTGGTGAGGAACCCTCAACCTACTGAGGAAAAGCTACATGGTTAGATCTCCAGTGATGGCGTATTTCTTACACAAGTGTATTCAGGGGGGAAAAATGTCATAAATAAGTAAATCCTTCACAAATGTTGCAAAGGTCCTATTATTACATTTCAAAGTATTTGGAATAGTCCTACCATAGCAAAATGCAAAGGATTACACTTCAGAAAAACGTTACACACTGCAGTTAAAGGGTTAACGACGTTCTTCCGACATGCACCAGAATGGTGTTTTTGTGCAAGGTTGTTATTTTGATTTTATAAAAGGATGCAGTGTAAGATCATAGCCTTTTCACTCCGTTCTAAACAGTATCACAAGTAAAGGCATATTAATGAATGAGTGGAGTGTATATCTTTAATTCTTTTGTTTTATTTGAATACAATTGTTCTAAACTGTTTCATGACTAATAGGCATGATGCAGTAGCCTGGAGGGTGGGGGCACCACTTTAGTTGACATTGTCACTTGATCTTGGCTAAAAATTACTAGGTTAGTTACCAATAGTTTTCAGTGGCTTCAAAGTGGAAAGTTAAAAAAAAAAATTACAAGTAAATTAGTCATGTGGGAAATCAGGAAATTATACGAATGTTATGGGAATTGATTGATCTGCCAAATATATACATTGAAAAAACACACATACTACAAATAAGTTGATAAAATTTGAGAAGACAATGATCTATACTAAATTGATGCATAGTTTAACAAAGAATACATACTTAATCTTCAAACTGAAGCTTTAAAACTTCACCTGCTTCAGAAATATTCAAACAAACTGTTTTACCACAAGTACACAAGTCTGTGCACTTAACATTATGTTTCTTACAGCTACAACGCATAGACCGACAGTTTGTTCGGCACTGACATCCAACTAGAATTTTCTGTAAAGAAATCAATAAATAATAAAACTAAAGAAAAAACAATACTAAAAAATAAAATTAATAATAATTAGAAAATATAAATCATTATATTATCATACATTAGATGTACTCCACCTGTAAACCCTAGATTGTAGAGGAGAAAAAAGTCATTTTTTAAAATTAAAAATTAAAGAATTAATGTATATCTTTCACAATAATAAAAAACACTTCTATGAAGCAAGAAAATTTGATATAAATATAAAAGTTAAAATGTTAGAGCTGAAAAGAAAATATCAAGAGCACAATTGCAGCATAGTAAAGTTTAAGATACAAAGTAAGTATACCTGCATGTTGTAGATTTCAAACAAAACTATAGCATCTTAAAAAAAAAATTACATTGCTTGTATTCATGTTTTGTGAAAAATGTATAGAAATACAAGAAATTAAGATCTCGAAAAGCAATAAATTTGACATTCTTTTACTCACTGGTGAAATAATTATTAACAAAAATTATGCCACATGTTACATTTACAAATAATTCAAGTAAAATAAAATGATAAAAAAAATCAGGGGAGCATGCCGCTTTAACAGAAATTATGCAAATATTTCTACAGATAAACTAACACAAAAAAATTAACATTTTTTAAGGCAGCAGAAAACAAAATTTCATATGCAAATAAACATTCCTCATGTCAAAAAGAGATAACTGCATGCAGAAATTGTGATTTCCTAAAAGCTTTTTTCACTGTCTCAGTAGTAGTAACATGTAATTGCTCCATATTTGTTTCGATAAAAGATGATTTACAGGAATCCATCGCTCATCAAACAATCAGGAGTCTTGAACCATGGCAAATACAAAGAAGTGTAGTGGACACTATTGGAACAGTAGGAAGTCATGGAATCAGTTTTAGGAACTAGGAAAAGTTAAATGTCGACGAGGGCAAAGTCATCCCTGTACTATAAGAGCAATCAATGATCAATATACCTCCTACTAATAGCTAGCTTATCTAGACTAAGAATTTTGGCAATAGGACAGAGGGAGTTAAGCCAAACAGTCTGAAACAAGCTTCATCAGGGTGGTCTATAAGGAAGTAGGTCAATGTGTGCATTATGTAGACACAACACAACTTAATTGTTTACAGATGAGTCCCGATTCAGTCTGGAGTGTGACACTTCGCATACTCCACCATGGAGGGAAAGAGGCACTCAAAATCATTCCACATTCGTTCAAAAAAGATCCCAGTCTTATCAATAACCTCAGTGCATCTGAGGCAACAAGTATGCAGCAGACTTTGCTGTTTGAGAGAACCATACACCACATATCAAACATCCTGTAACTGTATCAAACTATATTTCCCCCCTCATTTACATGAAACCTAATTAATAGCACAAAGCATCTTTTCACATTCTTTCTATCATTTCGAAAAATTAATGCTCCCTACAATTTTTTTAAACATATTTTCTGAATGACATTTCAAGGCTGTCTTTGCCAAATTTAATATTAAAGTCCAGCTTTTATTGAAAATTTGGAGCATTGTAATTGTTTAACATAATGTATTTTTAAAAGTTCTAAATATTTCGTAATTTTTTACTTTAACACGTAGAATAAGAGCTCATTTACCTCTATAGGATAGAAAACGAAATATGGAACACTTTATACCACAAAAAATGGGTCAACTAAGATAAAAATGTAATGAAATATGCTGCTTTTTACAGGATCCCGAACTCAGAATGTAATTTTAAATTTTGGAGTTAAAGAAATGCCCCAAATTTTCAGTTATATTATTTATGTGAAGGCAGCTTTAATACATATGCACTTTCCCTTTTATCTTTATGCATGGCTGTCTAGCATAGTTTTCTTCATTTTGCTTGCTTTTCTAATTGTTTTGAGAAGTGTGTTTCTATTTACATACCACAATTGCAACTAACCCAGAGTCCACATGTTACTGCAATTTCTCTGTGATATTTAGCAATTTGACATTATGGAGAGTGAAGTCTTATCATAACATATATAAAAAATTATCACAAGTTAATCTTCATTTAAAAAGATGAGTGAGTTAAGTAAATAAATAATTTCAGGAAATTCAAGGAAAGTAGATTATATATATATATCCCAAATATTAAAGTTAAGTAACTCACAGAATCACTAAATTATTTTTTTGAGTTAGTACATTTAAAAGTGACATTTTATTAAAAAGAGCAATTTCATGAATTATGAATCATGAGTAATGATTTATAAATGCTATGCACATCAACGTAGGATACCCATTTCTTATTCAATCGCTATATGCTAAAAAATTTATTGCCTGATTGAGTATAGAAAAAAATTATTTTGCTTGCGCATTACACTTGAAGTTTTGAAAAATAGAGAAAATTTTCTATTTGTGTCAATTATTAGTAATGTAATGCTGTTGTTCTCAATTTGAAGTATGTACAAAAAATCTTGAAGGACTCTCCCCCCCCCCTTTTGTTGTAAAAATGAGCAATATCTCAATTATACTTTCAAATTAAGTTTTGTATTTTTAACATTTGCTCAGAATATTGTGGCCCTATTACTAAGCTTAGTTCATGAAAATAATTTAATACTTTTATTCAAACAATGTACTTAAATTTTCAGAAAATTTGGGTATCGGGAGTCACCCTAGAGATGCTTTCTCTTGCCTCAGTACAAAAACATTTTCAGAATACTACTGTTTTAGGATTGAAAAAGCATTCCATTGGTTGGATGTGATGGGGAAGCTTTGGAAATCTGTATCCAAGTTGTTTTAATAACATTGAAGGATAAATGATGCAATCGATACCATGGATCATATCAAAATGAAGTAATTGATCAGTCAAGACTTCAAACGATTACTGGCTAATAATAACGTTCGTAGGAAGACCAATGACACGGCTAGTAAGAATGAAAGAAGCTGGGGATAAAATCAAAACATGTGAATTTAAAGTATTTACTGTTCATGCAAAAACTCAGAAAACTTTTTAAATTAGCAAATTCTTCCCCACCCACACCAAATACACAATCCCATCTTTAATAAACAATCCTTAACAAATGAAAATATTTTTCACAATCCCATTTTTTTTTAAAGAAAATAATGTTCTTTGAAATTATATTTCTGAGAAAATTTAGTAAAATGAAGATTGAAAGGTGGAGTATCACTAGCAACTTACATGTTTGATCTTAGCTTATCTTTTACATAAATAGCCTTTGACATGTGTCATATTCAGATCCCATGGAAGCAAAGACATCCCTCGAAAATTCAACAAGTTATTTTGTCATTCAGTCAATATCAGTATAGATGATTAATAGGCACCATAATAATTATTGTAAACTAAAAAAGTCCTATCATCACAACTCAGTGATCATTTGGAGTTTCAGATAATGATTTCTAAAGCTTTCTCTTCACATTCAAGCATTGGAACGCTGTGTCAACCAAAAGACAAGAAATACTTGGAAAAATGAGTAATGTTAAAATAAAATACTGCACCAACAGGAATGACTTTTTTTATCAAGACCAATGCCTGATATTTTAAAAGAATCTGACTTTTAAAATACATTATTAGAATAAAAAATATAGAACAAATTCATAAACTATGCTAAATAATAGGTCCACATCTAGTGTAAAATATTCAAAATGTAAACTATGTTCACAATTTATTAAGTTTTGTTTGTCAAAGAAAATGTAAACTTGAATAAAATTGTGAAATATTACTAATTTGACAAAAAAAAAAAAACTTTTTCAGCTTTGGCATGGAAAAAAAAATTCCTTTGAATTTACAGGTTTTAATTTTCTCTCTCTCTTTTGCTGATACCTCATCTCAAACTTCATATTTAGAGCAATACAATTACAACAGCGGTAAGCTAAATAGTCAATAAAAAAATAGTGAAATTTTCTTCTTTTTCTAAACTTTGTGATGTTGAAGCCGATGTATTTCAACTGAAATTTTTTGACCCACTCTAACACACATCCAAATCTGAATGTGATTATAAAAGTTTCCAATATATAACATAAAAAATTTGATAATTTTCCAAATAAAGGAATTGCCTCCTTATAGTATATATAAAAAAGGAACTTAAATGTTCCACAAGTACTTACTTTTTTAGGAGAAGAGTCTGAAGAATCGCCATTCAATGAAGTCTATAAAATAAGTGATAAAGATATAAAAACATTGCAAACTGAAAAAAAAAACAAATACATATAAGATCCAACTTTTAAAGCCTTTGTTTTTTCATCGGTTTGTACTACTTTCATACAGAGAGAAAGGATTCATTTTTGACTATTTCAATAACTAGTTTGTAACATATAACATAACTATAACATTTATAACTTGTTGTGTATCCAGCAGTGATGAAAACAATAAACATTCTATCTAGCAATTCCCTTCCCATACAAGATTAAAATTTTCTTAGAATCTTAAAACTATTTTGCATAATTTCTCTATAAATGTAGCAACTCTTTAAAATATTACCCAAATTTAATTGCATGTTGTAAAATTAAGATATGTATAATTATATCTATCTAACACCACATAATTGAGCTGCAATTTTAATTTCATTAAGTAAAAAACAAATTTGACCTATCAGGAATGGTACCATATTGGGGACCCAAGTCTTCAAAGGAAAATGAAGTTGTTTAGTAAAATTTAATAAGCACATAAGGAGAGGATCAATTTATTTCTTACTTTCCAAATTATTCTTGACCTTCAGTAAATACATTGGAACTGTAGAAATCACTTGAGAAATCTGAAATCTTTAGTAAGATTGGATAAATGGTGCATATTTAATTTAATGCAAGGGGAAAATGTCTGATGGAATAGAAAGATGGGTTAGAAAACCAAGGGCCTAAAAAGACTATCCATTTGGAGAAAAATCATTTAAAAATATAATTTTTATTTCACACAATAGTTTTAAAGCTTTTTAAAATGCTGTTTCATTTTGATACTCAAATTAAAAAAGATTAATGAGATGTCAAATCACGTGAGAGTGCATTTTCTTTAAAAATATATGGGATGATGAAATTAATAATGTGTAATAAGCCTTTTATTCCAATACTGTTGCAAAGTATTACAGGAAAATGCCTCACTAGATTGATAAATTGATATTTATATAAAAGTATGTCTAGAAGTTCAATTAGAAGAAATTCCATGAGAAAGTAAATATTTTCTGTAATTCGTATCTCATGTATATACATCCCCATAACATTTGATATAATAATAATAAATACTTTAAATTTCTTTGATATTTTGAAGGTGAATGCTGAGAAAAGTATGTTGATCAAATTCGTTTTAGAATTAATTCTGAAATGCCTGGACATTTTGCACTAAACAGCGATAAAAACGTTTTATAGATGCAGTAGATATATATTTATTTTGGGTGCCTACAGATATTTTACAAGAATTGAGAATCAATTTCATAAATTATTTAAAGACAGTTGAGAAGAAACTTGGATTAATGTCACATACATATTAAAAGTAATAGGACAACACTAAGATCCGAGGGGGAAAGATCATGGTTTGTTAATACTTCACATTGCCGCACCTATTTCTGTAACGCTAAGTAAAAAATATTCAGGGAATATCAATTCGGCTAATCATTTTTTACTGTTAACTATTGTGATAGCAGAACTGTAGGTAACATTATGTGATTTTGGTATTTAAACTAAATTCTAAAATACCAGCTCTACATCCTCCTAATCTGGAAGGCAGATTGGGTTTGGACAAGATTAAAAAGATATTGGACAATTCCAATAAATAGAAGTTGACAAACTCAAGCCTATTTTATCAGGTAATCTCGGCTGAATATAAAGAAAAACAAAATGGAAGACATAAAGCTGCCATAACATTCAAACTTGTCTTTTCCACTGGGGATGAAAAAAGAAAGGAGACAAAAACACAAATACATCCTCCATGTAATATATATTGAGTAATTCATGGACAAGGGAAAAAACTCAGTTTATTCAAAGAAGCAATGAAAGGCTTCCTAATTACTTTACAATTGATGCACACTTCAGAAGTCAAATGTTTTGGAAATGGAATTATAACTCAGTATTTTGCGGTGGTGAGTTAGAAAGCACATGATTCAAGTCCCTCTTTTTTGTATAGATTAATGGTTCTTTAGTCTTTTTACTCATTTTAAATCTTACATTCTCCACTACAGAGTTAAAATGCGATCAATAATGCTCTGCATACCTTTTGTAACATATGAAACAACGATATTATCTGCCAACTAAGTTTTGTTATTCATTAAGAGATTCCTTTACTGCCCTACAGTCATGATATGTTAAATACTCTGAACACTTATTCTATACCATTAAAAATATTAAAGGAAAAAGACATGGTAGATAAGAATGAATATATTTCAAAAGAAGGTAAAAAAAAAAACACATTCTAGAAAAAATAAAAATTTTAAAACAATGAGTACAATATGAGCCTCACACTTTCTTCATGACTCCTCTTTTTGGCAGGTTTCTGATATTTTCTCTTGCGTATCTTTTCTAGCGGCGTTAAACGCCAGTCAGGGTCTTTTGCATCATATCCGAAGGACTCATCACCAGTGTCACTCAAAAATTCTTCCACCATACTTATACTTTTGTTATCCTGAAAAAAGAACATGTAATGTCTCTTGTCCTACATTCTTGATTAAAAAACTCACTCTCTTAAGGACTAAAAACAAAGGAACTACTTATCAGTAAATAAAACCTGCAGCACATTTACAGAAAAGTTATCAATGTTTATGGTTTACATTATTATGGACAGTAAGAACTTTAGGTAGGAGTCATTCCATGTACAGGTGACCAATTTTACAGTATTTTTTAACTTAAATTATTTTATTTTCTTACACTTGTTTGATGACCAAATGTAAGTTTGAAACTAAAACATTAATTAACTGTTGTCCTTCTTGAGAAGCAAAGGTTTGAAATTTAAAAAAATAATAATAATCTAACTTAAATGTGCACATGTTTAAATTCAGTCCAGAATTAAGCTATGTAATAAACAAAAGTATTCTTTTCTTTATCAAACCACAAGCTTTAAAATGGTATTTATTACACAGTTAATTACTTCTCCTTTAAATTTTAAAACTTAAATAATATTAAAACACAAATTTTTTTTTCAAAAAAATGAAACAAAAAATTTGTACATGGGCTCTTAAAAAAATCACAAAGGTAGAAAGAATTAGATTTCTGTCTGCCTTTGAATGGGCCAGGTAGTCCTTTTACACAGTCACTAGTACTAATACTGTCAAAATAGTATGTTTGATGTTTTGACTTACAAGGGGAGGGCACAACATGGGAAATTCATTTGGGGACGAGACTTGTAGTACTCCTTTAGGGTGTTCAATCATCAATATAATGGCGCCGAATGGGCAGCCAATTTGGTTAAAATAGCCTTTGAAATTTATACTTAGCTTACATACAAATAAGTTAAATCTAGCTCCAGTGGTGTAATGGTTAAAGAGTTAAAATACCTGCATACCTCACGGATGCTCAGGGTTCAAGTCACATAAGAGTTTTTTTAAAAAAATTTATTAAATATTTTATATAAATATAGTAGCAAATTTTACTTTTTAAAATACAAAATAATTATAGGAAATACCATTTCATATTTAATAGCCTATGTTTAAAATTTTTTAATTGTAAATATTAGCAAATTAAAAGGGGGAAATAGTCGCATCTTCGACTCGAAGTACGTACACCTGCGTGGTACCGCCTAAGCCACTGCACCATTGGATGAAACTTATTTATATTCTTGACTATTTTCCCAGAACTAACTGCCCATTCGGCGCTTTTATATTGAGGGTTGAACACCCACCCTAAAGGAGTTTTACTATTACACAAAGTCTTTCCCATGTCGGGCCCTCCCATTGTTAATGCAATAAAACAGACTGAACGACTTGTTTTTACATCAAATTAATTTTTTCTTTTAATTTTGGTATAATATTAGTGAGATTTTCATCATAATGACTGCCACAGAATAGAAGGTTTTGGCAAATTTAACATATTGCTACAATCCATATAACAAATCAAGTATCCAAAGAAATTTAGGTGTGCTATTTTCAGTCAAAAATTAAACCTTACATAAAGATATGCGATAGTATCAGAAAACAACTGTCAAGAGAAGAAAGAAAACAAAGTGAAGCACACTGACCTAGGCCAGAAAATGAGAGGGGGAGAAAAATGAATTTTCAATTCAACTACTGCAAAGTAAGGCAAGAGAACAAATTGTAACAAAAGTTGATACATGAAATAACTGCAAATGGCCATACTTACATAATAAAAAAAAATTAAATGTTAGCTGCAACAAATGCTCTTGAAAAATATTCAAAATTATAGATAGTTAAAAAATAAGCTTTCATGTGAATATTTTTTTTCTAACCATTTTAATTTGCTGTAATATTGTAAGCAAAGGGGATAACGGCTAAATTCATAATGTAAAACAGAAAATGATTAAACATTAATGTTAAGAGAGTTTAAATTATTGATTAAAACCAAATATATACATATATATTAAATCTTTTTATTTTGTAGAGGTCAATTTCCTTGCTGAAAAATATGCCATGCAATTAAGAATATTATTTTCACTCTATGAACTCATTGAGATTCAACACTGAGATTTTAAAAAGTTCATAAAAACAGGATTTGTATAATTTTTTTTAAAAAATCTTTTACACTAATCTTTTGAATTAAAATTCTAAGAGTTTAATTTAATTTTAAATTTAAGAACCAAATTCCTCATGTGATACATATAAAGGCTATGATATTCTGTATGAGCAAAATGGTACTATTTTTTTAAATCTATATACCGGATATATCATTAATAACCAGTAAACCAATATTTTTAACAACAATCATGCAAACAACTTAGAAGAAACTTTGTATTAAATGACACAAATTGTGTAGACTATATTTCATCAATCATTTAAAAAATTAATATTTAAAGATAGAAATTGTTTTAGATCTTCATGTATCATAAAACCAATATCAGAGAAACAATATATGCAGAGTAACTAAAATAAAGTAAATTTTAAAAGTTTGCTTAAAAGAGAATGCATGTAATTTTCACAATGTTACATTTAGTTTAAAAATATACTAGGAAAATTAAGAGATCAACACAATCAGAATAAAAAAAAAATGCACAGTTAATGTGAATTATTTTAGTTGTGCATCAAGATACACCAAAAATATTTTGCCCTTACTTCCAAAGATGATGTAGATGTTAGAGCAACTGATGGGTTGTTTGTTAAATTTCCCAGCCATGTAGCTTTCTTGCCTTTTTTGGCTTGGAATAGTTGCTACGAGATTTGTAAAAAAATTCAGTTCTCAAGAGTTATACAAAAAGAAATTTATAAGCATATTGTTAAAAATACTTTCAAATTTATGCAAGTTTTCTTATAAAATCTAATCTCATTCTAAGTTATCAACAAAATAAATAAAACAAAAGAAATTATAAACTTAATCTAAATGTTTGCTGAAAAAGGGGAATCAAAAATAGCTTAAATAACCTTAAAAATAAAAATATCATACATTAATAAGAGAAAAGCAAATATGAATTTTAAACAAAACTCTAAAATAGCAAAAATTTATTTTTATTATGCAAATTAAATGTTACATACATACAAATTTTTTAGAAATAATAATTAAAATTTCATATTTTTTGTTATTTGCTTTGGCAACAATTCTAATTTTGTCTTGTTACTTTTTTATTTTTCTTTAAAAATTATAAGAGGAAATATATTTCTCATAACATTTGGATCCCACAATCACAAGATGAAGGGTAAAATGGAGATTAAAGATGTAAATGCACACATGATCACTGATATTTTTAAAATCCATAATCATACATTTTTTATGATTTATAAGTTTGATTATTGACTTTTAATGTAGTAATAAACCATTTACTAATTAAAAATTAATATTCATCACTAATATAAATTTCTAATCTGTAGAATCAATAATTGTTTAATTTTAATAGATACAGCTACAATAGCTATAACTAAAAATTAATAGGAATAATTAAAGTAATGTAGCAGACCTGCATGAAATGCCAAAAGAAACTTCACATTCCTTTTAGTTTTCCCACTTTTAATCATATGAAATTAATTTTTTTTAGTAATAATTTTTTAAAACTTGATAAAACTTTCATACATTCATTATTTTATTTCATACAATACAAGCTACTTGAATTAATTAATTATTAGTTAAAAAAGTAAAACGGACTACTCATAATTTTTCTCCCCTTTTAGTCACAGTTTGATAAGTAGATTGATAATTAAAATTAAAAACCAGTTTACGGCCCCAGTGGACAAATTGCTTTCAACTTTCCAATATTTTCCTTACTAATGAAGACTTAATGGATTTAGGGTAAATAACAGAAATATTTAAACTGAAGTTTTTATGTTGGTTATTTTTTTAAATTGTTCAGAAAAGAGAAATAATTATCTATAATTTGTTTTTTAAAAAGAACAGAAAAAAGCTTAAAAGTGTCCACATTTAAGCATATTCTTACCAAATTTGAAATGTAAGTATAATTTAACTATGAAAAATCATTTGAGGTAGTAGTGCCACCAATAAAAGTTACATTGAGGGAGAAGAAATGGAAGTTTCTAAGCCCCTCAGTTGTTTTCCTGATTTTTTTGCAAGTAAAATTACAACATGTCACATCTAACAAGGAATCAATATAGCCAATATATGATCTTAATTTAGGAAGAATAGTAGCTTAATGATTGTGGTTTATACTGAGAAGTTGCTGCTCATATTGGAAGAAATACAGCCACAGTGATGTGAATGGAAATTGTGGGTGCAGGGCAGATAGATAACCCAACAGGAAGGATTTACTATTTTCACATGTATAAACTGACATATTCCAAGAACATCCAAACCTTCTTTCAATGATGAGGTGTGCTAAAATAGTTACAGCCAGCTGCAACAAAACACTGATTTCTTCATATTACATAGAACAAATGAGGCTGAAATTTCAATTATAACACTTGCTACTTTCTGTATAAATATATTAAATATTTAATAAATTTGCTTTTATATCTCTGTGTTTATGGTGTTGTATTTTGGATGGTTACAGTATACATAGGTGATAAGAAAGAGTTTAAAACGAATCTATATTCAAAGATCAGATACAAATTCTGTGATCGGTTTTAATTTATACAGAAACTTTAGTAATATCTGTGTCAAAGAAAACTATTGCTTAAATTCAACTTCTGCTGTAATATCTCATTCATGTACAAATACACAAAAATGTTCATAACTGTCGAAAATTTATGTACCAAATTAAAAAAAAGAAAACAGAGGTAAACAAACAGAAGAATGGAAATTATTTCAATTTTAAAATAAAATAATCAAAATTGTTCTTGTTCACATTGAATTTAATATTACATTCAATCTTAAATGCAAAAGATAAAAATTTCGCAAATACAACTAAGTTTCTCAATGAAAGTAAAACACAAAATCATTGTCTTTATTTGTCTTATGCACTGTTATAATATGTACACACAAAATCGTAAGTAAAGGAGAAAACAGTAAAGACATATTAAAAAAATAGTTAATATAACTTATGTATGTCTAAAAAAAGGATCACTTTAAGAGTACCTGTTTGGTAATATTTACAAAAAATACATACATTTAGAGAAACATACAGCCAAACTAAATCTAATCACTTTATATTTTTCTATATAGTTCATACCTACACACTAATTAATATTTTGATGTCAATAGCTTTTATGAAATAATAACTTCACAATTTAATAAAAACACTAATGTTTGAATGAAATAAAAATAAATATTGAAAGCTTTTGCTACTTTTTTTTTTAAATTACAGCTAAAGTCAACACACATACTTGTTGCAACATAGAGACTTGTTTGCACTTGTTATCATAGTCTTCATGGATATACTGCAATCTTTCGATTTCTTTTTCCTAAGGAAACAATAATTTCATGAACACAGGATAAGAAAGAAATGGTTTTGCCTATATTTCAAACCATTTCATTACACTTATTGGAAGAAAAATAGCTACATTATAAATGTGCATTATGTTTTAATGACAAAACTCTATAAAACTCTCTCATTTTAAAAGGAATATTAAAATAATGAAACTCATTAAAAAGTAAAGCCTAAAAAAATACAAAATGTGAAACAAGTTAACGATTGTGGTTACATTTACTGATAGTACACAGTTTAAATTACTGACATAGTAGTGTAAGAAAAATAACTTTCTTTTTAGCTATGTAAAATAATTCAAGAACAAAATTTAAAATCGAATTGAGCTAATAATACATTTGAGAAAAGAACTCATAGGAAATTCTTTTATATCAACTTAATTTATAAAAACTCACACAGATAGTTAATTTAAAGACATATATACAGTAAAAAACAAGAAAGTAATGACTTTACAGTCAAAATACTTTTATAAAAAATACAGTGAAATTATAATTAAAAAAAATTACACATACAGAATTTAACAATCAAGTAAAGAGAATTTGACGTCAACTAAGTGATATCCTTCAATATTACATGGATGCCTCAAAATTTTCAGACCTTTTCATTGTGCACACAGTTTGAAGGCTTTACAGATAATAGAATATATGCACAAACATCACATCAAATTTTAAAGATAAAGCAGCCCCTTTTCTGATGAGAAATGTATTAAGTGACACAAACAACCCATTATTAATTTATTTTTCACCTTGTATTACTGTAGAATTAACCACCATTATTGAAGCTAAATGTTCAAAACGTATTTCAAATTTTAGAATTCATCTAATGAAGTCCACAATTATTTCTGGCTTTTCAAAAAAGGCCCCTTTGAATTAAGACATTTTGCAGGATTAATACAGCCATCAGAAGTTGCAATAAAAAATACCTTGTTTCGTGCATTTAATCATACGCTTTTGTAAAACAGGAGTTAGTTCATTAATCACAGTGGACATTTAGACAAGGTGGTAAATAGAACAATCAATGAAAACAACTCATATAATGCGTTAAGAATAGAAACACATGCAAAACACTAAATGAGTTGAACTCTAGAAAGAAAAAGTAAAAATGCTTTGCTTAATGGAACTACAACTACAAATGGGTTAAGAACTAGCTAACAAAATATGATATGCAGGAGGAAGGACTACCTACATGATTTATTTAAACCTAATGACATGAGTGAATGTTTATTAATGTTGCCCTACAAAGCAACACGAGATCTATTGGTGATGGACTTCATAATATTTAACCTCAGTCAAGTGACAAGGACGGCACTCAAACCAGCAATCCCTCTTCAAACTTTCCCTCCACCACTTTCAATTCAAATAACAAAATTGTACTCATCTTTTATGAATCAAGTAATCGTTTTTAAAAATTTTTTTTAGTTATATAAGACAGTACCTGCATTTCAATTCTTTCAGCCAAAGTTGGATCACCACCAGAAGCAAGTGAGGATTTATTATTTAACTGAATTTCAGCAAGAAGACTCATTATCTAAAAGAAATTACCAAAACTAAATATAAAATAAAATGCTTTAAAAAAAAAGGTCAAAATAGAAAATTAATTACTAAAAATGATTTTGGATTTTTTAAAGAAAATATCATTTTACAGCTACAAATATCTATAATTAAATTTAGAAGGGAAAAAATTTAAGGAATTTATAAGTACTAATTATTGTGTTAGAAAGACTAATTAGAAGAAAAACTAATCTTCTAAGTAAAATTGTAGTAAAGAACTGTTAACATTACAGAAAGTTTTCATATTTTCTTATTCACATCTAGTGCATGCACACAAACACATAATTTGAATTGAAACAGTAAGAAATATTTATAATGTGTAACTAACTTTATTCTCATAATCATATTTTATAGCAGCTATTTTTTCTTCTTGTTCCAGTTCCCAAGTTGTAAAATTTTCTTTTAAATTCTTGATATCTTGGTTCAGATTCTTGATTTTTTCTTCGCTGTGCTCAGAAATAGATTGCTCTTTCTTCAATTGTTCATTCTGTTTTCCCAATTCGATTTCAGCAGAAACACACTATAAGAAAATTTTAGAAAAAGCTAATTTGAAAAAGAAATAATCAAAAAGAAAATCATTTTTTAAATATTTTCTCAAATCTGATTACCATATTTCATAATTTTCAAGTTCTGTTTTCACAAGTTAGTATTTTAAAATTACAAAACCACTGAAATATGTTAAATTTTCAAAACAAGACTTATTAGCCTCTTAATAAGTTCTTATAAAATTCAACAATTTATTTCTAAATGCTTTGTTCAACACTATCATTTCAATATGCCCAAAGTACCAGTATTAAAATTAGAATAATGAGTCTTTCCAATTATATATTTAATTTAGTATTTTCCCCCAAGTGATAATATGGCTTTTTTTACTTCATGATTTACTTTCTAAAACGTCATAGCAGATACAGAAGGTATGAGAACACCTATAGAAATAGTGCAAATTTTTAAGATAATGTGTCACTGTTTGATGAAGATATGAAGAAACAACCTAATATCAGTAGAACAGTTACATATAAAACATCATTGTGTTGCAATATTGTCAGATGTCAGCAATTTGCAAAGGCCTCAATGTGTATAACAACTAAAATTGTGATTGTGGCAAGATGAACTGTGTCTAAAATTATGACTATGTATCAAAGATAATGAATTCTTGCTAAATATGGAAACTGCAGATAAAGAAATTGTCAAACAAAGAACAGTGTATAATAACGTGAACTATTAGGTAAAAACATCAATCCACAGCTCAGTAATAACAGAATACACATAGGTATAGAAGCTCCCATTTCATGCAGAACAATTCTCAGCAGACCATTTTGCAAAGTGCAAACACCTCATTATTTATATCAACATCAAAAAATGCATACAATGGTGCTAAGGGCTTCATAACCGAAACCATGATTATTGGATTTTTGTCCTGCATAAGTATTTCATCCAAAATGCTAGGTACCAATGAATTAGCATGGATGAGGATCGATAGTGTTGGATGTATTTGTCATTCTTTAGCACTAATAAATCATTCTGAAGGCTTAGGTAAAAGCTTAAAACTATTTGAATATACTCCAGGATACTTTCATTCAATGATGCAGACTAGGTGCTTGGTAGCCTATAGCAGATGGTAGAATTTTCAGTGGCACTCTACACCACACTACCAATTTGTAATTTTTAGTTGAAGTTGATAATTTTGAAATGGAGCTTATTGAGCTAAATTTTTTAGAATTATGGAAAGCACAATTTACAAAATTATGACTCTTTTGCAAAACTGACAAATATTTTAAATTGTTGGATGTCATTGCTGGAGAAATTAATTGTTTGAAAGAGATTGCATGCCCCCCCCCCCCCGTATTCCTCTGCTTTTCGTGTTCGGTTCTACATATCTATGAGAATAAGTCTTTTCTCATATGAAAAATAATTTGAGTACAGCAAAGTTGTTTAACAATTGAATGTTTAGAATTGTGTTTATGGAAACTCACAAATTATATGCTTGATATTGTGATTTGAAGTAAAGCGATTCAGGGACAAGGTTTGTTTTAAAACTAAATTGAAGGAATACTTAATTTTATGCTTTTTATTTATTTTAATAAATATGTTTAAAAGATTCATAATATATGTACAATTTTAACATTTTATTAGATGGAATATTTTATGCATCTTATTTTTTATGTCAATAAACATCTTTAAATGATGCAAAATTATTTAATAAAACAGTAAATCTGTATTCTCTAACTCTGCATGCTTTGCCAAGAGAATTGAATTGTTTCCAATATTTCCCATGGTGTAGTCATATAGGTCTACATTTTTTTTATCTTAGAAAGTGGGTGGTAGTCTCCATCCCACCCCATATTAATTTTTCCTGCTACATCCGTTTAATATTTTTGATGAAAAATATACTAATAATAAATTACTCAAATAGTTGGTTAAGTATATTCATCTTGAAATCTGCTGCAATACTGATTTAAATGAAAAGTAGCTAAAAGGTAAAGACTGCAAAATATATGCTTGAATAAAAATGAAGTTTCATTGAAATTCATGCAATGAAGCAAGAAGATTTAAGTATGTAAATTAGGAATACACAGTACAATAAACCTTTACAACCTATTAAACCAGACATTACTTAATCCTGATAGTGTTATTAAAAAAAAAATTCATACCTAACAAATACAAACCCATCATGTTCCTGAACTAATACTAATCATGAATGTAATGCATTGATTTCAATTGTCTAGTGGAACTACCCACCATTTCGTTTCATCTTATAAAAAATATATATGTTCTTTTTATGGTTTATTTTGTTAAATATCGACAATCCAGAGCCCCATTAGTCTGGATTATAAGTACACTGGTGTCCAAATGTTAAGCATAAATCGTTAAATGCGAAAAACATGGAGTAAATGTTTGTAAAATTATTCCAAATTTCTTGAGGATATTAATTGGGTGAAGAAGAAACATTGGGTTTATGCAAAACTTTTCAGTCGACTACGTCCTGCGCGAAACACTGGCGCATGTCGGAACGCGGAGAAACTGATTCACGCAGCATAGGCAGTTCAGACAAGTTTCGTGCAACTGCTGTGTGAAGGAAAGTTGTTAACTATCAAACAAGGTGAATGATGGCACAAAGACGCCAATTGGACATGTTTACAAAAGGAAGAATTGTTGGAATGCTGGAATCCTCACGATCACAAGCCGAAGTGTCTCGAATTCTGAATGTGAACCTGTCTGTGATCTCAAGACTGTGGCAGAGGTTTCAAAGAACGGGAGATGTTACCCAACAACCAGTATCAGGTCGACCAAGAGTCACAACCCCTTGCCAAGACCAATATCTGGTAATAAGTGCGCGACGTCAGAGGGGCAGTACTGCCGGAGCACCGGGTTCGGCGCTCACAGTCGCCGCAGGAATATGAATTTCGAGACAAACTGTTTACAGGAGACTCAATCATGCTGGCCTGTACGCCAGAAGACCAGCAGTTTGCATTCCTCTCACGTCTGCACGTAAATGCGCTTGTTTGAAACATGAACTTAGGAGTGTGGGAGAGTGGGCCAATGTGATGTTCAGTGACGAATTCCGGTTTAGTCTGAGTAGTGATTCTCGGCGGGTAACAATATGGAGAGAACGTGGAACACGTTTTGAACAAAGAAACATAACGGAAAGACGTCATTTTCCATCAAGGGGAGTAATGGTATGGGCAGGTATCATGATGGACAGCTGCACAGACCTCCATTTCTTTGACACGGGGTCCGTGACTGCTCAAAGATTCAGAGACGAAGTTCTTGAGCCTTATGTTCGCTTGTTTCGAGGTGCTGACGGTCCTGACTTCATATTCATGGATGATAATGTGCCATGTTACCGAGCAGTGCTGATTGATGACTTCCTTGAAACGGAAAACACCCAGCGCATGTCGTGGCCTGTGAACTCCCCTGATTTAAATCCTATCGAGCATGTATGGAATATGCTCGGGAGACAAATTGCAGCCCTTTCGCACACACCAAGATCCGTTACAGAACTGAAGAGAGCTCTCCAAGAAGCTTGGAACCGTTTGAGCCCACAACTCATTCCTCATCTCATAGCAAGGATGGTAAATCGGTGTGCAGCGTGCCTGGCTGTCAGGGATGACCACACCCCTTATTAAACTGCAGCATCAGTATTTTATTTAATGTTTTCTTTCATTTTTCGTTAAAGTGTGAATGCTTGCTATGCTCAGTTTTCTTTCAAACTGCTACTTTGGATAAAAAAAATAATTACTATCATTCTAATGATTTGCTTCCTTATTTTATAATCATTTTACACTCGCATATCACGTTTCCCGCCATTCTGATTTACAGTTCCTTCTTTATTCACATAATTATCAATTATGCTTAACTTTTAGACACCAGCGTATATTCTACAGTTAATAGCTGCATTAAGATAGCTAAAATCTTATGGTTTTTAATTATTACACAATAAAATGTATGAGTAAACTGTTTGCTTCAAACTTACAAAGTTAAAAATGTGTACATTAAGCTTGGTGCAATTTTTTAAATTACAATAAAAAAAACTTCAGCACTACTTTATTTATGCCAGGGTACAATGAATGTATGAGTTTTTGAAGTATGTATGAGAACTTTGGGTATCCACCTTTGAATTTAATTTTTAGTTCTTTAAGTTGCAAGTTTCTCTTCTAAATTAAATAATTTTACTGTGATTACAAGCGAGAAAAGATCCTAAAACTTAATTTGATATATGTATGTTTACAATATCCTTGAATCACTCTTTGAAATCAGTATGTGAAACCTCCAAATATTAGAAGTGAGTGAATTTTTATTTATGATATACATTGCTGATAAATTTGAGAAGTTGCTATGTTCATACTGACCTTGAACTTGGCACAGAAGATTTGCCCAAAATGTGACAAAGACATTTAAATAATTTGAATTTTCATTCAATTAATAGCAGAATTGAACCAGAAGAATTGTATAGAATACCATTACATTATATGTAAGATCTATATATGTATATCTATTTCCAATTGAATTAATGCTGTTTCTAATGTTCACAGTGAATTAATACCATATTAAAAATAGCGTTTCCCTTATATATGAGCACCTACACAACAAATACTCAACAAAGATGGGAATACTAAGTTATTAAGAAAATGGCAAGTATTTACTATCTTTGCATGAACTTAAGTTTAAGAACGGTAGATTGACCCCAAAAATCATTATTCAACACTAAAAACTGGCAGTTTCATTAGCCGAATAATGTAATCTATTCTAATTTTTATATAAAATTGATATTAGTTGTTCTTGAATCAAGCCACCTATTTTTAAGTAACCCTAATTTAGATCTCACTAGTCAAGATGCTGAGCTTTGTTATGTTCTGGCATAACCCCCAAAGTCCGAAATTAACACTACAGGGATTTTAAATCCTTATAAGATTTTGACGTTTAAGTAGATGTACAAGCTATTCAATTAGGTTAAATGTATAGAGTGTTGCTTCTCTGCTTATTTAATTGATTAATGGAAAATAACAATTCTTTGCACGAATAAACGTAACCAAATATACTGCGAGAACAGCAAATGCCAGTTTTTTAAAATCTCCTAATATGTTACAGGCTAACTAGTTCACAAATCAAATATTATCATTTCTATTTTAGGCAGTAATATATTACATAACTAATCCACTATTGCCTACAAATTAAATTAGAGTTACCCTTTTAAATTCTTTTAAGTTGATGAGCAGATCTGTGAATTTGTTGTTTCACAGTTCCTTTCTTTCAACTGAATATGAAATAAAGCATTACCTGCGTTGCTTGATTTTAATTTTGAAAGAATGTACAATGAAAGTTAGTACAGCTATATTTTCTCTCAATTCTAAAAACGTTCCAAAATTTTTTCATTTTTCTCAATAACTTTGTTGAAATAATTTATATAAAATAAAATGCTTTATTTGTCATGATACAGTTTTAAGTACCAGAAGTGAAGTAAGAATTTTTTCTTTATATCTTTGACAAGAGCTACTATCACTTTATCTTAATGTGGTAATAAATTAATTTAAATCTCAAAGAAATACAAAAGAATTCAAAGATAAAAGCATAGTTATCTTTTGCTGTTACAAAGGAATGAAATGCTGGTTAAAAACTGCCAGCTTTCTCTGAAAAAGCACAATTTTCTTAAGGGTCATTTCAATGCTCTTTCTATTTGCTATTAAAAGCTTATAAAATATGTTTTAGTTACTTCTGTGATTGCTTTAAGCACATTTCGTGTTCATTTCAGGAGAGATCCCAAACTAATCCCAAAGTAGACACTCTATATAAGATATCTTCCCATGGCGGTTTATTTATCAATAAATTGGATTATTCCTAGTTCAGAAATATATATAATACTAATACAGTCGACTCTCGATAATTCGCAGTTGGAGGGACCAATGAAAAACTTTGAATTATCAAGAGTTCAAATTATCAAAAGGGTAGAAAAAAATTCCCGAAACTCTAACACATTTAAATTTGAAACTATGAAAAAAAAAACAATTGTACATATGTATAAAATTATTTTAAAGTATTTTTAAGAAGTACATAATATACAGTATAAATATTTTACAGAAGTTAATAGTCCTGTATTAAAAGAACACATTCAATACACAATCCTACGCATCTTTTCTTCACAATAGTGGACCGTCCTTTCTGAACACATGTATAGCAAGGCCACGTGTTGAACGAAAGATATGGACGGCTGACAACGGGTGCAGTTGGTCTATCGTCCACTTAAAGTAATGAAAACAATAAAAATGTCTTTTTGCCTGAGGAATCGGAAAAAAACTTAGAAGATGTAGCAGACAGATGGTCATCAAAGGGACTATGTTATAGGGGAGACATGCAGAAACAACACAACACAAAACTTTTAAGCTCCAACCTGTTTATTACAGGACTGCAGATGACAGCGAGTGTTTGAATTGTCGAGAGTTTTCTTAGATAACTTCGAATGATAGTCTGGCCAGCCACAGATTTTACTTTGAAATATTGAGTGTACCACAACGCGTTGTTTTAGTTCGAAAAATCAAGAGGTTTTTCAAGGGACTAAACATATACTTTGAATTAGCGAGAAGTTCGTATTATTGAAGGTTTGAATTATCGAGAGTTGACTGTATTTACATTGATTTTCAAAAAATTTTGTTAATAAAAAACAATTTAATACTGAAGCAACTATCCTAAGCCAGTCAAATGTTTCAATACAGTAGTATATACAGGATGAATCAATAGAAAGGGGAAAGGAGACTTTTTAAGCAGACAATTTGTTAATAATACAAAGAGCTATGATCTGTTGATCCCTGGACTAGGCCATGGCGATTCACTCAAAATAAATCAATTCTTTAAACTGCTTGGTTTAATAGAAAACTTCTAAAGATATAAGTATCATAAAGTAAAGAAAATTCAAAGTAGTTTTCCCTTTAAATAGTTGCTGTTTTTGCATAATGTTTATTTCCTACATTTAGCTTGAATGTTGATTCATAATTTTTATTGCAACATTTTCTTGTAATTTACACACTATCCAGATATGTATAAATGGTGTTATCATCAGCTCTACTTATTCCCTCTTTTTTTTTTATTTTTTTTAATAAATTTTATATAAAGAAAATGGTTTAAATTTTGAAGACTTCATTTAAAACAATTCTCTTTACAAAGTTTATTGTTTAATTAATATACTATTTGTGAAGCATATTTATAAAAAGATGAATAATGTATTGATTATTTAAATATTGCATTGTGTATAAATTTGAGATCACAATTGGTTAATTTTGGTCAGTAAAATTAGGCATAATTCTCCATATGGAAAAAGAAACACAAATTTATATTTAATTCAAATCACATAAATTGAAAAAGCATTAAAATGTAGCATTTAATTACACAGATTTAACATTAGAAAATCAAAATTTCTCAATTTTAAATTGGGAATTTTATCACTTTATACATCATAGGATTTTTAAAAGATTAGGAAAGTAGCATTTTCTTTAAGTTGCTCTACTTGCATTTGACAGATATGATTGGATTTTTGGTTTTCTTCTTTTAACACTCGATTTTTAACATTTGTCATGAATATGTTTTCATATAAAACCCTCTCCTAAATTAAACATTTTAAATCAACTTTTATAGTAGCTACTGATATTGATAAAACAATCTCATCAGCAATGCATACATGTCTCGACATTTTCAACTTACAAAATGAAAACACATCAACTTAAGAAAACAATATTGACAAGGACAAAATTTGCATTAAACTCAAAGAGAACAAAATTAACTTCAACACGAGAAATTAAATATTTACTCATTAACTTGAGTGAACAACATTGCGCTTACCTCTATGCTGGGACTTCATCTTTAATTGTGGTCAGGCACAGCACACTCAACAGGAAGCTTAATTTTAAACTTTCTAATAAAAAAGCTTTTTAAATATGGTACCTAAAAGTAATATTCATTCTTTTTTACCTTTTCGATTTGATGCTTAGACCAGGTTTCAGCAACCTTTATGTTGTGGTGTGCCAAAACAATCTACCAATAAGATTCAGGGTGCCTCTCAGTAGGAAACAGAGGTCAAGAATACAGTTTAAGAGTTTTATCATATATTAATTATACATTAATTTAAAAAATTTAATATTGAAAAAATAAACATAAAACATGGACTATTCCTTCAACATAAATAAAAAATTAAATTATGCATACATTCTCTATTGTATATCTTTTAAACTTAATTATTAAAGTAAGAAATAAACAGCACACACAAAATATAAGGATTCCTACAATACAGTTAAATATTTTAATGCAAACCTTTTGTCCCTGCCCCTTTTTTCCCCATATTGTAACATTAGAGGTATAATTGGGCCATGGGTAGCCTAGTGGTTAGAGCATCGGACTCCAGACCGGAGGGCCTGGGTTCAATGCCCAATGCCACTAAATACCACTGAGTATACACGGAGTATGTGCTCATTAAATCAGTGGGTTCGAATGTCTTGTGGGCGGTCGCAGCAGAAACCACGAATGCAGGGGGCTGGAGAATATTTCCCTCCCCTTCAGTTCCGTGCCAAAATTGTGGAGGTGGAGATAGGAGGTGTCACCATCTATCGTTAAGAAGTCCAACCTGTCTCACAGGCAACAGCAACTTTCATTCCTTCCCTTCGGGAAGGACACAACAACAACATAATTTGTGACTTCATAATTCTAAATTCTTCATTTGAGTCCACAAAGAAGTTACTGAACAATATCTTTGCATATTCAAAATACTTTTCACATGAGAACAGATTTGTTCACATAGACACGTAGAACCAAAAGTGGAAAGCAGAGAACATACAATTTTCTCTTCAACCAATTAAATCTCCCAAGAAATGAATTGACAATTGAAAATATTTGTTGGTTTATTGTTATTTTCCAAATTTTAAAAATAATTCCATAAATCTTGCTTTCCATAATTCTGAAGATATTAATTCAATAAGCTCTAATTATATGCTTGACTCATAATTTGATTAACTTGAAGAGAGGTGTAGAATGCCGCTAAGAGTTCTACCACATGCCAAACTTGGCATGCGTGCCATAGATAGATGACCCCTGGCTTAGACTATTATTTTCAAAAGGTTTTTTTTAAATAAACATTTCTGAGAAGAATTCTTTAAAAAAATTTTCTGAATGGAGAAAAAAAATTAAGTTTAATTCAAATAAAAAATTAACCAAGAAATGAAAAATGTTAGCAAAAAAAGTATTCTTAATTTACATATTAGCCATTTTTGTAATAAAAAAAAAAGCCAAAATGCACAATCATAAACTTCCTTGTGAGTCCAACCAAAAAAATAGATTGCACAGCATGAGCAAATAAAAAGGAAACACAAACAAATCAAAGCTTACCTTTGATAGAGTCTACAAACAAAAAAGACAAAGTTCCTAAAAAGCAGTATTGTCATTCTTAAAAAAACTTTTTTCTTTTTAACTGATCATGATACAAGTTGAACAGGAACTTTCTTAGCATCTAAGAGCCATTTTTTTAACAATAAACACACATTCTTTTTTTATCAAGCAAACTTGAATAGTTTTATAGATAAAATGTATGACAAGATTTAAAAAAATGTTTCAAATTTAAAGTTTTCTTGTTTTATATATAATATAATTCTAATAATTTTATTGTTTATCAATTCCCAGTACTTTAGACAGAATCACAATTCAGTTGAGCATTACTTGCAAAAACTCACTATCGCCATTTTTTACTTTGACACCTCGAAGAACAAAATAACCCACTTAACAATGAAGTACATAACAAATTAGTAGACACACAGGATAACTATTTACTTGAAAACTTATTTTTATATAGTATTGTTTCCAGGAGAAATAAACTCCATGAAGATAATGGTAAAATTGTTTCAAAAACTAAATGAAGTAATGACATAGTCAAGTTTGTATTGTTTGAACTAAATCCAATTTTGATAACACTAAAAATTCGTTCATATTTTTTTTATGTGAAATTAGTCATTAATTACAAAAATTAATGCCTTACAATTTTTAACCAAAATTTATTAACTTACCTTTTTAAATAAACTTTCTAGAGCAACTTTAGCTTGTGCCATAGAATTAAATCCATCAAAAACAGGACAAGAACTGCCATCTAAAAAATAAATAAAATGTAGAGGAAAAAAATCAGATGAAAAGTAATGACATCAAGAAATTCATAAAATTTTGTTTAGCAACATAAATGACACAAACTTTCATCTTTAATAGTTTGTCTTATTGCTTCAATTTTCTCAATCATAATTTGAAGTACAGTTTTCAGTGAATCGACCTGAGGTCCATCTCTACCAGAATCCTATAATGAAATAAAAGATTAACAATGGCAAAAATATAAAGTTGGAAGTCAGGTATGAGCAATTTAATTTAAATCAGCAAAAATTAGGTTAAGGATACAATCCTTGAAAATATACTATAAAAATTATTGCTTGATTTTGACTTTTACATCATCCTTTCCTATTGGGGGAACATAAATCATGTTAACAAACCATAAAAGCAAATTTATGACTTTCACTGCATAGTACTAAAACCACATTTGGAATACTTTTTCACATATAAAAGTACTCCTACTTAGATATAATATTTTGGCTTTGCATTTTTTCATATAAAAAACAGCATATTTTATCATCCTTCTAATTTTTTTTATCAAAGCTCAAACATTTTTTAAAGTATAAAATGTGTTCTGCTAAATGTTCACATGCTAAAATAAAATTTTTTTTTTTGAATATTTTGAAATTTGAATTACTCTTCTGACTAAAAATGCGTTTTTCATGTTCGCATACATTTGACGAAACACCCTTGAAAAGAAATATATTCGTCAAATAAATTTTTTAAAAATTCCTACAAACTATGCCAAAAACATGTCACAGTAATATTTCATTATATTCTTATCTTGGATGGATGCTGAAACAATTGAATAAGTCTCAAGAAGAGGAATTTTATCTTCCAGTAAGAATAGTTATAGCCACTCAAATGAATTTAAACCTTATGTAATTTTTTTTTATTCCATCGCTAATAAAAATTTATTTACATTGGATATTCAAAAATGAGTATCAAAAACATCCAATAGTCAGTATTTTAATACAAATATTTAATTTTTATTTTTATAAAAATTTATTTACAATTGTATACTCCTTTAAAGCAAAAAATTCTTAAGATATGTGGATGAACATAAAAGTCTCAATATTTTGCTGTCACATCAGAAATCACCCTCACAAAAATTGGATCTTTTTCTCTCCTCCATTTTTTTGGAAAAGCATTATATACACTAGTTGTTACCAACCTGTTTCTACCGGAATTTCCTGATATTGTATGGCTAGATATACTGTTTTCATGATTTTAACTATACTATACTTGTCCATTAAGATTTCATGTGTACTGAAGAATATTCTTATAGCCCTTGCCTCTAGACTTAAAAAAAAACTTGAAATTCTAAAGCTTAAGTCTTTTTTTTATGAACCCGATCCATACTGGAAGTTGATTTTCTCAATAAAAGTTCTTAGAGGATCTCTACTCAACGGAATAAACAGACTTAATTTCAAATTCGTACATCTAACAGTTCATAAAAGGTAATTTTTTTTATACCTAAAACTCCCCACAAATCTTTTGGGAATCAATTTCTGTAAAACTCATTCTTAGCAGATATCTACACAACAAAAAGACGGCATATTTAAAGTGAGTGGGCTCAGTTATTCAAAAGAGGAATTTTTTTATCTACATTATCCCTGTAAATTTCTACAACAAATGACCCATGCCTACTGAATTTCAAGCCAGTAATCCTAATAATAGAAAACGATAATTGTTATATTTACCCTCCCACCACTTCTTGGGAGTTGATTTCTTTAAAACTCATCCTTAGTAGATCTCTACTCAACAAAACATACATGCTCTTCAAATTTCAAGTATGTAGTTCTAATTATTGAAAAACCAGAATATTTATCTATAACACCTAGCAAACCCTTCTTGACTCGATTTCCACAAAACCCATTCTTAGTGGATCTCTACTGAACAAAAACACAGGCTTATTTCATATTTGTAGGATCTAATACACTGAAGTGCCACTGAATTAGGGATAGCAAGGGTTATGCAAATTGTGTAGAGCTGGTCATTTATGCATACGCTGTGGAAACTACATATATAGTGTGTACTGGGTTTGTTCTGAATTAGTTGGAATTGCCAGAATGGGTAAACTGCCTGATATAGACACCTTTGATAGCGGACAAATCGTGGGGGCATGATGCATGGCCCATTCAATTTCCAAAATCGCCAGACAGCTAGGATTTTCAAGGTCGACAGTGTCAAGAGTGCATGGATGGTGGATAAGTAAATTACTAATGTATAAGTACATTACTAATGATTATATATACATTGAAGTGCCACTGAATTAGGGTTAGCAAGGGCTATACAAATTGCGTAGCGCTGCACATCATTTAAGTGCAAGTGCTGTGGTAACTGCATATATAATGCGTATTGTGGCTGTTCTAAAATAGTTGCTGGAATTGCCAGTATGGGTTAACTGCCTGATTTAGATGCCTTCGATCTAGGACAAATCATAGGTGCGCAACGCATGGGCCATTCAATTTCCGAAATCGTCAGACATTTAGGGTATTCAATGTCAAGAATATACCAAGAATACATAGTGGACAAAACTAGCGACAGTGTATGGTGAGAGATGGCTCAGGGGTAATGTACGTAGCCAAAAAATAGTTCAAATTACCACCCAGTTGAATGACGGTGCCAGACGTACAGTCAGTAAACGAATTGAGCAATCCCGTTGACCTACAAGAGTATCATTGCTCAATGCTCGCCATCGGGCTGCACATCCTGCCTGCGCATGAGAGCACAGAAACTGGAGTGTAGAGGACTGGAAATGAATAACATGGAGTGATCTCGATTCCGACAGGAGGCTGAGAATATGGCATCAGGCTCATGAAACCATGGATCCTGCATGCCAGGTTGGAACTGTACAAAGGCATGGTGGCTCAATCATGGTCTGGGGTGTTTTTTCGTGGCACTGTTTGGGATCTTTGGCGAGTGTACCAACCACCCTCAATGCAATACGGTATGTAGAGTTGCTGGGTGATCACCTCCATCTGTTTGTTCTGTTATCCACACGATAAGGGCACGATTTCCAGCAAGACAACTGTACCTCTCACAAGTTCTGGTTGGCTACTAGCTGGTTCGATGAGCATTCCTCTGACTTTTCTGTCATAAATTGGCCAGCTAGAAGCTCAGACTTAAATTCTATTGAGCCTCACTGGGGTGTTATGGAACAAGGCGTTAAAGGCCATCATACAGCACCAACGAACCTTACTGACTTATGGGCAGCTTTAGCTAATATTTGGCAAGTCATTCCGTGGAATGTTTCCAGAGACTTGATTAATCTATGCCTCGTCGTGTGGCAGCCGTTATCAAAGCCAAAGGAGGCCCAACTCGTTAATAGGAAAGTATCCCTAATTCAGTGTAGTTTTAAAAAATATTGTGATAATTTGTTTTGTCCTAAAAAATATATCAAGTAATATGATATCAATAAATGCGGAGAAATTACAATAAAAGAATGAAAAACAAAAGGATAGCACATTAGTCATAAAACGGAAGTTAATATGTTTACCAAGATGGAATGACAACAGGGAAGAAACAAACTTGAAATATCAATGTGATTTTAAGAGATTCAGGTCTAATTTCAGATATATAACTAAATGGATTCGGAGGAAATATTCAATACTTATGACTCAAAAGCATCTTTTAACAATCTCTTTCAAGCAAAGCAAAGTCTAAGAAACACATTGAATAATTAATTTACCACTGATTATTTTTAAAAAAATCCCAATTTAAAAAAAAAAAACATTTTCATTAAAATACCATTTAGTAAGAAAAATATAATGCTCAATAAACATTAAATGATACTTTAAAACAAAGTATAATACTATTAAATATTACCTAGTCAATTGAAAAATAACATACAAATTGAGAAACTATAATGTAATGCTCGGCAAAAGAAACAATATGCACAGAAAAATAAAACTTACGAATATTAGCTATAAAAGTAAAACATGAAATGTAATATATTAATGGAAGCAAAAAAGGTTTATGATAAAGTACTGTTAAATTACATAAAAGAATTATTTTTCAAGACATGTAGTTGCATAAGCAACAAATAACAAAACCTCTCATTTCAAAGATTAATTGTTGAAGTTGTAACAGTCTAATATAAATAGAAATTCACTTTTGCTTTATTCAAAATAAAATTAAGGTATAATTTTAGACATTATTAGACACATACTTCAGCAGTAGGATTTTCATTTGAAAGTTCCTCAATACTTCTTATTTGCTTTTTTAAAGACTCAATTTCCTTTTCCAATATTTCACACTCAACTTTTGCTAGACCATTGCAAACTTTGGATTTAATTTCTTCACAAATCCATTCCTAAAACGATTAATGATATAAAACGTATAAGTAAAAGTAATAATAAACAGGGGAAATAATTTAAATAAAATCACAAATGATTCAACTATATGAAGATACTGTAAAATATGAAGTTGATATATACAAGTATTAATGCAGAACATTGTGAAATATAAATACAAAAAAATTCTTCCAGAGTTCAAAAATAAAATGTTTGAGATGTTTAATTCTAAAATTAAATTAGTTGTATTCTGTTGCACTGATTACTTCTTGTGTGTAATGTTTTCTTTTGAAAATTTCAGATTAAAAATCAAATAGTTGTAACTGAAAGACATTTGATTAAATTGTATTGCAAGGATATCGATCAATCATAATTGAAACTCCTTTATTCCATATGACAATTTTATATTTTAGCCAATGAAAAAATCATGACATGTTTCATGTGTTTCAGGTCACAAGTTCACAAAATTACTATCGATTGCCAACTGCATCCAGATTATAAAAAACAATTCTTAAATTAATAAATTTCCCTACTGTCAGGGTCACGCGGTAAATTTATTATATTACTCATTGGTGACGTAATGATGTAATGGTTTAAACGAGCTGCTTGTGTATCTTGTCTTTGGCAAGGAGCCAAAAGAATGTAGTAGATAGATTTCTCTGGAATAAAATGGTGAATTGATGTTGCTCTGATGAGTTTAGTTTTTCTTTAGTATGAATTGGGTTCACGGCTGACATTTGTGCGGGGAAACCCCAATGGATTTCGAATTGTTTCGAAGATTAAGGATTTAAAACTGTTTTGAAGATTGAGGATTTCGAATTGTTTCAAGAATAAGAATTGCGAACTGTTGTGAAGCTTGGCGACATCGAAACTGTTTTGAAGATTGTGAATTCCACTTATATCCAACGGTTGGTAAAATGGTGTTTTTAGGAAGAGCTTTGAAGGTAGATTTGAAGTGTTTGGCGGAAGAATTAGGAGAAACTGTAACGGAAGAAATGAAAGTTTCTGCTTTAAAAAATATGATATTAGCAAGTGAAGAGTATGAAGAGCCGTTCGCGAAAGAATTACTGCACAGAATAGTAAGTGAAGGAGAAGCAATAAAGTGCCAAGAAAGAGAAAATGAAATAAAGCGTCAAGAAAGAGAAGATGAAATTAAGCGTCAAGAAAGAGAAGATGAAATTAAGCGTCAAGAAAGAGAAGATGAAATTAAGCGTCAAGAAAGAGAAGATGAAATTAAGCGTCAAGAAAGAGAAGATGAAATTAAGCGTCAAGAAAGAGAAGATGAAATTAAGCGTCAAGAAAGAGAAGATGAAATTAAGCATCAAGAAAGAGAAGATGAAATTAAGCGTCAAGAAAGAGAAGATGAAATTAAGCGTCAAGAAAGAGAATATGAATTAGAAAAGTTGAGAATAGAAGCTTCGATAAGGAATAATGGTTTTAGGAGAGAGATGGACTCTCAGAATGAAGGAATACAAGAACACGTACCAGTTGGATTGCAAAAATTAATGCGTACTTTTGACCCTAAAGAAGGTGATATAAGTTTTTACTTAATACTGTTTGAAAGACAAGCACGAAGAGTTCATATTAAAGAAGAAGAATGGGTTACGAATCTTGTTGGACTATTGCCGTAAGAAATGGCGAATTTGATTGCCAGGGGACCTGAGGAAAAGGCAAATGACTATGAGCATATAAAAAGTATGTTATTAAAAAGATTTAAATTGAGCCCAGAAGCATTTAAAATAAAATTTAAGAGGCATTGTAAATCGACCGAGTACACTTGGCGAGATTTTGGATTTGAGTTGGCGAACTATTTTAATGAGTGGATTTCGGGACTAAATATCTACGATTTTGACAGTCTGAAACAACTTGTCATTGTAGAACAGATGAAGGAACAAGTATCCAGGGATATACAACAACATTTTATTGATGATTGGGGTAGAATTGTTACAGTTAACGATCTTGCTGAGAAGTTAGATGATTATGAAAACGCAAGGCAATATAATCAGGCCACTAAAGCTACTTCGTCTCAACCGTATAGAAATTCCTATCGAGAAAAGCCTGGCACGTTCAATAGAAGATATCATACATTGAGTGAAGGATATAGACAAGAATCTAACAACCGCAGTGGATACGATAAGCGAAATTCTTTCCAAAAACCAGTTACATGTTTCAATTGTGGACGAGTAGGACATTTTGCAAGATTTTGCAGGGATAAGAAAGATGGGAGAGAAAAGACAGAGAGTAAAGTTGCTGAGGTAAAGGTATCTGAAGTGCAAGTGGCAGAAGTCAAAGTAGTTGAGGATGAAAGCAAAGTAGTCACAGCGAGATTCAATGGCGAAGTTTTAATGGAAAATAAGAAATGCAGTGCAGTTCATTTAAAAATGTCTGATCTTAAAATAGTAAAAATTTCTTATGGTGGAGTAGGATATGAAGCTGTAGTAGATTCAGGTGCACAAATTAGCGTGTTTAAAAGCAGTGTAGCAGGGAAAGAAGTCGATTACAAAGGATATATAATGTTGCAACCTGCATTTGGTGATTGTTTAAAGGCTGAACTAAAAGAAGTGGATATTGGTTTGGTAACGAACGGGTATATTACGCCGGTAATTAAAACGGTGGTGGCAACTGTGGACAGACTGAACGCTGATATATTATTAGATACTGAAACTTATGAAGCATTATTAGAACAAGAGAGAATATACAATCCCAGATTTACAGCCTCTGTAAACTTAAGATCAGATTCCCCCAAAAAATTGTTAGATGAAAGTGTAAATACTGAGGAGGAAGAACAGGAGCCAACAATAACAGAATATGATGAGGAGAATGAAAATAACACCGAAAAATTCAAGAAACAGCAAAAGAGTTGAGATACTCTTCAAGAAGCATGGAATTTTGCTAAGCGAAAAAAAGGAGGATATGTGATAGAAAACGATATCGTGTACCATGAAGAGCTGTTGTGCGGAAATAGGATAAAACAGTTAGTGATTCCCGAAATTAGGAAGAGGAAGATACTAGAAATTGCACATGAATCAGTGTTCGGAGCACATCTAGGAGCTCATAAGACAATTCAGAGAATCAAGTTTTCATTTTATTGGCCAGGAATGGTGAAGGAGATTAAAGCATATTGTAGTTCTTGTCATGGTTGTCAGTGCAGAAAAGTAATTCATTCGGTTGACAAAATTCCAATAACACTTGTATCTCGTCCTGAATTGCCATTCCATGTGGTAAACGTTGATCTAATTGGTCCTATAGATCCAGTATCGTCACAGGGACATAGATATATACTTTGTTTGATGGATCAGCATTCTAGATGGCCGGAAGCAGTCCCGCTCAAGTCACTAACGGCTAAGAGTACATGTGAAGCACTGCTCGAAATATTCAGTAGAACAGGCATTCCAGAAGTGATCGTAATGGACAATGCGACAAATTTTACTGCAAGTTTAACGCAAGAGTTTTTGAAGATTTTAGGAGCTTGCCCACGTTTTTCGACACCATACCATCCAGAAGGAAACGGGTTAGTTGAGAGATGGAACCAGACTCTCAAGAACATGTTGCATCACATTATTAGAGAGGAAGGAAGAAGTTGGCATAGGCATATACCGTTTTTACTATGGGCTTATCGGGAAGTTCCCAATGCAACTACTGGTGTACCACCTTTTCTGCTAATGTATGGAAGGGAGCCGAAAGGTCTGTTGTCTATATTGAAGTCAATTTGGACTGGAAACACGTTATTACCTCTGAATATGAAGGGATCAGTAGAGAGTTATTTGAAAAAATTAAAGGAAAAGTTAGAAGTATCAACCCGCGAGGCAAAGTTAACAAGTGATGTGCAACAAGGTAACTACGCTAAGTATTATAACAGGCAAAAGAAACGTAGAGAATTTGCACCAGGAGATCAAGTGCTTGTTTTGATACCTGATTCAACGAATAAACTATATTCTAGATGGACAGGTCCAGTTAAAGTTGTTAAAAGAGTAAAAGCAAATTCATATTATTTGCGGATGCCTGAAGGTAACTTAAGATTACTGCATGTTAACAAGATTAGAGAATACAAAGCGAGAGTTCAAACGGTTGGAGTTGTTTATGATATCGATGATGAATTTGGTGAGATATATGAAACGCCAACAGTTCCTGCTGCTGAGAAGAATAATGAAGCATTGGACAGAGTGAAGTTGGATTACTTATCTAAGAAGCAACAAAATCAACTAAAAGATCTTTTACATCGACACAGAAGGTTGTTTTCTGGAAAAATAAAAAGAGCTAAAGTTGGTGAACACATGATAAAACTGAAGGCTGAGGAGGAGACAATGAAACCCAAAACTTATAAGATACCGGAAAACTTAAAGAGGAAAGTAGACGCACAGATAGACGAATTGTTAGAGTTAGGTCTGATTGAACCTGTTGTAAGTGAAATAGCACACCCAGTAGTATGTGTTCATAAAAAAGATGGAACACTTAGGTTATCCATAGATTTCAGAAGTTTGAATGCTCTTACCGTACCGGACGCATATCCAATGCAGAATATGATGGAGTTGAATTTCTTAGTAGGGAAGAAAAAATTTATTACTGTTCTAGATATGTTGAAAGGATATTGGTCTATACCAATGGAAGACAGCAGCAAACATCTAACAGCGTTCCGTACTCATCGAGGACAGTACCAGTGGAATGTATTACCATTTGGGTTAAGAAACGCTGCTGCAACCTACCAAAGAGCCATGTCTAAAGTGGTCCAAACTATATCTGGCTTTGCATGCGCGTATATCGACGATTTAGCCGTATTCTCTGATACATGGGAAGAACATTTAGATAATCTGGAAGAAATTTTCAAAAGATTGGAGTATTTTAACTTCTCAGTGAATTTAGGAAAGTGTGAGTTTGCAAAACAACAAGTTAAATACTTAGGACATGTCATTGGTTCAGGTAGACATTCACCTGACAAAAAAAGAATAAAAGCGATTCAGAACTTAGAGGCACCAACGACCAAGAAGCAACTGAGAAGTGCATTAGGATTATGCAATTTTTATAGACAGTATATTCCAAACTTTGCAAAAATTGCTCTACCATTGACGGAGCTCACGAAAAAGAAAGTCCCTAATGAGATTCCATGGAGCAAGGAGGCTGAAAATGCTTTCAAGGAGTTGAAGACAGCACTATGTGGAATTACAGAGTTGCAAGTCCCAGACATAGAGAAACCGTACTACTTGCATACGGATGCATCTCAGACGGCGGTCGGATGTTGTCTAGGTCAGTCGGATGGAGAAGACAACATTCATCCCATAGCTTTCGGGAGCCAGAAACTGAATCCAAGCCAACAAAAGTGGTCAACAATTGAGAGGGAAGCGTATGCTATTATTTGGGCTCTGAAAAGATTTGAAACTTTACTGTGCGGAGCAAAGATATTCTTACTAACCGATCATAATCCCCTAGTGTTTCTGACTAGTGCTGCATCCCAATGTCCGAGATTACAGCGGTGGGCGTTGGCAATTCAACGCCATGACATTGAAGCAAGTCACATAAAAGGATCAAAACTAGTTAATGCAGATGCACTATCCAGACTGTAAGTGTAAACCGTAGTTAAATAAGAACTTTTAGAAGAATTTAAGAATAATTGAACTTTAAGCTTTATTTTTAGATGATTAAGTTAAGTAGTATATTTGTGTAAAATTTAATGTGTTGGTTTTTTATGTAGTGTATAATCTTAAGATAGTGCTTAAGCAGTGTTTTTTTGTGGGTGTAACGTGTGACTCTTAGGTTGTTTTAGCCATATTTGATCTTCGGATCTAATATGACTCTCGGGGGGGGGGGGTGTCAGGGTCACGTGGTAAATTTATTATATTACTCATTGGTGACGTAATGATGTAATGGTTTAAACGAGCTGCTTGTGTATCTTGTCTTTGGCAAGGAGCCAAAAGAATGTAGTAGATAGATTTCTCTGGAATAAAATGGTGAATTGATGTTGCTCTGATGAGTTTAGTTTTTCTTTAGTATGAATTGGGTTCACGGCTGACACCTACTATAACTAAGGAAACAAGATTAATATTAATTCCTCAGGTCATCAAATCCTAAAAGAAGTAACAGAAGAGAAAATGTAAGAGAATGTGGACAATTAGTTAAAACTACTATCTTGTTAAAAATAAGGAATCTTGGGAAGAAGACTGACTAATCTAATAAATAATGTTCCACATATGAGTAAAATTTTTTGGCATGTCTAAATTTTTCAGTATCATTTAATTGCCAGATTGAAAAACTAGGAAAGAAGTACTGACCATAAAATTTTTTAAAAAGACTTATTTAATCTTTCTGCCATGTATGGGACGATTTGATCCATTTTTAAAATTGATCTTTTGAAATCCTCAACTTTAATTCTGATAAAACAATATGTATTCTTCAAAAAAATGCATTCCTTCAATTTAAAATGCATAAAAATACATTTAAAACTAATTTAACATTTTTAACAAATGGTCAATAGATAGCTGCAAGTGTACTCAAATTGAGAAACAACGATGTCATACAAAATAGTGGTCTGCTGCTGCTTTTTCAAATTAGTCTATTATATATGATGAGTATCAAATGTAATAGGAAACTAATTTTTGAGCAGAATGTTACCTTGATCATATAATGTGGAGGAAAAAACACATTGATTACTTACAAACGCAAATCGAGACTGTTAAATAAGTCTATTGTGTGCAAGTATGTTGGACATGCTTTGTCTTTTTTAGAAAGCAATATAATATGGTGAATCATAAATATGGTCTTACTAAAGAGAGCAGTGATAAGTCTGATGAAATAAAAAATTATGAATTGAATGAAACCAATGAATATAAAATAACCTATACAATGCAGAAGTTTCTGATAATCGGACAGATATTTCAGAACCAGAGCGAGAAACTGTTTGCAGTTGCAGATGTTTGTTAACTAATTCAATTTTTTTTTGTTAACTTTTCTGCGATAAGTGCCCATTTAAACAATACTTACCATCAAAGTCAAAGGGGAGATACAGAATTAAATTATGATCAGAGTCTTATGTATAAGTCGAAACACATTTTATATCTACTCTGCTGAAATGTACACAAGAAAGCCTTCTGGTGGTAAGCATGTAAAAAATCTAAGAAATGTTTTGCACCTAATTAAAATCAATTGAGGGCACTCCTAAGAATATTACTATGAAAAATATTAATAATTTTATCACAGATTATATCCTTACTGACAAAATTTGAAGGGAAGATTAACTGTTTTAGGAACACTTAGAAAGAAAAACTATTAATTTATTCCTCCTGAATTTCAATCCCAAGACCGAAAATTCTTGTTACCGTTGTTTGGGTTTCAAAGGGATAAGAACCTTGTATTCCATGTTTAAAAAAATAAAAGATCTATGACTTAAAAAAGAAAAGGAAAGAAACCAGATATAATTTTGTTCGACAAATTATATCAGGTTATCAAATTAGAGGTAGAATATACATTACATAAACAGGTTGACTTTTATATATGCTAAACAGGAACATGAGCATAGCTGGTGTACTTATTTTATAACATGATTGAGATCTAGCTTTTGTTGTTTTTACACAATTAAATCCAAGGTACAATGAACACCAGCTTTTCAAAAGGCGCCGAAATCGGAAAGCATTTTACAGAGAATGATAGAAAACATCTTAATGTTAGAGAACATGTCATTATCAATGAGAAAGAAATTACTAGTTCTAAAAGAAGGAACTTTAGATATCAGAACACTTAATTGAGAAAAGTGCAAAGTATGTAACTCTAAGACTTAAAAAAAAAAAAGAACCCCAGAACAGATGCGACTCATACCAGGCATTTTTTTTCTGCCAAGAACACGTAAATAGTTAATCTAAACCTTGTTTATCATCAGAAGCATTGTCGGTACTAGTTTGACATCATGGGGCTACGCGACAAATCACTGTTTATGTTCTCCAAGATGGACAATAACATTACAATATGGTTACCTCGATATTTTTATCGTCTGGCAATGTGGTTGCCATGAGAATAACCTATATTACAGTTAATTTTTATTGTTTTTTTCCCCCACAGTAACCCTATTAATTTCAGATTATTTTAATTTGATTCCTTTAAAAATTTAACCATTTCAATGGATTTATTCTTAAAGCTACTATTTCAGTCTTCTGTTGTATTTTGTGCTATTTTCTGAATATGGATATTTCTCTAATATCATTGGTAAGTGCTAGGATATATATATATATTTTTAAAAAATGAGTACTGTGCTTTTAAGTATTGCTATGAATTATACTATTTCATTCTATTTTACCTTTTAAAAATGCCTTTTTGAACATTCCTTGTTTGATGAAATTCATTGAAGGAATTTGCAGTTTTTGGAATATTGCAAGCTTTCGGCACTTTTTAATTGATATTCCTTATTTATAATTATTATGTTAAATGAGTACTCTTATATATAGTTTTTATAATATGATTATTATTCTTTTTTTATAATTACTATTAAATTACATAATGAAAATAAAATTATATTATAAGATTATCATTATATACTGCATAATATTACTATTAGTAAATATAATTTTTATTACATTATATTGATATTCATTATGGATTGATCTTGGTTATTCTCAATCTTTTCCTATATTCTTCAATTGAAATATATTTCAATGTATTTTAAAATAATTCTTTAAAATTATTTTTCCAGACAATTTGTTACCGCTAGGTCATCACTTGGCGCATAGCCCTATGATATCAAACTAGTTCAACATTGTCAATAATAAATTACAATACATAACTAAATATTGTAGCTAAAATTTATAACACATTTGCTTTAATATTATCCAAAATCTCATACAGCATCAAGAGAATGATGGAAAGTTAAAGTTAGAAGGGGAGGGGGGAATATGAATGAATTAAAATATATTTGTTACAGTAATAATTATTAATAATATATAATATCAACTCCTTTGAAAGAAAGTACTTCTTTTAAGGTCAAGAGTAAATCTTTCTGAACTGGGTTGATCAGACCAACACAAATTAAATGTGTTAGTTTATCACTAGAGTACGGGTTAACAAATATAAAAATAACCAGATAAGTTTTAGCTTTATTTACCTCAACACCTTCAAGAGAAGATCTTGATTTAATGATTCCTGTTTGTTTGATTTTGTTCTGCATTGCAAGCTTTTTTTTACTTGAAGTAGCTCGATCAATCTTCTGCCTCAGAACATTAACTTCCCTCTCAAATTTATTTTTTAGTTTTACAAGTTCATGTTCTTTCTTCCGGCCTTCTCTGACTAGTTTTGCCACTTCTCTTTCTTTTTCTCGTTGCTTTTGCAAAAACTTATTACTGTCTTCCTTCATTTGCTTAACTAACTGAACTTTATGCCTTTTCAAATCCTAAAATCATAACACAGTACAAAAATACATTAGTTGCAAATCATAAACATATTGAAAACTAACATATAATTTATCTTCCAATTAAATACATTGCTAACTTAACAGTAATTCTAAGACTTGAATTAGTTTACAAATATACATTGCTTTGTATAACCCCCCACCCCCACCCCAAAATCTTCAAAAAGAATATATGCCAATGCACAAGGATTATTAAAAATCAATAATTGGTGAAAAACCAATTGGCTGTGATGCATGGATGTACACTGTTGACCATTAAAATTGCAAGATAAATTAGGGAGGAATGATACAAATTCGCATATACAGAAAAAGATACTGGACTATGCAAATGGTTAACATTTAAGCACAATTGAACAATTCAAGAGGGGAAAAAAAGGATATATCACATTCTGTATAAATGGAACGCTGTGAGCCGCCCAAATGGTATAGTAGTTAGTGACCCTGACTGTGCTGTGTGGTAGGACTTCATTTCGAATCCCGGAGAAGGCATGGATATTTGTAAATATATAGTTCCAGTGTGCCAAGAGTGCACTCTAAATATGTATCAAGCCGGAAGTCATCTCGAGAAATTGGTGGAAGGGAAAGAGGTGCGAGGCACTTTGTCTACCCCCATGGTTGTTCACACACAAAATTGAGATGAAATCGAGTACACAAATGTGGGTGTCACATTTTTAAAAGTGTTCACTTGACGAGTTGTGAGTAATTAGCTAAATTTATTACTTTTACTGCTTTAACAATTCATTCGGCGCAGTTAGGTTACATTTCCAATTGGTTTAAAAGAAGTTAGATGGCAAAAACTTTAAACATTCAAATTCATTAAAGTATTACAAACATTTTTTTCATTTTTTGAAGTTAAGTGTTGTATAATTTTAGAATTTTAGCTAAATGGGTCATCTTTTAACATAAATTATCTATTACAGTATGTAATATATATATATATTTTTTATGGAGAGTCAAAGTTTGGTGAAATGATTTTCTCAAATCGAACCAAACTACAATAATTTTAACCAAACTAACACAGCATTTTGCTTTATTTGTAACTATGAATAATAGCCCCATTATGCAAGTTCTGGTTATTAAAAAAAATCACTGTAAAATTGCAGAATTTGGGGTCACAGTACCTAATAACGTGAAAGAGGGTGTCAACAGAGGCGTTTTGAAAAAGAAAATGTGTTACAAATAAAAAAAAATTCACCCATTGATACGGATAGATAAGAACAAGTGGTGTACCATTTTGGAATCTTAACAAAATGGCCTATTTTTTAAAGAGCTTGCCTGGGGAATGTATACAATAGTTATCTTGAGGAGAGTCAAAGTTAGATGACATCATTTTCTCAAGTCCCAACTCAAACAAACAATACTCATTTTAACTTAGCCAGAAGTCAGTAAACTTTTGGTGAGAAGAACCTAATTGTAAGGAAAAAGGATAGCTTCCAGTAGCAATCAGAATCAAGACTGCTACACTCCAATTAGCATATTTGTATATGATATTTAAATAAAACTTTACACAAAGTAAAATTTTTTATTCCTTCGAAAACCAAGAAGACATTTTTATTTCTGTGGTTCCATGCAAGAGCAACCAATGTCAAAATATCATTATGTTGAAATTAAGATTTCAAGCATTATGAAAAAATATTCCTACCAATAATACTGTGAGAACTTCATTCTAAAATGTCATGTTTACACAAATAATTAAAATTTACTTCTATTGCTCCTGCATATAAGTCATGTCACTCTTTTTAAATCAACTTTCAACATATCACAAAATATGGATTGTTTTCTTTTATCACTTTTGTTGAGGATTTATGTGAATCTCTTAAAATACTCAAGAGTGCTCCCTAAATCATGTATACAAATAAATAAACGTCCCTGGAAATCACTTAGGAGTGTCTTTCCATGATGGCCTTTCTACCCGTAAATTAGACTTTTGCTGCTTTAGAACTAATTTTAATATTTTCACTGATTCTCAATACACTTTGTTAATAAAGAACAATTTAATACATAAACCTTAAACCAGTCAAATGTTTAGTTTTAGATGCAAATAAGGTAAATCTTTTCAACAGATAATTATAAAGAGAAAGACAACAGAAAACTACTTATAGTAGATATGATTTGTTTACAAAAAAATTACAATAGCTAGAAGTCCGGAGAGATTTTTCTCCATTTGGGATTGTGCTCAATAGCATGACTATGTAATTTCTTAGTGAAAAAAAAAACACTAAAATTGTGGAATTTGTAATCACAGTACCTAATGATGTGATAGAAGATGTCAATTTTCATATTTTCAAAAATATACTTATTATAGAACGAAGACGTAGGGAATTTTATTTTCCCCAGAAATGATAAGACACCCCCTTTCACCAAGTGCTAGCTAGACATAGAGCTTCGGGACTCCTTGTGTATAATGCAAATAGGGTTTTAACACCATATAACCATAAAAAATTGAATTTCCTTCAGCTTTCATCATTCTCAATAAAAAAAAAAGAAACTACAAACAATTTTTAGGAATAATAATCTCAAGGTTGCACAATATTACTGCATATTTGATGCAAAACTCTATACGAAACCATTGATTTAATTATAATTAAAACTGCATAACAATACTCAGAAAAAAAACCCTACACTATTAACTTCCTTTATTAACTTTCACAACTTAAGAAAATTAATTGAGAAAGAAAAAGTTATATCTGTGTAATCATTTGAGTCTCTTTTCATTACCTTTTATGGATTTTCATTGGGTAACACTTCATAGCAATAATTAATTTGTTAAATTTAAAAGAAAATGAACCATTTGATTCCAAAATAATGAAGAAAACCAAACACAGAAATCACATGATTTTATACATTTGCAATGCCAAAAAAAAAAATCTTGATTTATTCATAATGTTAAAGAAAATGTGTGATGCTACTTTTTAAAAAAATTGAGCAATTCATGAAAAACAATAATAATTGTATACTGAAAGGAAAATTACTTAATGCACCATTTAACCGATACACTAAATTTTACTCTTTTTTTTTTTCTCAGAAAATTTTCTTTGCCTATCATTATGTCAACATTCCCTGGTGATTACGGTTTGCTTCAAATTATGATGGGTGGGGCTTAGCCAAGCCAATCCAGATGCAGCAAACAGTTTGAGGTCTAAACTAGACTACATACAAATAACTCTCTTATACATTGCAAATACTTGCATTCTTACAGTGCCACAACTGTTAAAAGACATGTAATTCAAATGCAAGCAATATGCATATGAAATTTTTAGGAATGTTTTCTATATAAGTTTAATGTAAACCCTTTATTGTTTTGAAGTGATAAGTCAAGGATCAGTGTAATGTGGACAAATTCAGCCTAAACAAGATTCCCAATGCCAAAAAATTCTAATTTGCTTCTAGCCATTTTTGAAGATACGGTACTTTGTGTGTAACAGGAGCAACTCTTAAAACCAATAAAATTTGCTCATAAATAAAAAAAATATTGTGATCATGAAAAAAATTCAGTTGCACACACACATACACATCCCTATATTATAGATAGCAGTTACAATGCATCATGAGGTAAAGAAATACCACAGCATTTCAACACACAAGGGTTTTTTTATGTTTCAAGAACACAGTCGATTTTTGTCGAATTGTGTTTCTAGTATGTGACATTGAAAAATATATACATATTTTTTGCTTCTATATATACATTATTAAAATATGCATGTTTTTCTAAGTATTTAAATATAGAAATAAAGGAAACAAATAACCTCATATTTCTAATTTTATTTTCATTTTTTTGAAATAAAAATATTACAAGAGTATAGTATTAAGTTTAAATTAAAGCTAATTTACCGGAACAAAATTTTCAAGCTAGGCTTTTGAAAGGACTATTTTTACAACTCCTCACCTCTGCACTGTATGAATGAATAAATGTAAAGCAGTTAAAGTTCTACAAAATGTGAACTGTGGAGTTTAATAAAGCTAATAGGGAGGAAAGACGAGCATCATGAAATTTTTAAAAACTGAATGACAAAGAGATGTACGGTTTTTATCTAATTGTTTAATGGAATAGAAAATGATAAGCATATGCAAATATTTGCAGCTTATAAAAAATAGTCTTCAATGAAATTTTTAATAATAACTGTTCCATTTTCCTAAATGACCCTAAGAATATAAAAACTATTGAACAAAAAGGTAGGGGTGGGGTGGAGGAAATAAAACAGTAAAACTCTTACCTTAATTTCTTTCTGAAGCTGATTAATTTTAGCTTGGTTTTCTTCTTTAGCTTTAAGAACAATTTTCTTTTTACGAAGTTCATTTTGAAGATTTGTGATCTGCTGCTCGTATTTTTCAATCTTAATTTGAGTTTCTGTTCTAACTCTAAAATAAATCAACACAGTTAATACAAAAATAAATATTATAAAAATTCAAATAACTCCAATCAATTATTAAAACACACACTCATGCATTACAGAGAACTTAATGCATATCGATTCCTTAATTCGTTTACATATCAAGCTATCAATTATATGATTGATTACATCATACTAATAAAAGCTTATTCCATATATCTAATTGACGTAGTGAACAAAATCATAATGACAAAAAAAAATCTAACTAGCAAATTAAAACTATGCAAAAATTCAGAACCAAACAAGACCAAAAATCACTAGTAAATAAAGAATGTAGAAGAGACAGAAAAACTAATCCAAAGAAAAATGACTAACAAGAGTAATAATATCCATCTTTAATGTTTTTGCAACACAACTATTTGCAAGAAAAGGAGCAGGGGAATATTCACAACCAAAAGTATTAGCACACAACATTATATAATCAATAAATAAAACAACTCACGTTAAAGATAAAATTTTCTACCACTGAAAAAATAAATTCGAAGCCAGTGCTGGGATCATTGCTCCAAGCATGCCCATATTAAAGAAAGATAATTTCAGATGGTACTTTAACAAATTACATAGAAAAAGGAGTCACTTTATATGATTATGCAATGCAGAATGTACAAAATTACAATTATAAATATATCACAAGACAACTGGAAAAAACCCCACATCAAATGAATATTTAAAAAAATACAATTAGAGTTCAAGCAAACATATAAAGTAGGAAAAATGCATTTTTAAGAAACAGGTTTTAACCTATCTTTTAAATGAACGAGAAAAAGAATGGGAGATACTGAATAAAAAATAAGTAAAAAGTACCTGTCCTCAGATTCTTTCACTGTCTCTTGCAAATTAGTTTTCTCTTTTTCTAACATCTGGATTTGAGTGACCAGCGAATTTATGTATTCCTATTTCAAACAATGCAAAGATAAATGACAATTTTTGAAAAAATGTAATAAGTGAAAATGATGTACAAGCCTAATTACCTAAAATGTCAATATAATAATTTACCAAGCATTCACTTGATAAAATTATACACAACTATAATTCTATGAAATTTATAAGCCCTCCCACCTCCAGAAAAGCAATTGGTGATATCAATTTTACTTTTATTTAAAGAATAAAAATAAATGAAAAAGTTTTAATACCTCGTTTACATTGGCATCAAAATTTTGGTAGAAATTTTCCATATTTCTCACTTGGTCAACTTTAATGCTCAAAGTTCGACTAATATTTTCCAAAGCTTCAGTACGGATTTTTTGTTTTTCAGTTATATCTCCAAGACTTTGTATTTCTAATTCACTTTCTTGATTCGAGTTAATAGAGTCCCCGCTGTCTTCTAAGCAACTAGATTGTATTTCTGTGGGTTGTTGATTGTCTTCAATATCTACAGAAGTCTGTGCTACGTGCTCTTTATCCTTTAAAAAAAATGTTTGTAAAAGTACAGCATAATTAACAGCAAAAAATGCAAAATTAATGTGAATAAGCTACTAACAAATAAACAATTACCATACCATCAATTTAAGGCACTCATCATATATTTCTTGTAATTTCTCCAGATGAACTTTTAAATTTGGATCAATTCCAATAGCTTTCTTCAATTCAGCAATAAAAATTCTAAAAAAAATTTATTCCAACATACTAATAAAAAAAAACTATAGAAAAAAGAGCAAAAGAGGTTAAAAAATGCACAAATAAATTAGTAAGTCACTTGAATTACAAATCTATACCATAAAGTTCACATTACAGCCTTTTTCAGATTTGTGTACTAATTAAATGACCACATTTTGAAAATAATTTTTAACATGCCTTAAAAAAACATAGAAATAACTAATATGAATCAAAAATGAAACGTGATTAGAATTTTTCCAAAATTATCCTAATTTTTCCCCATAAAATCAATTACTAAATTAAAAATTCATGATTAATTTTCATATAAAACATTAAACAGTATTCTCGATAAGCAATTTATTACTTATTTTTGTATGAAGATTAAAGCTTCTGTGTGATAATTTAACTCTTTTTTTTTTAAAAAAAAAAGATTGTCTATACCAGGAGTCGGCAACCTTTTTGTTGAGGTGTGCCAAACTAATCTACCAATATGATTCAGCAAGCTACACAGGATTTTTTTGAAACAATTCGATTCCCACGATAATGTTTAAAAAGTTAGAGAATAGAAGTTAATAATATAGATTTTCTGTTTTATTATATGTCAATTTTGCATCATTGAAAGATAATTCTTAACATAAAAATAAACAGCACACAATATAATCATCTCAACAAAAATTTAAAAAAACAAACAAATTGTACACACATTATGAATTTTTAAACATTTATTAATTTAGAAATAGACAACATAGAATAAAAATTATAATGTGAACATAGTGCTTGCACCACTTTATATTCATACCGCAAAATCAGTGGTACAGTTAGTGACTTTCAATTAGACATGATTCTTAGCTTTCATTTGTTTAACAATTTCTTTGTGAACTCAAAATATTTTTTACATCAGGAAAGAATTTTTCCTTAGATATGTAGAATCAAAAACAGAAATCAGTGTACATGCAATTTTCTCTCACCAAACAATTAAATCTCTCCAGCAATGACATTCAATAATTTGCTAAACAGCTGTAAATTTATCGTTAGAATTATCCCCCCTTTCAGATTTTTACATAATTCTGAAGATGTTTATCAAATGAAGTCCATTACAGAGATTTGTCACCGAGTATCATGTGCCACATATGCCAAAAGTTGCCAACTCCCAGTCTATACATTAAAATAGTATTGCTTATATTTCATATTTAATCTGACTGTTATCATTTATGATTATTAACCCTTGTTTTGCTTTAAATTAAAAAAAATATTACATTTGGAGGGATATAATTTATTTGTTTTGCAGTAAAATTACTCAAGTTTTTAGGAAATGAGCCTCCCATTTATAGACCAAAATAGGATAAACAAATGATCACATCTGGAATTATACAAGTTAAATTTTCACACTAACAAAAGGACTCCAAGGTAGCAAAATACCCAACAAGCCTGCCATTATTATAAAAAATACAAGGTATTTGTCCGAATAAATGTAAATCCTTACACATTGGAACTTTAAAATTTTAAGCTATTTTACATAAAAAATAAAGAATTCCTTTGAATAAAATGCAAAAAGTTCTGTGTAAGCTGCGTAAAAAAAAGAAGAAAATTATTTATATTACATATTGGAAACTTTCTAAATTTAAATTTTTTAACACATTTGGAGTGATTTTTATTCACTTAATTATCCTTAACATAATAAGAACAAATCTTTTTTAAATTGCTATAATTTATACACTACTATACATTAAAAAATGTCATTCAAGAGTGTCTTATATATCAAAGCTTTATCACTATCAAACAAATACTGAAGCAGTTATCCAGATGGGACAAAAATCTGAAGATTTGATGAAAATGCATTGAGAAAAGTACAAACAATATAAGAATTAAATGTTTTATTCAAGAAATACAACTATAAGAGCATAAACAATCAATTACATGAATTCTGATTTCTACTCTGGTTTTCTTGCAAAACAACCAGTTGAGACAATTGGCAAGAGATTGCTTACCAGGATGCATTGTTCCAGGTTGAGTGCAACAGGTACCACTAAGGTGCCATTAGTGCAATAGCCTCAATGACTCTGCCCTCGTACACTAAACTGCTAGCAGTCAATGATATTCCGGTTACATAAAGGACTTGTATTGTCGATAAGGATGCATCAGAATTGTAAAGAATCTTTCTGTCCTCACTCTTGGTTGAACATAATCTTCTTGATGCTGCGTACAACCATTACTCACTTATTCCTGCCAACATTTTTGAATGATAGCATCACTCCAAACTAATGGGGAGCTTCCCAGCAATTTGATCAACTTACTTTCATTAATCCAATTACACATCCTCCTCAAAATATTGACATCTGAAATATTGCTTAAGAATCTATTTGTGAAGTACAGGTACAGTCCACATAGACAGATAGAAACACATTTGTATGGTAGTAAAGCCTTAGCATTTAAATATTCTCTTTATTGTATATCATCCGGATGCATTATAGCATTAAGAAAGAGCTCCAGTTAGTCTGTTAGATTCTTCGAAATTACCCTATCATCTTTGTTATGTCACCTCAGTGCAGTGTGAATGATTAAAGTTTTTGTGCAAGGCTATAATTTTCAGTACAAAAAGGATGCATAGTGCAAGACCACTGACCACTCCATACCACTGTGAATGAGTGGAATGTGTGTATATATAATTCTTTGTTTTGTTAACATAAATTTTTTTTAAACTGTTTCATTACCATTAAGGTTATGAGCCAAATCAAATAGCTACGGCAAGAACTCCAAAAAAATAGGGAATACTCAAGAATGGGCAACATCAGCCAAGCAAAACAATGGATACAATCGAAAATCAAATAATCCAAGTACTAAATGAAAGAGACTACAATTCAAAGATAGAAGTTGTAAAAGTGATATTTTTAGAAAAGGATTGTAGGGATACAGTTCAAGGTATCAAGCAACTTCTAAAGAGGTAACGAATTATAAAGTAAGGAAGAAACATGGCTACAGTATCATTTATGTGAATGTTGAGAAGCCTAACTGACCTTTGATTGCAGATGCACTCAAGGAATTGAAGAAGAAAAAAACATTTGCTTATAACTTGGACTGAAATAACATCAGCTGCCTTACTCTTGATGGAGGAAAGAACATAAAGAAAGGCTGCTTGGATGGACAAGTGAAGTAGATGTGTAATGAGGAAAACATTCCACAACCAATGTTCCTGCACTGTATTATTCACCAGGAAGCTTTGACAGCAAAATATGTGGACACTAGCAATGTAATAAATTCTGTGAAGATGGTGAATTTAATAAGGCCACCTGGATTCAACAATACAGTTCAGAGACATGCTGAAAGATTTACCATATTGCACAGCAGGAAGATGGCTAAAATGTGAGAAAGTTCTGAGCAGAGTATTTGAATTAAGATAGGAAATAGGTGACTTCCAGGAAAGTAAAGGAAAACCACACATTTCTGTCTGATGAAAAGTGGGTATAGAAATTAGCCTTTGTTGCAGACATAACTAGTCATTAGAGAAAAATTTAGTTTCTGATCTATATACCCACCCAAATGCCTTCAGGTCTAAACTTTTGGAAATAAGTACAGATCTGAAGGCTTTTGGGTGGGCATTTTTGGAATAAGTATTTTTTGGAATAAGTACAGGCCAACAACTTGACACACTTTTAGCAGTGCAAGGTTTCCATGGATGAAGCAACAGCTGAGCTCCCCATACCATTTGCAAACGAGATCATCAAAGACCTCCAGCTACAATTTCCGAAGTGGTTTTCTGACTTGGATTCAAAGTCAGAAGTGAGACTATTTCCAAACCCATTTGATCTCTTCAGGGATAAAATAAAAGAACATAGGTTTTTACCAGTCCTGAACAATGAAGACTTTCCAAAAATCAAAACATTTATATTTAAGATACCTTTCACTCTTTGGAACAACATACTTGTGTGAACAAACATTTTCAAGAATGAAATACATGAAAAACAATTTGAGAACAAACTTGTCTGATGATAATCTCAGGTCACTGCTGAAGCTTGGGAATTTAATTTTAGTCAGAAATGTCTGCTATTTTGGCATGCAGGAAAAAATTTCACCATTCCCACTGATGCAGGTGTTGACAGGTAGGCATATTAATGTGTTATTAAATAATGACTGAATAAGATATTAAGTAAATTAAAAACAATATGTTTTGATAACATTTATTTGGACATTGAGTGTATAGTCAGATCCCTAACTGATAGTTAATGTGGCCCTTGGAATTTCAAACAATACTTTTGGGGTGAAAAGTGCTGTTCTTAGTTGATTTATAAGCAGGGGATAGTACCTCTCATGTCTTATGCATTGGGAGTGTGGGAACATTCTTCAAGAAAAAAAATTAATAGTAGACTTATTAAAAGAATGCAATGCAGGTTTTTACTTTGTGTCATAAAAGGATGCAAGACTATTAGTTATGAAGCAGTGTTTGCTATTTCTGATATACGATCTATCGACTTGGTTATTTTGAACAATCTTAATATTCAGGAAAACCATTTGAGTACCAGCTTTGGATGGGACAATTCCAGTTTTATTATTGCCATACCCTTCATGTAGAAAATCGATCACTTTTGTAACTTATACAAATGAAGTTTTTCAAGAATATAAATCTATTTGTTTCACAGATGGGAGTAAATTGAATGAAAGGGTTAGTCTTGCCTGGGTTATTTATAAGGAAGGAGTTGAATAAGATACTTTCCAAAATCGATTAAGAGATTAATGTTCTGTTTTTCAAGTCGAACTACTCTACATTAATCTTGCCGTAAAAGTGATTCAGGACTCCCTCTGTTATGGCAGAACTCTCAATTTTCTTATCTGCACAAACTCACTCTCTTCACTCCATTCTTTGATCAACGTAAATTCTACAGAAAAACTTGTTGTAGAGGTTCAGTCTATTATGTGCTAACTTGAAGACTGTGACATCCACTTTTCTTATATTCAGGGCCATAGCGGAAATCTCGGAAATGATAGAGCAGACCAGTTGGCCAAAGAGGCAACTTGTATAGATATGAACATTTTGATGTCTGTACTATTGTCCCACAGGAAGTATTTAGCTTGGGAAAGAACCGTTTCCTCCTGGAACACCGAATTCTTGGCCTCGCCTAAAGCTTTGTGAACTAAAAAGTTTTTTCTGACCATTTAGCAATGGCTAAAATGTAAGAAATTTGTTACTGATTTTAAGTTATCCCAAATTCTAACATGACATGGAAATTTTAATAGCTATTTGTCTAGGTTTGATTTAATTGGTAGTGATATTTGTGCTTGTGGTTAGGATGCTGAAATTGCGGAACATGTATTGTTGTATTATAACCTATATTTTTGTAAGAGAAAATTTTAAAAAGGAATTGAAACGTTTAGGTATTTCTTGGCCACCTGTTTTGTGGTCAATTGCACTCAAAACCTTAATGCCGTAAGAAAATTTGTTTACTCTGCATAGCTTTTTAAACTTTTATTGGTACCTCCCTTTATTTATATTTTTGTATTTCCTTCCTTCCTTTTTATTTTATACTTTTATCTTAAATGTATTTTTAATTTTGTTTTAAATTATATAATTGTGTTACCAGTTACATCTGTAAGCCTCATGTTATGCAATGTGGAGCATGAGTATTGCAAATAAATTCTTTTAAAAAAAACATTAGAACTCTTTTTAAAATTAAAAAAATCACCCAAACATAAATATTATATATTTTGACTTAGCCATTCTTTAGAGTACATCATATTTTTTTATAATCAAATTTAACAATGTTTGAGTTAATCCATTTTTCTGCAGAAAAATAAGTTCTATATTTCATCTTTTAAACTGTAATGCTAAACAACTTTATATAAAAAAACCAGGTGTTTGCCTTTGAGCATCACAAAATTATGTGACGATTGGAAGAGTTTTCTGACTGAGAATATGTTTCAAGTATGGATAGAACTTTTTAACATTAGGCAAAAATAGCTTTTACGTATTTTACTGCTTAAGCCAAATCCATTAATTAAATTATGGAAATTTAAAAGTAAAATGCGTAAATATATCGTATTTATTTGAATCTAAGCAGCATTATTTTGTCAATGTTAATGCTATTGAAAATCAGGTGTGGTTTAGAATCGAAGGCGGAAAATTCATTGAATGGGAGAAACTGACAATGATACAAGTTCATAAATGTATTTAAAGTGTTTAATACTGGTAAAATAAATTAATTATGCACTTTATATAAGTTATAATTCTTTCACAAAATTTCGTAAATATTGCATAGCAATAAACCTTTTTGCACTATTCTTTATTTTTCACAAAAACGTGTTGAGTATTTGGGGTGCAACTAATGTAGAATTGATGGCAGCTTATATTCGAATAAATATGGCATGGCTCATATCCATAGAAATATCAAACTTAAGACATACTGTAGTTAAAATGATAAAATAATTTTAAATGCAATGTAGATTTTGAAAAAGCAAAATGTAACAAATAAAAAAACTTACTTAATCTTTTCACAGAGAGCATCAAGACTTTCAAAAAGAAAATTGTTTTTTTCTTCTGCCTAATAACAGAATTCAGCCAATTAAAAGAAATGTCATCAAGTACACACGAGAAATTATGCAATGCTTAATATTTTACCTGGGACAATCTGTGATTTAAAAGAATATTTAAATGGACACTTTTTGAATATGTATCTCTCATATCTTCATACTTTGAGAATTCCTCTTTCCTTTCACCAGATACATCAGAAACTGTACCAAAACAGCCACTTTGATATTCTAGCAAAGCATTTTGTAAAAGCTCAACCTTAGAAAAGAAAAGATTACGTATTTAAATACATATAAATGTAGGTATACACAATTTTTAAAAATAATTATATTTACTTTTTTTAAACAATAATCTTGAAACAATTTCAATCAGAAAACTAGAAAATGACTTTTCACCCATAGTAAGCAATTAAGTTACAAATATGATTTAAATGACAAGATCAGGGGCCGGCAACCCATGGCACTCTGCATTACTCTACAAATTTGTCGATTTTGTGTGGATGAAAATTGATAAATTTGTAATGGGCCTTATTTGACAAACATCCCCAGAATTATGGACATTCACGGAATTACAAAAAAATCTGAAAGATATCTCTAAAGATAATTTCACAGCTATTTTGTAAATTATTGAATGTTGTGGGTGGAGAGATTAGTTTGAAAAGAGAAAATTGCATGTACTCTACTTTTGGTTCTATGTATCAAAGTAAAATATCTTTCCTTGTATAAAAAATATTTTGAGTCAAGCAAAGAAATTGTATAACTGAATGCTCAGAATCATGTGTTAAACGTTAAACTAAAAGTCATACATTATACCTTTGATTTTGCGATATGAAAGTGTAGAGCAGTGCAAGCACTAAAAGATTTGCATTAAAATTTTTATTTAATATAATATATGTACAACTTTAATTTTTATGTTAAGAAATACCTTTAAATCATGAAAAATTAATGTATAATAAAACTGTAAATATCTAAATTATTGACCTCTATTCTCAAATTCTTCTGCATTATAACAGGAATCGAATTGTTTAAAAAATGTTCTACTGTGTGGTATGCTTATCATACTGGTATATTAGTTTGGTGTGCCACAGCTAAAAGGTTGCTGACCCCTGGAGTAGATTAACACTAATGCTCTAAAATTAGTGAAGTACAATTTAAAATAGATTCTTAGATTGAAGTTATAAAATCATTATAATTAGCTTCAAACCACAAAAATTGCAAGATTTTTTAAAGTCCCTTTACATTTAAGCACTACCCCCCCCCCAATTGTGCATTATTGCAGCATTATCTATCATTGGGGGAGGGGAAGAACCCAAAATGTTCAAAACATATCCCACATTTTTAAAGTCCAATTTTCTCCAGTGAAATCCCAAATCAAATTTAGAGTTGCAAAAAGGTCATATCATTACTGTCACTAGATAATGTAGAAAGAATCTTGTTTCAAGCATTTAATCATATACTTATTTTTGATCTATAAATCACAGAATATGTTTTTAGTCCAAGCACAACTGTATTGATAGTAAATGCCAGAATTTGGCCACATTCTTCAAAAAAGAAGATTGATATGATCAGTTGAAATCAAAAGGATTGTTATGATTTACAACAAGAGGCAAATAGTATTTTAGCCCTTATTATATTTAACTGGACATTAAACCAGAAAAAATGACAGAATTTTTAGCACCTTCTACTTGTATTATCATTTACGACATGCTATCAGATTTTGATGGCTTTAAATGGAATACAATTTAAATATTCTTCTGTTATTTAGTTTAATATCTCAATGTTGTGAAACATATTATAATCTAGTATATTACATACATGAACTTCTTTATGGGGTAAATATAAGTAACATGTGAATTTAAATATTGAGGGTGCAAGTTTAAAAGAACTTACAAAAGAAGGGTGTTATGAGTATTAAAATGCATTGGACCATAAACAACAAGATTTAAGTGAAGGGAAGTGAACACAAGATTTTAAAATACAACTATTTTATTTTTTTTCTTCTTGGAAATCTTTGGCTTCACAAAGATGATTTAACATAGATATACCATTTGGAATTAGAAACAACTCAACCCCTTCATGTTAAAGCATCATTATTACACTTTAGTTTTGAGAATGTCTTATTTTGTCTCATTGTAAACATTGTTTTTTAAAAAAAATTTATATTTGTTAATTTTAAATATGTTGATTTTTCTGCCAATGTAACACAATTTTCACACAGGAAGTTTTGCTTTTCTGTCTACATTAGAAGAGGGGGGGGGAATGAAGGTCACCAGTTGCTGTGTGAGGTTTAGGGGGATCATGCTCCAACAGTTTCAAATTGTGAGCATCAATTTAGATTGTTAGAAAGTGGTGATTTTGAAAAAGTTGATAAGGAATGTGAAGGAAGGCCAGAAATGTTTGAAGATTCAGAAATTGATTTGATTATTGATTAAAATTAAACAAGGGCTGTATGAACCTCAGACAAGTGACGAAGACACCTGTGCTGGCATCCCCTTCTCCAAACCACGACAATGAGAGGATTTTAGATCACAGCAGATTTAATGTGTATCAGCCACCCTACATGACAGGCCTTGAGGGGCACCAAGACTTAACCAGCCACAAGTTCGTGAGTATGACCAGTTAATTACAGTAGCCTTGGTAAATATATGTCTAAAAAGAGAAAGAGCAGGGTTGTCTTTTTTTTTTAATGTTTAAAATTATTAATTTTCAAAAACATACAAAACACATATGTCAGTTTTTTCTTCCATCAAGAGAATTTTTGAAAGATAAAAATATCTATAATAAGAAAACACTAAGAGAAATATAAATGATTCACTATTTCTATCAACTGAGAGTTTCAAAAGAACTAATGGTGCAAAACAATTCAATCTAATAATACTTCCAAATCATTTCCTTTGCTCAATTTATAGCATTTTAAAAACTGTTATGAGTAGTTCTTGATTAAAATACAGTAAAAATTATTCAAGAGAGTTATTAGAGAGAGAAAATTTTCATATAAGTACCTGTTTTTTTAACTTTTCAATCTGCACAGATGGTGAGTCTATATTGACAACAGGACGATTTTTTATGCGACGAGTGTTACTTGCATATCGTAAAGTACTTAATGTTTCTTCAGTGCAAGATGCAGATGGATTAACACAGGCAATCATAACAGTATGACTATTCCCACCAAGAGAGTCTGATAAAAAGGATTTATCATTAGCTTACATGCAAGACTATAAACATTACTTTGCAATACAAAGCAAAAATTGATAATTACCTTGTAGCAATCTAGTCAACTTTGAATCTCTGTATGGTATATGCTGTTTTTCTTCAATCAGATGAGTTATTACTTTCCCAAGAGACAACAAACCAAGATTAATATTGATTCCTGTTTAAAATGGAAATCATTTGACAATAAGTGGAATTCAATAAAACAATTACAAAGTCAAATTAGGAAAATGTTTATACATAGATGTAGTTATTACAAACACTGATTTATCAAAAAAATTAATGATTGATAAAAAAATGCTTCATGTGTATTTTGGAAAATTATTTGACCATTTAAAAACAATCCACGTCTTTAACCTGGGATAATCAACCCTCTACCCATATTTGTAATAAAAAATTTTTTATTGCCCGCTGGTTTCACAGTAGTGGTGATTTATGTTATTACTTATGCCACCTGATCGACAATAACAGATTAAGGTCCATGAAATTCATCATGGCGAAGGGCTAGATTTTTATGCCTGTTGTTAACCGTAGCTTTGAGCACTATGGCTGGTGACAGCACAATTTTGCTTGGTTCCACCTCAATTTTGAGAGAGAACACCCTAGGTGTTGTCAGGGGCTTCCCACTAATGGTGATTAATAAAGCAGGGAAGTATACTTACTTTATAAAAGTTAAAAAGCAGTGTTACAGCACGTTAACACATATAATAAAAATTACTTACAAAGCACTTTATGTCAGACATTTGGTAAATTTGGGCTCAATAAATCTAACATAATGCAGTTAAATCTACGTATTTAAACTTTGCTAGGTAGAAGCATAAAGAAACACACATTTAATTTATTAATCAGATCCTCAAATCTGATGCTGCATAACTTAATATGTGGCACAATTTTTGCAAGGTATAAACCAGGGGTGGGCAGACTTTTCCAGGATACGGCCTATTTCTAATTTTTTCAAAGTGTTGTGGTTCACCCAGTGACGTAGGTGTCATGAGCTAAACGAAGAGTCTACAATGTTTTTTTAAGATGGTTGTTGGCCCAATAGTAAATTAAGCTTAAGACAGCGTTTCTCAATCTGTGTGACACGCCCCCCAGGGGGCCGTGATAACTCTACAAGGGGGTGCGAGCATAATGAAAAGTCGGAATCAAAAGCTTATTTTAAAAAATTATTAGTTTACTGAAAGTAAACAAACAAATACATTCTGACATAATAAAAAATAAAATACACATTTACATATACATCTGTACTGCACAATGTATTTTATAATTAATTTATCATTAACTTAAGAACAAGTTTAATAATTACTAATGATCCCATGGGCTTGTCATCTATACAATTATGCACAAAAATTAACACTTGTTAATATGTATGGTTTTTTAATTAATCCCAATAACTGTCAATTAAAAGTTATGCGATTTGCTCCCCAATGACACCCTTTGCCACATAGACGTGCATATATGTTGTATTGGGGTTGGGAGGGGGAAAGAAAAGAAATAAATAGACAAATCCTCAGAAATAAGTAAATGCTTTGCAAACACTGTCAAGGCCCTTTTATTGCATTCTAAAGCTTATGAAATAATTTTATGGATAGAAGTGCACAGAAAAGATCATACTTCAGAAATACATATATATGTATAGTAATTGTGCAATAAGATGGATGTCTTCGAGTGGGAATTTTAATGGCATAAAGTCTTGCCGCCTCTCTCTTATTTCGATTACACTGTCCATAAAACAGTACCATTTTGCAGTAATCTTCATTTGTATACATCTCGTTCTCCTGTACTAGAATTTGTAATATTAGAATACTACTGTTTGCAATTGCAAGCGACTGTACAACAGATTTTTAACGTTCGTCATGATCAGAAAAAACGCAGAATCAGACTGAAGCCGCAGCATATAAGTCTATTTTTTTGGAACTGCTATTAAAATGTTTTCTTTGTTCAAAATATTTTATTTTTTCTATGTTTTACATGTACACAGAATAAATTTTTATTTCTTAAGTACTCAATTATTGTATTATTAACGTATGCTTTTAAATTTAAAAACAATTTACATAAGAGTGACGTGCAAGAGCAAAAGTTTCCTGGCAGAGTTCTAACTAATTTCACTTTGGAGGAAATTGCGGAGAAAATGGATAAAATGTATGATTTACAAAGTTCCATAACTCAGCCATTTTTATCGTAATAAAATGAAACTTTGTGTTTACTTTGTTTTTGTGTGTACTGCATCTTTTCCTAAATATAAGTGATAGGACCTGGGGACCATATAAAAAATTAAATTTTGTAATTTTTTTGTAAATGGGTAATTTGGTTCGAAAAGCATGTAAAATCATTCTTTACCTGTTTTAAAACATTTTTCAAATTGGAAGTGCATATCTAAACCGAACGGTTCGGGAATTAGTTATTGGGTCACATTTCAGCTGGACACCCTGTATATTAAGCTCTTACCCTCAATTCTGTTTTGACTTATACATCATAGTAAGTTCAATATCGCAACAAAATTATTTAAAAAAAAAACATCTGCAGTATAACTTTAAAAAAAAAACAATAAAAAAATCCGATTCAATTCGATTACTGATACAATTCCCATAGTAATTTTGGGTTATGGTATATTGAAATGGAAGATGTTATGCAAAACAAATATGATAAAAAAACATAAAATTAATAACATACCTTCTTTGACTTGAAGACCTACTGTTTTACTGAAACCCATGCGCTCTGATCCAGCAAGATCTACAAGTTGGAATTTGGATCGCTTAGAATTTACACTATTCGATTGCTCAATGTAAACTGAAAATATCGCATGTGAACGAGAAGATTTTATGTTTTTAGCAGTTGTGCTAGTATGTCTTAGGTGAGATCCTTTTTCCAGAACAATAAAAGCATCCTCAACACATTTAACAGGAACTTCTGTGAGACCAATTACCTACAAGATGAAAAATGAAAATAATAAGCATATTCACTGTTATTGGTAAAACATACTATTTAATAATATGTAGTCAGTTTTTTTAAAACTCAAATTACCATTTATATTGTATTTTATTTTAATATCTTTTACTTTTCTGAGAACAGAAATAAAAGTCTTTCATTTTAGTTTAATCTGAAAACACAACTGCGACCATAAACGATATCAACACAGTTTCGCAAGGGAATTGAAATTATGAAAAATCTAAATCAATATATAATGGATTAAGATTTATTTTGACTGATTGGAGGGTTTTTTTAAAAAAAGAAATCATAATTAGCTAGGTTAAAATAACTTTTTGTGGTAGCCAAACTATGAAATTTAAAATGTACTGTTATCTATGGTATTATTATAACTTAAAAAGATCGCTTGTGTGTGTATAAATACTTTCTAATTAAAAACTGAAATTTGGATAAACAAAATAAATGATTAAATAAATTTGAAACCAATTAAGAGTTTTAAAAAAATGATAATAAACAATCTTTAACATATCCAAACAAAATAGATCAGTAAATGGTTGAGTTTATACATTAAGACAGTGCTTCTCAAACTTTCAATATTTGCGACCCAATTTTCACAAGCATAATCTTCATCGCCCCCATACAATATCAATGAATTGGATGCAATAAAAATGTACTTTGATGCTAAAGCTACAATTATAAACCAAACAAATTATTAAGACAAGTATTAGATTTTGTAAATGGCAAGCCCATGGCAGACACTAGTAATTATTAAACTTTTTTCTGATTTAATATTGATAAACTAATTATCAAAAATATTGTGCAATACTGATACATTTATAAATATATTATATCAGTGTAAATAAGTATTTAATATTCATTATGTTACAATGTATTTTATTTTGCTTCCTTTTAGTAAATTAATACTTATTTTAAATTGTTTATTTTCAAATTTTCAATATGCTCGCACCTCCTCCACCCCACATAGGGATATCACGCCCCCTAGGAGGCCCGATAAGTGATTAAGCACAAGTTAGGCAATTCTAAGTATTAAAGCACAATAAATAAACAATGAGAGGATAAAACATGACACTTTAAACTTTTATACTAATCTAATATTTTAAGTTCAAAAATAGGTATTATAGAATAGTTCTCATTATTCCATGTAACAGTCTTGAATTGAATGCTTAAATTAATCCTTTAATTCCTAAGCAACAATAGGACCAGTCAGGTTATAATAAAAATATTTTAGAATTCCTTTCAATGTAACACCACACATTAGTATAAAATAAAATTGCAGATAGCTCACTTTTATGCCATCAGGTTCTTCTCTTAGAATACAAGGGGTGGCTGATTTTTGTAGAAGGTCAAATATTTCTTCACGGTAGAGCTAAAAAAGCAATAGGTACATGAAGTTTTTTTATTCCTTATTTAAAAACGACTGAAAATGTTAAAAAATTATGTTCAGGTATGTAATTTACATTGGTAACAAAGAAAAGAAATACAGTTTATGCAAGTACATGTAAAAATGAAAAAGTATGAGAATTTTAAAATAATACAATTGCAAATTTTAAATATATAGGCATATTTACCATCACATTTGAATTCATTAAAATATTTTACTATGAACTAGAATCAAAGGTGTTATAAGTCTGATGATTTAATTGTACTGACAACTTCCAAAAGGCTTTATAAAAAGTTAAATGTTACAAAAAAGGAATTTATGAACTTAACATTTCAATTGAAATGTTATATGCAAAGCAGAAATCGCTTTTCTGTCTGTTTGTACAAATCTGCATTTAGGGGTTCTATTGATTAAAGTTTAAATTTTTGAAATTTACGATTCCTCAATTTTAATTGTAATTAAATTACTTAAATAAATCACATACAATTTTATTCAATTTTAAATAAGTTTAGTCTACTCTAAGCCTTGTTTCATTTTTAATTAGTCTACTCCACATTTTCAGGTATAAAAAGTTCTATAAAAAAATGCTTCTTAAAAAAATATTTTCTTAACACAGAGTTAACTTTTCTAACATTACAATTTTATTACATTAACCTATAATTTTATTCCGGAAAAAGAAAACTTTGTTCATAATTTTACAGTCAATTATGTAATTCTCGCAACCATACAATTTTAAATTCTACACATAACATATAACTTAACATTGAATTTTATTTGAAATCCTGTAACACTGAAGTTAGTAATGGACAATAGACAAATAATGTTTTTGATTTTGAACTACTCAATTTAATTTGTATGTACTAACACTGCATGAAAGGAATAATGACTATTGACAATGAACTACATGTTTATAGGTCATATAGCAATGCTCGACACCAATTTAGTCATGCAATGGAATAAATATATTTTTGCTATTTGGCTTTGAGTTTCTGGATGGCTGTGTGGAATCATTCTGCGAGTATGTTGATGCATCTTCTACAGATAGTGGGTAGCTGTCAAGAGTGGTTTCAGATGGCAACCAGTAGACCAAAAATTTGTTGCTAGAAGTTTGCAGTTATAACTTAGGACTCTTTTGGCATGGGTTTGATGCAGGTTTCCTTTCTATGGCTAGGACATTTTCGCAATTGTTGTATGAGAAAACTATGCAACTTATCCCTAATCACATAGAATAACATTTAGATCTTGATCAAACAATGAAGGCAATTCTTTCAATCAAACAAAACACTGTATCTTTAATTGACTTGCTAGTGCAGGTGGCATACACTTTCTCCAACTCCAAATTGTCATAAAAAAACTGGCTGCAATATTACTTGTGCAAACCCTATTTCGTTTTGTAACTCATCAAATGTCATATACAAAGTTCAGAGAAATCAATCGTTACACAATATCAACATTTGCTATAGTACACAATGTAGGTATCTTTGTAATCACATTTTAAGTTACAGTTTCCTGTTCACTATAGAAGTCTTCCAACACCTTATGGTTGTGCTTCTTAACCTTTTAGTGATTATAACCCAGTATTCAACGACAGTTTTCATTGCTCTGTTATACAACAAAAGAATTGAACACAATATATTATTTTAAGTATTTTGACACATTAAAGCTGCACTCTGACCTACATTACAAACCTTAAAAATTACCAGGAACAAGTAACTTTATTGATATCAAAACCCAGCACATTGACAAGACTACAATCTATACTTCTGTTGCTCTATGAAACATGTTCACAATATTAGACATTCTCGCAGATTCATGAGAAGTTCTTATTGTGCCCATTTGTAAACGGTGACTTCTGTATAACCTAAATGGGATCTTGTATAAATATTGCACCTCATTCAATCCTGGACAGTCTCATTGTGAGTTGGTTCTCCAATCAATATCAAATCTATCATGATTGTTAGATATGCAAATAAATTGGTCTGCCACTGAAATGCGAATTCATTGGTATTTTTTACTTTGTTGAAGGCAAGGCGTTTTACTTTGTGTCACGTGATTGCTTATCACAATATATGTATTCGTCATGAATTTATAATTGCTTACTCTCCCAAGTAAGCAACAGAAGTATGTTTGTGTCCTAAACTTCACCATTACATTCTTTATTTTTAAAATGTCTGGAATATTTGTTCGAGTAAATATGCACAGATATAACAGTGAATGCATGATATAATTTGCATGCTAACTGCAATTCGTTATATTTAAGTATTTACAGCAATAGATTTATACAGTATCGGGGATAAATTTTCAAGTGAGTGTAAAAGAGCATTAGATGAGAATTAAGCATCAACAAGAGTACAGACGAACATAGATTCAAAAATAAAATCAAGAAATTATTATCAAGAATACTTAAACTAAGGGATCACCAGTACTGAAGTAAACGAAGCAGAAAGAGGACCCCTGAGTGTTTGCTTGAACATTTGGGCAGCAGACAGCAAAGAACCTAGTGTACTTTAATTAGACATTGGGAAATGCTTTGTCAAAGCCAGAAAATTCTTTAAATTAACATTAAAATCATATGAAACGCAAAAATCATTCTTTTAGAATCTTGTTAGCGAGTGAAAAAGCTTAGCTCGTCTCTTACAAAGCTTCATATAAAATAGCCAGATGTAAAAACCTCACTCTACTGATGAAGAGTTTATTCTGTTGCCTACAACTTGGATTGTAAAAACTACGTTTAGAGATAAGCAATTACAGTTCATACCTCAAGCAAATGCTACTGTTGCCCATTGAATTGACAATATAGTTGAAGAAGTACAGCATGTTTTTCAAAAAATTGTGCATCAAACTGTTTGCGATTCAGCTTGATGTGACAATAGATAACAAAGATGCTGTATTTAATCTTGTAATGATGCATCAGCAAAACTACAACTTTTTTGCTACCAAATAGAACTCAAAGTAGCAGCATTCACTTTATTTGCTATCTTAAATGACATTATAATCAATGGCAAACAGAGTGGAGGCCTTATATCAGAATACCCATCAATAGAGCTTGTTTAAGGTCTGGATGATTCCGAAGTACAAAACCATTTGTCAAACAAAAATATCCTTAGAGTTTCAACATACATTGCATAAAACACAGAGGTTCTGGTTTCCAAAGAAATGAGCCCTAGCGTGAATATATAGATAATGATGAAACACTGTAGTGAATTACAGAAAAATGAAGACCTCAAAGGTTACCCCCCCCCCTCCATTTTGTAAAGGAGTATGTGCTATACATTCAAGATTACTATTTTATTGGGAGGCAAGACGATAATGCGGGAAGTTTTTGGAATGTGTTTAAAAAATCACTCGTGTAGGAGCATTCTTTATAATATTATCATTTTTAAGACTTCCCCTTTATGAAACTGGATATTCTGAAAACAAAATATACATCGCAGATAAACATAAAAAAGGACAATTTGAGCTTTTTCTAACATTAAATCTTTCTTCGTATAAAACTGGCTTCCATAAGACAGGCTTTCAAGAATATCTAATAACACTAGAAAGCACACATTTTTGGGGCGAAAGAAGAAAAGGTGTGATCCTGATAGAACTTTTCTCCTAACAGAAGTTTATTTTTTTATGACATACAAGTAAAGAACAAAATGTTGTATATTTACATATAAGCATGATACTATTTGACTTAAAATGTGGAGATTAATTTCTTTCAGTGTTTGATATTTGGAATATTCCACTTAAGTATCCAGCAGTAATCAAGCATTCTTGCGCTCTGTTGTGTCTAGTATCTCTTTCCATTGCAGAAAGAAATTGGTGAAAATGTTTCCCATGTTCGTCGCTGATGGAGTCTAATTGGAAAAAGGCTATACAAGAGTTAAAAAAAAAAAATTAAGGATTTATTACAACCAATATATTTGAGGAGCTGCAAAAGTTCACTTACAATCTCGTAATAGTTCGAAGATTTATGTGACTTCCTAATAATAATGTATAACACTAAAGACCTACATAATGATTTTTAACTCGGTTTAACAAATCTTAAAATTCTTTGTGAACAATTAAAGACCTTATTTAGAGACCCACAAAAATTACTTTCTTTTTTTTAGAATCACTTACATAAGGATATCTTTCTTTCAACTTTTGAAACCCAGAACCATTATTATCCCTTGCCAGTTCAGCAAAATTTTTCAAAAGGCCATAACTTTATATGAAATATGGAGGTAAGAGAATTATATCAAAGAGGAATGTGAAATATTTTAGTGTATTGGCATATGTGACTTTTGTTTTGGCCACTCCTTGAAATTACATTTTTTTTCCTGTCTTTTTAAAATTTAGTATAGCCAAGTAGAAAAGCTCATGAACAATATGACTTTTAAATCGCAACATATTGTCCTACTAAACTCTTTTAATTTTTTCTAACATGAATTTCATGTTTCCTTCTTGCTGGTTACAAAAGCCAACAAAACAGAAGGAAACTCTCCCATTGCGCAAATAGACAGCCTTTAAACTGATTTTCAAAGTCAATTAATAGTCTTCCTTCAGTTGTTTTACATTTGTGTTCAAGTGCATCCCATCAGAGCATAAAAAATGTCTGAATAAACTAAATCATTTTTTACAGAAGATAACTCTTGAAACTCTTTTTGAAAGTTACAATATGCAGCATAAGTCAAAATGACTATAGCGATTATAAAAAGCTATAACTATTTAATGGAAAAGAATTTATTAATAAGATTTACATAGAATGTAAAAGGAACTTCAAAATTTTGTATATATACATGACTTTCCTTGGTAACACAGACAACATCTAGGCAGTTTTCCATCGCATGACAAGCATTCTGAAGCATTTGTGTCATCAAGGGTGTTGGCACTTTGATCATTTCATCATGTAGATTTATCTGTGTCAACTGCTAACCGTATCTGACGTCATTGCAAATTGTGTTAGTTTTCCATTGGTTATGACATCAGAGGCGGTTAGTATATGTATGTATTTTCCTTTATGTGTGTGGAATGAGGGGAGTTCCAGAGATGTATATCACCAAGACAGAGGACTTTAGATTAGATTAGATGGTGGAAATAGTATTTAAGTTATGTTATTGTTTACGACCCAAGTGATAGTCATACACCTTGTGATGTGGAAATATTTTAATAAACTTAAAATTTCAACTACTGTGTGCTTCTCTACTGAGTCAAAACCTCACGTTGCCTGTAAATTTCAGGTAACAAAGGGATGCAAGTGCATTACAAATGCATACTTTCAGTTCAATTGTTTTGGGCATGGGACGTGAAAGACGCGTATGTTTCCAATGCCTCAAACCCACACGGAATCTAAATTAGAGCAAGACAGCTAACCATCATATGATTCATCCACAGAAGCTCTGGCAACAAATTAGCAATTTCATCAGGACTTAGACCTTTTCTAAAAGTCATCATTTCAGGGTATCTGCTCTGCACAAGGGTTGAAAATCAAATGCTTTTTTTTAATGAGCAGATAAACAAATGCTATGTAACAAAACACTTAAGACACAACGATTTTAGTATAATTGACTCATTTCTGCTGTAAATCTAATAAAACTGTATTCAAGGTCATATAAATGTGTGATATTACTTCTGGAAGTTTGTTTTACTAATGGTATCTACTTAGCAAACTATCCATTGCTGGACAGCTATTTTTTCTGATAAATTGACTTGGTGTTGTAAAAACACTAGCAGACGTTCTAGGTATATTTAGTTGTAAAATCTCTCTTAATTGACCAAGAACTAAAAACTTTTTCTGAGTAATTACCAGGGAAAATGATTTAAAGTCACGAAAAAGTTTCAAATTCTTTGCAAAAATACGGAAAGGAGAACAAAGTAAACAGGCTCTGATGTCCAATCGACACTGATGGACGTTCTAGTATTAACACGAAAAAATATTTCGGTCCCCTCAGTTTTGTGTTAAGTGATTTTAACTGTACTTTTCAAACCAATCTTATGGAAATGATTAAACTTCAGGTTACATCACTACCTTTCTATATAAGAAAATTTTTAAGAAAATTGCAGAACATGATCAGATAATGAAATGACACACATCTGAACTAATACCACACTACATATTTTCATAGTGTTGGATTGGAATGGATATAACATCGCAACTTCCATGATTCAACACAATAACTGATGCAACTGAAATTCTAATTTCCTAAACATTGATCCATGACCATCCTACTGTGAACTTTACCATGGTCTTTCAATACCCCCATTAAGAAAAATAACTCATCTTTGGTTCCTGATGGACAAACAAGAATCACAAATCTTTTAATTATCTAAGTTCACAAGTTTCCCATGTAAAATATTTAGATCTTAATGCATTGTAGACCAGAAATTTTACACAGAGTCCATCTCCTACCATAAGCTATTATTTCAGATGAATACAGAGAAATAAAACAATATAAATAAACTTCCAATAAAAACATTATCATAATTAATTAAGATAAAATTTGAAAAAAAATCATTATACAATATTTCATACTTTTTTAGTACGACAAACTATAGCAATCACCTAAGTGTAATGGTACACAACAGGTTTTGCAAATACATCTTGTTTTTCATGGGTTTCATAAAATGAAATAAATAATGCAAGGGCAAATATGAATTATGATGGGTCTATGACATATGCACATGAAAACAAGAGCTAACTTGTGATCGGTCAATCATGTGTTAAGGAAAGGGGATTTTTTTTTTTTTTTGCAATATAATTTTGTCACATGTCTTTTTTAGTACTTTTTCCTCTTCAATACTTAGCTTATGTTCATAAAAAATATTCATTTCACACAAAAAAATAAGCTGCAATATAAACAATATTATAAGAACTTATCAGCAAATATTATATAGCATGATCAAGTGTCTATAATTAAAAAACTTCCTTACCTCAAGAAATGAAACTTTTATCAAAAAATTTGTGGATTGCTCTTGAGATTTCACTATTCGAAATATTTCCTTTATTCCACGAGGAATTATTCCAATGTCAGTATTTGATGTGTTTTGGGGATTGTAATCTGTACCCATTGTGTAAGTTTTTCCTGATCCAGTTGGTCCATAAGCTAAAATTGTCACGTTGTACCCTTAAATATAAAAGTAAATAAATGTTCAGTGTCCAAGAAAGTCTAAATAGAGAAATCTATCTTAATACTTATTTCTAAAACTAGAGTTTATGCCCATAAAAATAAATCAAGCTAGTTACAGTTCTTTAATCTTAATAAATAGTAGTTATAAGAGAATAATAAGAGCAATTTTAAATCAGTAATAAAATAAGATAGATAAAAGATTAGTAATAATTACATAAGTTGAGAATATTGAACTAGCTATTCTGAGTTTCATTACTAAATGATTGCTTCCAGAAACAAACTCATTCTAAGAGTAACAGATAAGTATAATAAAATTGTATATTTTTGTTAGTGATTCTTATTTTTTGTAATGGTCCCTACATTTGACATGTTGGCAAGAGTCATTTCAATGGCCCAGATGCTTAATGATCGTCTATCGACAGTTATCACACAAAATGTTTTATGCTCTTGTTAAGATTGAAATTTAAATGGGTATGACAAAAGCCAGATCTTCATTGCTCAGTGACTGAAAAGGAATTCAGAAATTGTGCAGTTGGTTGACTATTTGCATGCTGCTTTGTGTAGTACCTATAGAAACTGGAATGCTGACAGTGAAACAAACAGTAGGCATAAAGATATTTGCCATCCACATCTAGAAGACAACGGTACTTGCAGGCTGTCATATTTGGTAAAACACAATTGGAGCAATTCCATTGTTCATTTGATTATAGATTTCAGTGATAGGCAAAAGAAAAATGATTTGGAGCACACAGTTCAGAGAACACTTTTACAAAATGGAATTCTATGAAGTTGTAGACCTAACAAAGTTCCATTCTTAATGTCAAGTATAACCTTATCTCCATGAAAAAAATGTTGTTAGGATGCATACAGCAGGCACTTCAGCATGACTACTAGATCTTTGAAGAGTGGAAATGTCCAAAGAACCCTAGTTTCTCTTGCACCATATCAATGGCAGGATCAGAATTTGTTGGTTATCAGGTCAAGAGCAGCTGGACCAATGCACAGTGGGTGTAACTCATGGACAGTACTAGGAAAACTGTGGACAACATTAGTTATTGTAGACTAGGTATGTTCACATTTATGGTACCTGTTTTACTAAATGGCGATGGAGTCTTTATCAAGACAATACCCTTTACCACAAAGCTTAAATTGAGTTCAATTTGTTTCAGAAGCAATGTTCTCTTGTGGCTATCTAATTTCGAAGATCTTAATTCAATAGAACACTTATGGGATGTCATGGAAAGCCTAGTTGGAGTAATGTAATTTACATAATAAGACAGATTTTTGCTTTGACAATTGATACACAGTCTCTGGACACACAACAAAAGTGTGTCATCTATGTGCACATATATCAAAGTAGTTGAGCAAGATAGAAACCAAAAATATTTTAGGTAAATTTTAGTGGCTCTTTAGTGTGTGCAGTTCCTATATGTATAGTTACGGATATTTCAGAATTTTTTAGATTGTTTTTCTGCCAAAACAATACAGTGGTCGGAAAGATCGTTTGTGTTCTAAGAGAGATTATGCTTTCAATAGCAAATAAATAGGAGAGATCTTGGTGACAAATTTGGTTGCCAAATGTTGCAACAAAAATAGATAATTCTAAAGATACCCAGAAAGATTTGGGATGGCGATTAGGCTAGGAAATCCCAAAAATTCCTACAAGATTCTTATCAGGACGAAATAAGAAAACAATGAAGTGAATAATAAGACTGCAATTGTGTGTTTCATTTGCCTTAGGTGAAATTGTGATTACTATGTTCAATACTTGAGTATTTTTTTTAATTTGAGCAATTTTACAGATTAAAATGAATATATATTGTTGCAAATTTTGTATAAAATAGTGTAAATAATCTGGATTTGGATGTGCATTGCATTTATATTACTCTGTTTTACTTATTTTATGTCAAATCTGTAATATTCAAAAGCAACACCGTCCCTTATGTTATAATGGCGATTCAATAGGAACTTGGCGAAATATTGGCGATAGGGCCAAGTTGGCGACACTCTGGATTCTTCTAGAAATTAGTGGAGAATTCCACTAATTTCACGATCTATGACGCGAGCGGATTTTTTCTTGAAGTTTCCGCCGGGTCTATAAATAGAGCGATCTCACTGAAACGAGACCGTCTTGTTTCAACTAGCGATTGGTAAGCATTGTTTTGACTAGCGATTAGCTCACCTGTGCTTGTGAATAATCTTATACATACGTGTATTTTGGACAGTGGCGGCGCAAAACCTGAACTTAATGTGGGCAACATACATTTCATGAGGCCCTCTGGTGGCGTAAGAAAAGGGTTTATAAAATAAAAAAACCAGTTTTTATTCTTATAGAAAAAACCAAAATTTTACTCATATTGTCACATTAAACAATAATGAAAAAAATAAAAGAAAAAGAAATTTTCTTTCAGTTTTGCTGAAATTCTTCATGATTGGTTCGTAATTCATCTTATAGATGCTATATCTGCTTCAATAGGTAAAACTGCCAAATCTGAAAGTCTTTCCTGACCCTTTGTATTTCTTACAAAAAATTTTTTTATCAGTTTTGATTTTGAAAAGTTTTTCTCAGGAGAAGTGGCACTTACAGGAATTAATAAAATTCTGAAGGTGATGTAAATATTTCGGAAAATTTCTTTCAAATTGTTCTCTATGACATATTGGAGCAGATGTTTCACATCTGTAATGGTATTGGGTAAGTTTGGGATCATATTTTGTAATTCTTCATATAATTCGTAAGGTTGAAAGTCACTGCTCTCACCTACTTGCAGTACTGTGTGTAAATCTTGAGAATTTTTCAGCATTTGCTCTTTTGAAATATTTTTAAACTTGTTTAAGTCAAAGAGAAAACTAAAAATTTCAAAATTATTTAAAGACATGAATCTATATTGCTTATCACAGAATCAATCACGGTATTAAAAAAGTCTGTTTCATCCTGGGTTTTGACAGAATCTATAGGTTGATCGCGCCTTCATAATCAAACATTCTTTTCTTTTTGGCAACTCTTTTATTTTTAAAATCTTTTGGTAAGTCATAACTGCTTTTCTGAATAAACTTAAGAGAGTCAGACAATCATTCTCCGAATCCAGTTTGTCGATACTCTTTGATCCAACTACAAAATGTATGCAAATGTTCAAGAGTAATGCATAAAGGGGCTTGAACATAATGCATAAAGGGGCTAATTTGCTTATGGTACTGACACGCGTTAATAACTCATACCATACATGTAATGATACGATAAACTCTAAACTGAACATTTCATTTAAAACGGAATCGCAATTACTGAGTGTGTCGGATTGTTCCATCTGTTTTTTAAGTTTTCTTTGCATTCAACAACATTATCAAATTGTAATACTACGGACTACACCGCTTCAATTCTGCTTTCCCACCTTGTGTCTGATAAAGGTTTTGTTAAAAAATTGTTCTTGATTTTTAGAAAGATTTGAACAAATCTAGATCTGTTACTTAATATAATAAATATTTTCCAACCTTTTCTAATGTTTTCTGGACAGAGAGCAGTCAGGTGTATTCGAGGTTGTTGTTGTTGATAGCTGTTGTCAAATTGTAAAAAATTGAGGAGGATTCTTTGAATTGCTGAATTTAGTTTTTAATTACAACTATTTTTAAAGAATTTATATACATTGTTACACACTACATATGAATGCAAGACATAACAGAATTCAACTCGCGGGAAACAGAGATCGCTTCCCTTAGGGCGTTTTTCCAAATCCAACTGAAATGTTTAAAAGCATGTTTGCTTATATCAGACGCAACTAGTGTCCTCTGGTGGCAGAAAGCGCGATTTACATATATTTGACATTAGAGTTTTTAATACAAAGCTTTTATTTATCTTTGATAATTTTTCCAGCATTTGCTGAAACTTGAAAATAGCAAAAAAAAAAAAAATATTCTGAATAAAACTAAAGAACGTTTTTGTTGTTTCTGATGAATTAGCTGCGTCTACCAATAACAAATTCCAGCTATGACAACCGCAAGGTGGGGAAAATGCCCTGAGATTTATATATAATATTCAAGTTTTAACTCCGCTATTTATGCCTACCACATCTGCACTGTTGACGTATCCTTGTCCACGACAGTTCTGAATATCTAAGCCATTTTTTTCTATCTCTCCCAGTAATGCATTAGTCAAACATTCTCCAGTCATTTTGGTGACAGCAAGAAATCCGATCAAGTTTTCTTCTATACTTCCAGTTGATGTACTACAATATCCTAAGATGACTGACATTTGTCAAATTCTACTACAGTCTGTAGTTCAGTCGAGTAAAAGAGAATAATGTTTTGTGTTTTTTATCCCACCAATCACTTCACTGGTAACTGCGTTTGACATGATTGTGATAAATTCATTTTGAATATTGTGGCTTAGATAATGGTCTGCAAGCTGTTTATTATCAATGCGATTTATGTGTTCCCCATAACGTAGGATCATATTTAGATATCAATTTAAATAAGTCTATGAAATTTCCAGATTTCTAAGTGTCTTCGTCTCTTTTGAAAGATTCTCTGTGACCTTTAGATGCCAGTTTATGATAGGCTAAGAAATTTATATCAATTAATCTCTCAAACAAATTGTACCAATGTTTTTGAGACTCAAGAATTCGCCTTTCGTGTTTTCTCGGTCTAATGTTTTTCCATGCTTTATTCCCTTCTCTAATGTTATGATTTGGAACATATAGGCCATATGTTCTTTAGTATTCTCATATGTCTATGTAATATACTACTTAAGTGTTTTCAATCACAGAACAATTCCTGTACAATTTGAATTTGTGGATTACCAAATAGTCTGCATGGAAAACAGAAAACTTTATTTTTAGAACTTGAATAAATCAACCAGCGATGACATTGAGTTTCACCATTATTTAGTTTTCCTGAGAAATGAAAATTGGAAAAGTATCTATGATCATCATCTCATTAGGATAATATTCATCACTGTTATTTAACTGTCGTGGGGCACTGCTTTGAACTATATCATGAATGGTAAGCATCTATCTTGGGAAACGTACACAATCCCGGGTCAAAACTGGAAAATGCTTGTTTCTCTACGTTACCGGCATCTGTGTTCACAGGCGACAAACTAATCTGAATCTCTTCTTGATTGTGACTTATATTACTCAACGTGAACACAGAAATCTCAGTGTCAGATTATGATTGGCAAGCTTTTGGTCCTATTTCTATTTCTGATTTTTGTCGTTTGGTATCAATAGTTGGAGCATCTGGAGTAACTTCCAAATTCAACGGAAACTCGGATACGGATAAATAATGTTGAGAAATCAAAAGAATCGATTAATTTGAATCTCTACTGCCAGATTCAATCCTGACCGAGAAATTTCCTCATACCTGAACTTTACACCTGGTTGAATACAACTCTTTCTGATTTTCTTTTTGCTGCATCAGATTCCCATTATCTCTCTTAGTGCCTAAGCCTGACATGATTGATAAATTATGAAAAATGCCCAGTACCACTATTATTTATTCTCAGATCAAATACTTTTAAAATTTATAGTATGATATAGAAACACGTGAAGCGAGACTGTGTCTGCATGCGATACTTCAATTGGCTTCCTAATGATGGGAAGTCTCGAGCTATGCCTTGTATCTGACCGGGAACTCTCCGCGATAGCAGCTTAATTCCAGCTGATGTTGCCACACTAAATATAAATGAATGAGCAAAAACGACAAAGTTGAGAATTTTTTTATAAAAGAAAATGGAAAACAATATTTTCACAAATTATATTTATTCATATGCTTTCATGCACCGATAAATAGAATATCTTTTTAAAAAAAGTCGATATATAAAATTTTTGATATTTTATGGCAAAAAACGGATAGAGCTGAGAATTTTCTAATTTATTAAATATAAAAAACCCTGTGATGTGTACTTCTGGATTTTCCATACTTTTCTTTTAATTTAGTTCGACTTTGAGGCGCGAGGCCCTATGCACCGGGGGGCTGTGGGCGGTGGCCCACGCCTTATGCCGCCTCTGATTTCGGATATTGACAAACGTGTCTAAGTGTTGTTGAAGGAGTGAAATCCTTCTGATATTTATTCTGCGAATTTTGCTGTTGAATCTTGTATTTCAAGGATTGATTTTTACGACAATAAATTCTCATTGCTCTTTAAGAACTGTCTTGTTGTTTGCGAACTTCGATCAATGCAACAATATATATATATATATGAATGTACCAATTATTTCGTGCAAGATATGAATATCTACAATAATTAAAATGTTCCAGAATAAATAGCAATTCACTCCAAAAGAGCCCGCCTGATTGTGAAGAGATAAGCCATTGAAAACATCATTGAACCACATCCTCATTTTAAAAGCAAATATAGGTTTAATAAATAAATAATTTTAAAATATTAACATGCATTCCTCCATGCTAACCCCTTGATATCCAACAAGCTAAGCAGATGGTGCTGCTGTAACACAGCAGGATAATTTCCACAACTGAAAAGACCTTTCTTACACTTGAAAGACAAATAAATTTGAAGAGCAAAATATTCTAAATGTGCAAAAATACTAATCTATATTGAGTAATGCATTTTCTTTGAAATTAAAAGACAAAGACCCAAATATACGAAATTTGGTACACAAAAACTGTGTGATGGTGTGCATTTTGAAACATTTTTTTGAAACTCTGTGCTGAAGTTATTTTTGGTGCACTTTGCAGCCTAGCTCTAGAATGAAATATTACATCAATGCAATTCTTGCACAATCTGAGAGTTCCATATATTTTTAAGACTTTATTTTATATCAGGCATGCAAAATAATGAGCTGATTTTCGAAAACTGCATAGAAAAGTATCAAACTTGTAAAAAAATTCTATATTTAAATCACTTCATCCAGAAACATCAATCGAAATAAGACGATATTCATGTTGTATACGTATCCCACACTTCCACACCTCTTTTGAAAAAAATAACACAAACTGTCAATCAGAGGTTTTTATATCAATTTTGAGTAAATGATCAGAAGGTGAACTTTTGACCTTATTTCTTCAGTTAATGAAGATTTGCACACAACCTTGGCACATATTACCTCATACTTAATTGGGGTTTTTGGGGGATCATTATAATTGTTAAAAAGTCTTAGGCTGGTATGCAGGATTTTATTTAAAAAAATTCATTCATGCAAAAAATGGGTACACTAACTAGTTAGTAAATAAGAACTGAAAATTCTAATGGAGAGTTTCAAGATTTTTTCTGAGTTCTTACATGTTGGAAAGTGTACAACATAATGGTGAGACTAAAGAAGCTTGATAGATTTTCTTCAAAAGAGATTGAATAAGTGTTTAGTGTTTATGATTTCCAATTTAACAAGGTTGAATACATATAGTGTATTGCTAATTATAATATTACTACAACCTAATGTAGAAAAAGCAATACTTTGGAAGACTGGGTAGAATGTGATGAAAATTGATGCACAGTCAGAGAATGCATATGTAAAGAAGTGATTTTATTTAAAAGAAAATAATTTTAATACAACAATGATAAAACAGAAGGATCAGCAAATAGAACCCTCTCTTAAGAGGATGCATGTAGCAACCCCATGAAATATAGATTTAATCCATGCACAGATACTATCCTGAGAGGTAAACACCCACACACTCTCAGCCATCCTTAACAACTGACAGGGGCAGATCAAGCAAACAACAATCTATAACATCACAGATATACTTGATTCATGAGAGATAAAGAGATATGCAAGCTTAAGGAACAACTGGATATACAGAAAGGTTTGTTTGCAGATGAATGCCAAATGAGGTCATGGAATGTTTTTCTAGAAAATACCATTTTTGCAGCTGCTAAATGTGAGGTAGCACAATCAGCTGCGACACATCAACATATTGTTGTGCCATAAATGTGTCTCAGATGCATACCAAGTTACTTTATATCATTTGTGATGACATTCCAAGCCATTATGCCCCATTGACAAGCAGTATGGGATTCAATAGTAGTCGGATTGGTTCTATTTTCCTGACATCTTCAGACTCTCCCCTCTGGCAACTATCGCCAGAAAAATAAAACCAAGACTAGTCGCTAAACACCTTTTTGTGCCCTTGAATAGTAGAACTGACTTGGTCCCAATACTATTGAAGTCTCTCATGTTGGTACAGTAATCTTTGTAAAAGGTGGGTCAATCATCATGAAACTGTTCTCTCACATAACTGGAGCACCCAAAGCTCTCTGCACACTCTGTCAAATGCAGTTAAATTGTGGGGCCACACTCACGTCTTTTCGGATACGTCAATCCATACATTCTATAATGTCTAGGTAGACTTGGTCCTTTGTGACAATTCAAATTTTGTTCTTAAATCTATCTAAACCAAATTTCCTGCATACTGGAGGCATAAATGTGCATTTCAACAGTGGTACAAGGATAAGATCAACCAGTTCTACATAAGTTTACAATCTGACTCATTATACTATTGTTCGATTACCAGAACTCACTTTGTATCGTCATCCATGCATCTCATTCCACAAGTTTTCTGGAACTTCTAGAAATTCAGGATTCCCTAAGCAACAGAGAAAAGCAATGGTTCTTTCCTCTATCATTTCAATCCTGCCAACTTACATTTTAGACCACTTACATCAAATCATCTAGCAGCATATTCCTTGAAATTTGCATATTTATACGACCTTCATGGTTTTGCATTTTCTATGTCAGACAGTAAACATGTATATACACAAATACTAAATTGCCAAAAATCTAATAAAGAAATATAACAAGACAGTATAGGTCAAAAATAAAGTAGTTATAGTATATAAACTCAGCGATAGAAACTAAGGCTGAATAAATAAAATGTGCCTGTAAAAATAATAAATAAAATATGCTCAAATATAATCAATGAAACCAAATAATATGTATCCAATAAAATAATAATGTAAAAATAAATGTACCCAATAAATATTCAATCAACATTCTTGAATGTAATGAAATTAAATACAGATTTTGCTTTAATAAGAAGTTAATTTTATGAATTATAACAACTTTCTAATATCTAATACTTCTAAAAATAGATTTTCAAATTTCCTTAAGTTTAATTACCTTTTTAATTTTCATAGTGACTTATTTAATACATTGCATTTTGCGTTTATTCAGTTCCTAATTTTATGTGCCATGTTTTGAACTCATGGAATTTAAGTGTACTGTTCAAAAGTAGTTAAAAATAGACGAATTTGTTTAATATTCTTTCCCTTTGCAGTAGGTTCTAATGCATATTTCCCTTAACCAGTCTCTTGGGTAACTTTGAAGTTATCTGATGTGAGAACTTCCAAAGCAAAGGTGATATACGAATGAGTGTTGCTATATAAGCAAAAGTGTAGTAAATAGATATGTAGATGTTAAGAGTGCTGAAAGTATAGTGAGAGGACAAAGAAAAGTTAAGAAGAGGGACTCTTGAATGAGCCTACTTGAAAAGATCAGTAAATTGGGTCTGAGCTGAACTGTTAGAAAACTTCATATACACTATAGAGATACTTAATATTATAATATATAATTCCTCATAGTTCAATTAAGGAAACAGCTTCTAGTGAATAATTATTTGATATTTTACACAAGTCAAATAAATAATACTAAATTCACTGCAATGTATGTTGATATTTCAGTACATTACCACAAAGTTTATCAAGGACAATTTTACATAGATTAAAAATTTTTAAAAAGTGCAGATATTCAAGAATTAAGGATAACTTTCTGATTATTTTGTATTAATAGTGCACTAAAGACCAACAATAATTCAAGTAAAAAGGACTATTAACAATATAATTTCAAAACTTAAATATTTAAAAAATGATACCTGAATCTGTAAACACTCAGTCTGGCCAGGTGGTTCCAAGAGGAATAAGAAGTGACTCATCATATATGAGAGAAACTCAACATTTACTACTAACAAGGGAAGGACACGACTAAGGAAATTCATTTTGGGCTGAAACTTGGTATAATAGTACTCCATTAGAGTGTTCAAGCCTCAATGTAATTCCGCTGAAAGGCCAGTCTAATCGGAGAAAATAGCTTTCGAAATTCATGCTTAGCTTTTATACAATTAAGTTTCAAATTCCTCCGGCTATTAACTGGCATGATCGTCAGAGCAGCTGCTCATTACACAGACAGCTATGGTTCTAATCAAGCGATAAAATCCCCCCCCCCAATTCGTTTAATTATTCTTTTAAATTAAATATATTTATTAAATATTAAAATTTATTTAATATAATTATATGAATACTTATAAACATATTTTTATATTAATAAATAATATTTATAATAATATATATAAAAATATTAAATGATATTTTATATAAAAATTAGTTACAGATAGTTATACAATGTGAAATACAACATGTTATAAATAAAATATTATATGTAACACAATCTATAAAATACATTATTATTATTAATAAAATACATTATTACTTAATTTTAAAAAATAATTAAATGAATTGAAAAAAAGTTGATAGAGTGACTTGAATCCTATCTACAAATGAAATAAATTTATTTAAAAAGGACTTATTAAATATTTGATAGAATAAAATATTATTTATTAATATAAAAATATGTTTATAAAATATATAAGTATTTATATAATTACAGTAATTATTTTACTTTATAAAATACAAAATAATTACATTAAATATCATTTAATATTTAATAAATAAATTTATTTCATTAAAAAAAATAATTAAATGAATTGGGGGGGGGGAGTTTGCATGATTAGAACCCTAGCCGTCTGTGTAGTACGCAGCTTCTCTGATGATCGTGCCAGTTAATCCCCGGAGGAATTTGAAACTTAATTGTATAAAAGCTAAGAATGAATTTCGAAGGCTATTTTCTCCGAATGGACTGGCCATAATTACATTGAGGCTTGAACACCCTAATGGAGTACTACTATTATACCAAGTCTCATCCCAAAATGAATTTCCTTAGTCGTGCCCTCCCCTTGTAAGTAACAGTGAATCAAAAATCAGAATCAAAGCACACTTTACATAAATGCTAAATTAGCAAATTAATGTTTTTTTTAAAAAAATAGAGCAATATGGTAATGCAAAAAAAAACTAAAATTCTTTAAAGAAATTACAACACTAGAAAAGTTCATAAGAAAAGAAATCATTCCATCTAAAAATTTGATCTCTCTTCAAACATCAAACTAATTAAGGAATAAAGACAGAATAATATGGAACAGAAGGTCGTTTAAACTTTATGGAAATGATTTGATTATTCATTTTCTAGTTTGCATTTTGAGATAAAACTCTTTGGCAACTTCAGTAAAAATTAAAACCATTACCACAAAACTTCCTCCTAAGACTGTTCAAATGCAGACAATCATCAAGAAATTGAAGTCTCTGATCCTAAAAGAAAATCAGCCGACTGAAAGATTCATTGCATCGAAACTACGAATGTCTTCCAGAACTGTAATTAAAATCATTCATAAGGATTTGAAGTTAAAACAGATATTTAACCTTAAAATTTGTCTTCTTTTTTAAAACATATTGCTGAAAAGAGCAAATTGTAAAAAATTATGTAAATACCTAGCTACTGAAAAATGGAAATTTGTGGTAACACTGAATAATATATGGATATATTACAGTGATTGTAATAAAAGAAGACCAATTTTCTGTTGCTCAACTGACTGTGCGAAATAGCTTTGTCAGTGAACAGTAAAGTTCCTTAAAGGATTCATGATAAGTTGCAGGATTTTCTAACAACGGCAAGTTAAAAATCAAAAAAGTCTCAAGTAAAGCCAGAATTAATTCACTCTACTATTAGTAGAATATTTTAGAACCAATTTTTCAAGAAATTCCAACTTTATATGGAAAGGACATTGATAAAGTTGAGCTCCATAAGGACAAAGCCTCTAGTCACACATCTAAGTCAACTGCTGCTTATTTAGAAAAAGAATCAGAACAGGAACAAAGTGTATCCCATTTGATGAAATACATATAAAGTTGCCCTATGCTTCTGCAATGGACTTTTGTGCTTTCGGTTTATTAGAATGGGCCTTAGGAAAACATCATCTGAGAACACTGAATGGACTTTGGAAAACTGTTCCCAAGAAGAAACGAGTAATATTGGCACCACAGTACTAAGAAAAAGTTTACTTTCACAAAAAATTCAGGTCACAGCTATTGTCAAGAATCATGCCCATCAGATAGAAGCAAATTTTCATTAAAAAAATATGGTATTTATTGATAAAAATTAACTATCAAAATCGTTCCCATAAAGCGTGAACGACCTTCTGTATAAACAAATTTTAAAAAAAAAAGTAACCCATATCAATAGTAGTTAAATCATTCAAAGAATAACTGTTTTTTACGAGTGTTTTCTAAAAAAAACCACTAAGGCGAAATCATGAAATTTCCTTTAATAATCAATAATGATTCTGAAAACTACAATAATTTTTAAAAGATAGATTATTTCTGGTTAGTTAATATAATTTTTATATCTATAAAAAATTAAATTTTTGAATAATAAACCATAATCAGATATAAAATTAAAGGTTTTTTGTAAACAAAATAAAATGAAAATGTTGCACATTTTATGATAGTCTAAACACACAACTACAACATTTTTATTATTAAAATTTACCTTCAAATAAAGGCTGAATCTTTTGTGCCACAATTGCATTATAAACTGCTTCATTTGATACTCCAGGGGGAAAGACATGATCAAAGGTGTAGGTCTTGTTTTGTAAATGCACAGTTGAATTACTCTCAAAACTAAGTGATTCAGAACATTGAGTCTCATTCTTCAATAATGGACGAGACCTAATAGCTACGCAAATTGCACAATCTGCCATTTATAAAGTTCACACTATATATAAAAGATATATATATATATTTAAAATAATCTGTTAGAAATATTTGCATGTATGAATAAAAAAATTTTTATCACTCAAATACCATTCAATTACAAATACAAAATTAATTTTTAGAAGAAAAAAAAATATATACATAACAGGGAAGATAGAAAGAATAAAATATAAACTTAATATATTGTAAACAAGAATTACAATTCTATTTTTATGTTAAACATTAGAACCTGAGAATCAAAATTTTTAATCTTTATGACTCAGATAGCAAATAAAATAATTTATAAACTTTTCATTTAAAACTAATACAAATAAAAATCCTTTTTTAAAAACATATTTAAGTATAAAAAATAAGAAATAAGTAATAATTTTTTTTTTATTATCCGAAAAAGGCAAGAACAGCTCTTTTCCACCTTAAGAAAAACGAAATTTAAACTTTTCTTTATTTAAATAATTTAGAAATTTAATTGGATTCACATTTGCAACACATTTTCTTATCCATCTCCAAATAATGGCTGAAAATGAACAGAATAAGAACTACAAGAATTAAGTATTCAGTGTGAATTAAAATTAACAAAATACATACAGGAATCCTAAAATTTTACAACATAATTACTTTCAACAAATTTTTAAAACTAAATCAGAAAAAAATAATGTCCATAATATGGATTTAAATATACAGTACTCAAAAATATAAAACAGATTAAGGAAAGCGTATTTAGCAAGTTACAACTATCCAAAATGTAAACATAACATATAAAAACATATTTCCTAACATACATGTAATTTGAACCAAAGTATAACATAGATTTTAAAACTTATTGATAGAACCTGATATTCATTTTTTTAGTTTGGCATTTTACTAAAGGAGGGAAAAACTTGTGAATGATGTCAGTGCATAAGATATAGCTTTTAACATGTAATATGACAATTTCCATTAAAAGACAGTATATATATATATATAGATCTGTTTGAAAAATTATTACATTTCACAGAAGAAATTAAATATTCACCTTCTAATAAATTGCATACACATGAATGACAACTTTTCTTTTTCTAAAGGTGACAAATTTGAGTGGGTACTACATTAAATTAATTTTTAAACTATTTTCCCTAAAATATAATTAACAGTTAATTCTGGTGCTTAAAAAATAGCTAAATATCATAATGTATGAATATCTTAGTAAAAGTGGATAAACAAAACTCAACACCTTTGTACTTCTCCATATTTAACAGTACCTGGACACATACATTTTCTTCATTAATAGTCACCTGGATCAAAAGGAATATGGCTAATAGATCATCAATACATTAATTTTTTATACGTATCTTTACTTGTATTAACTCAATATTAAAACATTTTTAATTAGCTTCAGAAAATACTAGGCGTTGAACACTTTATATATATTGTGTATGCATTATATATTATAGCACATTATATACACTTAGACTTGATGCATGCTAAAAATTATCCGACATTTCCAATTCGAAATATCCGATAATTTTTATGCATGAGTAAATGAAATCAGGGAAGAGTGCTTTTGTGAGAATATAAATGAGTACCATTGGATTTTCATTTTTCACAAAACAGAAACCAAAGCAATGCTAATGCACTAAATATAATTAAATAAGTTTCCATTTAATATTACCAACAACCCCAGGAAAAAATCAGATATTAGACAAGAGAAGTGATGCAGAAAGCAACGAACCAGAAGAGTGCCATCTAAAAAGTGGGGATTGCGAAAAATGTGTGAAAACCTCTATGAGGACTGACTTTATCTAAAGCAGTAATCACACACGCACAAACAAATACAGCTTGTAAATACTTTTCTTTCAGAAATATGCAATAAAAGAAGTTGGGAGATATATTTTAGTTTTGAAAACACAAAAATTTGAGTACTTATTCACTTAAAACTTTAAGACTTTGAAATATGAGGACATAGAGATTGTAATCACTCAAAATTATTCAAAGATTATGATAATTTGTTTCATCTGAAATGAGTCTTGTTTGAGTTTGGTACTAACTACCATGTAACAAGACTGCCAAGCAAAATATTAAAGAATGTGAATAAGTTCTCAGCTGGGCCACTGGGTCATTTATTAAATTTCATTATTATTTCTTCTATCTTCTTTACAAATCATAAAGATTTAATTATTCCACACAGCAGTGACATATGCAAGAGTGGAGTTTGGGGGTTCAACTCCCCATAAATAAACAGATTTTTAGCATAGAAACCATGCCTCAGCCCTTCCCCATCAACGAGTTTTATAATATATAACCCCCTCCCTCTAAAGTGGTTAGTGTACGCAACCATGTCACATGGCTTGGATAGAGAATCTCCATCTGGAGAAACTAAAATAAAAAGATAAAATGCTCTTTTTATAACTTGGTAATTTGAATTCAATACAAGCAAGGAAGTTAGAAGCACTACATAAACAAAATATTGAGCAAAAAGGACTTATGTTACAATTAACTAGTATCTATACATCCCCCCCCCCTTCTGTTGGTAGAATCGCATGCAAGAGTACTGTTAAGTTAAAAAATAAATAACCTGTGTCATTCCTACAATTTTAAGTTTTTCATGAAAACTCAATTTAACTCCCCAGACTCTTTGTTTAGTGCTAAAAAATACAATTTTACTTAAAAATACTTTACATTTCTTTTTTAATCTAAAAGCAGCCAAACTTAATAAGAACACATATAATCTAGTTTTCCCTTGAATTATTATTTCTCAAAATAATATGTATCTTCTTACTTGCTTGTTTACAGTAACAAGAGTTTTATCAGTTGAAATGTAGTACCAGTAACATTTATTTATGCATGCAATTTGTTCCCACAAAAACATAAATAGAACCAAATAAAAGCTTTTTAAAATAAGTGAACATACAGCAATCTCAAATATTTAAAACTTGCTGAAATAAAAAAAAAGCTTTAAACTAGAAAGTTTTTTAAAACTCACTAGTAACAAAAGAAAAAAATTGCGGCTGTAGATGGCATAAAGAATATATACATATATACTGCTAAGGAAGAATACTGCTAAGAAATACTGGCATAAAGAATATACTGCTAATTTGTTTCTGGTTCTCGAGAATCAATTCATATAGAGCAATGACTTATACTGACTTAATACTTTTCATATTGTTTATAATCAACAAATATTCATAGCTGATCATACCTAGAAATTTCTCTTCTAAAGCAAAAATGTTTCATGCTTATTTGAAGACCAGGAAAGCATAAAACAAGAGATAAAATAAAGAATATAATGCTATCTTACACATGTTGAGTAACTAGAAAATTAAAATAAAAAGGTATATGGAGCATTAAGAAGGGAAACTCTCCAAACATGATTAAATGAGGCTTGTTTGTTTTCAATTTGTTTAATAAAAGGGACAAATTACTAGAAAAGTGCATGTGAAATACCTTAATTACATAAATTCCTATCCTAATTTTGCCCCCCCCCCTTCAAATACTCTACAATATGAATCAAATAAAGACAATATTCCTAAAGAAATCTTAAGAAACTATTCTTAACATTATATTCAAATTTGTGATACTGACAAACATCGCATCAATGTAAACAAATACACTGTAAGCCCAGGGGTGTCATAATTACACCCCAAAGCGAACATTTTTGTTGCCCAGTCATTATATTGGCACACAATAATACATAATAGAATATAAAAATTTCTTCCAAAATAGGAAAGATAGTAGCAGAGAAGGGATGTAAAGCGTATCAGGCTGTACATACAAATTTTTTGTTGTTGTTTCATATATGGGGTTTGTCATAATATATTATTCAAAATAAACCAGTTTCTATGAATATTGATTTTCTTTATGGCCCACCTTAAGTTAAATCTTATTTATTTGACCCAAGTCAGCCTTTGAGTTTGACACTCTTGCTGTAGGCATATTAACAGATTATTATCATTGTACTTAGAAGCAATCAAATGATTGGAATTAATTTATTATTGGTGTGCTACCTGCCAAAGGCCTATTTTGTGGCAATAGGCTAGAATAGAAAGTTTTCTTCAAGGTGGCTACCTAGAGCTATAAAAAAAAGTTGTAAAGAATAAAAGTGACTAATATTTGATAAAGGTGAGGACAGAATTAAAACCGTTTAAAAAAACTTTTTTTAAAGTGAAATAACAAATTATTCACATTTTCCATGTAAAACAGCACTGTAAAGTATGAGTATTGGAATAAAAATAAAATACAAGAAGTTTCTAAATATTGCAAAAACAAAAATCTAAAATCAAACAAGAGATGTGGTAAAGCATTTTTAAAAAATAAATTAAGGCCGAAAGTGTTTTAAAATAAAGGCAATTTATTGAGGAATACAAAAAAAAATATGAAATCTTTCAGTATAAGTAAAACACTGGAAAATTGCAATTTGCTACCATTCTTTAAAAAGCATTCTGCCTGACAACTATTATTGCAATGTAAATTCACACCATAAAATTCATGGAAAAATATATATTTCAGCAGTCTAATGTATTACTTTTTTTAGAAACAATTGTTATGTCTACCACATTTATCACATTTCCTAATGACCAAAATTCATTTGAACCCTCAAAAAATAAAAAGCAAATTTAATAAACCTATTGGTCCATAATAATTAAATTTGGAGCCCTCATATTCTTTAAAAAAAAGATTTGGGTACTCACCAATAATTTCTGAGATATATATTATTCCACAGAATGAATACGTAGAAATAGAACACAAATACTGCAACAGAAAATATAGAAATGGTTAACTTTTTAAAAAAATTCAAATTGCTTGAAATTCTTAGGGTTACTACAATGAAAACAAACCAATAAAAATGATCAGAAAATAAACAGTATAGTAAACACAATACCAAACAATAAAAATCAAGGTAACCATAATGTAGTACTATCAACCAACAATGTGCCAGGTAATGCATCAATATCAAATTAGTACCAAATGATTATTGGTCAGTGAGCTCTTCATTTTTACTCCTTCAGTAAGCAATGCATGATGACTAGGTGCACAGATTTTCTAACAATAGTATAAAAATGTTCATTCTAAACAGGTTTTGTGGAGCAGCATTGACATTTCTTTACAGGGCCATCTTAAGACAAGGTCTGGCAAAAAAACCTCCCCAGTTTCAAAAGGCAGTTACAAACAAACTAAACAAGATACAGAAAAATGCCTTTTATTTGTGAACAAATATGATGCCATTTTACATTAATTGGTTTTATACATTATGTCAGCTAAATGGCGTTTTCCAATGGGGACACATTGACAAAGTCTTTCCCAAAAGTTCATCAGAACATTCTCTCTAGCGCTGTTTTGATTACATCTGATGAGGCCCACTTCCACTTGTCAGACACTGTGAATAAACAAAATTTCTTCTGCTGGACAGCAGAAAACCCTCAAGTGTACAAACAACATCCTACAACTACTAAAGGAGGCAATCACCCAGACAGTGGCTGCCATTCCACCGGAAATTACACGAAGAACTAGGGACAACTTTCAGGAAAGACTTCGTCAATGTGTCACCATTGGAAGGGATGCCATTTAACAGACATAATTTTTTAAACCAATTAATGTAAAATGGCACTGTATTTGTTGTTCCCAAATAAAAGACTTTTTTTCTTTATCTTGTTTTGTTTGTTTGTAACTGCCTTTTGAAACTGGGGAGGTTTTTTTGCCCGCCCTGTACCAATATTTTGTGTATTCCTTAATTATTAATTACACAGAATGGCTTAAAAATTATATCTCTACCACAAAAATGTTAGTTTAAATTAAAAAATACATGCACTTTCCAATTTACTGATTAATATATAATTTCCATCATTACTAAGAGAACTTCCTGCATTGTTAAAGAAATAATAAGCTTTTGAAACATAAAAGAAAACTGAATTCTGCGAAACATTATTGAAACTAATGATTTGAAAGAAGCAAGAAAAAGGGATTAGCAATGGTTGACAGGAAGCAAACTTTACTGACCAAAACATCACCAGGTACATGCTGACTTCGCTACTTGCCAGAAAATCCCACAGTTAGGTCGGGAATTTGTCATATCCACTATACACTCCTCAACCTTAGCTTAAACCCCTCTAAGAATTTCTGAAAAGGAAATTCTTAAGTAAAGCAGGTGTCAGTCAAGCACTACTCAAATTTTTTGCCTCTAGAAAGGATCTATAAATTTCCATCATGTTAGAAAGAAGTCATAAATTACATTAGAAAATATATTCAGTAAATGTAAATAAATTCATTGAAAATACATGAAGATTTTTTATTTAAAAAATGGACAAACTTTTCAATTAGAACTGATATTTTTTAATCCCTTGCTTCTTGCTCCTGTCAAATTCATTGGGTGAAATTTCCCTCTCTATTCCTCATGCCTGTGATATTTCCGGGCTGGAGTGTTGGAAAGTAATTCGCCAAAAAAAGCTTGAAATAATCTATTTCTTAAGCCCGGAATATTGTTTATTTCATAATCTATACACCAGATAGTAGTACCAGATTATTTGTAATGTGTTTAGAGTTAATTATTTAATTTTTTTAAACTAGATGTCAACACAATCAAACCTATAAACAATATGTTTTTGTAATCATAAGTCAAGTACTTAGTTATGCTCTTTGTGAAAACACATGGCTTATGTTCTCTGATAAAAAAATATATATTTTTAATATTGTATACATTATGGAGTTAGTCAAGAAGTTAATCGGATTATACTTTTAGTACCTTTTGACACTAACTAGCATAAAAATATGGAAGCAATAGACATTGTAGATTGGAGATTACTCTATTGCTCGAAAACGAGGTAAGAAGTACTTATAAGAAATTTTTTTTTCTATTTGTTAGACAAAACTAATTTGAACTTGCACCTTATTTACATAAAACAAGGAGGCAAAAAAATCACATTTGATGTTCTGTTTATCTTTAGTAGATGATATTATTGAAAAGTATTCTATATCAGAAATTATTGCAAAAAAAGGTCGGCCAAGCTTGGAGAAAAACCCCAACTGTTTAATTGAAAGACATTTTATTAGACAGATACCTCTAACTAATAAGAAGCAGCAACCATCAAGAAATGCAAAATTTGTTGTTCCAAAAGAGATTAAAACAATAAGAGATGCAGAGAAGAAACTTGAAACTATTGTCCAAATTGTGATGTTAGCCTTTGCATCTCATATTTTGAAATTTATCACGCAAGAAAAAAATTACTAATGTTTATTTATATTATGCATAAGTGTATTAAAAGTTTCATTTTATGTTTAAAACATGTTTTTTTAAATTTTATTATCCCTTTGTTGGAAAACCAACATTCAGATATTTATAACCCTAAATGTTTGCTTCACTTAAACAATTAAATTTCATATTTCAAGTTAAAAATTAATCCAAAAATTAAAAATGAATACATATATTGAACATGTACTTTGTTTTATAAAATTGTCTTTAATAAAAAAATAGGCACTTTTAGGACTGTTTTCTTCAAAATTCTCCGACCGTTAAGGGGTTAAACTTTGTAAACAGATACTGTTATTTTCTAGGAGGAAGGCACAAAGATAAACTTTCATTTTTGCAAAAGAGAATTATTCACTACTAAACAAAATTTTGTAAACAAAATACAATTTTTTCAGCTTTTACTCTATTTTCAGTCCTGGCAAGAACCCTGAAAATTTTTTATTATGACAATCTTGCTTCTTCGTATAAATATCAAGATTTATTCTTAGAAGGGGGAAGGTGACTACATTTGACATATTGTTTTAATTTGGAATTCTAATACATTAATTCATCTTTATACCTATCAAGGTTGATTATTCTACTGAAATAATCTGTAATTTAAAAAAGTTACAGTAAGCTTTTTTATATAAAACTGGTAAAACTTATGCATGGGAGAGGAAGAAGGCAGTATCTTTTTTCTAGAAAATAGTTTTAATAAAAAAAATATCTGTAATTATAAAAGTTAACATACAATACAATTGTAGAAAAATTCAAAATAAATGTTACATGTTGTCAGTGCACATCTATTCTAGCACAGATCGAGAAAATTCTGTATGATCATTAATAAACTCATTTCTGAAGATTGATTTTGGTATAAAATCCTCAAATTCTCTTGAGAGCTTTTAGAAGATTACGAAATAAAAAATCATACTTATGTTAATTTTCAGGGCAGGAAGAATTTCTCAGAGGTTTTATTGGTAATTCAGTATGAATTGCTACATTTCAAAACCAATGGAATCACATATACGTTAGACCAGGAGTGGCCAACTCGCATCACATGTGCCACAGTGGGGGAACGATGGAGTTGTAACAGTGGCACGTGAAAACTTACTGAAAAATTTGAAAAGGTAATAATGAAAAAAAATTTTTTTTACAATTTTATTGAAATGGGGTTGTCCGCACACACACACAAAAAAACTTAAAATTTGTATCAAAATACTTTTTTCTATAAATGTTTTCTGTTGAAAACAAAATAAATATCATTCAAAACTGACTGATATGCTCCTATAATAACCTAATTTTGTTAGCAGCTGCAAGAGCTAATTCTAATATATAGATGGTAAAAAAAAGTTGTAATTCAAAAGCCACATTAAGTAAGCACTGAGTGTTTAATAATTATTTTGAATTAAATGGTTCAATTTACTCATTATTATTTTATACCTGACCTGATTGAACCTGTTAATAGTTTACTTACAATAAAACCTAAGTTTGTTCTTTCATCTTATTTATTATATTTTTAAATTTAGACCACAGACTTGCATCAAAAAATGTGCTTATTTGCATAAAAATCCCATAAATAACATTTTTTCAGTTTTCCATATTTGTTAGCTGAAAAAGTTGGAAGTGGCACACAGAAGTATTTTTTATCAAATAGTGGAACTCTGCCCAAAAAAATTAGCCACCCCTGTAGTAGACACTCCCTCATAACACGGGTTGGTATTTATATATTACACCAACCATTATTACATCAAATCAAAAAACATGGCCAACTACTGTGTTATGCAGCCAATAGCAAAAACTATTCTCTGCACATGTTAAAACATAATAATCAAGTTTAAGCATGATCTAATATAGTAACCATTTTTTAAAGTTTGTACCAATTCTGCTTGAGAAACTAATTTGATATCCGAATGCTATGCACCAAGCAACGCTTGTTGTCCAGTGATATTAAAACTAAGATGGTAGTCAAATAGTAACAAATCCTCAGGAAAATAATTTTTAAAGAATTGCTTTGAAATATATTGAAATGCATTTCAAATAAAGTATCTAGGAATAGATCAAAAATAAATATAAATCAATAATTAATATCAATAATAATTATATATAATAATGATCATACAATTATATTATACATTAAATAATTACATAATATATAAAATTAATCAATAATGAATATCAGTTAATAATTGCTTATTACTTGCTAGAAACTGCGAGTTCCTTTGATGAACATCATCGAACAAGAAACATTTAAAAATGTATTATTTAAAAATTAAATAAAGTGGAAATATGCAATAATTAAAAGCACGACCCTCATATTCTTTTTAAAAAATAAACTGGTACTCACCAATGATATTTGAAATATCTATATTAAAAAATAACACAAAATACAACAAAAGACTGAAGCAATAGAATGCTTGCAATGAAAATGATTGAATTTTTAATGAAATCAAATTAAAATCCCCCCATCTGAAATTAATAAGGTTACCTCAGAAAAAAAACAATAAAAATTAACTATAATATGCATCATTCCCATGGCAACCACATCAACACATGATAAAAATGTCAAGGTAAAACCATATTGTAATGTCATTGCCCATCTTGGTGAACATAAACAACTAGGCTTGTAGCATTCGGATATCAAATTAGCACTTCTGCACATACTCAAAGATAATAATCTTAATCATGCAGGCTCAAAAATAACATTTAAATTTGTAGTACTATTTTTCTCTTATTTTGCTTTGAAAAACTATTGAAATTTCGCATATATTTTTTCTATGGAAGTGAATGTAGAGGAGTATTTCCAAAATATAGAGTAATACATAAGCATCCAAAAGAGTATGGAATTTTATGAAATGGAAAAACATAAAATACCACTAATATGCAAGATATCATTTAGATCCATACTCATGTGAATTTATATAGCAATGTCTAAATAAAGAAAATCCATTTGTTACAATTTTGAATGAAATTATGACACTTTGGCTGCTTGAATAATCTAGTTATAAAGATCATTAGTTCATTTTAAATGTAAACTATTTTTAAAAATTTAAATACAATGTTTGATTTTTTCTAAATATTCACCAATTTATTCATATATATCACCAATGGGTTAGTATGAAAGGTGCATGCATAGGAGCGATGAAAGTATTTGGAGACATTTTTTGATTTTGCGATGTTTATCAAGCATATATCCTACCCATGAGTTTGAATAGGGTGGAAAAATTGTTACCTTGTTTAACACACCAATTGAGGTTCATATAACATGGTGAAAGAACGAGAAAGATGTTGGGATTTTACCATGTTTTAGCTGCAATAATTAACAGAAATTTTGGCTGGCTCCACTAAACATTACTGTACTTCTCAAATTTTGAAGAAAAAAATATTTTGAGAAAATCAATTTTGTCTGTTTCTAGCTGTGAGGCATATTACAAAAGTCTGAAAAATCTTTTAAACTATATAATATATTTCATTCAACTTAAATTTGAGGATCAAAGTTATAGTAAAATAAATCTTTGAACAATTAAATCAGATTTCGTCTAAAGAGAGTACATATCTCTAGAACATATATATTGTCAATGTGTTTAACATAAATTATTTGTATGATCTAAGTGACTCAGAAAACAGATTCATTTTACACAGAACATACATACCTTGTATTTTGAATCACATTTTTAAAAGGTCTGCACTGAAATTTGTGTATTTGGCTTTTTTTTTTTTATTGCCATCAGGAATAGTTCGTATTAATAACAGTCACCATAAAAAGTTGAAAAAAATTTTCCCTACATTATCTAAAGTCAAAATAAAACAGAAACAAAAATCATATTTAGAAAATTATGATCAAAAGTTTTACTTACGTGATTAAGTGGACAGCTATCACACAGAATTTAAAAAATATAGCCACAATCTAATTCAAATTGACACCGCCAATTTCTTTTGTTGCTTTATCCTACGAATGCCATACTTACAAGACAAACTTTAGTAATGGAAAAAAATTAATTAAAAACTGTCTAGCCGAAAATATAAATTTTTCCAATTTTCAAACATATTTTGTTTTATCTGCCTTTTATTACAAAAAATATGCTTGGATACTCTAAAAAATATAAGGTTAGTAACAGCAGTATATACAGATCTCTCTTATGGAGGTAGGGGTTAAATTCTTAAAAACACTTTGATGGATACTCTAAGGGTATTCTCAATGGTAAAAATTTAAAATCCTTGTAGAATCTACAGAATCAGGAAGGGGTCCTCTATATTTAAGCCCAAAATAAAAAAAGCGAAATTAATAGGACGTCCAGTTCTTTTAAACAGTAGTTATTGTATAATTTAATTAGTGGAGAAACATTAGTGGAGTTACGTTTGGTTTACTTAATTAATAGAGAACCATATCCTTAAGAGCCCGTTTTTATTTGATGGATTAATTAGGTAATGTATTCTTAAACAGAAGAGTATACTTATAATTAAACAGTAGTTTCATAGCCCATTTTCTAAATATCCTCAAGGTAGCTCATTTTTATTTAATGGGTTAGTTAGTCTTTTGTTAAGCAGTAGTTTAATTAATAGAGAACCATATTGCTGATAAATTAAAACTGAAAGTCCTAATGGTAGTAATGCATAGTCTTATGGTTATGGCAAGTTATTTGAAAGTTTAAGAAATAACCATTCCTAAATATTTTTTTTAAATTTCAGCAACTATAGTTGAAAAGATAATCTGAACAAAGACAACTATATAATAAGCACATGTTTATTGTTCAGTATATACAAACACATATCATAGAAATTGAACAAACTAAATAAGTATTAATTCATTGGAATTGAACAATTAATATTTATTTTTACATATTATGCATAGCCGCAGGGCTGGATTGCTCATTAGGCGGAGTAGGCAATTTCCTTTGAGACTCGCGCTTTTTAGGGGCCCGCAAAAGCGCGTGTTCTGTTTTCTTTTGGTGTTCCAAAAACATCCGCGTGAAATCTGTGATGTCAAGAGCGCGTCTGCGACGTAAACATCGTCTTGTATCCAATTTACAACTACAGATGGGTATATAAGGACAGTATTACTTGAAGTTTCCCTCACTAGATGGCTGCACAAGTCAGCCAAACTTAAGGACCTATGGACTAGTTCTACCGTAAAGCTTACTATGGGGGCGCTACAGTCATTAGTACCCTTTTCTTCTTCTGGTTAATGCAAAATTGCCATTGCTTTGAGCTAAAGAATTAAGAAGAAATTTTAGAAAAGATACTTAAATAAATACTATAAAACCCTGAATCTGAAATCTACAGATTATCTTCTATCTATATAGTGCAAAAAAAGTTTCAAAAACTTGCACTAAAAGTTTGAAAAACTCAGTTGAATTTCGATGTTTTCCATAGATTAACATTACACCGAAAGTAAGTGAGTGTTCCACTCAATGTTGTTGTTTACAATGTAGAACTAGTCCATAGATGATAAGTCAGTAATGGACAAGTTCTACCGTAAAGCTTACTATGGGGGCGCTGCGGTCCATTAAAACCCTCAACTTCTTCCGGTTTCAACAAAATAACATTGTTTTGTATACAAACTTAAGCAGGAGTAATTTTAATTTTCCTTGCACTCCTTAAGCAGAATTTTTAGCCTTTTAAAATTACCAACATGAAAGAGAGTGAACTATGCACTCTTTGTTCCACATGTGGATCTTTTTCTGGGAACCTCTACGAATTTTTAAATCACCGTTTAATTTACCGCTGTCCTACGAGTCTATCCACATGGCTACAATAGGAGACTACTTTGCAACCAAAAAATTGGTAAGCGAGAGTTAAATCTGTGTTATTTAATAAACATTTCATTACAAGTTTGTGTTTAAATGATATTATTCAAATTTTGTTGTGCTTTTTCGAAATAATCCCGTGTATTAGTTACAAACATTGCTCGATTCTTTTTTATGGTAACCTTGGCAGCAATTTTGGCGAAAATTTTCACAACACACAATCAGAAATAATTTTCGACTGCTTTTCTTTATATTAATTACACAATCACTTATATTTGTATTTCTTGAAAAAATGTTAATTAAAAAAAATAGCTTATTTCTGTTAAACGAATATTTGTTGTATGAATTCAATTGTTTTTTGCGTTGCATAGTGGGTGTAATTACGTAACATAGAAATAAAAGTTATCTAGATACACTAGTTTTGTTAGATTAATTTTAAAATTTCTAGGTTACATAGAATCAGTTGTACTAAAAAATAAGTGTAATATTTTGTTTTATGATTTATAATATATCGTTTTATGATTGAGATGATTTTTAATTGAAATGATAATTTTAACTAAGCCTTTGTGTGAGCTGTTTATTTTGCTCTTGTACATAGTCAACTATTATTAATATAGATCTCATAAATTAAGCATTGGCAAATATTATAGGAATTAAATTGCTTTGTAGAGAGCTCGGAGCATCCTGAGAGATTATGTCTCGTGAATATTCGCCTGTATGGAGGATCAAGGTTCTTCAAGCTTCATGAACTGATATGATACACATGAAATGTAGGAAAGTGCAAAATACTCACTTATTTGGTATGTTCAAATTTTATTAATAACAAAGTAATCCAAGTAATTATGCTAATTTACAAATTTATTTAATTCATACATATTTGTTAAACTGAAGATTAGCAATTGATTTGTTTTCAATTTATTCTAAATTTAAATTGCATTAAGAAATTTTTGACTGATAAATATTTATTTATGAAAATTTTACTTTTAAATCATTTTTTCTGCAGAAATTTTTTCCATAAATTGAAGGAATTAGGACAATCTAATGGAGTTTGAAGCTGGATACCAAAGTTGTTCTGGAAAAAAAAAATTACAATCGGGTTCTATTTGTTATTTGTAAATGTGTGTGTGTATTTTTTATGTTAATCATCCAATTTATATATATATATATATCTGTGTAGTGTTCTTTTTTACTTGTGTTAAAGACTTCACATAAATATGTTGTATTAAAGTCCTTTTACAGCTTTTGCTGAAATGTGAAGATATTCTGTGTAAATTTTTAACCAAAATTCTTTGTTATGTATCCTGATTTTTATTAAAGGAGAATTTTAACAGGATAACTCCTTTAATACTATGGCAAATTTATATCCTTTTTAATTTTAAATTCTGTGTGAAAATATAAAAAAAAAGGTTCTAAACATGAATTTTACTTAGTATTATATTAAATATACGATAATATGTAAGAGATTTTGCTTCTTACATTGAGTTACAATTATTTTGATCTTAATTAACTCAAAAGAATGGAATATTGAACAATTTGAATTAATATGAAAATATATGTTTGAATTGTGTGCATGTCATTAGTTAATTAATTTTATAATTGCCTCTATTCGATTTAAAAATTCTTTAGTATTATAGGCATATGAAAATAAGCAATGTGTAATTCAAATAATTACAAATGAACAATATGTAATTCAAGCAATTACAAATAGACACTGTGTTGTTCAAAATAATGGCAAATAAGCAATTTTTTAAAAATTTTAATGACCAAGGTTACAGAAGGCTACTCACTACAAAAAGGGAAGGTCTGCGGTGTTAAGTGGATATTCAAACTCGGCAAATAAACAGTTTGTATTTCAAATACTTACAAATAAAAAAATATACTATTCCAATACATGCAATTAATACCATTGTACTGTTGAAAATGGTTGCAAGTTAACATTAGATAATCTCAATTTATTGTAATTAGCAGTGTATTTTTCTTTGTATTATTTTTATTTATGAAGGTGACCAAATAAATTTTTTTTAAATGTTTTGAAATTTTTTTTAATTTCATTTTATATCTAGAAATCTATTTATCTGTTTTACATATAAACTTTCATTAACCAGTTTGTAAAATTCACACACACACATTCTCAATCTTTTTGAAAGAATCTGTCATTGACAGAATTCAAAGACTAAGGCAAGCATTACAAAACTAATGAATTTAATTACATGCTTACTATTGATACTCTTTAACAGCACCATAGAGCTAGTTTATTGACACTATCCAGTATGTATTTCTCATAATAACCACCCAAACTTGCTACTTTGCAGCGATTTCTACTTTTAACAGCCCCTGGTAGGGGAATTTTGACTGTACAAAATTATATACATATTGGGATTACAATATACCTGTGTGTGAATGAATTTTTTAAGGCATAAGTTAAAAATAACTTTTTAAAATTTCTGACAAAACGTATTTATTGAAAAATTAAGAATTGGTGTTTAGAAATTCCAATAATTTTCATCATATGCTATAACTTAGCAATGAAAAATCTTTCAGTAAATGTCACAAATGCTGCAACATGAGAACAAACTTCTCTTAATCTAAAAGAATGCTAATTTTAAATATAACAGATGAATGCAAACAAGTAGAATTTGACAGTTTCAAAGAACACAAAAGTTTAAATGCCCTATTATAAGAATGGTATGGAACATATTGGAGAATTATTTTTAAAATATACAGTTACCCTCAAAATAATTAAAAACAATGAATCTCATAAAATATTGAAATTCATATGTAAATTGAGGAATAAAGATAAGTTATCCTTTTTATTAATTTGAAAAAACAATATACACCTAGCCATGCATGTACAATGACCAGTGCTGGAAGCTGAAACCCAGCATTAAAGGTATTTATATTCAAAGGTTGACTAACCTGTACTAATTAAAATAAAAACGATTAAAACATTATTTCTATATACTGAAAGAGGGTTTGGATTTTAATATAAAATCTGTTAATGAGTCAATAAGTTGTTTTTTCTCAATTGTCATTCTCAGATGCCCAATAACTTAGAAAGTTGTGAAAATTGGAAAAAATTCTTGAATTATTTCCCAGTAAACATGGCTTGCAAAACCAAGACACATTCGTCAATAATTGAAACGTCCTGTATAATGTAGATAATCAGGGCTGAAAGTTAAAATTTGCTGTTGTAAATATCAAATTTCTCATTGTCTTGAATAGTTATTTTGAATACTGATTAATGTAAATAATTTTATTTGAAAATGTCTAACATATATTTGCTTAGATTTTCAAATGCATTTTAATATTTTATTCTTAAATGTTGCTGTAGCTAGAATTCTTGAAAATTGGGTATTGAACTTATTAAAATTTTCTCAATGCATGTATTGTTATAGGAGCTAAATTCATTATTTGTCATGTGTTACTCAGTTAGTTCTTGCTTACTGCAAGTTACTTATTGATAATGTACTATTTTCTCTACTGATGTTTAAATTTTATAAAAGAAACCTTTTTCTTTTTTAAAAAAAACATCATGTTATTTTCTTTTTTAAATGCATCTCTTAAGTGCATTGGAATTTGTTAGCAGCATTTTAAAAATGGAAAGTAAAAAATATTTTTAAAAATAATGTTGCATAAAATATTTATTTAAATCTAAATTGAAAACTATCTCACATGTAAACCAAATAAAATAATGAATATCATATTAATCTAGATATCCGTCTAATAGTAATACTCTGAAATGTATTTTCACAAACAGCAAACTTTATGTAAATATTAGAAAATAACAGCTAGCGTACATAGATTATTGGTTAATATGAAAGTATTTTTTGCTTTACAAGTGCATATATTATAGTTGATAACAATGCTACCATAAGTTCTTAATTTAATTCTCTTCTTGTAGGCAACTTTGAATTTAAATTAAATTTTTCATTTCAATAAACATACATTATTATACAAGTTTTCCTTGTTTTGTGACATGATTCCAACATATTAAAATTAAAGGCAATAATATTGATTCTATAATGTAGTAATGATTCCAAACCTTTAAAAAATATCCAAATTAAGGAAACTTGTTTTAAAAAAAATTTGATTTATAATTTATAGTAATTATTACACAACATTAAGTGAGAATATCACATAAGAAAAGGCGTAACAGTTTTTAGAAATTCAATTTAATTATCCTTTGTCTTTAATATATTTTTCACTGATTGAATTACATATAAATTTTAAAAATAGTATAATATATATGAATACTACGGACTGTTTTAAGATACAACTTAAATTTGTAGAAAAATCTTTAAAAAATTACATATTAGAGTTAGTTAACATGAAAGTTTTTGATTAATGATAAAAGATTTATTCTTTAATGAAAATGAATTTTATTTCCTGCTAGTTTGATATCACGGGGCATCGCGTAAGTTGTTATTTAAGTTCGCCAAGATGGGCGATAACATTACAATATGGTTACCTTGATATTTTTATCGTCTGGCGATGGGATTGCCATGGAGATAACGTATATTAGAAATAATTTTTATTGGTTCTGTTCCCGCGGTAATCCTATTAATTTCAGACGATTTTGTTTCGATTTCTTTTACAATTTAACCATTTTCATTGCAATCCCGAATCAAACTATATTTCAGTCTTCTGTTTTATTTAATGCTATTTTCGAATATGGATATTTCTAATATCAATGGTAAGAACTAGGATATATTTTTTAAAAGAATGGGTGTTATATTTTTAATTATTTCTATAAATCGTTTATCTTCAATTTATTTTACTTTTTAAAAATGTTTTTCTTTCGTTTCTTGTTCGAGGAAATTCGTTGAAAAAATTTGCAGTTTTTGGAACATAGCAAGCTTTCAGTACTTTTTAGTTGCTATTCATTATCAATTTTAATATATATTATGTAAATATTTTATTAATAATATAAAAATACACAATAATTAGAATGTGTAATAATCATATAATATACATTATTTGTAATAATTGTTATTTTATACATATTACATATGTTATTTATTTACAATTATAATTATTATTATTTCATTTATTTCTTATTATTTGTTATTTATTTATTATTATTATGTTATTGATTGACAATTATTATTTTGGTGTTTTTTATAATTATGTTAAATAAGTATTCTTATATCTGTACGATTCTTATTATATTACAATAGGATGATTATTCTTTTTTATAAAATCTATTAAATTATATTACGTGATTATTATTATATAAAATAATAAAAAGTAATACCATATGAATATCTAATAATTATTACTATTTAGTATTATATTAATATTATATATATATATACCAATTTCTATAACATTATATTACAAGATTATTGTATACTGCATAATATTACTATTAGTAAATATGATTTTTTTATAATATTGATATTAATTATTTATTGATCTTTGTTAGTCTCAATCTATTCCTAAATTCTTCATTTGAAATCGATTTTATGTTTTTCAAAACAGATCTTTAAAATTATTTTCCTGACGTGTCTTACCGCTAGGCCGCCATCTTGAATTTCGTTCCAACGGCATGCGCTGCTTGGCGTGATTCTTTATCACGCCAAACAGAGTTTGACGCCGTGCCCCGTGATATCAAACTAGTTCCTTTTATTTTTACACAACACAATAAATTGCATATAACATAAGAAATTTATTAAAATATATAATTCATACAATAGTAGCATTTTCAAACACATGCCAAGTAATAAATATTTTTAAAAATATAACATATGTAAGCCAAACAAATATTTCCATACAATGTAAACTAAAATAATAAACAATACTAAAAACCTGGATATCCTAATGATATTAAAATATATTTTCAAGAACAGGTTATTTTATATAAAAATAGATAAAATAACATGATTTGTTATTCTCTAATAATTACCAAATATACAAAACACAGAAATTAATTTAAAATTTCTGGCAAAACATATGTTTGTAAAAAGCGAACAAGAAGTGGTTTTTTTTTCAAATTCCAGTAATTTTCATCAAATTTAATAAATTGTCAATGGAAAATTTTGTCAGTAGGTGTTACAAATGGAATACGTACACACATATCAGAAATTAAATACACTAATTAATCTTAAATTAGTCAAAAAGTAACAATTATAAATAATAAAAAGTATTTTACACATAGTTATAATTACTCTTCTTCAAATGAATATGGAAGAAATTTAATCCAATAACTATAAAAAATGTAATATGTAGAAAAAAATGGCGGCAAGTACATGCAATATCTTAATGAATATAACATTAACACAAAAACAAATAATTAAAAAAAATGTGAAATCTACTGATCATCTTCTTTCCATTTCGTTCAAAAAAAGTCTCAAAAACTTGCAATAGAACTTTGAAAAACTCAGTTGAATTTCGATGTTTTCCCATAGATTAACATTACACCGGAAGTAAGTGAGTTTACCACTCAATGTTGTTGTTTACAAAGTAGAACTTGTCCATACTAGTAAATTAAATTAATTATAATTTAAAAATAGCATAGTAATTAATATTATTCAAAAATATTATTGATACACCATATAATTTAAAACAATATTTACTAATTTTTAAAATTTTATTTAATTATTTACATTTTTGTATTTTTATATATTAATAACTTGATAATTGCAATGTGTAAACTATAGTAAAATCTGAGCATGGTCTTAAAAAAGTGGGTTTACTGACTTCTACTCTGGCTACTGACTGTAGATGTTGTTTTGAGAGTTCCGAAAATTAAATTGGAAGAAATAAATAAAATGATCCTCATCTAATAATTATTGGTTTTATAATTTAACGCAAGACTTTAATTAAATTATATAATATTAATCTATCGGGATCACAGAAATAAGAGAACCGGTAGGCAAGAATAAGTAGTTTCTCCACAAACTTCCTCCAGACTCTGCATGTTCGGTTGCATATGGAGTACAGAACATCATGGCTAAGTTATTTAGCTTTTTTCTCCTGAGATTGGCTTATTATCAAGGCTCAATTTAAATTAAGTTATTTTATTAGTTAGTTCAGTTTATATATGTGAAACAGTTGAAGTAGAAAAAAATATGATCTTTTTTACAGTAAATTATATACGATATATTACTAAAGTTTACAATAGGCTAGTTACAATAAAATTTGAAAAAAGTCAATGTCCATAAAGAAGTGAATCTTTTTCTACACTCTGACCCAGTGATACCCAAAGTGATCTATATCGACCCCCAGGGGTCTACGTCAGCGAAAAAGTAATTTGGGGGTCTTTGAGGTGTAAATTGGGGCCTACAATAGTGGCTCTCATTAAACCAGATCGTTACTTTAATTTTAAAAGAAAATTTATTTAAGTGGAAATCGGATTTTACCTATTTAACAGATTTTTTTTCTTAATTTATTGAGGTTTATTTTCAATTACAAGGGGACAGTATAAATTATATTTAAAAAAAACATAATTCCAACGCTTCTTTCTAAAATTAAGCTAAGGGTGCATAGTATTGGACGTCACGAATTTTACCAGTTTCTCAATTTGTCACAGACAATATGCCAAGAAACTGACGTTTTAACCTACTTTGAACATTTAAATTCCCTTTATTCAGATTTTGATACTAAGTTTTAGAATGTTGGGACTATGGACCACAGTAGAAAAAAGGAAGGGGGTTGTGGGTGTGGGTGCTACTAATCAAAGAGATTTATAGTTAAATCTGGCAAAGTTTTTGCCATCTGTTGAAAATTTGAGACGCACCAGATTTATCCCTCCCCTATTAAAAGCATTTGTTTGTTGATCAGATATTTTATTAAACAGTTATTTTACGTATTAATTACATTTTCATATAATTAGCATGCGTATCTTAAGCTTTACGCACAATACTTCACTACAGTAAGGAAGTAAGTAGAGAACTAGCTGTTAAAAAGACATTTCTGATAAATTTACAAAAATTCAATATTAGGTAAGCAGGGATCTACACAAAACTGAAAAACATGGCAAGATGTCTTATGAGACAAAAAAGTTTGGGAACCTCTGCTCTAAACTCTTTCTTTTGGCTGAGACTTAAATAATTACTGTTTTATTTACTTTTTGTAGATTTCTGTATACCAAAATGTTGACGTTAATAAAGAAGAGGTACCTGGGGGGGGGGGGAGAAACGAAAAAATCAAAAAGGGAAATATCAAACAAGCTTCCTGAACAAATGAATAAAGCATATAATCTTTTTCAACTAAGTTTCACTCGTAGAACATCAACGGAAAATCTACATGATACTTCTCCAAGAACATCTACAGGTGAAATTATAGCAGCAAATAATACACCAAAAAAAATTGTAGAAGAGGAAGAGAAAGTTCAGATAAAAGATGACAATCAAGCAGATTCGAATGTTCAAAACGGAAAGCACCTTGGACCAGAATATCAAAATGATATTGGGTTATGGCGAAATATTATCGAAGACGTACGAAATTTCTGGTGTAATAGAAATTCTACGGAATGTCAACATTTTGAAAGTGATTTCTCGGTTTCATGCAGACAGTTTGATGATTGTAAAAGAAAATTTTCCCTCTCGATGATGTTTTGAAAACAATTAAGTGGTGAAGTAATCAAAAGAGAATGGCTCATATATTCGCCCTCCTCAGAAAATGAATATTGTTTTTCATACGTTTTTTTAGTGAAACATCTACTTACCAATCTCAATTTTAGGAAGGATTTCCTGACTGGAAGAATGTGACACAAATAATGAAAATGCCCGAAAACAGTTCAACGCTTCGTAAATGTGTACAGACACTTATTTGTAGAAGACGTACACATAATCGAATTAACAGTTCTTTGAAAAGTCAACTTAATAAAGGACGAGAATATTGGATTAAAGTTCTACAGAGAGAGTAGTATCAGTAATCAAATTTCTTTCATCACGTGGATTAGCATTTCGCAGTGATGTAGACCATATTGGCTCTCAACATAATGACAACTACTTAGGAATACTAGAACTAATCGTAGAGCTCAGTTCACATATTGCTAGATACGGCAATAAAGGTTGAGGAAAACCTTCCTATTTGTCTTCTACAATATGTGAAGAAATAATTAAAATATATAATGGGAAATAAAGTTCAGAAAAATATTATAAAGGACATTCAGGAAGCTAAATACTTTTCTCTAAGTATTGATTCTACACCAAATATATCTCATACGTATCAATTGGAGTGGCACATAACGCTTTCTAACATTAATTCCCATAAAAATTCACACTGGAGAAGCGTTTGCCAGCACTGTTCCTAACTGAACTTCCTAAAAATGTATTATTGATATAAAAAAAACTTAAGGGGGCAATCTTACGACAAAGCAGCAAATATGTCGGAATGCTATAATAGTCTTTAAGCGTATATTTTAAAGATAAACCTGCTTGCAACTACATTTAATGCATAACACAATCGCTAAATTTCGTTTGAATATGAGTTGCAGAAAGCTGTGTTGGAGCAATTTCGTTCTTTGGGGTTCTACAAGCAATGTACAACTTTTTATCAGTCTGGACACACCATTGGGTGATTATATTGCAATATGTTGAGGACAGCAAAGACTCTAAATTAGTTGTTAAAATGGAAAATGACACAGGATGGTGTGCCAGAGCTGATGCTACTATGGCGTTATCCATTATAGTAGCTTCCAGCAAGCTTTACATATCATTACTGAAGATATAACTCAAAGGCTACAATTAATTCATGAAGCTAAATGCCTTCTAAAAGACATCGAAGAAAGAAAATTCTATCATGGCAAACTTTTGGACTGTCGTCTTAAACCGGATTAATGGAGTAAATAAATCTTTACAAATCAAATCAATAGAGCTTCAAAAATCCGTCAATTTTTTGAAATCATTACTGGATTTATTTAAATTCTCTCTCTCTCGCAAAGAGAAATGCTTTATATATGAATATGAAAGAAAGGCAAATAGTAAAATAGATTCGCAATACACGGATTAACATAGACGTATGCGCATAAGGCATTACGATGACGGAGATGTAAAAAATGTGCTTCAAGGGAAAGAAAAATTCAAAAGTGAACTTATCTCTCTGTATTAGACAATTTATATGAAGAACTTTCGCATCATTTGGAAGCATAATGTAAAATATCATTTCTATTTGTGTTTCTCGTTGATTTCCCACTAAGGGAAGATTCAGAAATTTAAAAATCTGCCCAAATATTTTGAGAGCATTACCCTGAGGACATCGAATTTTACTAATAGAAGATTTTGAAAACGAAGAAACGGTACCAGAGAGAGAGAGAGAGAGCATCGCGATCATACGAACTTATTTTCAAAAATTTGCCCCAAAAAACGTTTCCCAATGTTATGACAACATAAAAATATACAGGTATCTTATGACAGGAATGCTTCTGATGAACGAAGCTTTTCAAAATAAAATATACTAAAAAACTGTTACTGATCTTCAATCACACAAGAAAGACTGAACTCACACTTGCCATTGAATACGCCATTGAATACGAAGTCTTGCAGAACTTAGAATTCCAAGATGTTCTAAAGGAATTCCCCGCCTAAAAATTGAAAAAACCCAAATATTTAGTTATTTTTTATGACAAGAGTTAGTTCTTTTTTTATGACAGATTCTAATAAATAATTATTGTTTATTTATATTTTTTAATTTGCTGAAAATTTGTTATTTTATTTGTGAGATGAAATATATTTCTAAAATGTTGTGTAATAAAATTATTAGGCTACAGGGCGCCGAGAATTCGACTGCCTAGGGACTTCCATGTCGTTTAATCTAACACTGAACATAACTGTTATTACATTCTTGATCTTCATACTGCAACATGACTTTTTTTGTAGTTAATACATTTTTATTGATTTAATCGTATTCTTTTGATCCATTTACACTTTGTTTGCTTTGGGACAAATGCTTTCAAAAATTTGTAGTCCTGGTATCCAATTATGTACGTTTCAATTTGTAGTTTTTCAATGTGGTTTTCTGTTGCAAAGAACCAGTTTTAAGCACACATTTTAATAAACGATTCTTTTAAGCTAGCAACTGTGTATCAAGCTGGTCCAAGAAGTGGGTTTTCGTTACAATATAGAGCTAAGGAATCAATGATTGGATGATATTTCATAAGATGCATCTTGGTTCAAATGAATGGAAAAAAAATGAATTCTTACAGGCTTTGTATATTATTATTTTCAATAAAAAAGCAATAAATTTGAATCAAAAGAAATCCCTCCCTCTTTACTAATAACTAGACCCAAATAAAGTAACTGTTCCCTAGCGAAATGACATTTCTCACGATTTAAAGTTAAACCAGCCTCTTGCAACAGTCTGAACAATTCCCGTAAGTACTCTACATGGCGCTCAAAAGAGGGAGATGAAATTATCATGAGCAACAGACAAATGCTTTTAATGGGTGAGATGAATCTGGCACTTCGTCTATTCTGGTGTTTCTAAATTTTACTTTAAGATCTTCTTAGTGCCTATTTCGATCAGTTCCTCTTGTAATATGACATTTGTTTTTCTTTCAATATGACCTTATTAATTAATTGCCTACCTGTAGTTTTACCATATATATAAAAAGTCAAAGCATTCTCAAACCTAAATTCAAAATCTGAACAAAAGGCATTTAAATGTTGAACGTAGGTTAAAACGTCCTTTTCCTGGCAGATTGGGAAACTAGGAAAAAATTCGGGACGTCTAATTTTATAGTTCTTAGGTTAATTATATATGGCAAGAAACGCCGCATTGATGGCACTTGTAACTGCAAATTAACTTCATTGAATTTAGTAAATATATCTGTTAAACAGGTAAATCTGGTTTCCACTTGATTAAATTTTCTTTTAAAATTAAAGTCATGATCTGGTTTAATGAGAGTCGCTATCGTTGACTCCCATTTACAACTCATGAACCCCTAAATTATTTTTTTTGCTGACGTGGACCCCTTGCATGCTGTCATAGACCCCGGGGGGTCTATGTAGACCACTTTGGGAATCACTGCTCAAACCACTAGGCTACCTGAGATTTCACGTAGAGAGTTGATGTTAGTCCAAAATGACTTTAAGACGACGAATAAGCCATTATCAACAATTCGCTGAGTTTGAACACGAGGCTGTATAATAGAGCTTTTAAGAGAGCTTTCCCCGATATTACAAAAAGACTTGGAAGGAATGTATCCACTATGCATGATTTTTGGCTACAGTGGTCTAGGAAAAACACTACCTTAACAAAACTATGGCTTAATCTCACACGGGTCACCACTGACAGAGAAGATCACAATATTGGCCACATGGTTGAGGAATGTAGTGCATCTACAGCAGAAATAACAGTTTTTTCCGGCACCAGAGTGACACAGTGAACTGTAATGAATCAATCACTTAAGAAATTGCTCCCAGCCAGAGGCCCTGTAGCATTCATACCATTAGCTCTAAATCATTGACATCTGTGACTTCAGTGATGTCACTCTAGAGATCTTTTGAGAACAGTGGGACGAGGAACACAAAGTTGAGGTACTAGAAAAAAAGATAAATTTATAATAACAAACTATTAATACATTAAACTAATAATTATATATATAGTTAACATATTCTCTCTACGATAGAGACATTAATCATTATATATGACTGTAGCTGAAGAATACAAAATTATATATGTATACTAGCTGACCCGGCCCGGCGTTGCACGGGCTTTTACCGAGGGTATAACTTAATCCCCATGTTAATTTCCTCTTTTCTTTCTGACGCCAGCACTTTTGTGTGGGTGTGACGCGTACGACGTGAGTGTATGTCCCGTGAGTGCATGTCATGGCTTTCTCGTTTAACATTTTCCCTTCTCTTCACAAAATCAGCACTTCCAATATTAATTCTCGAAATTACTTTTAATTCTTTGTTTCTTTCCTCTCCGCTTACCCCGGCGTTGCACGGGTTTTTACCAGTGAATAACTTAATCCCCATGGGAATTTCTTGTTTCCCTCAGGACGATAGCACTTATGTGTGTGTATACGCGTTGTGAGTGATTTCTTTAACTATGACATTCCCTTTTTCGAAATTTGTTCTTGTGTTGGTGTGGTGTGGTACTTAGGAGAGGTGAGTAAAAGCTTAGGTGTCGTCCTCGTCACTTGACGATGGTTGAAAATTTCGAGGTCCGTCGCTAAAAACCCTCGAATAGGCGAACAGTGATAATTTATAAATCACTCACTTTACAATTCTTTCGTTGCAATTTTTTAGTCCCCGGAAACGAAAAAATAGTCTTTTTAAAAATAGTGCTATGTTGAAAAAAGACAGAAAAGTAGAAATTTTTCAAATTACAAAATTTTATTACTGTTTTAAATCTTGAAGTAAAATTGTGAGGATATTTTGAAATGTTCGACACACGGGAAAAAGTTTCATGCAATTATCTTTATAAAAGAAGAAATTATTAAATGATTGTTTTAAGTATTTTGAGTGTTTTGTTAAAATTTGTTCAAAAAAAGTTTTTGGCTTTTTATTTTTTAAATCACTGATTCTAAAAGTTTTAAAAATCATTTTTATTTAAACGCAACGATTTTGATTCATTTTAGAAAAAAATCATAAAATATGCAAAATATCATTGTTTTGTAAAACAAAAAAAAATGTTTTTTTTTTTAAATTCTTAAAAAAAAAGATAGTTTTCTGCATTTTATTTTTTTTTAATCACTAATTCTAAATGATCAATGAATTTTTTAAAAATCATTTTCATTTAAATTCATCTATATTTATTCATTTTAGAAGAAATCATAAAATACAAAACAAAATTAATTAGTTATTTTATACTAATATTGATTAAAAATATTCATTTAGCAATTAATTGTGAAATGCCAATTTAGTGATTTTTGATATATTAATAACACGCAATTAATAATGAAGAATTTTTTATTTGAACATAGCTTTTATTTTTTTTTCTAAGGAAGTTATGCTTATTTAACTGAATAATTCAAAAAAAAATTTCGAAATGGGCAAATTTTGCGTTTTTATTATGAAATTATATGTCAAAAAAAGATTTATACATTAGGCATTATTTTAAAGCAAACTATAAGTTTTATGAAAAAGAACAAAAATTTTGATACTGATAAATATTTTAAATGAGTCTCAGAAATGTATTGAATACATTTTGTCATCTTAAGAGCGTCGTCGAAATTTCACAAATCTGCTTTATCCAACAGATGGCGTTGCTTGCAACTCGGATGACGTCATAAAGATGAAGCCTGTTTTCTGGAAACCTATCGGTACTGTAGCAATGGGGTGTGGTTTAGAAATGATTGACAGATGTAGTCGGCATGAGAGCGCATGCGCTCTTTAAAGAACCAGATCGAAGAGAGGCAAAACGTGTCAGCAGATGGGAGGGGAGGGGGATGAGGAAAGAATGTGAAAGTTTTCTACAAATAGTTTCAACATTTGAATAAGGTTCTGTCACTGCTGCACATAATTGGGTGCGGAGACATTTTTTTTTTGAAAGCCGTGCTAGTGGATAGGTATTAAAATGTGCATTGCATTTCTAAGTATATATAGTTCTGGAATCTACTCAAAAATACATTTTTCTGCAGAAATGATGAGGCTAATTGGTCTAGATTTGTCGGAAAACATAGGATATATTTGCTTAATTTGGGTATAATTATTATGTGAGTTTTTCCCATTCATATGGAAAATAATTGAGTGTAATGCACCTGATATTTTGTCACATGAATTATTGTATTTCAGGGTAGGCCTTTGAGTACAACATTTTTGAGGGAATTCTATTGTAGAATTTTACTGTTTCCTAGTTTCGGATGACATTTATCCCTTTTTGTGGAAATTGGTATTGTAGTTTAGAAATCATGTAATTCATTTCAACTTTTCTAAAAAATCATCGTTATAAGGCTCCGGATTTTTAGGAAGAAAACGTTCAAATTGTCTCTTGACAAAAACGTCTACATTGTCTTAGGTACCATAAAAAATGCCCATAAGACTAAGAAGGGAAACGAAATATGGGTGGGGGTTTTAATTTTTCGACGAAAAATTTGGTAGATCTTTATTTAAAATTTAGAAAAAGTATTTTTTTTCGAGTTTTAGGGGATATTTGTTTTATTTATCTTTGTTACCTTTATTTATTTATCGATCTAATTCTCTTTGTTTGATAGAAATGTGCGAAATTTTAATAAGTTTCTTTCTGCTCATATCTCTTAGATACAAATTGTATTTGAAATTGTCATAGAAGGATGCTTATCATGGAAATAAAGTTTCGATTTGAATCTTCAAAAAGAAAATGTCATTTTTCTTAGAAAATATTCACTAGAGCACTTTTTTTTCAGTCCTTTTTTAACAGCATTCCATTTCTTGTTTTACAAATTAATGCTATTTCTAATCAGGGGCATAGTTACCGCGTATCAATGATACAGGGCCCCACGCTTTGAGGGCGGGCACCCAAACGTGTAAGCAAAAAATCGCAGGGGTGGACTTAGAGAGTGCCCTCAAGGATGATACAGGGTCTACTCAGGACCAGCTCCACCAGTGTTTTCAATACTCATGAAAATGTGACACAAATTTCACAGCCTTCAATTAAATTATTATATTCACATTGAATTAATTTTCAAGCTAAGCTTCCTTTTTTTATTTCCTACGTGCAACGTTTTCAGAATATTTATTGTATATAGTCTGCGCTTGTACTCTCATAATGTTATTTTTAGTGTCGCCGATTATAAGCGGAGATAAAATCGGTGCATTTTTGTGATCGGCTCTTTTCTTTTGAATTTTTACTACTTTGATCTCCTTTTCTAGTGACACGATTGCGATGCTTAAATTCCCCAAGAAGCGATGTGAAGAACAGTAGTGCGCTTTTGAAATTTGATGTTTTCTGAAAATTGACCCCAGGTGGCGTTGATGGGGCTCAAGGGGCGTTCTAGATAATTGTTTTCCATTTTTAATTTATTAGACTCACAGTCTTCAAATTTGGTAAGCAGATTCCTTTCATACAGTACATTTCCTAAAATGGGTTTTGTAAAAACAGTCCCCCCAAGTTTCGGTTTCCGGGTTCTCAAGGGGCTCTATAAATAATTATTCCCCTTTTTAAACTATTAGACGTACGGTCTTGAAATTTGGGGAAAGATTCCTTTCGCAAAGTAGAGAACCGCTATAAAATGGGTTTCGTGAAAATTAAACCACAAGTTTCATTTCGGGGGATTAAGGGGCGTAATGGATATAAATATTTTCGTTTTTTAAACTATTATTCCTACCTGCTTGAAAATTGGTGGGCATGTTCCTTTCATGGAACAGAGTTCCATTAAAACGAAAATAAACCCCCAAGGAGGGTTGCGAGAGGTCACGGGGAAATTATGGAAAAAAAATCCCGTTTTTGAATTGTTCGACCCACATACTTGAAATTGGTTAAGCATGTTTCTTTTGTTGAATTGGGATCTACTAAGAATGTATTTTAGGGAATCAACTCCTGGGGGAGCATGGTGTTACTGGGGCGTATTTGACACAAAAAAAATTTCCTTTTTTCGAAATACAAGGACTATAATAGTGGAATTTGGTTTGAATTTTCCATTTGTTAAATTGAAATCCGCTAAGAACAGTTATATTGGAGAACGTTTCTCAACGGAATTACAGAGGGAATTGATAATAAAAACTTCGTTTTTACTCTATTAGACTTAGACCTGAAATTTGTCTTGCATGCTTACTTTATGGAGTAGAGTTCCACCAAAAATTGGTTACGCGGAAATCCCCTTGGTTATAGGGTTACGAAAGTACAAACATCCTTCTATACTTCAATTTTTAAAATTTTTAGAAAATACAAATTAGAAGTCCTGTCCTTTTTTTATATCAAGAGTCGAGAGTTACAGGTATACTTATATTTTTCATTATAATCGAATTCTTAATGCTAGGGCTTAGATATCAATAATTTATATATATATATATAAACAGTAAATATTTATAAAACGTCATGAAATACCCAGCGAAGCGGGCGCGGGTAACGTTTAGTATATATATATATCTATATATATAAAGGAGAAAAAAGAGAGAGCGACTCACTCACTCACTGACTGACTAATCACGAAATCTCTGGAACTATTCAACCTACAGACTTGAAATTTGGTAGACATGTTCCTTTGATAGAGTAGACATCAGCTAAGAAAGGATTTTCCGAAATTCGAAACGCAAGGAGCGTTACGGGGGGTTAAGGGCTTTAATAATAATTGTTTCCATGTTTAAACTACTTGATGTACAATCTTGAAATTGAGTAAGCGGATTCCTTTCAGAGATCCGCTACAAAATGAGTTTGCTGAAAATCGACTCCCAAGTGGCGTTGCAGGGGCTCAGGGGGCGTTACAGATAATTATTTCCATTTTTACACTATTTGACGCACTGTCTTTAAATTTGCTAAATAGATTCCTTTCGTAGAATTATGATCAGTTACAAAACGGGTTTTGTGAAAACAGACTTCTAAGTGGCGTTGCGGGGGATTAAGGGGCGTAATAGATAAATATATCCGTTTTTAAACTACTTGACATACCTGCTTGAAAATTGGTAGGTGAGTTTCTTTCCTGGAGTAAATATTCGCTACATAATGGGTTTTGGGAAAATTGACCCCCAAGGGGTGTTGCGGGGGCGGGGGTTTAAGGGGCGTTATAAATTCCTATTTTTAAGTTATTAGACATACAGTCTTGAAACTTAGTAAGCAGATTCCTCTCATAGGGTAGAGATACGCTAAAAATGGGTTTCGTGAAAATTGCCCCCAAGTGGCGTTGAGGGGACTTAAGGGGCATTATAGATAATTATTTTCATTTTTAAACTATTAGACGCACAGACTTTATATTTGATTAAGAGATTTCTTTCATAGAGTAGAGATCAGCTATAAGAAGGTTTTGTGAAAACAGACCTCTAAGTGGCGTTGCAGGGGAATAAGTGGCGTAAGAGATAAATATTTTTTAAACTATTTTAAACACGGTCTTGAAATTTGGTTAGCAGATTCCTCTCATAGGATAGAAATACACTGCAAAATGTGTTTTGTGAAAATCGACCCCTAGGTGGTGTTGCGGGGTTCAAGGGGCGTTATTGATAATTTTTTTGCATTTTTAATTAATTGGACGCACATTCTTCAAATTTTGCTAAGCAGATTCCTCTCATAGGATAGAAATACACTGCAAAATATGTTTTGTGAAAGTCGACCCCTAGGTGGTGTTGCGGGGGTTCAAGGGGCGTTATTGATAATTTTTTTGCATTTTTAATTAATTGGACGCACAGTCTTCAAATTTTGCTAAGCAGATTCCTTTCATAGTGTGCAATTCCCCTACAAAATGGGTTTTGTGAAAACAGACCCAGAAGTGGCATTGCGGGGGGTCAAGTGGCGTTATAGACAATTACCCCCATTTTTAAACTGTTAGACGTACAGTCTTGAAATTTGATAAGCAGATTCCTTTCGTAAAGTAGAGAACCGCTACAAAATGGGTTTCGTGAATATCAACTACTAAGTTTAATTTCGGGAGATTAAGAGGCGTAATCGATAAATATTTCCATTTTTAAACTACTTGATCATCCTGCTTTAAAATTGGTCGGCATGTTCTTTTCATGAAATAGAGTTCCTCTAACAAAGAGTAAAATGAAAATTGACCCCAAAGATGTTTGCGAGGGGTCAAGAGGAGTTACAGAAAAAAATTCCTGTTTTTATTTGTTAGACCCATATACTTGAAATTTGTTAAGCATGTTTCTTTTGTTGAATAGGGATCCACTAAGAATAAATTTTAAGCAAATCAAGTTCTGGGGGGTTGCAGGTACTGGGACGTATTGACAAAAAAAATTACTTTTTTCGAGCTACAAGGACTATAATAATGAAATTTGGTTTGCATTTTTCTTTTGTTGAATTGAAATCCGCTAAGAGCGGTTATTTTGGAAAACGGCTCTCAACGGGATTACGGGGATATTTATAGTAAAACTTTTGCTTTTTTCTGTTAGATTTAGACTTGAAATTTGGCTTGCATGTTCAATTTACGGAGTAGAGATCCACCGAAAATTGGTTTTGCGGGAATCCACTTGGTTTTTGAGTTACGAAAGAGCAAACATCATTCTATGCTTCAATTTTAAAGATTTTTAGAAAATACAAATTAGATGAGTCTGCCCTTTTTTTTATCAACAGGTGACAGTTACAGGTATAAGTATATTTTTCAATTCAATCGAATTCTTAATGCTAGGACTTAGATATCAATAATTTATACATATATATAAGCAGTAAAAATTTATAAAACATCATGAAATACCCAGCGAAGCGGGCGGGTAACAGCTAGTATATATATATATATATATATGTGTGTGTGTTTTGTAGCACTTTTTGAATTCCGTTTTTTTTTTTTTTCTCCTTGATCTTTATATCTATGGTTGGGCATGGTACGCTCTAGAAAAAATAAGGGATTGCTTTAAATATGTTACTAGTTTGAGTAGTGATGTTAAGGCTACACAGTACCCTTTTTAAAGACAGTAATATTGAAAGTAATTTGTGTTTTCTTTTAGATTATATTATTAAATTGATTCTTCAAATAAAAAATTTTTTACCGGTCTTTATTTTAAAAATTACAAATTTTTCTTGTAAAATACTCAATTTTTAAAGTTTTTTAGTTATTTTCAGTAATTTCTGTTTCTTAAGATAATTGAGAACAAAAGTTAGTATGGAATTGAATATTTCAAACTAATTTTTCCTACTAAAAATTCCTTGTTGAATTTTAATAATTATTTTTACAGCTATGGAAGAAATATCAAATTTTTTAAAACTATTAATTTAAGATTTTTAGGAAAAATAACTAGTGCTCTCAGACCGAAATCCATACTAACTTTTAAAAAACATATATATATATATATAAATTCTACTAAAATTTTTCAATATTATCTTGAACAGAAAAAATCCTTGGCAGAAATATATCCTCAAAATTGAAAAGTCTGAGAAAAATACAGTTAGTTTGTAAAGGCATAAAACAAAAACTAATAATGCCTCTAAAGATCTAATTTAAAAACAAAATGTTATTATCCAAATTATGTACACTGTATCAAAACACTACTTTATTTAAATATGTTATATGAGGATATATATATATATATATATTATATTTAAAATATGTTTTACATAAAATTGATAGCATTTGTTATATATATATATACGATGACACAGATTACTCAGCCTAATCTTAACATGATGCTTTCATAAAAGTTTTGAAACACTTATAAAAATAATAATGATACAAACTGAAATTAGAAACCCCCAGGTTTGTACGTATAACATCTAATTTTTTCTCAGTTTTAAGTCGGTGCAATTTAAAAGTTTGATTTTTATTACATGACTTGAAATTATTTTACTATAGTATTATAATACATTTTGTAATGTCATAGATAAATTCAATTATATTTGCAATACTTGTATACGGAATACTTGAACTCAATAAAGTCTCATTGTAGTATCAGCTGAAAAAAGGCTGATTTTAAGTCATATAATTTTCAGTAGTATTCCACCTCATCCAAATATTGTCTTTTAGTAACACAAGAATGTTTTAAGCCCGGCAATCTCTCAATAGGAACAAATTAATGAAAACAAAAAAAAGCTTCTAAGGTTTTTAATTGTGTGTAAAAACACAAATATTGCTCGTTAAAAATTAAAAACCTCGAAACATGACTGAACAGAAACGATTTTAGTAGTAAAAGTAAGAGTTAAAATAGCTATTTAACTGAACGAACTTATTCTTCTTCCAAATATCTCTCTTTATATACAAAAAAAAGTTTTTCATGATGCTGTAATAAATTTATTTCAAGGTTTTTTTAAGGTGAAGTTAACAAAAGAAACTACATCTTTTTTACAGAATGGAGCTAACTCACAGTTTGGACAAATTTACATTTATGATAGGGAGGCTTTACATGAACGTGCAAAAATAGTTAAACGTGACGATGTGTTACAAATTTTACAGCCAATTATGAAGAAAAAACCGTATGAACTACATAATACAAGGAAATTACAGTTTTACAATTTGAGCTGTGATAGAGTTGCATAATTTGTACAATGGGAGTTGGTCCACCATTAGGCAGATAGGGGAGGGGGTGGTACCTCCTTCCAGTTTTTAATTAATTAAACTTTTAAGAATGGAAAAATGCTTTAAAATGATTGCTAAACTAATCATTCTCTCTAAACTGTCAAATATTGAGATTGTCAACTCTCAGAAAACTTCAAATATATTAAAAACTGATTGGTTATCAGACTCCCTTAACCTTTTCAATAGAATTTTTGCTATTCCTGGTGGGCGCAGTAGCTTAGTGGTTATGGTCACGAGTTCATGTCTGGAGTGTCATGGGCTCAAATCCTGTTGCCACTAAAGACCCTCCTTGTAGATGAGGCCATTCCTTCCATTTATGTGGTAGTTAGGAAAGAGGGATGCCAGCTCAGGTGTTATTCTCGTTACTCGACCGAGGTTGAACATTACGAGGTTTGTGATCAATAGCCCTCGTGTTGCCTTATAGAGAACACTAATCTCTCTCTCTCTCTCTTTCTTTTGCTAATCCTGCTCCAGGCACATAAATTACTTTAATAAACCCTGTAAAAATTCTCATTTATAGTTAATCTTTTTTCTTCAAAATTTACATATCTAATATTGATTGAATTTTTTTCCTAATTGGAAATTTTAAGAGTGCAGTCCATTTGGACGTAGCTGCTTTAATTTCGGAAAAGAGACTTCCTTTCATAATACAAAAATAACTTATTTTTAAGATCTGTGCATAATTCTCTGTTTTACGAATTTTTTATTTTGCTTATGTGATCCATTAGCACAGAGTAGTAATTACTTAAAAATTCGATTAAAATTTTCCATTATATTCTATTACATTAAAACTATTTAAATGTAATTTTATAGCAAAAACATGAAGAAAAATTACATTTTCAAAACATTCTCTTTTCATGGAAAATACTTCTATGTAATATTTTTTCTATGTATATATAGTTAGGATTTTTCTTTACATTCTTACTTTCTATTTTTGAAACATTCACATTATTTTTAGAGTTACTATTGAAATAACAACCAGGCTTCTTCATAAAAATTTCGCTACTTTATTAATATAAGTCCACTTCTAAATTATATTTTCTAAAAAGTCCAGTTGAGGTAGGGATTCTTGGGAGCTTCCCAAATCGAATAACAAAAACTAAACTTTCGTAACATCAAGAATTATTTTGAAGATTGTAGAATTTTAGATATCCATAATAATAATGTTTACGATAAATTTTACATCTCGCCATATTGACATCAATAGGAGTATTGTAAAGTTTTCATATGCAAGAGTATATTTTTTTCATTCTTGATTATTTTAGGACCCCGGTGCATAGCATCCATTGACGACACCACTCCCTGCAGAAATTAGCTTTAAGAGCTTTCAGTCTGGTTGAAATGACAATTCTACAAGTGTTTCACTCACTAAGAAAGTATACACCCCACAGTAACCCCCTTTCAGTCCCAAAATAGATTCCAATCACCTCCCCCTAAAATCAACAGCTATCCTGTTCATGTGTTTCCCCCCACCCTCGTCAGCCTTATCTCAAGGTCACTTGACCGTTTCATCTTGGAAATAAATTGTCAGAACTTCCTTCTTTCATTCCAACGAAAAGTGTCCCCTCCCTAACAATGACGTGATCTCATGACGTAGTCTAGGGTTACTTTAATTCTCTTACCCCCTCCCCCTTTCATATAAAAAAAGCAGAATTAGTGTTTCTGAAGTGATTAAAATCCTTATTCATGTAGCAAAATATTCTTTTTCGTAAAATAAAGTATTATTAACGTGTATTTAAGCAGTTTATGCTCAATTTTCTTCTAAAGTAATATTTTAAAAGTTTTGTACGTAGATTGCCTACACGTGGCGCCATCTGCAGTCATTACAATAAAGCTTGCGAAACATGGCGTCCGAGCATTTTGGAAGCAAAGATATATGTATTTTTCGTAATTTTAAAATTTTCTAGACTATTCCTGACATTTTTACATTTCACGGTGGATTTATATGAGTTATTTACGTTCTCAACAAAAGTTTCATATCCAAATAATGTGATTTCATTAAGTTAAAGTACCCTGACCTTTTCAGTACATTTAAAAGTTCACCTTAATCTAACATCTATAATGATTTAATTTTGAAAATTATCTAAAGAAAAAATGACGAAAATTGAAGCAAAAATAACTTTTTCACTCGCCAAATTTACTGATTTCCCCCTGTTTAAAGCAGAACTTTTTAGTGTAACCCTTGAGTTAGATGCGGTCGACGGTTAAACAGTTCAAAGGTCTTTGGCACAAAACTATTTTTCGACTCCAAGGTTTGGCTAACTTTAAAATCGCGTATTTTTTATTAATTATTTTTATTTTTTGGGCACAATTTTTAAGTTAATGCTTTTAAACTTCACGGATTAATTGCAAAAATAAAGTACTTTTAAATAAAAAAAATGTGCAAAAAATACTGTTTAAATTATTTCTCGCATAAACGGTTTTTTACGAAAATCACAAAAAAAATTTTAAAATCCGTAATTTCTGCGCAATTTTTTCAATCTTCGTACAGATTACGGATAATATTTTTTACACACGGAAATAAAGTTTCGTGCGATTATTTTCATAAATGACAAAGTTATTCAATGTTAAGTTAAAATATTGAGTATTTTTTAAAAAATTTAAAAAAAAAAAGTTTTGGGAATTTTATTTTTTAAATGACTGGATCTAAAAGAGAAAAGCTTGAAGTTATTTAGTGTCGAATATCGTTTTAATAACACTAAAACAATTTCATACACAACAATTTAGAAATAATTTGCATAAAAACGCATCAGTTTTAACCCTTTTTTAAAAAATTCTTAAAAAATAGAAAATATTATTATTTTGCAAAAAAAAAAAATCTATACCGTATTATGGCGAAATAAATGATCTTTTCGATTCTGTAATTATTTTTTTGTCTGATTTCAAAGGTAAAAATTGGATGGCAATTTTAAGATGTTGGAAAACGTCGGATCACCGCTCGGTCGAAACGGAATGGAAGTTCTGCCAAGTAAACAACCCGCAGGAGTAAAACAATTAGGCGTTTTAAGGTTTTTAATTAATATTTTTTTAACTAATAGCAATATCGGAATGAAAAATAGTTTACATCCTATTCTCAGACCTACTGAATATACGCACAAAATTTCATTAGAATCGGTCTAGCCGTTTCGGAGGAGTTTGGTTACAAACACTGTGACAGGAGAATTTGCCATGTGAAGACCTGTTTGGCTGGTGGAGTCTTTGGTGCAGTGTTTGGTTGGGGGGGGGGGTTATTCCAGCTAGCTGTTGGGGAATGTTGTTGTTGTCATAAATTTGATAATAGGAAAAAGCAAGTTATATATATATATATATATAGATGTACCTCGTGATTTTTAATTTGCAATTATGCTTCAGCTGACTTCTGCAAGGGAATTTTTCTCGGAATGCTTGCTGTCATTGATGCATCGACCTTAAAAGAATTCAAAGTAAGAAAACATTATATATACATATTTCTTACAACTTTTTAAAAACAAAATGTTTATTCTTGGAATTTTCTATCTATATTTTGCTAATACTTAATTTTACTGAAAAACTTTCTTTTATTAAAAAAAGGCATTTTTAACTATGTTTTTTTTTTTTTTTGAATATTAAAGTATCTGTAATTTTTTTTATTTATAAAAGTTAATTTTTAACGTAGAGCAATTTGTAGAAAAAAAGAAATTTTTCTGTGGTGTTATGACACGGAGTTCTAGGGGTATTCACATTGATTACACTGTTTTTAACTAATACTAACGTTTAATGTGGACAATTACAGTACTACACTCTACTATACAGATATATTATTGACAGCGTTTCGATTATTTCTTCTTCTCGTATTCAACAATAGTTTCTCAGTCTCTTCACTTAACAATTATCACACCACGGTTCACAACGGTGTATGGCATTCAGATGATAGATGTGTCACCTTCACGTGACTGTCCTTCCAGCATTGGGCCACTTGGTCCCTACACGGCCAGTTAGATCCCGGTTGCTTTCCTTTTTTCTTAGCAGCGTTGGCTCTGACCTCCTCGTCGAGACATCTCGCTCGCTCATCTCCCTCTAGTCAGTTCGCTCGCTGGTGGCTCGCGTCGCCAGCGCCCTCTATAGTGCCGTCTATGTGGAAATCCCACATATATATATATCATTTTCCTTTCCAATTTTAGGCCCTTTTTATGCCATGTGAAGACCTGTTTGGCTGGTGGAGTCTTTGTTGCAGTGTTTGGTTGGGGGGGGGGATTCCAGCTAGCTGTTGGGGAATGTTGTTGTTGTCATAAATTTGATAATAGGAAAAAGCAAGTTATATATATATATATATATATATATATATAGATGTACCTCGTGATTTTTAATTTGCAATTATGCTTCAGCTGACTTCTGCAAGGGAATTTTTCTCGGAATGCTTGCTGTCATTGATGCATCGACCTTAAAAGAATTCAAAGTAAGAAAACATTATATATACATATTTCTTACAACTTTTTAAAAACAAAATGTTTATTCTTGGAATTTTCTATCCATATTTTGCTAATACTTAATTTTACTGAAAAACTTTCTTTTATTAAAAAAAGGCATTTTTAACTATGTTTTTTTTTTTTTTTGAATATTAAAGTATCTGTAATTTTTTTTATTTATAAAAGTTAATTTTTAACGTAGAGCAATTTGTAGAAAAAAAGAAATTTTTCTTTTGCATTTATTCATTGAAAGATATATATTATTTAAGAAAAAAACTACAGTAAACATGCTCTTTGTAATTTTTTATGCTATTTATTGTGAGATGCATACAGTCTACTCTAAAATGGCAATATTGCCAATATTTGTAAAATAAGAAATGAAGTCTCCTAGTTACAAATGCTCATAAAAATATCAGGCAAACTTTCTATGAGAACAAAAAAATCAATTTAAGCAATTTTTTAACTTCTTAGAGCTATAATTTTGCTTACTATTTGCTGTTCTTTGATGTGCTTATTTTTCTTTGTTAGCTTCTAGTATAATAAAAATCATTCTATTCAGAACAGAAATAGAACACTCTAGAGACACTTCTGTATTTCAACTATTGCTTATATTTCAATGTAATTTTGACTGATGGTGAAATTTTTTTTAGGAAACTTATTATGACAGCAGTTAAATGATTGTAAAGGGAGAAAAACAGAATTTTTTTTGTTATGACAGTAATTAAAAGAGAAAAAACATAGAATTTTAATATGACAGTAACTATGTAAAGTACACAAATGTTTCCGTTACAGGTATTTGCCATCAAAAAAAAAAAAAAAAAAAAATTGGCAGTCATCAATTTTTTGTGAAATTGCAAGGTCCTTTTCCAGCGAATTGAGTGTGTATACCTTATCCATGATCTCACACTGGAAAAAAAATACACCATCACACATGCTATTCATCTCAATAAGCGATTATCATTACAACATGCATTTTACATCATGTTCATAGGATGGACATTTGCCACAACTATGTGTGGCTTTGCTGTCTCTTTTTGGCATTAGCGATTATAGCAAATTTGCTATTTGCCCTTTGAAACAGAAGACTACTTTTCACTAACTTATGTTGTTTTCCTCATTCTCTGATTAATGGTGTTGCATTCTTGATTTTAATGGGATGCTACTTAAAGGTGTATTGTTCCATCCAGGGATCACAAGCCTGGAATTCGAATGATTCTAGAATTGCTCGACGCATGGCTTTACTTGTGTTCACAGAGTTTTTTTGTGCTGGGCTCCAGTGGCATTCTTTTCCTTTACGGCTGTGTGGTTTGCAACTTGTGTGTCTTTGAAAGTAAATAATATTAATTTATTTGTGTATCATATTTTTTTTATTTATAGCTGAAAACTTATAAAAATAGCACAAAACTTTTATTCCAATATATATATATATATATATATATATATATATTTAAAAAAAAGGCAAAATTAGACATTATTTTCACAATACCTTGAAAACTACAAAATAAATTTTAATGCATAAGATTAAAAAAAAACACCTATAATTTCAATCAGAAAGCATTTACTGATGATATGAACTATTTCTATTATTATTATTATTATTTACTAGCAATTTACATTTATCACTGAATAAAAGGCCAAAAAAATTTATGTAATACAAATTTTTTGCATTTATTACAGAAAAAAAGTAATGAAAAAGCTAAATGTGCTGTTTCCCCCCATCCCCCTTGAATATAGCTCACAACATAGGTATAATAATGATAAACAATGATTCAACATTTCAGGCTATTATCTAAAGAACTTTTTGAGATCATATATACCATGCTGGAAAATATGAACCTGTTTCAAAGAAACATACATTTAAAGATTAAAAATCAAAAATTTTAAAAATTACTATGCTAAAAAAAACCTGAAACCTCTCTATATATATCAAACAAATAAACCTTTTTGAAACACATATCAAAATTAAATACTTTTCCTGTTGTATTTTTATTCAATTCCTACTATTATATAGTTCACTCTCTCCCTATATAAATATATTTATCCATTTATATATATATATATATATTAATATATATCATTCAAATTTTCAATCATTAATAAAATACTTTCTATTCATCCTTTCAAGTTCATATACATTTTTTTAAACTTGTAGTGGATGACACTTCATGTTAATATGGTTTTTTCAAATATTAATTCATTAATTAAATTAAAAAATGAATGAACAGTAAAAAACAAAAATAATCGTTCAACAGCATATAAAGAAAGGAAAATCGTTTGTTGTGTTCCTGTAGCACAGGGGCGGCCAAATTTTTCCAGAAGAGTGCCACTATCTGATAAAAAAAATTATGCGCGCCACTTCCAACTTTTTCAGCAAACAAAATATATGAAATTGTGAAAAAATGGCACTTGTAGGCTTATTATGGGATTTGACACAGTTAGCAAATTTTTTATGCAAGTCTAAGTAGAGGAGATTTAAAAATATAATAACTAAGACCCCAAGTTTTAATTATTGACTAACTTACTCACTTAGGTTTTGTTATTAAAAAACTTTTTATAGATTTTTAAATAAATTCAATCTTCATATCTGGTAGGTAACAAAAAACATCTCGTTAATTAACTTAAAAAGGATTTGTGAAAAGATCAGCATATTCCCCCCCCCCCCTCATCTTGAAATATCATCAAACCTAGCCCAAAGTGAATACTGAAAAATGGGTTTTTTAAATTTAGTACAGTTCGGAGCATTTTCAACTTTGGTAGATATTTCCTGCACTAAAGTGAAATATGTTAATCTTTTTTCTCCAAAATCGAGACACAAAAAGCAAAAGTTTGCTGACAAAATATATATGACCCCAACTGGGTTAGGAAAAATACAATCTTTAACTTGTAAAGTTAAATTTAAATTATTTTAGTGTCCCCTAATATAGGTAAGAAAAACTAAATCTCATAGCCAATCTTCATTCTTGAGTAGCAAGCACTCACTGGGTCGTGGATTGTTTTCTTCCAGATATTTTAAAAAACGCTCCCACAAATTTAAAATCTTGTGAGTGCACTTCCTTTGGAAAGCCAGTACACACAACAATGAAGGATTATTCTCAGCATGATAATTTTCTACTGTAACTCAATTAAGTATATTTATCATGATTATCTCAATTTTTCAATGTCTTCACGTGCCACTGTTACTACTCCGCCATGCATGCATCCACACTGTGGCATGCATGCCGCATTTTGGCCAACCCTGCTGTAGCGCAATGGATAGCGCGTTTAATTTTCAATCCAAAGATCGTGGGTTTGAATCTCACCTGGGATAGCTTAATTGCTGAGAAAGCGATTTCTTTTTTACCATACCCCACTATATTAGAATAATTAAATTCAATTATATATAATGAATTCATTTGTAACAAACTAAGGTTAGTTAAAATAACCACACAAAACTTGATAATTACATCAACACCGTTGCCGTTCACAAAAAAAACCCCATATATCTTCTCTTTACAAAATCACTTCAAAGCAAGTTGAGCCTTGAATTTATATTTTAGTTTAAATATATATATTAAATTACATCTTATGGTTATGATATGAATATTTGTTAAAATTGCGACACTCCCACCTTTTGATTTTCAATAGAAAAACAAAACCAAAACATTTTTTTTCACATTAATAAATTTAAGTAATAAAAAGTGTTACATTAATTATTATATCATTTGGGTTTTATAACTTTTCTACCATATTTAGTTTTGATTTCTAAATTTACATAATCGTTTTGGTTATTGCAATTATTAAATGTTGAATGATTGTCTTTTACATTTTTAAACAGTTCATTGTTAAGTTCTGGAAAATACAACCGTTTTACTGGAGGAAATATTGACTGATGTCACTCCCTTCCTTTTCTCTTTTGAGACTTCTTCTTCGTTAATTTGTGTTTGGGAATTAGGCAGTCTTTTGCAGGAAGTTTAAGCCACTGTGGCCCCTTCCACCATCTTGAATCCAAAAGTGTCTTCAAGGTGCAGCCTCTTGAAGGGTGATTCGCTGGATTACATTGTCCAGGAACAGGCCTCCACATTTCTGCTGTAGTCAGTTGATTTATCTCTTTAACTCTATTATTGACAAATGTTCCCCAGTTTTCTTTGTTTTTGATCCAATAGAGAACAGTCATCGAATCTGCCCAAAAGAAACATCTTCCAATGTCATTGCTTCCTTGATTGAATAAGCTAGGCTAGCATCAATGCAGCATGCGAGCAATTCTAATCGAGGAACTGTTGTTTTCCGTAATGGATCAACTCTTGATTTAGCCTGCCGCAGTTGGATGTTAACGCCACTTTTACATTCTGTTCTCAAATAAACCACACATGCACTGCGGATTAAGGGAGTATGAGGCCCCTGGAGGTAAAAGGTTGGAGGCCCATGGGCTCAAGAGTCGAAAACTAATATAGTGGAGAGCCGCTCACTGAAAATTCTCAAAATAAAATGTATTGATAATAATAAAACTCAACGTCTAAAGAAAAATCTTAACTGTAGATAAAAAAATTCAGAAACCTTACTGAAGAACTTACGGTTTTACTCTACAACTTGATTTCTCTTTGGCAGATTCCTCAATTATTTTTGCCATATCTATTTTGTTCAAAACCTTTTGTTCTGTATATAATATGGCCATGTTGTTCAATATGTCTTTTATCCCATAGTACTTCTGAAATTATTTTTAACACGTTTTAAAACTGAAAAAGATCTTTCACCTGATGTATTCGATAAAGGTATTGTTAATAATATTTTGAGGTAATTATGGATTAGGATTTCTCTTACAACTCTATAAATTTCTAGTGGGATTTTTCATTATATCTTTGTTTTATTTTATTTTCTTACTCCAATTCATATCGTCTTTGTAAGTTTCCTTTAATTTTTGTGTATAGGTTTCTTTTTAATTTCAGATTATAACCTCACGTCAAAAATACAATAAAGTGTTCTATAACAGTTAGATAAATCTATGCTCTTCGGGATAGTTCTGCTGTTGCCCTAACGCATATGACATAAAATGGCTTTTTTGTTTTGTTTAACATTTATAAACCCGTGCCCCACGCAATGTATAATACGGGGGCATACAACACAGACAGAAGAAAGGATTACAACACAAACATCCATGCCTTCTCCGGGATTCGAGCCCATTCCCTACGGCACCGCAGTCAGCTTCACTGACCACTATACCGGATGGGCGGCCATAAAATGGCTTAACTATGAAATTTCCCCTTCTTTCAAAAATTTGTAACCGACTACTTTACTTTCAACAAAAATATTTTTTTTCCCTTTTATTGCCTGCGAGCTTGTCTAGCTTCATCAAACGAGAGCCCTGATAAATCAGTTGCCCTTTGTCCATTTTTCCAAATTCATTTCTGAAATTTTGAATATAATTTTCTATAGATTTTTGTAATCTAGAACTTTTTAATCATATATATTCACACTCCTTTTATTGGAATGATTTACTATTAGTATTTATTCTCTGGAGTATGGTATTCCCAATCTTGTTTATTAGGGAAGTTTCATATTTTTTCATCTGCTTCTAAGCGGAAGTAGCCTCCAGTATTGTAGTCTTTTTTCCCCCTCATTCGTATCACGGATATCAGCCAGGATCGCTTTTACTAATCTTTATCTTGATATTAAGGACTAAATTCACCTAATTTGAAACAGTTTGCTTTGAACTATAGAAATATCTTTTATCATGTAACTTCATTTAATTTCTCATTATAGGAAAATACACCGAAGGAAATAAAAATCCCTTCAAAAAGAAGGATTTGTGCTATGTCAACGAAATTTGGTAGGTGTGTTTATACACCTGAAAAATAACTTTGATTCAAATTTTTTGCCATGTGCTTGAGTGTGGCGCTAGTTACGCCACGTGGAGGATGTGAATCAAGTGTATTTTAAATACGCACTATAAAATTCGTGAGTGTTATTTATTGCTCAGATTTGACGTTGTGAGTTTATGTTTCTCCAAAATGACTTTAAGACGACAAATAAGCCATTATCAACAACTCACTGAGTTTGAACGCGAGGTTGTACAATAGAACTAAAAAAAGACGGAGTTTCTTTCCACGATATTGTAGAAAGATTTGGAAGGAATGTATCCACTGTGCATGATTTTTGGCAGCGCTACCTCAAGAAAACTATGGCTCAATGTCGCATGGGTCACCACTGACAACGACTATTACAGTATTCATCACATGGCTGGGGAACGTAGTGCATCTACAGCAGAAATTATAGTTTTTTCCGGCCCCAGAGTGACACAGTGAACTGTAACAAATGAATCGTTTAAGAAATAGCTTCCAGCCAGACGCCCTGTAGCGTTCATACCATTAGCTCTAAATCATTGATATCTGTGACTTCAGTTATGTCACTCTAGAGATCATTGGAGAGCGGAGTGGTGATATGTTGTGTTCTCCGATCAAAGCTGTTTCTGTCCTTGTGTCATTGATGCAGTAGCGTAACTGAGAATATTAGAGGTCCCCTGTAAGGTCAGGTTTGGGGTCCCAAGCCATACTAGATGTCAGTCAGGCTATGAACCCGAGAATCCTGGTCCAGTTCCACGATGCTGGGTTTGAGGAGTGTACGTTACGCCATTGCAGTGATGGCTGTATATTGATTAAAAGAAGGCCATGCCAGCGCCTGCAAAGAATCTTTCTGTAGCCTAGATACACTGGGCCTGCCCCTATAGTTATGGTCTGGTGTATGCAATTTTCTTTGGTAGATGGAGCACTCTCGAGGTTAATGTGCACACAACCTAACTGCAAACTAGAAGTACATCAGTCTGGCGATTCATACTGTTGCTCAACAATTTATAAACATCATTCAAGGCGGTGTTTTCTAACAGAATAACGTGCTCCCTCATCCCTGTTGTTATCCAAAAGGCTCTATAGGGTGTCTGAATGCGATGGAAAAGTAATCGGTCTGTACTGTTTGAAGAAATCTTTATTTATGTTTTCTACACAGTTACACAAAATACATCTGGCGGCTCTCGCGCGCCCTCTTACGGAGAAAAATAAGAAGGCTTAAAAAAGGTTACAACATGCCGCCCACCTTGAAATATTATTTCAATATACATGAACAATATAAAGTTATTTTACATGAATACATGAATGAAAATTTAATATTTAAGGGGGTCACTTCACAAAAGTCGATCCAAAAATCGATTTTTCAATTTTGATTGAAAAATAAAATACCACTCTTTCTCTTTCTACTGCAATTTAAATTTTGTTCTAGTTGAATTAGAAGTATTTTTAATATTTTTTTAAAAATTTGTTTACATCCGTCAAACCCAAAACCAGCTGATTGCCACGCCCCTTTCATTTCAAAACAAAAGACACTTGCTACTTTTCAGCCTCATCAAATATTTTAAATTGATTAAAAGGATTTATTTTGATCCGTAACTTGTTCAGGAAAGAAGTGAAGTGAATAATTGTAGCTGTTTGTTTACTTTCTGGAATCTCGCGTGTTGTTTTTTACCTCTTCAAATATTTTACGAATTTCTGCTATTGGAAACATTGTTTCTATCAAAACCTTTTTAACATGTTTATGTTTAATAATAAAACGTTTAAAAACGTACAAAGGTACAAAACCCCAAACTTTCCAGAAATTAAATGCGTCATAAGTCAGAATAATGAATTCAAATTATACATGAATAATTCAACTTTAAAAGCTAAGTTAGGTAAGTCAAATAAAGAGTATGTTTCCTTTTAGATTCATTTGAAAGTTTTTTTTGAAATAATGAACATTCTACTGTTTTCTTGTGCTTTGAAACCACATTTATTATAAATAAAATGTAAAAAACAAGGTATTCACATAAATTTTGGTCGCCAAATCCAAAGTTTGGTTCTAAAGTTGTTGACATGTTGTGACTTTTGTGATGTTATTCAAACATTTCTTAATACCAGGTTTATTAAAACAGTAGTTAATCAAAAAAGATACAAAATTATATGAAGTAAACGCTGGGTACTATTATATGCTATTATTTTTATTGGAAAAGAGAAGCAACTGCGAAAATATTTTGTTTAGTTATGAATTGTCACGTCCACCAAAGTGGTTTTACGAGTTCATGCATGGCATTAAATAACACGACACAGAAAGTAGCCAGTCTATGGTATTATATATATAACTGCTGTCGAAATGATATCATTTAATAATGCAAGTCCTATTGTACCGGTGTTTGTCTATGGCATTTGGCAAAAAAAGGGGTCATGTTTCTCTGAATGGTATTACAGCAGTTAGTGTGAACACTGGGAAAGTTGTTGATGCCGAAAAACTATAGAGGAAATACTCAAGTAATTTTAACGACAATGTACATAACATTGAGTGTTCGGCAGATTACTTCGGAAGTAGTAGGGGGATGAAAGTTGAAGGTGCACTTTGTATTTTCCATTGCTCAGAGGCACGACACAAATTACGATACACAAATTACGATTTACTAATTGCGACAAAATATTTGGGTGATGAGGACTTTAAAGCATACAAAGCAGTTTTAGAATCTTAACCTTAGAAAGATGTCAACATTAAAACATTAGAATGTGTTGGTCATGTTGAGAAAAGGATGGAGACATGACAGGGCATTAAAATCAAAATTTAAAGGCAAAAATCTTGTGGACAAAAAATCTCTAGGAGGTCGTTATAGATTAACAGATGCAGTAATAGACAAATTGTAAAGATACTATGTTTCGTGTGGCTATTTGAAGTAACTCAGAAAACTTGTCAGTCATGATGCAAACTATTTGGGCTATATTTTTTTTATAAACTCTCTACAGATTTGAAAATACGACACGGCTTATGCCCCATGGGAGGTGATTCGTGGTGTGAATATAATAGGTTCATACTGAAAGGTGACACATATATGCTTAACACAACTCACCTATTGCAATTAGCAATTGCATTAAAAAAGTATTTAGAGATTTCTCTAGTCGTGAACTCTTTTTTACGTGCTTTAACGGTAAAACTTAAAATTTCAATGAAACCTTAAATTGTATTTGATTTATAGTTCCAAAAACTTTATTTATACAATTAGGAACTTTAAAAACTATAGTATTTGAAGCTACATTTTTATATAATCAAGGTTTCATTACCAAATTAAAAGTTTTAGATGTATTAAATATTCAAACCCTGGATTTTACAAATGTCGAGCGTTGGAAGAAGTAGATCATGCGCATATTAAGAAAGCAAAATAGGCAGTTTTACAATGAACCAAAGAAGCTAGAACTAAAAACAAACAATTAAAATGTAGACAAGAAGATGATCTTGCATATGATACCAGAAATCCAAGTTGTGGTTCTGGTACGTATTAGTTAATAGTAAATTTTTACTTTAAATCACTATTTCTCAAAAGTGTAAATTTCAACACAAAAGGAACATTTTTGAAAAATATACTTAATTTATAGCTTTGAAACTTTGCACATATGTTAACACTATAAAATAAATATTTTAATGAGAGATTTTGTCAAAAAAATTATTCAAAAAAATTTTATGGATTAAAATGTACAAGAATTTTTATCGTTTTAATAATTTTGACGTGTTACTCCACATATGAATTTTTTTAAAAAAAACTAATCAAGATTTTGAAAAATGCTCTCATTAAAATAATAAAAACAATATACAATAAATCTACACAAAAAAATTCATGACTGTACAACTTGTCAATTTTTCAAAAATGTTCCTTAAATTTGGTCATTTTTAACATTACGGAGATAGGGAAAAGGCTGCGTGAAGTGACCCCCTTAAGTAAACATTCACAACAATGAAGTATATATGCATATTAAAATGAGCTACAAATAATAAAATTATAGATTTAAATTTTGGTAACAGACTTAATTTTGTTATATTTCTTTTAAATATGCCATCTGATGTTTTGACAGTAACAACCCTGACTATATTATCTAAACCAGGATGTAATTGAACAATTCTACCCATTTTCCATTTAGTAGGGGGTAAATTGTCCTCTTTTATAAGGCACAAGTCATTCAATTGAAAAATTTTTGTTGGCAGAAGCCATTTTGGCCTTTGTTGCAATCGAGATAAATACTCTTTGTGCCAACGTTTCCAAAACTGTTGAACTAGTTTTTGAATTTGTTGCCATCTAGTAAGATAAGAATGACTTGAGTCAATGTAATTAGGTTCAGGAAAACTTGTCAAAGGCCTTCCAATAATGAAATGACCAGGCGTTAAGGCTGATAGGTCGTTAGGGTCATTAGATATGGGCGTTAATGGTCTGGAATTAAGACAAGCCTCTATTTGAGTTAGAAACGTTTCAAACTCTTCATATGTTAATTTAGTTTCTCCAACAACGCGTTTTAAGTGATATTTAGTTGACTTTATTCCAGCTTCCCAGAGACCACCCATGTGTGGTGCACCTGGAACATTTAGATGCCATTTAATTCCAGTATCAGTTAAAAATTTACTAACATTTTGATTATAATATTCTGATTTTGCAAGCTCTTCAAATTCCATGAGTTTGCGTTTTGCTCCAACAAAGTTGGAACCGCAATCACTGTATATGTCACTGCTTTTTCCTCTGCGGGAAATAAACCTCTTCAGAGCTGCAATAAATGCATCTGCTGAAAGATCAGTCACCAGTTCTAGATGAATAGCTCTAGTAGTGAAACAAACAAACAGAGCTATGTATGCTTTAAAGGATTTGGAACCTCTACCTTTAAGGGTTTTAATTTGAAAAGGACCAGCATAATCTACTCCACAGTGCATAAAAGCAGGAGCAGGAGAAATGCGAGAAGATGGCAAATCGCTCATCATTTGATTAGTGATGGAAGCTTTTACTTTGCAACATTTTACACATTTTCTTATTAAGTGTCTGATGACATCTCTAGCACCTATTATCCAATATTGTTCTTGAATACAAGATTGCACAAGTTGTGTACCAGCATACAAGAGAATTTCATGATAATGTCTAATAATGAGTTCTGTTAGAATATGCCTTTTTAAGCCTTCTTATTTTTCTCCGTAAGAGGGCGCGCGAGAGCCGCCAGATGTATTTTGTGTAACTGTGTAGTAAACATAAATAAAGATTTCTTCAAACAGTACAGACCGATTACTTTTCCATCGCATTCATAATGATCCGTCGAGCCGGAGAAAAATAAGAAGGCTTAAAAAAGGTTACAACAGTGTCCACATGTTACGTTGGTTTGATAGATCACCAGATCTTTCTCAAATCGAGCACGAAATGGACATAATTGGGCGGCAATGTCAGCTTTATTCACAGGCAGAATTAAATAACCTTATATTGACCGAGCAAGAGCAACAGGCATGCAATTCCATCCCACAAACTGAAATCCGGTACCAATACGACACATACTACGTTTGTATGCTTGCATTTAAAATTGTGGTGGTTACACCAGTTTTTGAAGAGTATTATCATTTCACATTTGAAATGGCTCTACTCGCACTTACTTGTGATCTTGAAACTTTAATCAATTAAATATGTTACCTATACATTTGTATAGGTAGCCGATTGCCGATTTGTATTACTGAAGGTTTATTACTCGACAGTATTTTTTTCTTGGTGTTGGAATTTTTTTTCCATCAGTGTAAAATGTACCCGAGAGTAATTAAGCACGGCTGTGAACTGAAAACGAACTTGTTTGATTTGAATAGTATCCATTTGTTCAAAATAAAATTTGGGCAAAAAAAAAAAAAAAAAAAAATCATGTGAAAAATTTGTACAGATTGCAACAATACAGATAGAAGGAGAAAAAAGACTGCTAGGGCTCAAATACGAGGGAATCATCGGGGTAACAATATCGGTTCAAAATAATTTTCTTACACTTTGAATTTATAAATGGAATCAAGCTTGGGGCCCCTTCCGGGGTTGGGGGCCCCTGGCCGTTACCAGGTCCGCCACCCATTTAATCCGCCTCTGAGAGAGTGGTCTTCGTGGAAAATCCCAAATTTATACATTCAGAAATGATTTATTCGGTATTTCATTTATATACACTGGAGTCCAAAAGTTAAGCATAAATCGTAAAATGCGAAAAACATGAAGTAAATATTCCTAAAATTATTCCGAATTTCTTGCGGATATGAATTGGGTGAAGAAGAAACATTGGGTTTATGCAAAACTTTTCAATCGACTACGTCCTGCGCGAATCACCGGCGCCTGTCGGAACGCGGAGAAACCGATTCACGCAGCACAGGCAGCTCAGACAAGTTTCGTGCAACTGCTGTGCGAAGGAACGTTGTTAACCATCAAACAAGGTTAATGATGGCACAAAGACGCCAATTGGACATGTTTACGAAAGGAAAAATCGTTGGAATGCTGGAATCCTCATGATCACAAACCGAAGTGTTTCGAATTCTGAATGTGAACCAGTCTGTGATCTCAAGACTGTGGCAGAGGTTTCAAAGAACGGGAGATGTTATCCGACAACCAGTATCAGGTCGACCAAGAGTCCCAACCCCTCGCCAAGACCAATATCTGGTAATAAGTGCGCGAGGTCAGCGTGGCAGTACTGCCAGAGCACTGGGTTCGGCGCTCACAGTCGCCACAGGAATACGAATTTCGAGACAAACTGTTTACAGGAGACTCAATGATGCTGGCCTGTATTCCAGAAGACCAGCAGTTTGCATTCCTCTCACGTCTGCGCATAAACGCGCTCGTTTGAACTGGAGTTTGAAACATCAACATTGGAGTGTGGGAGAGTGGGCCAATGTGATGTTCAGTCCCGGTTTAGTTTGAGTAGTGATTCTCCACGGGTAACGATATGGAGAGAACATGGAACACGTTTTGAATCAAGAAACATAACGGAAAGACATCATTTTCCATCAAGGGGAGTAATGGTATGGGCAGGCATGATGATGGCTGGCCGCACAGACTTCCATTTCTTTGACACGGGGTCTGTGATTGCTCAAAGATACAGAGACGAAGTTCTTGAGTCTTATGTTCACTTGTTTCGAGGTGCTCTCGGTCCTGACTTCATATTCATGGATGATAATGCTCCATGTCACCGAGCGGTGCTGATTGATGACTTCCTTGAAACGGAAAACATCCAGCGCACGTCGTGGCCTGCGAACTCCCCTGATTTAAATCCTATCGAGCATGTATGGGATATGCGCGGGAGACAAATTGCAACCCTTTCGCACCCACCAAGCTCCGTTACAGAACTGAAGAGAGCTCTCCAAGAAGCTTGGAACCGTTTGAGCCCACAACTCATTCCTCATCTCATAGCAAGGATGGTAAATCGGTGTGCAGTGTGCCTGGCTGTCAGGGATGACCACACCCCTTATTAAACTGCAGCATCAGTATTTTATTTAATGTTTTCTTTCATTTTTCGTTAAAGTGTGAATGTTTGCTATGCTCAGTTTTCTTTCAAACTGGTACTTTGGATAGTAAAATTAATTATTATCATTCTTCTGATTTGCTTCCTTATTTTATATCCATTTTACACTCGCATATCACGCTTCCCGCCATTCTGATTTACTGTGTTTACTGATAATTATTCACATAATTATCAATTATGCTTAACTTTTGGACACCAGCGTATATTTGTTTATTCATATAAGTGACTTGTGTTTTCTGTGTGTTGATACAATTTGAAAAAGATTCTTTTCCTCTTATAATCATTTTAATTCAAAATATGACTTAAAAAAAAGAAAAAAAAATTAACCAACTTGATGTTTTCTCAAATGTATAAAGTTTCCAAATATGTTCATATATTGTGATTCAGAAGTACAAATTCCTTTTAATACATTTGAAATTTTGCTCGAAAATCTTAATAACAGATTAAAAAAAAACGGATTTAAAATTAAGAGGAACAGGTAAGAATAATTCTTTTTAGAAAAACAAAAATTCCCATTCCTTATCACAAGGCATTTCCATTTTAGACCTGGAAGAGAAAAGATAGAAATTTTTGAAAATTCTAATAATTATCCTTAAAGTGTAAACTAATGGACATGTTAAAAGGTAGCAGATATAGGTAAGAATAGTTCAAATAAAAAAAAAGTCAGAAATTCCCATCTCAAAATATAAATTACAAGCGGCTTCCTTTCTGTAACTGGAGTTAGAGAAAGGACGGACTGTGTGTTGCAAGTTTTTATAATTAGCTAAAAGGCTACACGTGACTGCTTGCGTGTTTGTGTTTATATCGATATCTTTGATGTCTTGCACCTATCCTTTGCTGCAAGATTGCGATTATGAATTTGAAAGTATCTTTATGACGTCATATCCGTTGCCATTTCATTCTATTTGTATTTGTAAAAGAAAAGCGCGTTTATATACGGAAAGTTTATTTACGAATGCTTAGAACGGGTGATAATGGCTGCTTTAAGCGTGAATTGTTTAAATTCAAAAAAACTCCCTATTTCCATTGCTGAAAACGAGCTAATTTATCGGAAATTAGAACAAGGATCTGATGTGCTTAAAATTTTTCTTAAAAGAAAGCCGGAGCGATGCAATGTGTGCCTAAAACTGGAAACGCGACAAATAGTTTTCTTGAGACATGTAGCTGGACGCAGTGTTCTCGAAAGTGCCGGTATGTTGCATTATTGTAATTAATAACAAAAATCTACAAAAATACTGAGATAAATTTATTCAGTGATCAATAATATCATATCTTTATTTTACATAAAAATAACAGTATAATTCCTTCTTATTGAACTTGTCATTCGTAAGATGATTGCGAAATTATTTGATTTTGTTTTTAAATTCATTAAAAATGTTTGTTGAACGAGTTCTGTTTTGATGGAATTTGACATTTATATTTTCCCTTTAAAAATGAGTTAAAAAATAGTTTAAATTCATGTTGGCATTATGTGTGAAGGGGTATTTACATTTTGTTCAGTATGCGTTTAACATATTTAATTTTGATATAACCACGTTTTTGGTTTAAAAAAAATATTGATCTCTTCTAATAAATTTCTAAGATATTACTACGTAAAGAGCTTTTTTAGATCAAAGTCACTGTAAACATTTATAGTGCTTGTAATAAAGTAAAATAAGAAAAAATTATGTATTTAACTTTGCTGTATAACTTCCAAAATGTAAAACATATTCCAATTTATTCCTTGAGCTATGGGAATGACACATAGTTTTATCAATTTTTTTTTCATGTAGAATGGTAGAATATCATTTATGAATATATTAAACATATATCATTGGCATAAGTGTAACTAAGTATGCATCTGGAATATACGAGGATTCAAAATTCACAATCGGAATGCTTTTTTGAAAAGTTCTTGTGTACTAAATATTTCTTTTTAGGATATATATTTATATAATATAGAAGTAATTGAAAGAAAAGAGTTTTATTTTAACGTCAGAATCAAGCAGATGAAAATAAAATTTATGTTCTTTGGATGAAGAAAGATAATGCTTATATTTTCTATAAATGTGCTTTTTCTATTAATAATAAAGTGAAATATTGGCATGAACTTAAAGATTTGGTTAAAGAGGGAGTATTATCAGATATTTTTTAGTATCATCTTGTAGAATTAGAATGAATAGAAATTAAAATGAGCCAAAATATAAGACATCAACATTGTTGCCATAATAGTTGTAGGCTATTCAAAAATTTTAACTAAATTTGAGCTGAATGAAATCCGGGATTTCAATTTTAACTTTCTATCATCCTGAAACAAAACGTAGAGAAGCATAATTTAACTAAGGCCTGTAGTTTTAATTGTGAATAAAATAAAATACAAATGATTTAAAAATATATACTTCCTAGTTGCCATGATATATTTTAATGTGTTAGTGCATTTAAGGTTTAAGGTGAATCTCGTTACTAAAATGTCAGCCATATAACATAGAATTGAAGGATAATCGATGAAAATTTTTAGTTTTACCTTTTGAGTTCTTTTTATTTTTAAGCTTTTCAATATGCTGTTTTCAATTTACTATAAAAAATGCTCTATCTACATTTTCTTCAGTAGAACATTGTTTTAATTTCCGAAAAAATTTTTTAAATTGACCATAAAATGCAAATATGTGTATAATGTTCAGTTTGATCATCTTTACATTAAACAGGAATTAATTTATAGAATCACTTTTTTACATTAAGCATGAAACAGAAAAAAGGAAAAAAAAAAAATATATGGGTATTGTTCTGCAAAAAGACCATTTTTTCCCCCTGCTGCAACTGAAATTATCAGAAAGAAGTAGATCTGTAATGTTTGCAATAAGATTCTATTGCATTCTTTTCAAAGTGAGACTGCAGTTGCAAGAAAGGAGAAGATCTGCATGATGTTCTTAAGAGTCAGTTATTCCCCCCCCCCCCTATTTCTTTTTCTTTTCCATGTTCAATTTTGAGAAAAATTTGACTTTACTTACTAAAATTTATTTTAGCCAAGGTAATAAATTTGAGAGAAATGATCAGAATTATATAACAAAATGATTTGATGTTTGCTGCACATCCCTAGATTGATAATGTTTTAACCACCTATAGAAAACAAAGTAAATAATTGGCAGTTGTTCTATTTTCTAGAAGAATTATTTCCTGTGATCCTTAAACTTGCTTCTACATATGGTGACTTGATTATATTTTACTGCAAATGATGAACATGATCAACCTTGTTTTCAAATTAATTCAGGTTCTCTTTATGCATTGATTATTGATCCTGATTTGATCAAAGGAAGAAGTATAATATCCATGATTCTAAATACCTAAAAGGAGCATTTGTAAAATTAATGGTGTAAGCAATTGAGAGCAAGTTTTAACATCATATTGTCATTTATTTGTTTAATGATTCACTTTAACCCCTTAAGCATTAATCACGAGTCTGACTTGTGTAAACTTATTTCTTAAACTTATTTTTAAATAATTATTTCAGGCACATAATTTATAAATAAGTAATCATTTCAAACTTTACAATTTATTCAAACAATTAAAACTACAAGCAGTTAAATGATTTACACTAATGGGTAAAATCTTTGATTGGAATGTAACTATTTGCTATCACACATTAGTTATTTCTCCTAGTGAGTGAAATATAGTTTACAAAATACAATTAACAATTGATTTTATAAATATGGAATTATATACACTTGCTAGAAAAAGTCTGCCTTCACTTACTATTGCTTACATAAACAATGGGAGAAAAATTTAAAAACTGGAATTTGAAATTTTTTAAAAATTATATTTTATTTTGTTTATTTCAAGTATTGAGAATAACTAAAGTAAACTTGGTTTACTTTCATAGCTTTTAAAATAAAGACTGGTTTGTAGCGATAGTAACAAAAATCACAAGTAGAAAAGTCTGCGTTCACTATTTTAGTAGCAACTATAAAAATTATTTAAAAAGGATAATGAGCTATTTAATAGCTGATTGGAATAACCCCTTCTTTTGAAAACCCCCAGAAGTTGTTTCGGCATTGAATTAATTAGTATAGTGGTTTCTATAGTGCTTATCCTTTGACATTATCTGTTTGACATCTCTTCAGCATATTCTTGCTAGATATATTGTGTTGATGAATCCTAGGCTCCAACAAATCCCATAGATGTTCTGTAGGATTCAGATCAGGGGACTGCGGGGGCATGTGCAATTGATAGCTCCACCGCCACCATACCTTACCGTTGGTACTAAATGCTTTTTTTGAAGCACTTGTACAAAGTTTTCTGCATATCAATTTACGATCTTTTATGCCCAAGATACAAAATTTGCTCTCTTGGAAAATATCACAATTCTCCAGAACTCAGGAGACTTATGTATATGCTCTTTTGAAAAAGCTATCCATTGGTCTTTGAAATATAAGATTTTTTGTGAGCCACTCGACTTCGGTATCCGGCCTTTTTCAAGATTTTTCTTGTAGAATTTGCACAAATGCTTTCCTTATACTTCTCGTGAATGTCTGTTGCTATTGAGTTGCTGTCAAACGTGAATTTTTTTTTCACTGCGGATATCATACTTCTCTTTTCTCTGATTGTGAGTTTAGATAGACGACCTGAACGAGGTTTTTATGTGTAAATTTCTGTAGATTTAAAGTTATAAATAACATGCTGGATAGATGAATACTGCCATCCAACGAATCTGTTTACATCCCGACGACTTTTTCCATTTTTCACAATGATTTTAAGCTCACTAAAACTAATTTTCTTCCTTTTATTTTCCATGTCCTTGAATTGCTTCGTATCTCACAAAAACATAAAAATCATTGTGTTACAACTTTCTTAAGCTATTTTACTTGATAACTGAATGCAAAAATTCTGTTAACTAAAAACGCCTTTTGATAAAAATGGTTAGAAGGAAGAATATTCAAACAATGAATGCAGACTTTTCTGCCTAATATTCGTGTGCTTTGCAACAAAAATTCAATTATTTTACGTAATTTTAATTCAAAATTAACGAATTCTTGCATGTTTAATATTTAAACAATAGTAAACAAATTAATGAAACTTTGTCAGAAAAAAAATTATATTTTTATTAAATTTTAGCTTTGCTGTATGATTTGTTATGGGTGAACGCAGACTTTTTCTAGCTAGTGTATGTGCAGTAATTATCTAGATTAGAAAATTTTTATTCAGTTCCTCAGAACACAGGTGAGATTATTCTTGATGATTTTTTTTTTTAAACATTTATAAACCCCGTGCACCACGCAATGTATAACACGGGGGTAAACAACACAGACAGAAGAAAAGATTACAACACAAACATCCATGCCTTCTCCGGGATTCGAACCCAGTCCCTGCGGCACCGCAGTCAGCTTCACTGACCACTATACCGGATGGGCGGCTATTCTTGATGATTGGCAACTGTATTTCTAACTATCAAGATAGTTAGATAAAATATATTAAGACATATACTTTTGGCTTTTTTTTTATCCATTTGCTGTTAGTTAAAAGACAGTGTAAAGGTAGAGGTATCAAGTTCTTTACACAAGAGATACATATAATCCATATAATTAATGTTTTAATTTCTAATCTATTATAGATTTTCTTCTGGATAAAAGGTATGAAAGTAATGATTGTGTTTTGTATGAATGAAGGATTGATAGAATCTAGGTATGAATGTTTAAAATTTGGAAAGAATTTGCATTTAATTTCTTATTTTTGATTTGATGTTTCCTATGTTGTCCATTTTAGAAACTACGTTTTTTCGTTTTTCTTCTCTTGACCCCACTTTGAAAACCACGTTTTTCCCACTTGTTTTTTTGTCTCTGATGCCATTTTGAAAAATACATTTTTTTTCTTTGGCGCCACTTGGTGAAATTCCCCCCCTGCCAAATACAGCAGTGTACTGTGTTAGGATTTTACTGAACTTTTTATTTCATTATTAACTAAGCATCTTTAATGCTGTAGTTTTTAAAACATACAATATATGTTAGCATAACAAGGATCTACATAATATTGTGGTCAAAATTTATCATTTAAAAGTGTTTTTTGAGTAACGAGTGAATATTTCTGTCCTGAAAAAAGTCAAATTAAAATCTAGAAGGTGTTTTACAAAACATCATATTTAAGCATTTTGTTATGATATGTGTTTTGTAACATATCTCAATTTTATTGAAATACATTTTTCTATTTAAAAGAATACATTTTTTTTATCAGATGTTATTAAAATAAATTGTATTTTTTGTAAGCATTTATTTTGTAAGAATTTAGTGTATCATAACTATTTGAATATAGGTGAAGAATATATATCAGTAATATCATTGTATTTGTTATCTTTGTAAGAATTTTTTTTGACTTTGCATAATAATATTTCATCTGCATCAACGGTATGATTTTCATAGTGCAATTTTAATGTATTTCATTATTCTCTGATTCTATAGCACTTCTATAAATTCTATTACATTTTATTACTTATGTGTCATGATTGGGAGGTATGTTACAAACCGTTGGGTGTAATGATTATGTTGCGAACTAAATGTATGTAGTTATGGTTTTCGTTTACATTGATAAATTGTAATTGTGATAATTTTGTAACACTTTGCTTATTTCCCATTATGGTGCTGATTGAATTGTATGGGGTGAGGGAATTCATCTCTTTTTATGCCTTAAAACGTGCTGTTAATTTAGACCAACTTTCTGGCATTGTATTGTGTTATACACAGGTTATTTAAATGTATTGACATTAACCAAAATAGTGATCATGGAAATATAATAAAACCAGTGGTGTAATGTACACCCCTACATTCGAGGAGGGGATTCTAGGGGGCACAAAACCTGACTTTGCAGGGGGGCCCTTATACTCTGTTATGCCACTGAATAAAACAATACTAAATTAAATAATTTCTAGAAAAATTTTACATTTTAACTAATACCTATGTTTCCTTGCTTTTTAGTCGATGTACGAGAAGTAAAAGAAGTTAGAATGGGAAAAAACTCAAAAGCTTTTGAACGTTGGCCAGATGAAACAAGAAAATACCAGAATAATGAATGCTTTATAATTATTTATGGCAGCATGTTTACTTTAAAATCTGTATCTTGTGTTGGTAAGTCTGCATAAATTATTTCTTAAGTCTTTATAATATAAAGCGTGTTGTGCTCTAAAATAAACTGAATCTCATGATGCCTTTTCTTGGATTTATTTGTAACAATAAACTTAACAAATCTATTATTCAGGTTATATTAGACTGAAATATAGATATATAATAAATATCAGAGGAAACAACGGCACATCAAGCTACGCCAATGCCAAGATTACTACTAAATCTTTTAGATGTCGTTTTTTAATTTAGATAGATCACATAGTATCTTCACAAGTGACAGCTCCGCTTCACCCTCTCAGACCACTTGATTTAATTTATTATGATTTAATTTATTTTTTAAAATTTATTACCAAGCAACTTGAGAAGCAAGGAAGAATTAAATAAGTAACACACATGAGACCAATAATAAATTAGATGAAGAATTTGAAAAATTTTCTTATAACAGTATACACAGTTGAATACACAATTTTCAAGAATTAAACTAGCTAAAAGCAATAATTAAGAATAAAATATTAAACTGCATTTGAATTGAAACAAACACACATAAAACAAATATTTTCAAATTAAATTATTTACATTAATCAGCATTCAAAATAACATTATTAGCAATTACTTATTCAAGAATATGAGTATATGAGAAACGATTTTTACAATAACAAGGTTTAATTATCAGTCCTGGATTTCTAAATTATGCAAAAATTGTACAAGACGTTTAATTGATGAATCTGTCTTGATTTTGCTAGCCCTCACATTGCCATCTCTACTGGGAAATAATTCAAGAATTTTCCAGACATTTCTTGGTAATTGATCATCTTTGATCAAAAGGACATCGTAAACCTTGAATTGGGAAGTGTTTTGAAACAATCTTTTACAGCACCCATTGACGTCAGTCCAAAAAATATTGTCCAAACAAAAGAATTATTATTTTCTCAATTGTATCTAGCGACTTCAATCATCGTGACCAAATTGATTTAGTTGACTTACAATTAACCCCAGATAGAAATTACAAATGGGTGTTAAACTACTAAGACCACGTGACAAATTACAGCTTTCTTCGATCGTTGACTTCAAAAAGAGCTGAAGTAGACATTGAGCTGTTAAAAATATTTTTGGAAGTAGGTTGTCCTCGAGTACTACAAAGTGACAGCGGTCCTTAGTTTACAGCCAGGCCCGCTTTTCGGCTTAGGCACGCTAGGCACATGCCTAGGGCGCAAAAATTGGTGGGTGAAAAAAAGAGAAAAGATTAAAATTACTGAGATCGTAAAATCACGTAGTGTTTATTAAAAAGCGATTATTCTCTTTTGTTTTTATATCTGAATTATTAAATTTTCGTTTCGCTATCGGCCAAATTATTATGTAAATCGCTCGGCATTTCTTCCCTAAATCATATTTTGTTTCATGTATACTGCTATTAAATTATTCTCAAAGCTCGAAATAAATTCTTTATCGCAACATTTCTCAGACTGTGGGGTGCACCCCCCAAGAGAGGGCGTGTTAACCCTACTTGGGGGCGCGAGCATATCGCGAAAATTCGAAAATAAAAGATTTTAAATACTCATTAATTTGATAAAATAATTTACCATTTAAATTAATTACAAAGCAAAATACATTCTTATATAATAAAAAATGAAATACACATTCCCACTGATATAATACACATTCCTTATAAATGTATCAGTGCTGCACAAAGTATTTGATAGTTAATTTATCAGTATTCAATTAAAATCAAGTTTAGTAATTACTTGTGACTCAAGACTTAGAAGCAGATTTTTCTAATTCTGAGCATTGTTATGAAGGCGTCAAAATTAAGAGCAAACTTTTGACAAAATTATTTTTTGGCGAGCTACCCAATGGAGAGAAGTATAAGAGAGACTGGCTCCTCTATTCAAAATCGAATGGGCAGGTACTTTGTTTCTATTGCCTTCTCCTTTAACTTGCATATCATTTTGCTTAAGTCGCTACTAGTAATGGTGTAGAGGTGAGTGTCTCCGCCCCTCACTCTTATGTCATCAAAATCCTTCAAAACAAATTGAGGACTGGGAGAGTTGGTGGTCAAACTCTAATACTGGCTTACGAGTCAAATCCTTCTTTCCCAAACCAAGTTTAGATATCAATCCCCATTCCAGATACGTTACCCAATTCTTAACAAACCATGGCCCATTTGATTGTTATTTGCATCGCTTCAAATTAAAAGCTACTCCCAATTATCTTTGTGGTTCTGTTAGGGACGCTGACCATTATGTGTTCGCATGTCCTCTGACTAAAGATTTCCATTTGGTATCTCCATCTCAAAATGCTAAAAAAGCCTGGTTTCTCCAATCTATCATTAAAAATCCTTCCATTCATTCTTAACTAAAATCATGTATTAAAATTGCTTCTACAATCTGGGATCAAATTCCTTAGTTGGAATTGGTTGGTACTCTTATGTGGTCACACACAAGCTGGTTTTTTTCTCCTCTTCCTCAAATGCTTCCTGCCTTTTTTTCACCCTCTTTTTTCTTCTTCTTAATCTCTAAACCCTATTTATATTTCTCACAAAATATTTTGCAGCTTCCTGGTTTAACTCTTCGTTAATAATATTAGTGTACTTTGAGGTGAATTTCTTGTTTGTTTTTTCTTTTAGCAAAAAACAAAACAAAAAAAATCTCCAATAAAATTTAATAATTTCTCACCCCCCCTTTTTGATGTGTAACATCTTTCCTCTCGGTTGCTGGATATTTATAGGAGTGATTTCGTGAAAAGGGACGGAAATATGTAACAGGAAGTTGGGTAAGTGCACGCTATTTGATTTGACTAATCATCACGTTTGGTGTTGTGGTGTCTCTTCGCTACCCTCGCATCGGAGTCCAACTCTAGAAACTCTATGCTAATAATTATATTTACTGTTAAGTGTCTGACAAAGTTCACCACTCTTAAAAAAAATACGAGTAAGTAATATGGAATTATTCGAATTGATATTTTAGTACGTATCTTTTTCATACTTTGAGGTTAATTCCTGCTGTTGTCAATATAACATTTTTAATTGTGATTAAAAAGGTTTTCTCAATTAAAAAAACCTAACTAATTAATTACATGGGTAATTTTGATTTTTTTCTAATAATTCTAATTTTTAAACATTTACCAAGCTAATTAAATTTTCATGATTTTGTGATTTGCAGCGCTCATAGCTTTTTTGAATGATGAACACAAGCTCGAAATGAAACTAATTGAAATGTTTCGACAACTAACAGTGGTACTGTTATTGACGCTGTTTTTCAACGGTTTTCAAATACTTTTGGAAATCACAAGTATATGTGTCATATTTTAGTTATCATAAGTCAATTATCTTCGCTCTTCCCCAAATTTAAAAATAATTATTTTTGATAAAAAAATTGAATTACTCCTTGTGTTAATTAAATAAAATTTTCATTAAGGGTATAATTATTCGATAGAAAATTATTTCCAATCATACCAGATTTCTTTTTTTTCAGGATTTAAGTTACTATTGCGTATTTACCACAATAACATGTCAGACGTTACACATCATATGCGACTACTGTAAGGCTCGTTTTTCTCTCTCTTTATTTATTTTTCACTGCTGCTTTCTTCCTTTATATTTCTTTAAAAAAAAAAGAAAATGGGCGAGGAGATCTCAAAAACCTTCCTCACCTTCCGGTGCTGTGAATCATTTCTTTTTCTTTAAACTGAAGGACTAAATAGGGGGGGGGGATATCAACAGGAAGAGGTGACATCAACTGAAAATTTGATTACAAAGAAACATTTTTTTAAATGTTATTATTATTTATGCTTCCTGTCTTTTTTTCTTCTTTTTTGGTCTTTATAGTGCATTTGTTTTGTATAATTTTATTATTTTTTAGGTATTTGTTAGAAAGTTGGAATTGTATAAAATGTAAACTTGGATTTTTTACAATAAAAAATGGACATGAGGGTGGTTGTTTCGGATTGTAGCTCTCGGTTCCTTTGGGCATTCATCATCATCCTTTAGCTTGAGGGAAAACGTGGAGTCTTAGCAAGGGGCTGTAATGAGTGGAAGAATTCTTTCGTGCTTATTTCGCAGCATGAGAGTCAGACGACCATAGGGCAAATGTATTGACTTTTTTGTTAAGAAAAGAGAACAACACAGTTCAGAATGCAGTCCAAAGTCAATATGACAAAGAGGTGAAGTATTGGCGAGATCTCTTTACCAGAATTGTCTCTGTTGGGAAATTTTTGTTGGCAAAAGGCCTTCCATTCAGGGGCGACAAGCAGCAACTTGAATCTACAACAAACGAGGCTTTCTTAGGATGCCTTGAACTCATAAGCGAGTTTGATTCGTTTCCTTCCCAACATCTGACAAAATATGGCCACAAAGGTAAAGGGTGTACATCTTTTCTGTCTGACATTTGTAGTGAATTCATAGACGTGATGGGCAAAAGAGTCTTGCAAGAAATCTTAAAAGAGATCAAACACACATAACTTTTCTCTCATTATTGACTCTACACCCACGTGGATATATTTGTACAAGATCCAGCTAACGGAGTTAGCTTCTTCTTTGATCCTAAAGTAAGATGCTTCGCACACCGACCAGTTAGTTGGGTGTAGCATTTTGATACGTTTCTGTCAGAAAAGCATGTGCCAATGAACGCCTTGTATGAGTGTTATCAGGCGTCTCTCATAAAGCTCAAGGTATGAAAGAGGCAGCCCTCAACTTCCTTGAAGAAATTAAGCTAGGTTTGAAAACTGTCGGTGCCAAAGTTACAACAATGCTTTAAACATGTCTGGAGTGTACTCAGGTCTTCAGTGGAGAATACGAGAAAAAAATGTCTTGGCTGAGTTCGTACCATGTGCAGCTCATTCCTTAAACTTAACTGGTTGTTTTGCTGCGGAAAAAGCATGCACTGAAACTATTGTTTTCTTTTCTTAGTTTTTTTCATCTACTCGTTGATGGAATGTATTAAGAGATTATGTACGAAGAAACAATGAACAAAAGTTGAAAACTAAACATAGATTTCTTAAGTTGAAATCGTTGAATGAAACTAGATGGTCTGCAAGGGCAGATGTTCTCAGAGCTCAATTTACAAGTTGTAACGAAATCAAGAACGCCCTTGAAGATTTAATTGAAGACAATACTTAGACACCTGACACGGGAGTTACATCTGAAAGATTCAGCAAAACACTAGAAAGTTTTAAGACTACTTTATTAAAGGTGATAAGGGCAAAATCTTACAAAGGATGGACAAAACCAGTGAGATACTGCAAAGGGAAGAGCTTGATCTCCTTTGCGCTACTAAGTAATCACAGACGTTATCTTTGTTTTATCTGAAAAAAAGATCTAACCTTGATGATTACGAGGCAAGAGCATTGCAACTAGCTAATGTGCCTGAGCGCAACTATGAAAAAATCAGAAAAAGGAAATTTTTTTCAGATGAGAAAAGAGACCCAGATTTTGAGAGAATGTCTCCAAGAATGAAATTTCAAACTGGAGTTTTCTTACCAGTTATTGACAATCTTGTAGCGACATTAAATAAAAGAAGGGATTGCTGTAAAGTTCTGAACACAATATTCGAGGTATTCAGAAATCTTCATGAAAAGGAGCAAGAAAATGTCCCCAAACTGGCAAAATACTTTGCTCAAAGCTACTCCAAAGACATCGATGAAAAACAATTTATGCAAGAGTATCAACATTTCAAAATGTATATGAAGGTGGAAAAAAACAAAAAAAAAGAGGAATCCTACACCAGAAAAGACAAACTTGAAGTACTTTCCAAAATTTAGAAGTCGCAGTAAGGATTTACTTGACTCTTCCTGTGACAAACTGTACAGCAGAGAGAAGTTTTTCTGCCTTTAAGAGAATTAAGATGAACATGAGAACTACTATAGTAAATGAAAAGCTTTATAATTTAATGTTGCTATGCACTCAAAATGATATAACAATGGGAATTGATTATAATGATATCATCAATGTTTTTTCAATAATGAAAGCTAAAAAAAAACCTTTGTTGCACTAGTACAATGACTGTGACTCAACTGTCAGGATGTTTTCAGGTAAAAGATAGTAAGATAATTAACAAGTTGAATGATAAACAAGTTAAAAAGTAGATAATTAATGAGTTCATACAATAATGTATATTCTATACTGTAATTTCATACGATTTTATTAATTTACAGTAATTTTCAAGTAACTAATTTGATATCTTGGGCACGGCGCTAAACGCTTTTTGGCGTGATAAAGAATTACGCCAAGCAGCGCATGCCGTTGGAATGAAATTCAAGATGGCGGCCTAGCGGTAAGACTCGCCAGGAAAATAATTTTAAAGAACTGTTTTGAAAAACATTAAAATCGATATCAAATGAAGAATTTAGGAATAGATTGAGACTAACCAAGATCAATAAATAATTAATATCAATATTATAAAAAATATATTTACTAATAGTAATATTATGCAGTATACAATAATCTTGTTATATAATGTTATAGAAATTATTATATATAATATTCATATAATAATAATCACGTAATATATAGTTTAATAGAGTTTATAAAAAAGAATAATCATCTTATTGTAATATAATAAGAATCGTACAGATATAAGAATACTCATTTAACATAATTATAAAAAACAACAAATAATAAATGTAAATAAATAACGTAATAGTAATAAATAAATAACATAATACTTAGAAATAAATAAAATAATAATAATTATAAATAACACATATGTAATAATATTTATAAAGTAACAATTATTACAAATAATGTATATTCTATGATTATTACACATTCTAATTATTGTATTTTTATATTATAAAAAAATAATTACATAATATATATTAAAATTGATAATGAATAGCAACTAAAAAGTACTGAAAGCTTGTTATGTTCTAAAAACTGCAAATTTCTTCAACGAATTTCATCGAACAAGAAACGAAAAAAAAAAAATTTAAAAAGTAAAATAAATTAAAAATAAACAATTTATAGAAATAATTAAAAATATAACACTCATTCTTTTTTAAAAAAATATCCTAGTTCTCACCAATGATATTAGAAATATCCATATTCGAAAATAGCATTAAATAAAACAGAAGACAAATATATTTTGATTCGGGATTGCAATGAAAATGGTTAAATTGTAAAATAAATCGAAATAAAATCGTCTGAAATTAATAGGATTATCACGGGAACAGAACCAATAAAAATTATTTCAAATATACGTTATCTCCATGGCAACCACATCGCCAGACGATAAAAATATCAAGGTAATCATATTGTAATGTTATCGCCCATCTTGGCGAACATAAACAACAACTTGGCGCGATACCCAGTGATATCAAACTAGCAGGATTTTCAAAAGGATTGGGGGGAGGGGAGGGGTCCGTGAATGAACCAGAGAAGAAAAAAAGGTAAGAAATGAACCAGTGACCAAATCACGTCACTCTCTTTTCTTAGGACTGCCGGTTCCCAGTCGGGACACGATGGGTCCATAGGCGGTAGATAACGGAAGGACTCTCCATTAAGAAGTCAAAGAAAGGGAAAAGAGTTAAGGCTCCTGGTGACACGCCACCACGAAAACCCGAGTGTAATGTTAATCCTATGGAGTTTCTTATAATTCAATTTACGTCTAAGGTATTGCTTTTAACTGTATGAAACAAAATGCATCCTAAAGATAAAAAAAAAATTAAAGTTTCTCTTGATTTCGATTTTTAAAAAAAAATTTCTGAATATTTTTAAATATTTATTAAAAGCTTAAAAATTTACATTTAGTGCGTTGAAACGATCATAAAAATATTTTCAATTTTCGGATAAAAAAAGTTTTTCAGCGGAAATCCATTATTTTTTATGCTCTTTCAAACGCATATACTTTAAAATTTTTAAACTAATTTATATTTGCGAGTAATTAAATAAGTCAGCATTGCATATTTGGAATGAGGGGAAAGTAAACTTGTAACTCCGCCTTCTTGCGGAAGGATACATGAAATTTTCCCTGCGTTCCCTTGGTGAAAGGGGTAATTTATGACTCTTCGGTGGATTGTGTAACAGAGATGTCCCCCCTCCCTCAAAATGGGTCTTGTTTTCTAAGAATCTATAGGCATTCAAGATACTATTTACAATTACATCATTCTTAGGAAAGTTTGAGTCTGTGCTTGAAAATAACTACAAATACGTTTTGTACAAAAAGCTATGCTCGGTTTTTTATTCCACCTTTCTTAAAATTATTTATATATACTAAATAAGTTATATTTTATTAATAATTAAAATGAACAATTAATATTTATTAAATGCATTTGAATCGTCAGGATAAAGTGAATCAGATTTCGCATTCTTTTCTTACATATCTCCAAAATTGAAATTCCTGTGTTTTTTTCCAAGTTAAAGTTATTTGAATATCAGCTGTTTTAAAACTTATTTTGCACAGTTTATTTCAGTTATTAAATAAAAGGGATCATCGTCGCAGCTTCAAAAAAAGATTATTTCTTTCGGCTAAACGAAAAAAGAATATAGGACAGAATTTCAGGAATTGGAAAGAAAAGTGTGTATTTCTTTTTTTCTAAATTCTTGTTCCGCTGTTCATTTCAAATATTGTGAAAATTTCCTCATACTAAATGGATTTATTGATCATCGCATTTTAAATAAGATTCAAATATTCCGAAGATGAAATACCATTGATTTAAAATAAATCAGAAAGTTTTCCATAATTTTAAGAATATTTTTAGTAACATTAATAGTTTCTTCTTAAAACATATAAATTTCAATTAATTTATTTACTATTGCTACTGATGTTTTTATTCCGTTTTTATTTCCTTCACTGAAAATTCAACTTAGAAATAACATTGCAGAAATTTTTTTTTTTAAATTTCTGTCTGGAAAGCAGTATCTACATTTTGCATTTTCATTTATACATGTGTTTCATATATTATTCAAGATAACTCATCGCTGCTTTTTTTTTTTTCAAAATGAATTCTAAGTTAATGCGCTATGAAGAATGCACTGCAAGTACAAATACAGGCAAATAGTTCCACAATTTTAAAGTTCAAGCCCAGCACCACTAAAGACCCACCGTGTTTTGGCGCGATGCACGTTAAATCTGTCGAGAGCTCAAATGTCCTTCCTTTGGTGTGGTGTGGTAGTTAAGGGATGAGGTGCTATCTCAGGTGTCATCCCCGTCACTTGACCATGGTTCAAAATTACGAGGTCCGTTACCAAAAGCTCTCGTGTAGCTGAACAGTGTGACGTTAATATTCACTCACTCACTCCACAATTTGAATGTTTGACATCTGAGGAATTATATATATATAGAGATTTTCCCCCAAAATCCCGGGAAATTCTGATTGGAATGGGGTTGTACGAAAACACTTTCTAGTTCTAGGGGTTCTACGAAAACACTTACTAGTTCTAGGGGTTCCACAAAAACACTTTCAAGTTCAAAGGGTTCCTTGAGTTGAAAAAGTTTGAAGACCACTGCTCTAGAGCCATATATGTTATTTATGACAGACTTCGTAATTCTAAGCCAAGGGTGGCCAACCCGCGGCCTTGAATAATTTTGCGGCCCTCGAGATTCATTACAAAATATGATTATTTTGTACAATATTTTTGTTTTTAATGTAGTGTTTTGTAACAAATATACTTCATAACTGTTTCTATTTTATTACCTTTCTTTTATTTTAATACATTCTTAGAAGTGTGCGGTATTGCAGCGCAGCATCACACTCGATTCCTGTAACTCCATCGCGCTGCCTATTGCTAGAATTAGACATATTTGATCCTTGCATTATTATTATAAATTATCTATGCTTGTATAGATGAAAAATAATGAAATCAATAATAATTCATTCCGTTTTAAATTTTCATTCCAATAAATGTTTGTGATGGGTCTAAATATAATATAAAGATATATAATTTTTGTTTGCAGCCCGCAGGATTATAATGTTTTTCCGAAGTGGCCCGCAAGGTCATTTGAGTTGGCCATCCCTCTTCTAAGCCAAGATCGGATAGCCAGAATGACACTTGAGTTTACAGTTTCTTTGTATTCTTCATGACCTTTTTTGAACTTGGGAATATCGCGTCTTTAGTCATTGTGGTATATAATCCTCCACGGTTTTAAAAGCTGATTTAAATTATTTTTATTTTTTAAAAAAATATATTGCTGGTTTCTGTTTGTGATATTAAAAATATAACATTAGTGTGATAAATAAGAAAAATATTTAGTATGATTAGTGAAAAAAGTTAATTGAAATTAAAATCTGGAATACAATAACTTTAAAACGATTTTGTGATTTACCGAGACGAGTAAATCCAAAGCAGAATGTATGCGAGATGTTCGACAAAAGAAAGGTGAGAAAAAAAAATTAAAAACTTAAGGAGTACAGCCGAAAAGAATTGCACAAAATTCAACTCCACGCAGCAGGTATTTTTTTTTTTGCAACGAACACAAATCTCTCAGAAACAAACGGCCGAACCAATTACTGCTTTACCAAATCTGTTTGTCAGTCAGGTAACTTTACGATTGTCCGCTCATAGCTTTTTTGAATGATGAGCTCAAGCTCGAAATGAACACAAACCGAAATATATCGACAGCTAACAGTGGTACTGTTATTGACGTTGTTTTTCAAAGGTTATTAAATACTTTAAAATCTCAAGTATATGTGTCAGATTTTAGTCATCATAAGTCTATTGTGTGTGTGTCTTCCCCAAATTGAATAAGAATATTTATTTTTGCTAAAAAATTACATGACTCTCTGTGTTAATTAAATAAAATTTTCATTAAAGATAAAATTATTTGATAGAAAATTATTTCCAATCATACCCGATTAATTTTTTCCAGGATTTATGTTACTATTGCGTATTTACCAGGATAACATGTCATGTTACACATCATATGCGACTACTGTAAGACTCGTTCCTTTTTTTTTGTAACTGTATTTATATTAGAAATTCCAACACTAAAACTGTTCTTCCAAAAAATTGTGTGGGTCCCAAAACCAATACTCAATATACTTTATCAGTGGCGTAGCTAGGTATCCAAAGGTCTTGGTGCAAAAAAAAGAGAGAATATTGGTGGAGTTTTATTAATTAAAAATATATTAGAGTATTTTATATATATATATATATATATATATACAAAGCTGGTTCACATCAGCCCTGTGTCAAGCTCTGCAGAACATAGGAAAGCAAAGCTACAAACTACTTACATGTATGCATATGAGTTTTCTTGTGAATTTAGTGATTGCCCAGGTTCGATTTGACATGTGATAGACAGGAAATGATAAAAGGAATATGCACAAACAAGAAAAAATAATACAAAATTATTATAATTATTTAAAATAAAACGCACGAAAAAACAGAGGAGGGGGGTCAAAATTACATCAGTCTGTTGCAGATACCAGATTGTGAAACATTAAAAATAGCTTATTATGAATCATATTGTTATAAAAAATAAAATGACCAAGAAGAAATAGCTTCCTGTGTAGTTTTTTTAGATGTATGGTAAGACATTTCATGGAACTTGATGTTTATTTTCAAGTAAAGATTAGAAAAATGAAAAAATTGAAAAATAATATAAACTTTTTAATAAGTAAAATTCGCAACACTATACACAAACAAAGGAAAGAATTTAGGGGAATTCCTTACAAGGTTTGAAATTACTTTCAACGGAGTTGCCATGATTACAGCTATGTAACAATCTTTTATATTTATACCTCAATTATGGGAGAAATTATCGCAAGCTCGACTTGCTTGGTGGTCAAGGCGTGAGGGTCCCCTGAGCTCAAGGGGACCCTCATGGGGGCTCAAGGGGACCCTCAATGGGCTAGGTAGTGCACGGCACTACCTAGCCCATTGGTAGTTACGCCACTGTACTTTATTAAATTTATATAAGATTTTTTTTTGTTACATGTCTTAAACCGTTTTTAAATAAAATTATTGAACTGAATCGGAAATAAAGAACTGACCTGAAATATTTCAGGAAAGAGAATAATTTAAATCACATTACACTATTCATTCCATTAATTTTATAAATTTCTCTTGTCATTAAACTGTTTAAAAAAGGATTTTGATGCAGTTTAGTATTGAAGAATATCACAGAAAATTGTTTTGAATGTATAGAAATATATATATATATAAAGGTTTTTGCCTTAACTAAAACTTATATTTTTATAAAATTCAAATGAAAAACTGATGTGCCTCAAAACAGAAACGAAACAGCGGAAAAAAAGCAGTTTCTTTGTACAACTAGAATGTCGGGCACAGTTTTCATGTAATTGAAAACTGCCATGGGATGGGCAGTAAAAGAGGGGTCAGTTGTCATATAAATAGTCTTCAGTTGGTTGTAAACTGGACCCTCCAAGAACAAAAATAGAAGACGAAAGAGAGGGGGGGGGGTCCTGTCTCGAGTTCCCTTTGCACTTAGAATCCCTCTCTCAACTGTTGTAGAAGAGGCTTGTATGATTCTGTGACGTCATTTTCTTTCATCATGACAGCTGTCAGAACATAATCATCAGAAAATGGGATCAAGTAAATGCAAATTTGGAAAAATAATAGCTTGAAAAAAATGTTTATTTCAAAGTCAAGAAAATATTGAAAATTAAGAAAAAAAGGCATTTAATTTATCTTTTATGAAGGAACTATTTACCTCCGATCATTAAGACCAGTACTCATGAGTACTTGGCCTTTCTTTTAGGAACGCCCATTCCCCCCTCCCAGAAGAGGGCGCTTTCATCGTTTTAGAGTTGGAATTTCTGTCTACGGGACCCTTAAGGAAAAATCCCTCCCGAGCCAAAACTGGCAAAGTAAGGGGGTGGGGGAAAAGGGGTTCTCTGGAAATAGTGGAAGGGGGCGCAACAATGTGAAGTGCCTAGGGCGCCAGGGAGGTTAAAAACGGCCCTGTTTACAGCTGCTGTCAACAAGCCTGTGACCAACGCGCAACATTATAAATAATAGGCCTAGACATAGAGCTAGTTAAGGATCCGTAGAGTGATCAAATTAAAATGTTGGAGCTATGTTGCGATCTTAGCTTATTGTAAAAGACAAAAAATTTGGCTAGAGGTTATCACTTTGTTCACTTCTAAAAGAATTCCTCTTTTTATCGAACCATTATATGATCACCTAACAAAGCTTTAGTTGGAACAGAACCAAAAACAGAACTCCAATTTAGTCGTATTTCGAAAGAATTACTTGAAATAAAAGTGTATGCTTATGACCACACGATAGAAGTGAGAACTTCAAATTTTATAATGTTATTTCAGGCATCAGTTCGGTGAATAAAAAAACAAGGGGATATTAATATTGTCACATAAAATTATTTATTCATATGTCTACTCATTAAGTAATATTTTTTTGCAAAAAATGCAATCATATTTTTAAATTAATTGTATTATAAGAAGGAAACAAGAGCTTTATGATAGCTGAAATAGGCTGTATAAATACTTTATAGATTCAAAATTATTTAAATATAAAAAAAAAAAAAGTCAAGCGTTGTGCTTTATACTTTATTGTGCTTTCACTTGGATCATTCGAAATATTAAATTGAATTTTGATTTTAAAAAATAAACTAATGTTTTTGATTTCTCTTTTGAAAAATCTACATTAAAATCACCACTTGAAATCAAAAGTAATTTGTTCAGAAGAGCCGGATCGGCTTCAGTGTAGGCAATTAAATTTTTGTGAATGAATTCGATAATTTTCTCTACACTTTGATTTAGTGAAATATAAATAGCAACCATTAGGATTATTTGTCCATTTTTCTGCTTTACATTTTGCTGCATAAATTTTTCAGATACATGACTGATTAAACCCAAATGATTCTGTAGTATTTAATGTTACATCCATTCTCTATATAGTCAGGGCCGATCCTAGCAGGTGTGCAGCACGAGGGTGGCCAAAACAAGGGGCGGCCGCATATAGTTCTACCAATCAAGCAAAATTTTGTACAATTTCTAAAAATAAAACTTATAATACGTCGAATTAATATGCTGAATTTTAGTTATTGAAAAATCAAAAGAAGTCTCGATTTCCCAATATCATATCATAGCATAGCTTAATAAAAACAGAATTTTAGTGCACAGTTTATTGGTTCACATACATTGTCCATTAATATCTACTTTTAACGTACAATCCTTCATATGATAGCAAAGTTCGTGACAGTACTGCAATAGAAAAGTTTTTTTGTTGTTGCTTATCAGCGACACTGGCAATGCACTGTGCATATACTTAACAAAGGCGTCTCAAAATTGATTTTTGCGAAAGCTGCTTTACGAAAATATCTAATATGGTTAATATTACCCAAGACATAGGAGTGTTTAAATTCAACGTGCATTTGGGGAAATTAAAAGTTTTCAATTTAATAATAGCCTTACAATTTAGAAAACAAAATAGAGGAAAGAAGTCATTTTTTAACAGCGCCCGTTTTCCTTTTTAGTAAAAATGTTATATTTCCATTAAAAGGTAGTTTCTTGTAATTATATTTGGTATAAAAATATTTGAGAAAAAATCTTGCAGCTCATTTTGATTAAATAATTTTCATTACAAAGCCTGTTTGAAAAACACTTCAATATTCACGTAGAGTTATTATGCCCCTCTAGGGAGGCGCAACCCACAGTTTGAGAAACGTGGCATTTATAGCATTAATTCACACAGTTTCAACCTTTGTATTATATTCAGTAACAAGAGTATGTGTGTCAGTGGTATTTTTTTTTACACAAATGTGGAAATTTAGGTCCATTGAAGCTGCCTACAGTCACATTTCACATTCTGCATTAATTTGTTTTTAATTTTGTTTTTGTTGCCACATACTTCAAGAGAAATGCGTTAACATAATAATTATGTATTAATAACATAAATACGTTGCTCAAAAGAGCATTTAAATGTTTTTAACTGTGTGTGAAACATCTATGTATTCTGTAAATTTCGCAGCTGTTCCTATTTAAACGTAAGTTTTAATGTTGAACCCAGTTGATATGTCAATAAGTTGTTATCTCCCCTTCATTGGCAAGCCTTCTGATTTACGCATTCTAGCTTAGTTTTCTCCTCTGAGAAATATTATTTTACAGGTGTTAGGTGTGCAAAACACAGCACTAGCGAGTATAAAATAATTTTGTGGAACGTGGATCACACACACATAAGCAACACAATGCTTATAATCTAGGTAGTACATATAAAGAAAAAAAGTTTTAACATTTTTTTATTATTATATTATAATAAAAACTGCAGGAAATTACTGAAAAAAAAAGGCTGTCCGGTGCCGAATTAATGCTTTAAATTTCCTTGTGGGACCCTCTTTGAGAAACACAATTTTAGGTACTCAAGTGAGGTAATCTATTTTGCATTCATGTTTATTTTTTCTTTTCGAATTTTTATTTCGACTTGTGGAGCCCCTGGATATGCTTGGTGGAACACAGTTTGAAGACTGAAGGTAGAGGTCGTATTGACGTTGTGAGAACATACTGGGGGAAGAAATGAGACGTGGAAGGACAATCACCAATGTTTTGAGAAACAGAGGAAACAAAGGGGTTTTGCACCTTTTTTATACCGAAGCAAATGATACGTGCTGTTGTGAACACACTATAGATCATATAAACAACCTGTGAGGTCTTGTCTTTCTTTAAAGCACTGGTGCCTAAACATTCACATACATCAGGGCATTTTCCCCACGAATCACCTTACGTAGACAATATGCATTAACTTCTAATTTGAAAAAAATATCTGTGAAAAGGTTTCTCTCTCGTGGCTGCCTCGAAACAGTAGAGCAGTCAGGAATTTGTAGTCAAAACAAACATTTTTCAGACTAACGTCGGCCCGTCGAACCATGACTATTTTGCACAGGCAGTAATTCCACTACATTTTGTTTTAAAAATAATAAAAAACAGACGATTTGTTTTTCAAAAAAGTTTCCTGTAAGCTAGGTCCTTTATGTGAAACAAAGCATTTTAATACAAATTACAGTTTTAAAAAAACTAACGAACACGCACGCTTTTATACTGATTCGAACTAAAAAGTAAAAAAGTAATTCTTAATATAAGAATAAAATTATTAACGAGAAAATTAATGTCATTGGGGGTAAAAACGTGGGGTGTTGTTCTTAATTTTATCAATTGTTATAATTTCTTACTAGTTCTATTCCAAAATGCTGAGTTAGTGTAAAAATGTAGTACAAATTACCCCACGCTTTTATCCCAATGACATTAATATTCTCGTTCATCATTTTATTCTTATATTAAGAATTAATTTTTTACTTTTTAGTTTGAATCAGTATAAAAGCGTGTTCGTTAGTTTTTTTAAAACTATAATTTATTTTTCATTTTTTAGTCCAATCTACAATAAAAGCGTGTATTTTAGTTTTTTAAACTATCATTTATTCATTGTTGAATTTATCCTTGAGTGATATTTGGAGCCGGAATTACATGGCTGCTGGAATTAGTCTTGCTCTTTAATGAATATTAATTAAAGGGTCTGAAGCGTATTTATTCTCTCCGTTTACGGGTCCTCGGATGAGTCCCGTATCGTTATATTAAATTCTGTCTCTGTAGAGCAGGTCAAACAATTAAAAGTGTGTTAAGCAGAAAATGTTCGAATTAAAAAAAATTTAATGTACCATGTCAGAAAATCTCATACACAAATAAAAATTTATATTAGCCTTTGTATTCTTACGTATTAGCATCACCACAACCAAATTGGCACTAAGCAAATCACACTATATCCACCAAAATCTGACTAATTTTTTTTCTTATAAAAACACGTAAGAATCTTTGTTGTTGCTGCTTAGGACCCAAACGGTTAAGACTGTATTCTGATAGGAAGATGCATCGGTCTTCCAGCTAAACCTGTTATATATTTTTTCAATAACTAAATTAGTTTAATATACATTGTTTTGCTTATATTTTGTATGATTATTCTGAACCATTTCTGGGTTTAAATTTAATTCTGTCATTTCTTTTCAGCTTAAGAATTGTTGATTTATTTTGTGTGTATTCAATTGTATTCATATTGTAATACCTATTTTGGTTTAAGGTTGTGTCGGGTTTATTATTCTATTTTCATTTTGACCTTCATATGTATATATTTGATTCTTCTGTACTGTTTCTAGTTTTCGATTTAATATAGTCATTTCTTTCCCAGCTTAAGAATTTCTGATGACTTAAATGTTGCTTTCAAAAATTTTGATTCTTCATTATCAGAAGAAACAAACACATAGGCATCAAAGTGTCCACCATTCCAAGTTTTTGCCACTGAACCTCGTGTTTTTAACAGTTTGAAAATGCTCCCCCAATTTCAGTAAAGAGATATCCATTATGAAAAATCTGGAAACGGAAAGAGAGTTCAGGCAGCCTGTAACTCAGAAGCGGAGCAGTAAGTCATAGGGTTCAACATGATAGTTTTATACGCTTTGCCAGATGGATTGTTGTTCAATTCATGATCAAGTGTAAATAGCTTAAATCTATTCCAGTTGCTGATTATATAATGAACAGCCTGTCAAGCAACAAAACTGGATTGTACACAACAAACAAGAAATTGAACTGAAGAGGCAGGAGCCATCACCGTCATTTGGGACAACTTGGCAAGGGAAATGTATCATACCTAAAGTTCAACAGCTCGTACACTTGGGTCATTGTTTAGAATAACATATTAACAATCAACATTAACAATTGAAAATAACAATTACCTCCAAAGGTAGTTCATAAAATAAACGTGGCACTTAACCTAAAATAGTAATTACAACACTTAAATAAACATCTAAACAATCAGCATTAACAACCGAAAACCATAAAAATGCATATTAAACCAATTCAATTTAGAATTATTGTAAAAAAATTATAACATGAAAACAAACAAAAATCAGAAATTCTGAGGATAAATGACAAAGTTAAATCTAAAACCAGAAACAATACAGAAGAATCAAATGAATACATATTAAGGTCAAAATGAAAAAAGAATAATAAATGTGACGCTGCCTTAAACCAAAACAGAAATTACAATAGAAATACAATTGACTATACACAAAATAAATCAGAAATTTTTAAGCTCAAAAAGAAACGACAAATTAAATCTAAACCCAGAAATGGTTCGCAATAATCATTCAAAATATAAGCAAAACAAAAGTGTATATTAAACAAATTTAATTTAGTTATTAAAAAAATACACAATAGGCTCAGCTGGAAGACCGTTATCTACTGTTATCAAATTAATGTTGCCAATCGGAAAAATAATATTTAGAAAAGCATTTTTTTACGACTATTTTTTTAAAAAACAAATGTAATTCCTTCACAAAGAGTTAAAGAAACGAGTAAATACAACCATAAATAAGTATATTTTCTATAAAATGTGCTAAAATTCCCCCCCAAAACTGCTCGAGACGTTAGTTTTCGCAAAGTTAAGACTTGACAGAAGGCTGATGACGTCATATCTGCATTTAGCTGAAAAATCGCATAAAAATTTAATTTTAAAAAAATCTAAAGCGAATATCGAAAAAAACTCTTCGAGGTTAATAGCATAATGACCTATAGCTTCTACATGCCGAGTTTCATACTTCTGGGTTGCTTAATTTCGCCGAAACAGCTGAAACACACAAACTCTTTCTTTTATTAGTATAGATATTCACGAAATAAATTTTTGAAATTTTACTACACAAATATCCTTAAAAAAATACTATTTTAAGAGAACCTAATTCTTTTGTTAATTAGTGTCGAATAAATAATTTGTATTTCAATGACTTTGTTGTTTTTCTTACTCTACATTTAATTATGCACCATATTTACTAAATAAATACTTTTGAACTCTCTCTTGACAATGTTATTTCATCATTTCAGTGAAACAGTTCAGGGACTTCATCAAATCGCCTACTATCTTATGCGAAATTTAATCTTACTATCTTAAAGAGACGTTATTTTATCGTGGATTGATCATATCACTTAGGGATTTGATCATATTCCTAATTTGATCATTTCCCAGCGACATATAGGCTCATTCAGCATTTCATATGCTAAAGCACGGGCCGGCAACCTATAGCACGCGGTACAATTTTCCGTGGCACTTTACATTACTCTACAAATTTGTTAATTTTTGGGTGGATGGAACTTGATAAATTTGTAATGGACCTTATTTGACAAAGATCTCCAGAATTATGGACAATTACGAAATTTCGAAAAAATCGGAAAGATTTTTGTACAGCTATTTTGTAAGTTATTGAACGTCACATTACTGGAGAGATTTAATTGTTTGAAGGGAGAGACAATTGCATGTACTCTGCTTTCTGCTTTTGACTCTACATATCGAAGTAAAAAATAGTTCCTCACATAAAAAATATTTTAAGTTCGCAAAAAAAAATAAGCTCAAAATTGTGTTAAATGTAAGTCACAAATTATATCCCTGATTTTGCGATGTGAAAGTAGTGCGGTGCAAGCACTAGGTTCGCATTAAAATTATATTTACTTTTTTTATTTAACTATAATGAAAGGAAATGCTTATATTATCTTTTTCTTGTTTTAATAAATACGTTTAAAAATTCATAACATGTGTACAATTTTTCTATTTTTGTAGAAGAAATAGTTATATTTTTTGCTGTTTATTTTAAGAAATATCTTTAACTGATGCAAAATTAATATAGAATAAAACTGTAAATCTACATTATTGACCTCTATTCTCCATATCTGCATGCATTATTGCAGGAATCGAATTGTTTCAAAAATGTCCTACTGTGTGGCACGCTGAATCATATTGGTAGATTAGTTTGGCACACCACAGGTAAAAGGTTGCCGACCCCTGTGCTAAAGGATACTTAATTTTTTATATTCTTTAATATGAGTTTTAATGGTAGCTGCCCAAACGAAAGGTGAGCAAGTTAATCCAAAAAATGTTTTTTACAATGATACACATTTTTACCGTTTGAGTTTTCATCACAGTTAGTTATTACATGATAATTTCTATCTATTTCAGAAACTTCTATTTGTAAGAATGCTCGAACTATATCCCCACGAAGCCCGATCTTATGTTTCCTTTATTTTAAGATAGTATCAATAAGGTTAGGATTTAAGGCATTTGTTTAGACTTATATTATTTCCTTGTTTACTACTGGCGTCATAAACTATTCTTGTTTGAAAACTGGAAGAATTCCCCCTGAAAACTTCTCGATGAGGCATAACATATCCAACAAAACATCTATCATTACACTTTTCCCTTTTTTAATTGTTCTTGCATAACCCAATTATATCTTTCAAATAATGACTCATCCCTATAAAACCCTTTTTTTTTCAAGAAATGAATCCTTTTTCAGCAACATCAAAGATATTACGTAATTTTTCTTTTGTGTCGTTGGTCTTCCATTGCATCGTCACTTCATATTGCCCATTTTTTTCTCTCTATATTTCCTTTCCGAAATCACAAACTATCCCGTGTGTTAACTCTTCAAGAAAGAAAGAATCTATCTTCTAATAGTTTTCCACTACGGTGCAAGAAACATTTTAAAACAGATGCATAATTTAGTTTTCCCGGGGGCAATTGATCTATTAACTTATTTCCAAAGTGGGTGGGTAGAACAAACAGATTCTTATTTATTTAGCAGGCTCTCCTGTTATAGTATTAACCTAGAAATTGGCGCCTAGAAGAATTTGCATCGGACTCTCTCTCTACGTGAGTGGGAGGCAAATAAAAAAAACCGAATAACAAAATTGGCGGATACAGTTTGGTGTTGCAGGTACATCCAAAATTCAATTACACCACTGGATATCTAAAGGATAAAAAAATTCATTACGTTAAGACTGTGACACATCGCGCGGTGGAGGGAGAAGCGCCGCCATTTTGAGATCATTTTGCTGCGTATCGAAGATTTCATTTAGTTAACTTTTGACTCGGAGAAGCTACGACGTTCATTTTAGTTTCAATCGTCAGCTCGCATCAAAATCTATCGATTGTGTATAAAACATTAGTGTAAAATAGTGACAGAGTGAATATAATAAAGTGTTAAAATAAAAAAAGTATCAAAAATATATAATGTCGGCCTATACGCGTCAAAATCCAAATACAGAAATCATATACAGTTGGAAAGGGCTTCTCAAGAGTAATCGAATGGTACCAATAAAACACCATATAACCGAGCCAAGCAGTCCTGGGAACGTAAAAGAATGAATGCGGTCGAGCGGATGGTGCCAGATCATATGCAGCCGAGCAGTTGAAATTATGCAAGTGGATGATAAAATCGCTTCTATATTGACACCGGACTATGTAGGCATCAATTGTGTTCGATTGTCGTTCATGAAGACACATTGGGCAACAGCTAGTGCACGTTTCACTATGACGTTTGTCAGCAGTCCATTTGGACAAAAGTGTGATGTGATCGATTATGGTTTCTGCGCTCATTGAAGCCAACAAGAGAAAAACACTTACCGCTGCTTAATAATACTTTCCCTGAAGAACTAGGGGCTGACTTTAAACTGTGTGGTAAGTGTAAAAACTCTGGACTCTGACAAAGTTCCCACGTTGTCACGTTCGAACGGATTTGTGTATCCACCTAATCAACACAGGTTGGGTTGCCCGCATTAGATCCGATTTGTGCACGTCAAGTATCACCGCGACTGCCATTCATGCAGATGCGTCGGTTGCGTTACGATGGCAGCTATGGTATCATCGGACAAGTCATTAATGTACCCGTGGATGTGGATACAATGGTACAGCAGCTACCGCATCAATTGGATGATAATCAGGCGTTCAATGTTAACATTAAAAAGAACATGATACATAAATTTACGTATCCGAGCGGCGTGGCCAAAAAGCCAGTGGTAAAAGCTGGGATACAATTCAGAAATTAAACTCTGTGTTACGATCGCTATTAAAATATTCCAAAAGCATCGCTAAAATTAATATCATAACGTGTAACATTTTTGTATTTAGTTGAAAGCTCTTTCAGAATTCTATCACATCTCCAGAATCCGCAATTTAATGTTGCTCATGGCAAATTAAATTCCTAGAACACGTTTACATCGTCAGAGCTCAGGTACCTCCCTCTGGGAAGGAAACTGTGTCAAAATTACCGGCGGCAATTGGTGTCGCACTAAAAAGGGATACCATCCCCTGGGGAATGTACTAGGTAAAAATACCAATGGTAAAATACCAAAATGGTAAAAATACCAATTTGCAGCCCCATTGGGGAAAAAAAAAGAATTCGTGACGTAATATACTTTATAGCAGTTCTTCCCAACATTTTTATCTTCCGGACTGGTCAACATTTGATAATTTTACGGCAGCCCGCTGAGGGTGGGGCGTTGATTATTTATATTTTAAATTGTTTTGATTTTATAATTTAATTGTACTTAAACATGCCTTCAGAATAAAATTCAGTTGCACCAAAAAATAATTATAAAATGATTTTGCATAAAATATAAAGTGATTTCCGCGGAAAGTCGCACAAGCACGAGAAAAATACACCCCAATAAATATAATGGAAATAATTTAATGCTCCTTGAGTGGCCCAATACCCTTTGATCCACGTACCAGGGGTTGGGGACCACTGTTTTATTGTACTGACGCCTTTGTTTAACAGGTTAAATGAGTTTACTTTTACTTTCCGCAAACATCACATCATAGCTATTCAGCAACCAGTAGTTCATGGGTTCCTTCTTAGTTATCATTTTAGCTTTTTGTTTTTCTGTTATTAACTTCTAGTAAGTAATTTTAATAAAGAAAAAAACCTTTTTTTTTGCAGTATCAATTCGAATTTTGGGCAACTAGCCGTCGAATAGTTGTTTCATGTCTATGGACTATGAGTCGGCAACCTTTTAGCTGTTGTGTGTCAAACCAATCTACCAAAATAATTCAGTGAACCACACAGTAGAGCATTTTTGAAACTATTCAAAAATTTACAAATTTGTGGTAGTGCAAAGTGCCACTGAGAATTGTACCGCATGCCACATGTGGCACGTGTAACATATGTTGCTGACCCCCTGATATAAACCGTGGCTCCTTCTCCAACACTATAGCTTGCTCTTCCATTTTCAAGTAGCACAGGAAAAAAACCCATTTTTTTGTTGAACAAGTTTAAGTAAAATTGAGTATTTTGACATTTCCGAGCAAACAGCAATGCACAACTTACATATCCTGAGCCTGAGACACGCGTTAAAAGTTTTATGTCTTGTCAATTGACAATATTCGAAATGAATCTGAGATGTATTTCATACTTTGCCGGTTTCTAATTAGGCATTCTATAAAATGCCTAGGCAATGTGTGAAAAAGGAATCATTTCACACATTGCCGGCTAGATTTAGGCATTCTATAGAATGCCGGATTTCATACTTTGCCGGTAACATATATATAAACGGTCTTTATTCCGCTCATTCCGTTGTTCTTATTTTTATTTTCTCCTGGCTGGTTCTACAGTTTTAAGGCAATTCATTAAATCCATCTAATTTTTTCGTTGCCAAATACAACAGGGTAAAAGACTATTAATCTGAACTTAAAAATATAGACAAATATAAATTATTTCTCTGGCAAAAAGATCTAAATACACTACTCGTAACTAAGTTCTCATTGAAAGAGGAATAACATATCCAAGCTCATTTGCCTTCCTTTATCCATCAACACCTGTTACTAAAATGGTTTCCTAACGGGCGAAATTAATTAGGCTGTGAACACAAAGTTGCATCGTACAATCAAGAGAAGTTATAAAATATCTGAATCATTCAAGGCACAAAACTGTCCGATTACAACTCAGAGTGATTCTTCACTTTTACAGGAGTCGTAGTCTGATATTCATATCAGAGAAACTAAGGTTGTATTTGTGAAGAAAGTGCGTAATATTTCGATATTTTCTAAACTGGTGAGTTTGTTATTCACATTGTATCATACTTTAGGGTTCAAAATGTTTTTTAGATTCATTATATATATACACTCCCAAAATTTAAGCACGGAGAGGAAAATGCTAATTTCCGGAAGCCAATCAGAATTGAAGAGGATGCAATTCGCTGCGGTAGATCGAAGTATACAAATATGTTAGGTAACAGCCAATTGTGCATTCATGTCAAGAAATATGTAAAAAAGGCAGTCTTATAAGAAGCCAGCTTTATGAAGGGTTACAGAAGTTGATTTGTAAGTGCTGATAGGAGGTGTTTAAAACTTTCGTACAATTTGTTTTCAAGACATACGTGATTTTATGACTTCCAGAAAACGAATGGAAGATTCTGAGCGCTGGCGTGCTGGAGGGGCGCAATGAAGAAAGGACAGTTGATCACAGATGTTGCTCTTTTCTTCGGCGTTCATCATTCTATAATTTCACGTTTATGGAAACAATTCCAAACCACACAGACAGTTGTCCGAAGGCCCGTAGGTGGTCGCCCAAGAGTTACAACCCCTCGCGGAAGATCGATATACACTGGTGTGCAAAAATTAAGGACGAAGTCGAAAAATTAGCATATCAGCTGAACGAAGAGGCAGAGCGGACAGAAAGACCAATCAGGAGATTAAGTGAGGTGATGTACGGTAGCACATGCGCAGATATGCAGGTAGACATAATGGGGGAGTGTCTGAGTTGTAAAGCATGTTGTCGGTGTAAGATTAGTATTTCTGGCAAAGAGATTGCACACCGTATAGCAGTTAAAATCACACCGAGTTGCTGCCTCAGCAAGAAATGGCGAATAATCAATCTGTTAGACGACATCTGGATGCTTTTACCCGAGGTCGAATCTTTGGGAAGTTGGAGGAAGGTCGCAGTGTGACAAGTGTGGCTGCAGAGTTTGGAATTGCTCACAGCATCGTTTCACGACTTTGGAGACAATTTCAAACTACAGGAACAGCTATCCGGGGGTTCAGTAGTGGTCGTCCACGAGGAACCACACCCGCAGATGACCGGTATATTGCCTTACAGGCCAGAAGAAACAGGCGGCAGACAGCGGGAGAAATCGCTAGACACAGGACACAGGCGACTGGACGACCGATATCGCATTTTACCGTGGCCAGAAGACTGCACGGTGGTGGTCTGTTTGCACGACGCCCTGTATGGTGTGTACCTCTAACCCTGCCCATCGGAGAAGGCGTTCTCTGTGGTGCCGGGAACACCGGAATTGGAGAGACAATGAATGGGGATGAGTACGCTTTACAGATGAGAGCAGATTCAGTCTGAGTAGCGATTCTCATCGCATACTCATCTGGAGAGAGCGGGGAAGCCGCAATCATCCCTCGAACATCATTGAAAGGGACAGGTATGGAGGTGGCGGTGTTTTCGTTTGGGGAGGCATCATGCTTGGTAGTCGTACAGACCTTCACATCTTCGACGCAGGTTCAGTCAACGGGACCCGTTATTGTAACGAGATTCTTCTTCCATATGTGCATCTTTTTAGAGGCACTATGGGTCCGCAGTTCCTTTTCATGGACGACAATGCACCATGTCATCGCACAGTAGCTGCCGAACAGCTCTTAGAGAGTGAGGATATTGAACGTATGGATTGGCCGGCACGATCTCCGGATCTCAATCCCATCGAGCATGTATGGGATTTTCTAGGCAGACGCTTGGCAGCTCGTACCTTACCACCAGTAACGATTCTGGAGCTTCGATTGGCGCTGCAAGACGAATGGGCAGCAATGCCTCAACAACTCATTGACACCCTCATTCTCAGCATGGGCGGACGCTGTGAAACCTGCCTAGCAGTCAGGGGAGATCATATCCCCTACTAAAGACCGGATATTTCTTGCTGGACACCCATCACAGGGATGTTTCGGCCTTCAGTCGCATTGCGCTCCATGCTACTTTTTTAATAAAGCTTCTTTTTATCCCTCTGATTTCTCTTTTAGTAAGTGTTGCTTACATTACTCATGTCCTTACGTATTGGGGATCTTACGGTATTAAATGTGTTGATTTGGAATGCTTTTGTACAAAGTTATATTGAAAAAACCGTCTCGTCCTTAATTTTTGCACACCAGTGTATTGCTATTGTAGCCAAGCGGAATCGCAGAGCGACCTCCACACGTGTGACATCTTTGGTTGCAGCGTTCATTGGTAAGGCTGTATCTGCAGCTACTGTACGCCGAAGATTACATATGAATGGACTGTACGCCCGTGTACTTCGAGTTTGTGTTCCTTTATCCGTCCAATCAAGATGGGCACGATTAAAGTGGTGCCGGGAGTATGGTAATTGGACTGTGTTTGACTGGGGCAATGTCATGTTTACTGATGAGTCAAGATTTGCTCTGGAGCCAGATGACAAACGTATAAGTATATGGCGTAAACAAGTAACACGCAATCAGCCCCAAAACATCACCGAACATCACGCATTCCGAGGCGTAAGGGATTTCATTAGGATACCGCACCGACCTGCAGATCTTTAAACGGGGTTCTGTGACGGCTGTCCGGTATCGAGATGAAGTCCTAGAACCCATTGTGAGATTGTACGCTGCAGCAGTTGACCCTACTTTTGTTTTAATGGAAGATAACGCACGTCCCCATAGAGCTGACATCGTCGATGACTATCTGGAGAGTGAAGAGATTGCGCGTATGGCGTGGCCAGCATATTCGCCCGACCTTAATCCCGTTGAAAATCTTTGGGATGCTCTCGGCCATCCTGTATCTTCACGTTTCCCTCCTCCAGCCACTCTTATTGAGCTGGAAACTGCTCTATAAGAAGAATGGTGATTGCTTAATTCTGCGGTGGTTGACCACCTAATTGAAAGCATGCTCAGAAGGTGTAAACTTTGCATACAGATGAGGGGGGATCACATACCCTGTTAGTGTCCTTTTTTTCATTTTATGATGTTTATTTTCACTTTATACATAATTCTGTTTGTCTCCAGTATGACATTATCTGATAACTTATAAAAATTTAATATTGTTTTCATTTCTGTATATAATTATTATGTTTTATATATAAATATATATGCTACTTTACTGCCAAATTTTGTGTCATTTAAAGCAGTATTTGCTGATTTTTTTGCATTTGACATCTTCGTGCTTAACTTTTGGAAGTGAGTGTATATATATACTCATAAATAATAACCCATAATAATGAACAAGAATAACTTAGAAGAACATGAAAAAAATCAATTGATAATATTTTGGTTTTGTTTAATTATTTATATGATGAAAAGAATATGATGGCACAATGTAAAAACTCTTTTAGAGTTAAGAAGAAAAGAGACTAACCAAATCAAATTTGATCAAGTTTATAATAAATTTTCTTAAAATTTTTCATCCATAAACCAATTCACATTCAGAAGAATTCGGTACAATTATCGAACATGATGATGATACTTATGTCAATAGTGAAAAGGAACTGTCTCTTGAACAAAATTTAGAATTAGCGGCAGCTAAAAAAATTTCAACAAACCAAAATGCAGTACAGAAATCAGCTATATCCAAAATCATCCGACGAGAAATCGATTTATTTGAAGATGAGGGATTTAGAGGTAAATACTTGAAAAAAAGTATATCGCGCATTGCTAACAGTACCACCAACTAGCATTGATGCCGACAGAGCGTTTTTGACAGCTGGTAATTATGGTACAGGCTTAATGACAGTACAATTGATGCATTATGTTTTTTAAGAACACATTTCAATCATTTAACTTTTAAAAAATTAAGTACATTTCCATAATTTGTGAGTTAATAAATATGAGTTAAATAAATAAGATGTTCCTTTATTTATTTATTTTTTTTGGGATTCTTTATATACTGTTATAATTTATAAGTTACAAATTATTTCTTGTGATATTTATACTCGCTAATAAAACTGGCAAGTAAAACTAAGAAAAAAGACCCGTGTTTTCTTTCTTTTTCTAAAATTTATAATACCGGTATTAAGTTATAAAAAATACCGGTATTGAATTTTTGGTACGATATCGCAATTCCTACGTACAACACACGGCCGTGTCCATGAATCAGCCACACCCTTTTTTTCGAATGTATTAGCCATTTGACAGCTAGATGGAACTGAGTTGTGTATATAAGTCGGGTTCAAATTCAAATAAATCCCTGCCTCAGTTATTTCGTCTGACGCTAGAGCTTTGATGTATTTGGATTGAAAAGGGAGAGAAATTTACTCGTTATGGGTTAGATTTACGACCTCGAATGTTTTCTCTAGTGGCTTTCGATTCGAGAAGGTATAGATTAAAAGTGTTTATTGTCTTGGTGATTTTAAATTTAACCCCTATTTTAAATCTTTACTTATACAAGATCTTTGCGCAATCCAGAATCAATAGAAGCCTAGCTATAACTTTATTAGAATAATTTACAACCTGAATTTCAGCCGTTTGAAGTAATGTCGCATAATTTTCAGGGGAATTTTGAGATTTTAAAACAGAGGACATAACAATTTCCTTCCCACTAGTTTCTGAAATTACTAGATCTGTCGCCCAAAGCCTTTGTGTAGCTGAACAGTGCGAGGTTAATATTCACTCACTCACGAGTTTCTGTTTCGGGTGTTTCTATTTTATCATGTAGAAGTGGCATTTTACTTTTGGTTTTAGGGCAAAACAGAGAATTGTATTGTAAACTCTAGCAAGTTTCGCATGGTGTAATTTTTACCTTGCATTGGGAAATGAAATGTTTATATGTCATGCACCGATAACATCTTCCCTCTTTCTTTAATTTGTAACTTTTTTGCTCATTAGTAAAGGTCTGACTTCCTATTGCAGTGTGTGTATCTGAATTACAAATATATATGCACACATTTGTAACAACTTTAGTTAAAGCGGCAGACAAAGGCAAGTTATTTTTAAGGGGGTTCACCCATGTAACGGCCTGTTTTTTAAGCATTTTTAGAGATTTTTTTTTGACGCCCAGTAAAAAGATAAAACTTTTGAAGTTTTTTATCATTCATTTATATGTATTTTAAGAGTATGTAATGCTTAAAGAGATGCTTAAGAGTATGTAGTACTCACGTTCGATTTAATATTTTTGGCTAAACTAAAATGTTTAGCCAAAAATATTCAATCGAACGTGAGTTATAGCGCTCTGAACACACCCGCCTCGAAAAAACGGACGCTCGTTTCCTCCACGATTCCGGCTGATTGGCTTATCTGAAATAAAAAAAAAAATAACGGCGTTTTGATCTATAAGCTTAAATGTACAGAATGGACTATACTCAATTGAAAATATCAAAAATTGAATTTTTGGTAGACTTCTGAAGAAAAAGTTTCGAATTTCATGGGATTTTTTGTTATGTATTTGTTATAAAAATAGAAATATTTTGAATTTTGGAATGATCGTAGTCCATTTGGTGCGTATATATGTGCTGAGTCTACCTTATAAATTTGAAGTCATTCTGTCAAACCTTTCTTGAGATATGATGTAGGAAAGTTTGGAAAAAACAGTGTTGAGAAAAACGCGTTTAAAGTTTCAAGTCCGATTAAAACAATGAAAATCTTAACTTACCCTCAATCGGCGATGCCTGGTGACGAAGACTAAAACAAATTCGATGAAATATTCAATAACTATAAATATTTCCTTTTAAACCTCTACAAACTTGTCTATACTTGTATGAACGTATATTTGCATAGAAGGGTCAATGGTATCAAGCGGACTGTACACAATAGGCATTCCAATTCAGCGTTTCGAACAGCTGCACTTCTAACACTTACTTCTTTTTAACGATTTCAAATTTTAAAAAAAATCACTTTACCACTGTATTCTAGACATGATAAAACAACAATTTATGAAAAAATTAATTTTTTTGTGATTTTTTTTTAAACCTATCACATGGGTGAACCCCCTTAAATTTAGGTTGTTGTCGCTGATATGAAAAATTTCTTGGAGGGTGTCTAGAATTCTGAGATTTTCTGTGAATGCCTAACTGCAATGTTTTCAGACTCTTGAGATTCTATTTAAAATTTAATGAATTCCTTAACACCCCCAATCTTTTTAGAATCTATTTGACGATGGAACTCTACAACTAGATCATGCAGAAGTTGTTGAAGCACAATAGGTTTTAGTAAATGACCAAATTTTCCGATGCGACTCCCATGGAGTCTAAATTTCTTATAGTTATTTCACTTTCATCATGCAATTTTCTTAACCCTTTGAGATTAGAGGAGAATTTTACAGACTCAATCTCCAAAAGGTTATTAAAAAAAAACTAATTAAATGGTCCTGTCTGCCATATCTATCCTTCAAAAGATTATGAACATGATTTATATTTCTCTTCGGTTAGGGCAAAGGCGGAAACAATTTTAGAAGCTTCACCCTGATAATAAGGATTTTAGATAAATAAATTTGTCAACATTGCTTAATGACTCATTAGCAATAATTGCATTTGTGAAACTATTGACAAATTCTAGATAAGTGTTAAAATCACCTCTAAAATTAGGAATTCAAAGCTTTGGCAAATTAAAAGACAATGCAGGATTATTAATTCCCACTTTAGACCCATTAGCACCTTTAGAATCCACAGCATGTTGACTTAGATTGAGCTTATTAATTTTACTCTTAATTTGAAATTTAATTTCATTTATAAGCTCTTCATACTCAAGAAAGCCTTCGATATCTGCTTCAAGCAAGGCTTTATCTGAAATTAAATCTTCTACTACTTTATTAAGGATTTGAAGCTCTATTTGCTTAGCATCTAAATTCAGCAAATATTCAGAGAATTTTTCCTAATCAGTTTCGTTCTGGATATCAAAGATCTCCAAGAACGATTTGACTTTAGTACTTAACTTTGTAGCGGCAGAACGTGCAGTTTTTTTGCTTAGCTTTTACTTTATCAGTATATTCCATTTTTAAAAAGTAAACAAAAAATTGCAGTTCTTTTAAAAGTTCGCAAAGACAGTAATCCACAAATATGGTAATCCAAATAATTCAGCTCAAAACATCGCTGTCCTGGCGTATTAATCCAAGTATTTCCCGGGTTTTTTTTCCCGCTTCAATAATCAATATGAAATGTGTTGTACTCTAAAATAAACTGAAGTCCGCGATGTCTTTTCTGGATTTATTTGTAACAATAAATTTAACAAATCTTTTAACAAATTAATTATTCAAGTTATATTTGACTGAAATCTAGATATATATATATATATATATATATCCGAGGAAACAACGGCACATCAATCAACGCCGAAGCCAAGATCAAGATTACTACTAAATCTTTTACATCTCGTTTTTTAATTCAGGTAGACCACGTGGTATCTTCATGAGTGACAGCTTCTCTCCACCCACTCAGATTACGTGATCCATATAATTCACAACATAAGGAGCAGAGGAAAAAATTAAAACCTTGTTTAGTTAAATAGTTTATGCAAAAAAGCTCGAACACACTTTTTAAAAATTTAATAGTATCTATTAATTTTATTTAGCCTTATTTTTCACTTTTTATATAAAAAAAAATGGCAAGCGTAGTTTAAAAGTTATCCAATATTTTTATTTAAAAAAATGTTCTTATAAGTCCGAAAGTGCTGCAATATTTGGGGCTTTATTGATCTTGATAAGAGATTCTGATGATGCCATCTCTTTTGCTTCAGCACCACTCACTTTTCGAGATGCTTTGATTAAAAGTTTGAAACAGTGTTCCACTACATAAATTTGAGCAGTGGAAGCTTTGTTCATTTGTATCTGAATCACATCTAATAAACCGCAATCTTGGACATAAGATGTGATCATAGTTGTTGCTCCATCTGACTCCTCAATGATCACTGATGTATTTAGGTTGATTCTCTTTTTCCTTGAATTTTTTTATTTAGAGCCATACTGAAGGCTTAAATAAATCATCATTATCCAAGATATCAGATCCTTAATGTATTTTTATTTGTTCTGTTCCAGTCTGTTTCAAAAGTTTGTAGTTCTCCATAATTTCACTTCAAGTACTCTGAGAAGTTTGGGTTTTTTTCTTCAATTTTTTCAAATCCCATTACTAGTTTAGGTGTTTATGTGTGTCCTGTAAATCCAACCATTCAAACTTTCTGAATCCATACTTTCTTCGCAGGAACTAAAACATAAATCAAGAAAATGAATTTGATTCACTGTATCACAATTAATTGAAATAACGCATTTGCACAAATTTGAATCCTCTTGGGAAATGTCCTTGGCAATAGGACATTTACGCGTTTTTATATCCAAAAGCAAAACACATTCACTATTGAAGAGTTTTTTTTTTTAAAAAGAAGCTTTATTTATATCATAGCACTACATTTATAATTAATAATTACTAATAGAACCTTCATAATACAAGCTTTTTTTACAAATATTTTATTTTTAAGCCATCATTTCAGCTGCTTTATCAAAACTCACATATTGGTTTTTGGAGCATAAAGACACATTCTATCATTCTTGGAAACGTATTAAGAGATCTTTGTAAGAAGAAACTTATTTGGCTAAAAAGTCATTTAGATTACTGGACACACAGAATCCTCTCTAGTAATGGTTTTTTATACTTAGCCACTTTTATCACACTTATCTAATGTTAACAGTCAACATTCAAAAAGCATGTGAAAACAAAAGTGTAAATGCTTGCTGAGAATTTGTCATATTACCATCTATTGACGATTGACTGAGTGTCAAAATAATTCAGCGAACTGGCAAGGGATGTCTATATTCCCCCATAGCTACTTGAATCTGTCATATGTCAATGTATATCGTGATAGAAAACAAGGCACTTTAAGCACGTGAACTGCTAGTGCTACTCTTGTTTTCAGCCGTATTATGTTCGAATTTGCTGAACATTCTTTTTCATAAAAAAGAGAAAATGAAAAATATCTTTCCAATTTATTAAAGGGGAAAAAGTAAATTTGAATGAAATTATGTAAATATTGCTAATTTAATTTAATGTGTTTTTAAAGCTTTTTGCATGAACAATAAATATTTTGAATTTATAGATTCTAATTATTTTCCCCCTGCTCTTCATATCTGAAACTTCACATTTAGTACAATAACGTTAAAACGTTGATTATGTTGGCGCGCACGCCCATTTCTGATCAAAAAGTGCGGCCGCCAATCTCGCCAGAAAGCCTCTGAACGCCCAACAGTTATGTTGCAGATTTTGGCAGGTATATTCCCTCATACTTTCTCATGATTTACAAGCAAATTTTCTAATATTTAGAACTTTTATCAATCAACTATTTGCTTCACTTATGTTCGTTATTTTGAGAAAATTAAACTCTTTAATGAACTTTTAAGTTGACTCTCAAAGTTAAAACCCTATCTGAAGGGATAGTTGTTGGCATGCCTAATCTAGCAGTCCAGCCTCTTTAAAAGACTTCTGTCACTTATTCCATAGCCTGATCTCTCAAGAGAATTGCCTCAGACCATCAGGTAAAGCAGCTGATACTCTAAGAACATGCCTGAAGAGAGAGAGTCCTTATTAGAAGGAAGAGGGCCTACAAAATATCAACATTGCACATGAGTGAGCCTAAACTTCTCTACAGCAAATTGAGCCAATGAATATTTGGTGTGCTGAATTACTTTAGTCCTCTGGCAATTTATTGCGATTCTTCATCTTCAATATTCCAAATGAATGATTTCCTTATCTGTTTGAGACTGTCATTATAACACTCAGAAGCATGAAGCATAAGATTGTGCAATATGTAAAAAAATGCTTTCAAAGGTTCTCAGGAGTGTAATAGATCTGGTTGATAATTGGTAATTGGCTAATTCTGTGCATAAAATTGTGCTTCATAAATCTTGTTATATTTATTTCCACGAATTTTTTTCAGGGCTTATGTGCTTATGATTTGTTTTATATTATTGTAAGAATGAGTTATTAATATGTTAAATTCAAATTTTTATCTTTTTTGTAGTGGTCAAAGTATGCATCAGTGAAAAAGCATGCTTTAATTTCATATATTATAACCTACAGGTCTGTATGTTTTTTTTAAGCTAAAAGAGATGAGTGCGATCTGTGGGTGAGAGGTATTCGACTGCTTACTGCTGAAAGTATTAATTCTCCATATCCGTTACTGGTTGAAAGATGGCTTCGTAAAGAATTTTACAGCATGGAGAACTTAAGAGGAGTGTATGTATTTTTTATTATTTAGTCCTATTGATTAAATGCTATTGATAAGTAAATAGATTTTTAAAAGTTACCTATCAGTTGCTGTCTTTCCTGATTTATATCATTGTCTTACTAGTAATAGCTTGTATTCTGTTGTGTGTGTGAAGCAGAGGTTTCAAACTTAAGTACAGTAGAACGTCGTTTTCCGAATCAATTGGGACCGGACACCGTTCGGATACGCGATTGTTCGGATAACCGAAAACCGCTTGTGATCCATGCAGTATATGAAACCGGACACTGTACGAATATGGAAAATCATCACATGCGGGAAACGTGCTTGAAGAAAAAGTAAAATAGGTGCAAAATGTCGCAGTTTTACCTTTATTGTGGAAAATAATCACTTATTTTTCGCTGTACCATTATATACCTTCGTTTTTTTTGCTGCAAGGTCTCTGATTCTCTTGAGCAGCAGTAGTTGAGTAGGACAGCACTCTGACTGTTGTTCGTACCACTCCATAGCTGTCTTTAACTCAGAAAATGCGTCAGCATTTGATGGACCCTTGCTACTTTCGTCGTCGTTGTTGTCTTCGTCTTCATCCGTTTCATCGTCAATATTGTCGGATTCTTCTTGCACGGAAGTCACAATCTCGTCATCATATGGCATTTGAAATTCAATCTTTTGCATCGCATGCCATGCAGGTTTCTACATCAACAAAAGAGCACGTATACACCCTCTCACTTGGAAACAAACTGACCTAATATTCCGCTCATATGTTTACCAAATTACACAAATGAAATTCCCCAAATATCTAACCTTGGGTTTTCCCGTAACTTTCGGCCTCACGCGAAACACTTGTTGAGCATTACACTGTTCGAAAACGTATCCGGACTTTGGTTCGGATATTTGACGTTCCGGATAATGAAAGTTCGGATAAACGACGTTCTACTTTATGAAAAAAAACGAATCAATTTTATTGATATATTGGGTTGTTCGGAAAGTAATTTCGTTTTTTTTGTGTGGAAATGAAAGATAGTTTTTGTATAATAAACAAATACTTTATTAAATTATATATTGGCTGTTCTGGTCCAACACCTTTTGCCATCTTTCTGGTAGTAGCATAATTCTACACTCATAAAATTTTTGGTCTTTGCTGGCAAAAAACGGATCAAGGTGGTTTTTGACCTCCTCATTTGAGGTGAAGGTTTTACCGTCTAAAAAATTTTGGAGTGACCGGAACAGATGATAATCCGATGGTGCCAGGTCCGGAGAATATGGTGGGTGTGGCATTGTATCCCATTCAAGCTGTAAAAGCTTTTGGCGAGTGACCAAACTTGTGTGAGGTCTCGTTTTGTCTTGGTGAAGCACTACACCTTTCCTTCTGACCTTTTCTGTTGAAGTGCATCATTCAGTTTGTCCAGCTGATGACAGTAGACTTCCGAATTAATCGTTGTGTTATCCGGTAAAAGCTCAAAAAGAACGATTCCTTTAAAATCCCACTAAACAGACAGCATCACCTTTTTTTGTTGAATTTCGGCTTTGGAAATGGTTTAAGCCGGTTCATCTTTTTTGCTCCATGACCTCTTGCGTTTCACGTTATTGTATACAACTCATTTTTCGTCCCCAGTGATGATGCGCTTCAAAAACGGATCATTTTCATGACGTTTGAGAAGCGAATCGCAGACGTCAATGCGGCGACACAGATTTCTCTCTGTGAGAACATGGGGAACCCATACATCGAGCTTCGAGGATAATCCCAGACCTTTCAAGTGGTCATAAACTGTTGAATTTGGTCGGTTCGCATCAACTAATGCCTTTATCGCGTCTTTATCAGCTTCAACCGGCCTTCCCGAATGGGGTGCATCTTCGACATCAAAATTGCCGGATCGAAATTTAGCGAACCAGTTCTGGCACTGGCGTACTGTCAACACACCTTCTCCATACACATCGGTCAATTTCTTTCTGGCTTTAACAGCATTTTTACCCTTTCTGTAGTAAAACAGTAAGATATGTCGAAAATGCTGCTTATCGCTCTCCATATTTAAAAGGGCACCAACCAAAAACTACTGCGTAGAATTAATTGGAATTTTTCGCACACAAGCCTTGCTATATGAGCTCTCAAAGCATATAAAAATTATACGGCTTAAATGTGAAGTTGGGTGTAAAAAATACAATTAAATCCTCTGTCGGGAAAAAACGAAATTACTTTCCGAACAACCCAATATGTATACTAAACATGAATTGCATTCAATCTTTTCTAGACCCAAACACTTTTGAACAACTGCTTTAAAAAAGCCTGGTGTTGCTTGACATTAATGTTAACGGTTACAATAATAAACATTTAAATTTTAAATCAACATGTATTTGTTTTGAAATTTTTCATGACTTTTGTTCATTCTGTACGAAAATATATTTTGATGCATAATTTTAAATGTCAAAAAAGAAATTTTTTTTCAAAATTTTTTTGATTTAGAAACTTATTGTTCTTTTCTCCTTATTATAATCTGAAGTGTGTTTATCCATTTTGTGTTACAATATAAAAATATTGGATTCAATGTGGAATCTTTTTGTCCCTGTGGGAGTAAAATTTTGAATAAAGTAAATTGTTAAATTAATATTTTTAAAAATAATACAGCCACAAGCTGGTCAACAGTTTGAGATTTAAATAAGAAATCAGTGAAATTTTTATTGAAAATTTATGTTTTTGTATTCTTAGAATTACCATCAAAGATTTGAAAGCATTTTTGCCAAAAATCAATCTGAAATTACCAACAAACAGATTGAAAGAATTTTTTCAGGTATGTTTCAAAAATTAAATATTTTATTTTATGTTAAAATATATTCTGTAATAAAAGGAATCGATTCATATGTTATTTAAATACTGTTACAGCATATGTGACATTTTCAAAATGCTATTTACATATTAATGTTGAGTTTAAAAAAAAACTTATAGCATGTGAATTCCAAACCCTCTTCTTTTCTAAAGAAATTTATACTTGGGATTAAATAATAAAAAAAAAAACCCTTTTATATTCTTCTCTTGTAAATTGTGAAAATTTTTTATTCTGTGGTTGTGTTTAATCTTATTTTGTTTCATAATTATGGAGATAACATGAAATGTATTTCAGCAGTTAAAATTATTGCACTTTTAATTTCTAGGAAATTGTAATTCTTTAATTTTGTTTAATGTAATTTATAGTATAGTTCTGGTTTTCTTTCTTGCTTTAAGTCTTATCTAAATTTGGGTCCAAAGGATTTAATTTAAAAAAAATAATAAATTTAATTATATGTACTTTTGCAGTCTGGCTTCATTTCTAACTTGTATTATGTTTCTAATTCTGAATTTTAACATGGCTACACACTGGTGTTCACTTTTGGTTGATTATCTATCAGTAATATTGGATGGATTTTAATGAAATTAGGCATGTGTACATAGGGTGATATAATGCAAAAAGTATCATTCTGCAATTATGGTATTTTGTCACGACTGTATACTTTTCATCAATGGATAGAAATCTGAAATAGAGATTACTAGGTATAACAAAAGATTTGTGTATGAAGGAGTATGGTTCCATATTCCAGGATCTTATCATAGCTTTTGGAATTGGAGTCCATAGGGCAATCAGCCCCACTCCACCAGCAATGTTGTTTTCATGTCCTGGATAATTCTGTAAGTATAAAGAAGAGTTGGAATTTCTAATCCACACATCCTAAATATACTTCATAGGATTAAGGTCTGGAGATGTCAGCCCATCAGAGTTTGGAGAAAAACATTTGTGCTGATTGTATAGTCTAAGAAAAACGGGAATTTTCTTGTAATAATTTTTTTTGTAACAAGTTTTTAAAGTAACTCAACTATCTAAACTCAATAATAATAATAATAGCAGAGATGCACAACCTTTTTAGGATGAGTGGCTAAAACATTTAATAGGATCATATCGAGGGCCGAAGTATTATGCAATGGCAAATATATTATAAACGTGAAAACACTGTTTTATGACAATACGCATTTATCACAATTATTACTTTACTTATTTTACTCATTATACAGTTGATAAATGAATGAAACACAAACACTTTCAGAATAATTAAAATACTTAAGCTAAAAAAAAAGATTCCTGCTAAAAAAATGGCAAATTTGAAATTATATAACAGAGGAAAAGTTTTGCTAATTATACAGAGAACACAATTTAAATTTTGAAAAATAATTAGCTCTTAAGATTTGTAAAATTTAATGAGATGGCTGGGACTGAATATTTGGAGTTATTGATTTTACATTGTTAAGGCTTGTTGTGGCAACACGTAGAACAGAAGAAAGGTTATCATCTGCTATTCTATTTCTTATTTTTGATTTGTTTAAATTCATTAGTGAGAAAGTTTGCTCACGAATGTGTCATCAAAGAAAGGGGCACATGCAGCTGCATTTTGCTTTAAGCACGAAAAATCCTTAGGTATGTTTTTATAAAATTCTAATGTCGATTTTTCTTTGAATTGATTTTTGATAGCATCAGAATTCTGTAAATTAATTAAGGCTAACTACATACTCTCACCCACTAGATTTATATCAACAGAAAATGGAGAAGAAAAGACATAAATTTTTGTTTAGCATTTTTTTTAAAATCCAAAAACCGATCATCAAATGCATTGAGCAAGATTTGAATTTTTTCCTCATACTGCATCTTCATGTGTGGAAATTTTTCTTGCCTTTTTTGGCAGTAAGGAAAGTGTGCAAAATTTTTAGTTTTCAGCTAGTTTTGAAATAAACATAATTTTTGTTTAAATGCCTTTACGTTATTTATCAATTGAAAAATCAATTGATTCTTTCCTTTTAGCTTTGTGTTTAAGTCATTCAAATGGCCTGTTATGTCTGTGAGAAAAGCCAAATCACACTGAAAACTTGCTTCTTTTAACCTTCTAGTATATCTACCACAGTCACTTAGAAATGTAGCAATTTCATCAAATATTTTCATAAAACGCTTAATGGCAACTCTTCGGCTGAGTCATCTAACTTCTGTGTACTAAAGAATATCAGAAGGCAGATCATCAAAATCTTTAAAAAATTCTTTAAATTGCCTATGTTTGAGGGCACTACTAGGAATAAAGCTAATTGCTTTTAGATACACACTGCATTAAGGTTGCAAATCCTAATTTTTTACCACATAAATTCTCTTGGTGAATAATGAAGCTGCAACAGTTCTACACCACAATGGGCAAGGCATTCTTTTAGCAGCATAAACATTCCAATTTTCGTGCCAATCATTGATTTTACTCCATCTGTGGTAATGCTGACACAATTGTTCATGTTTAAGGAATCTGCATCGTACAAATGTATCAAACTGGAAAGAAGTTCACTTCTAGTTGTTTGCCCTTTCATAGGAAACATTCCAAGAAGTTCTTCCATAACACAAATTTTTTTTATCAATTCCGCGAACAAACACAAGCAATTGGCTAACTGATGTTCCATCTGTAGATTCATCAACAGCCAAAGAAAAATATACTAATTTTGAAACGGCTGATTTTACTTGATTTTCAATATCCTCATTCAACTGTTGAATTCTTCTTTGAGTAGTCATTCTATTTAAGCTTATATTTTCAAATGTCCTTTTTGCTTCAAGACAAAGTTTTTCAGATTCAATTAACAAACACTTTTTAACAACATCACCATCTGTGAATGGCCGACCTTCTTTGGCGATAATTCCAGCGACACCTAAGTTCACTTCTACATATAAATTCAAGTTAACTGTACATTTTTGGAAAAAAAGATTGCTTGACTTCTAAAAGTTTTTTTTTGAGTTGATCGATTTTTTGCGATCGTTCTTATCCTTTCATAGATGCAAAATATTTATGCTTTGTTTCATAATGCTGCTTTACCTTGTACTCTTTTGCCACAGCAATCTTGCAACTACATATTAAGCATGGGGCAGTATCATTGTAATAGATAAAACAGTATTTATCTGTCCATACATCTTGAAATTTCTGATTTCGAAAATTACCTTTTTTCTCTCTCATTATCTAAAACATTTTATATGGCTTTAAAAAATAAATGATACTAGACTAAAAATGCGAAATCAAAGAAGAATATCAGATCCGTTCTGTGACAGCGATTTTAACATTCCTGATCTACTAGCAAAATCACGGGGTTGTTTAAAAGAATGATCGTTGCGGCTAAGTAGAAGTTAAAGTTATTATTGGTAACGCTCACTATGAAGAAAAACGTGAGTTCAATAGGTACTTTTGATTGGCTCAGCATAATTTCGAATCGAGATTGTTCCAGCACGCGTGCGTGAATACGTATTTATTCTACCTTCTCTGCATCCAGACTATGCGATGGAAGAAATAATGGCTTCCGGTGATCACACCCGCAAGCTTCTCCAATAAGAAAACTTGTACTCGTAGATAGCCATGAAGGAAACATATTGAAAAGTCGCGTAATACATTGAAAAAGAAAACTTAATGAACAACTGTAAAACAATTATTTGCTGTTTACTGTTTTCGTATATGATTTTTCCCTGTTAATTAACAAAGGTCAATTCCATTTTAGATTCTTCTTCTTTTATAATAGACATTTGCGGGCCAACTTTAAAGGCTTCGTGGGCCGAAATTGACCCGCGAGCCTTAGGTTGTGTATTCTTGATAATAGATTACAAAATATTAAAAAGCTTGCTTCATGCAACAAAAAAATATAACTTAAATAAATCAGCTAGCTTTGCTTTTTCAGCGACTGTTAATCATGTTACTTGCATAAATTGATATATATATTGTTTTTATCATAAAAAAATCTGAAATAATTTATATCTTTACATCATTTTTGAAGTGAAAGGAATGAACTGTTGCTGTGTTAGTTTACATTGAGATGTATTTGATCAGGGTGGCCAACCCGTTGCATGCACGCGTGCGTGCCACAATCTGGCATGGTGGAGCTGTAAAAGTGGCACGCGAAGACCCAATAAAAAATTTGAAAAGACAATAAATAAATATTTTTTTACAATTATATTGAAATGCTGTTGTATCACACAAAAGAAAACCCCCGCAAAATTGATTTTAAATAAACTTAAATGAGTTACAGTAGAAATGTATCGTGTAGCGCAGGGGTCGGCAACCTATGGCACGCATGCCAAATGTGGCACGCGGAGCAATTTCCAGTGGCACGCCACCACTCTACAAAATTATAAGATTTATACTATATATAAAGCTACATCGTTCTGTCTCTCCTTTCATCCCCTTGAACATTTTTATATAAAGGTTATTTTTCACTTTCGATTTCTGCCATAAAACGATTCTGCTGAATCAGCTTGCTTGAAGTTAGTTTGTGTGCTATATGTAAAAGAAAACATCTTCTATTTAAACGTGACTTACTATTAGCATTAAATATTCAACACATATACAAAATATTGAGCCATACTTGCAAAATTAAGAATCATTCATCACGGCCCTGAGAATAAAAAAAGTACTAAGTAGTTTGTCTTTTACTCACCAAAAGTTTGGGCATCAACGGAAAAATAAAAAATAAATGTCTTAGGTATAAATCAAAATTCTGCTTAACATATGTTTTCCATCGGAAATATATTAAACAAAAATAGTTATTCTATCAACATATTTAATTTGGATTGGAAATAAATTCGGTGAAAAATAAATGCTGTGGGTTAATTTGGCAAGTGAATCAGACTTCATAACAAAAGTTCTTTTTAACTAAATATTAAAAGCAAATATAATTTTTTGAGTGTTGTGCCAAAGAAGTCATAATTATTTTATGTTTTACTTTTGGAGTGAATTAAGCTAATAGAAATAGATATTAGAGCACATTTTTTTTTAATGTTTTCCATTAGTCGCTCCGATATAAGAATACTGTCGTTCTATCTTAAGTTCTACACTTCCAATTTTAAAGTGTAAAAATTAACTAATTAGCAGGGTTATTAACAGTGGGTCTAAAAATTGAATAACGGGTGTGGAGGACTTTTATCAAAGACAAGAATTTCGAGAACAATCACATTTATTGAAGATGATTTAAAAGATGAAATTTACAGTGACATTTTTACAATGAAAAAGTTAAAAAAAAACATTTTAACTGAGCACCTTGCTCAAAGACATGAGTGCAGCAGAGAGTCAGCTGCTCGCTGAGAAAACACTCAACTGCTACCAATATCACAGCAGTAGTGATCTATATTTATACACTAATATAATTAACATATTGCATCACTTTCACGACAAGCGATGTAAACTATTGAGAAACTCCTGAGTGGCCAGATAGCATCGTGACGTCACAATCGACGATCGGATCTCCAATGAACAACTGCCATCAGCAAAAGCCGTTTCTCAACTCCACTCAATTTTTACCCCGTTCTCACGGGTTTGTTTACATTTCTTTAATGGCGGTACATTTGAAACGCCCACATCGCTTGCCGTTCAAGTAATACTATATTACTGGACTGCTGACAACATTGGGATGTCATGTAAGTAATTGACAACTTGTCAAACTATGCTTATAATTTAACCATGACATACAACAAATACTGAGTCGAAAGTTAAATATAGTTTGATGCACGACGTGATTTTTTTGGTTACTTTTAACTTTGTCACGTTGTGTTAGTTTTATTGTGAAAATTTGTATATTGTTTGTTTCATTATTGTGACAGTTAATAGTTACATATTGGATCAAATGGCGACTAAAAAAAGAAAGCTTGATGTTCGCGATTTCCAAGATTCGTGGACTAACGAATTTGGATTCATACAACAAAAAGATCGCGCTGTATGTGTGCTATGTCGCGAAAGTGTTGTATGTTGTACGTCAAGTATACAAAGACATTTTCAAACTAAACACCAGACCACATTTAAGAATTCTGATGAGAAATGTGAAGTTTTTTAGAAAGAGCTGTTTCTGGATATAAAAAGGAAATTACATTTTTGTGTCAAACAATTGGAGTCAAACCAAAATCGACAGAATGTAGTTTCGTCATTGCTTTGTTTAGCAGCCAAAGGAAAACCTTTTACAGATAGCGAACATATAAAGGACACATTTTTAAAAAGTGCTGAAATATTGTTCAGTGATTTGCCTAACTTGCAAACAATATTATCCCGAATTCAAGAAATACCTGCTTCTGCGCGAACTGTTGAAAGAAGAATAACATAAATGGCAGAAAATGTAACTGTGAAACAAAATTCAGGTTTACAAGAAACTGTTGCATTTAGCATTGTTCTTGATGAAAGTAAAGACGTAAATGATGTTGCACGCCTTGCAGTAATTGCACGATATTGTGATAAAAATCGAATTTATGAAGAATTATGCGGTATGATTCCTCTGTTTGGTACAACTAAAGGGCAGGATATTCTTTTTTCATTTATAAATCATTTTGAAAGAAAAAATATTAATATAAATAAAATATTTTGTGTAACACTGATGACGCTCCTGCAATGGTTGACAAGGAAAGGGGATTTGTCAAACTTCTTGAAAATCATATTGGACATAAAATATTGAACTTCCATTGCATAATACATCAGGAAAGTTTAGTTGCCAAAATTTCGTCTTAGCACTTAATTTCTGTAATGAATACTGTTGTTAAAATAGTTAATTTTATAGTGTCTCGATCTTCATTATTACACAGACAGTTTAAATCTCTTTTAGAAGAAATGGAAAGTAAATATATATGGGGATCATCCCTTGTACAGTCATGCCCGTTGGCTTAGTCGTGGTAATGTCTTGAATTAGTTTTTGTCATGCATGGAGCAGTTTAAAATTTTTCTTAATGAGAAGGGAGAACATTTTCCCGAATTAGACGAGGAATGGTTATGTAAATTGATGTTTTTGACAGATATAACTAATCATCTCAATGAACTAAACTTAGGATTGCAAGGAAAAAGTCAAACAGTACTTGAACTCTTTGAATATTGGAAGGGCTTTGCTATAAAATTAAATCTATTTCCCCGTGATATTAATACTAGTACCTACAAATATTTCCCAAATGTTAACGAGCTTGCAAATACATCAACCGTAGACAAAGATATACTTCAAACTTACGTAGAAGCACTTAAGGAGGAGTTTTCTAAAAGATGTAAAGACTGAAGCTTGTATGCCTATATTTTCTTTTCTAATCAAACCTGATTTAATAGACGCATTAATAATCTCATTCGATTTGTCAATTTTTGAATGGACGGAAACTGATAATTTTGAAATGGAACTTATTGAATTAACAGAATTATGGAAAACAAAATTTAAGGAGTTACGGAAAAATTTGGAAGATAACTCTAGCAGTAAATCGACAGCTATTTTAAATTCATGTTGGTAGGTTGGTTTGGCATGCCACAGCTGAAAGGTTGCCGACCCCTGGTGTAGCGAATGCACCTGCATTGGTGTGCAAGTTGGTTTTCCAAAGCTCTTTTCACTCGTTAGATTTTGGAATTTTAGGGAGTGTATTTTTTAAAAAAATATCTGAATAAAAAACACTGCAGTGCCCACAGTACTTGCAGGAACGAAGACAGGCTATGTGATTTAGCTTTTCTCGCAATATTATAGGATACTTGAATTTTCAGGGAAAAAAGTTAAATATTTTTCCAATAATACAGGAGCTATTTATCAAAATTAATAGTGCTCCGAGCTGTAATTGATTAACAAATTTAATATGCATTTTCCCAGGAATTTTTCAGTGCTAGGTTTGATAATTTTCAAGATAATAAAAAAAAAATGGAGATATTTTCTCACAGCAGTTTTAAATTTCTCGGTAAAATTTTAATAGTTACCCACCCGAAATCCAAATCGAAATCATTATATATCGTCCCATACTACACTAGAAAGAAAATATAAGGGATTCTATTGAATTTTGGAAATTAGTTTTAAAACAAGCAATTTTTTAATTTACACGATTTGACTGTCAGATATTGTTGTAGATTTGAATACACATACGTTTGTGAATCAGTGTTTTCTATTATATGAACATTACCCAAACTGAAAATATTGTTCAAAATTCACTGAACTAATTAACAATAAAATTTAAATTTGTACTTTGGTCTCATTGATTATATTGTTCTTAAATTTCCACTACTTAGACTTGAATTTATAAAATGATCTTTGCGTAGGAAGTTGCATAAGATACTTATAAGTAACAGTTTTTTTATCTTTTAATTTGTTTGAAAATTTGGAAGTGGCATGCTTAGTTATTTTTTCATCTGAAAGTGGCACTTTTCCTAAAAAGGTTGGCCGCCCCTGTATTAGATGAATAAAATTTATGGATGATGTACATCGTTTTATCCAACAATTATACCTACCCAAACTTTCAAACTTCCGTTCCCATACCATTCTCTTTTGTGATGTTGGGGAATATGCATTTAATTTTCCCACTTGAGGAAGAAGCGTCAGTAATGGGTATTTAAGCTGAATTTCATGTAGAAAACTTACTTTTAGGTTCCTATGACTGCATAAAATTTGCAAGGTGGTTGAATAATTGTTGCACTCATGTATGTTGTACTCAACTCTCTGTAGTAGACAAATAATTATCTTTATTGTTCGTCATAGCACTTGAATGAACTTTCGATGATTTTCTTGGATTCTGTCTCATTAAACTAACTGCTTAAATTTTGCACACAATGCTTAACATTACATTAAAATTTCTAGCAATCAGCATTTGAGACTGTCCTGCCTCAAGTCTCCCAACGATTTGCCACCTCATTTCATTTCATTATCTAAACATTGCTGGTTACACATTTGAACTGCTTGCTTTTGAATTTCTCTGAATATTTCAAATAAACATCAAGGTGTGCAAAGTAAAATTGTCAAGTGCATTTATTTTTCTCTTTTGCGAATACCATATGCATGTGTTTTCTTATAAAATTTACTCTAAAAATTTAGATCTTTATTTAGAAAGAGTACATATTTCATTCAGTACATTTCAGAAAATTTTTCTAGATATCCACATTCTCTCTTTTAATTTCGAACACCAGTGTATTATGGCATCTTATGCTATGTTCTGCAAGATATACCATGCAATAAATTTAAAAACTTAAAAAAAATTCGCAATTTTAAAGCTTAAATTTGTTTGAATATTCTGTTTATGTATAGAATGGAAAAATCTTTACTTGGATTTTTTTCCCTGGTGAAAATAAAGTTTTGTTCATAGTTTCACTTTTAAGGCAATTAATATTTTAGAATAAAGTAACTGCAGTTTTGAGCATTTTTTATTCTTTTGAAACACACTGTTGTGTTTCCTTATACTTAAAATCATATCTCTAAATGTTACTTACATGAATAATATTCTTAACTTTAATCATTAGCATGTGTTTTTTACATGTTTTGTTTTATCTTTTAAGAAATGTTAAATCTTGAAATTTTTGTTTCATAACATTTCTGATACTACAAGAAAATATTTATATAAATTTCTTTTTTAGTTTTCTTTAGAGATTTTAAATAAATATATATTTTCCTCATATTTCGGACATTTGATTTTTTTTATTGTGAGTTGTAGTTAACAAAGTTAACATTCAAATTTGTCATTACTAGTTTTTGTGTTTTGTTTGCATTTCACTTTTTTTATTATATACTTGGTAAACAATTTTGACCGGATGTTTAATATGTTGCTTCTGTTGTATAATAAAAATACTTTTATTTTTGTAAGTATATAATTAATTAAAAAAAAATTTGTTAATTTTTATGTTATGTAACTTATTTTAGAAGGAACTTATATTTACTGTGTCAAGAACTTTCTTTTAGCCATTTTTAAATGCTTGTTATCTCATGCAGGATGTTGATGTTCGGCGAGTTGGTGAAATTGGCTTTGAAAATTTTGCTTCATTGTATCACAACCTTATTCACGATGAACAGGTATATCAATAAAAGTATTGTTTGCTTTATTGAATCTTATTTATGATTGTTTCCAAAAGTATATCAAGTTGCTCTTGATTTAAATCGATTATACTTGAAATGGAATAATTTAGTTCAGTTTTGAATGGTTATTGATCAGTTTTCAGCATTGACAACTTCCAGTAAGTTTTCTCTTTATTAATTTCAGAACAAAAAAAAAAAAACTTAATTATTTTAATTTTATGATGCAATTGATAGTTCTTGAAGTTGGTTTTGCATTGAATTTTGTTTGTGTGGTCTTTTCTCCCTCAGATTAATTTTATGTAAAAGAAACACAATTTATTAATAAAATTGATGAGTTCTTAAGCAACTCATAGGGTAATTTTGAAATGGAATAAAGCATAATTATTGTCATGCTGTTTTCTGAAAGATTTAAATTCAGCTGAAAGTTTTATAAATCTATTTAATTCGATATTTTTTGAAATTGTATTAGAAGATATACTTAATTTTTTGTGTTAAAACACATTTCTGAAATGAGTAAGTTTGTTCACTTTCAAAAAGCAGTTATAAAATGGAATCTTAAAATTTTGAAAATGTATGATTTTCAAATACAGTATTTCTTGTAAAAACTACATTTACAAAAAAGAAAAAAAAAAAGCCTTTAATTTATGGATATATATATTTCCAAAAAAGCGTAGCAGGTGTTAAAAATATTCTTGCAAGTTTTATATATATTTATATAATAATTAATAAATTAGTGGTATAATCAGAGGTTAAGAACTTGCTTCCATATCTCATCTCATGCACCCTTATGCAGTGGCCGTGGTAGCCTAGTGGTCAAGGTATCCGATCATGGCTGGCATGTCATGAGTTCAAGCCCAGTACCACTAAAGACCCATCATGTAGGGGAGCGATGCTTGTTAAATCTTTGAGAGCTCAAATGTCCTCCTGTTGGTGTGGTAGTTAGGAGAGGGGTGCCAGCTCGGGTGTCGTCCTCACCACTTGACCATGGTTCTAAATTACGAGGTCCCAATAGACCAAAAGCTCTTGTGTAACTGAACAGTGCAACATTAATATTCTCTCACTCGCACCTTCCTGCATCACCACTTAGAATTTTTGAATGAATTAAAGTTTTTTTTAAATTTAAAGAATTTTTATACTTTATTTCCAATTTAACATTTGATTACTGGATAAAGATTAAAAATATTTCTTTTAGAATTGATTCCATATAGTATGTCTATTCAAACACAATTAAGGCCTTTTGTAACGTGATGAGATTTGATGTTCATTAATTATCCTGTAAACCAGTATTGTGTGTGTGTGATGATACACTGCTGTTTAAGATCGTTTAAAATTAAAGAAATTTGAAATCATTAATATGCACTGTGATTAGTTATAATTATTAATTAAAAATAATTTTACACAATACTTCAATGTATCTTATGTATAACTGTCTGGTCTTATGAAACTGAAAACAACTTTGTGTGACTTTCTATCTTGAATTCTCATTAAGTAAAATGATGTAAAAAATAATACCTTTTAAAATTTTACCTTTAAGGTTAATACCTTTTGAAAATTTTAAAACTATCATTATTATAAAACTATCATATTATTTTATAATTTTCATAAGGTAGCCAATATTTTAAAAATTGTTTTCAAGAAAAAGTTTGCTGTTCAGATGATTGCCCCCCCCCCCAAAACCACCCAGTAATATGATGTGTTTTTTATTGTCTTTATTGTGGGAGAATTTCAATGTCTTAAACTTTGTATTTAATACAAATCCCATCCTAAAACATGAAAATTTTTTACTGTATACATATAATATTTTTTTACTGATCTCATGTACCATTTGCGAATACTTTTTGTATCTTTAAAATTTGTGACTGCTAAATTTATGCAAAATTGTTGAAACCTAATTTTTGAGTTGCCTTATTAAATGTAGCTCTTTTTTTTCTGCTTTAAACTTTGTGTTGCATTTAGGGATTGTAATACCGGTGTACCGGGATACCGAATACCGGCATTTTGAGCCATTTGTACAATTTTGTAATACTGGTATTCACAAGTTTAAATACCGTTTTTTCGGTATTTACTAGGAAATTTTTAAAATTGTCTCCACTGTATATATTCAAGGATCGCTAACATAGCAAAATAGTATAAATTTTTGTTTTTATGTCTCCCTAACGAGCGAAATTACGCTGTGAATATAAAGCTGCAATGTAAAATCAAGAGAAGTGATAAAATATGTTAATCATCCAAGCAGGCAAGCCAAAACTACTTACCTATTACAGCTCAGAGCGATACTGCATATGCGCAGGATTCGTAATCTGATATTGATATCATATAAAAACAAGGTTGCTACAGTAAATTTCATGTTAGCAGTCACTAAAAGAACTGTACACATCACTATCTTAAGAATTGTATATTACATGGAAAAATAGCACAGAAGAAAGGCATACCAAAATAGAAAATATCTTATGGCATGAGGGATGATCAGAAAAAAAAAGTTACAAGCTGCAGCATTTAAAAACTGTATATTGTGGAGAAATTTTCTTTCTCCAGATTGGAGACATAGGGCGCTACTTGTCATACAGCTGGTTTGCGGGTAGGTAGTAAAAGTTCCCAGACGGTTCAGGACGATTGAAATGTCAAGATGCTTAGGAAATTGGTCTAGTTTGGAAGTGCGAGCTGTGATTCAATTTTTGTGGGCAAAGAATGTGTTCGCATCTGACGGTAAAATCCTAGCACAGCACACTGCTGTTTTTTGGCGCCATTTTTTTTCGCCAAATGGCGCCAAAAACCCCGTGTTTCAAAAATGACGTCACAGACGGAAACGAAGGAAAATGACGTGTTTCTAAAATGACGTCATCCGCGGAAACTTAGAAAAATGGGGGTTTGACGTTCTGATCTGGTGATCCAAACCCCTCAAAAAACGGGGTTTCCTTAATGGCCTCAGGGTCGCTAAAAACACGTTTTTACAAAAAGCTTTAAATACAGAAATACACAAGAACCGCATATGTACCAGATAAAGGGATAAAAATGAAGTAAATTTAGCATTTTAAAAATAAAAAAAAAATCGCTTACCTCACTCTTTTTCGACATCTGATTCATGTGGAGGGTAAACACGAGCAATGGCCTTAATGTAGTCTTCAAAGTTTGCGTCGATCATTTTGTGTTCGTTAGATCGACGCCACATATACTCTGCTAAGTACGAATCAAACTGACCCTCCACATGGGCCGTATGATTTTTCAGGCCCCTTTTAATAGCCGACCACGTTCCTTCGATTGAATTGGTGTGTGCACCGGTCTCGGGATCCTTAAAAGTCAGTCTGTGGTTTACTCTGAGGTGTATATAGCCCTCGTCCGACAAACAGTTGTAAGACCTCCAGCAGTCCGAAATTATAGTGGATCCCGGCAAAATCCATTCACGAATTACTCCAAGCAATTCCTTTTTCGTACGATTGGCCACCACACGGAAAAAAGATTTCCTAGACTCTCTCTGTATTCCACCAAATACCCAACTACCTTTCACACTTTTTCCTCTTCCATACTTCATTTTTCCGAACAAACTTTCATCTATTTCCACAATTGCACCTTCTCCTCCAAGTTTAGCACTCTCATTCACACATGCTATCATACAAACCTCATGGCAAAACATATACCAATCCACCACCGTGTTTTTATTAATTTTCAAATCATTCACAACAAACTCATTCATACTCTTGCCAAACCAGTATCTGGTTAATCGCAAGATAATACTCATACTCAATTTACTTTCACTGAACCATGTACCCTTTCTAACACTCCGGCAAACGAAGTGGGGATTCTCTTTCGTCTGCACACGACAACGCCATTCATAACCATCAATCGTACCCTTTCGCTCTACCAAACGCATATCTTTTCCACACTTCGGACACTCATACCTGGAGGGAATCAATCCTTCTTTCATCACCCAGTCTAATACAGCCTTAATTCCTTTCTCACCAAGCAAAACAAAAAATCCTGTGGTTGCCTCACTTTCAGCTAATTTCCTTTCAGCAGACATTCTTACAAACCGGTGCGTACACAAGCAAAAGAAAAAACGTGGTAGATGATTCCAAAAAAAAACGTGGTCGATGAAACACGTGAAGAACGAAGCGGGAGCAGTGTTTAAAAACGTACTACAGCTGTGAAGGTCAGGGGTGAAAAAGGCCGAAGGTCCGAAATTCTAGTTTTTTTGAGGGATGACCAGTTTTAGGGTTGCCATTTTTCTTCAGCCCCAACCGGGCAAGTTGGCAGGGTTACCACATTGTAACCTTTATCGCCAAATTTTTGGCGCCAAATTTTTTTGTCGCCAAGCAGTGTGCCCTGCTAGGATCCACCCCATCTGACATTTCACAGTCATATCATGGCAATTTATGGTGAAGAAGCAATGAGCAAACAATATGTAGCGAAATGGTGTCACTCTTTTCAATCAGGCAGACAAGATGTGGAAAACCACAGTGTAGTAGGGAGCGGCTGGCCGAGTTCTTCAATGATAGAAATCAACATGGCATGAATTGAAGAAATGATGCCGTCAGAGCTGGGACTGATCTATGGTAGTATCCAGCATATCTTTTCTGTTGTGCTGCAATATTCTGAGACAGTGCTCTGAAAACATCTGCCAAGACCTGGCCTAATGTGAACAGGAACCTGATTTCTACCAAGATGGGTTAAACAAGTTGGTTCTGCGTTCTGATAAATGCCTAAATAGACTTGGTGATTATGTCGAAATGTGATAGGCACGTATGCCTCAATTCCCTTTTGTATTTTCTGTCCATTGTTAATAAATATTTCTTTATTCGACTTGTAACCCTTTTATGTTTGATCACCCCTCATATTTACGTAATTATCAGGATTTTAAAATGAAAACGAAAAGGAACTAACTCACCTATTCAAATTTTATCAAGTTAATAGTAAATTTTCTTAAATTTTTTACCCACAAATCTATTTTTGTTCAGAAGAATTTGGTACAGTTATGGAAGATGATTATGCCACTAATGTCAGTAGTGAAAAGGAATTGTCTCTTGAACAAAAATTAAAATTAGCGATAACTAAAAAAAAATTCAAACCAAAATAAAATACAGATATTAGCTATATCCAAAATCATCCGACAAGAAAATCGATTTATTTGAAAAGATGAGGGATTTAGAGGTAAATACTTGGAAAAAGTATATCACTCATTGCTAACAGTACCATCAACTAGCCTAGATGCCGAAAGAGCGTTTTCGATAGCTGGTAATTTTTGCACAAAATTACATTCCAGGCTTAATGACGGTACAATTGATGCATTATGTTTTTAAGATCAGATTTAAAAAATATAGGATAGTTCCACAAACTGGATAGTGATGTTTTCTGTTTTTTGTGATTTAAGCAAATAAGATATTCCTTTACTTTTTTGTGATTGTTACAATACTGTTACAATTTATAAGTAATACTGTTACAATTTATAAGTAACAAATTGTTTTTTGTGATATTTACGCTTTCTGATAAAAGTGGTGAATAAAACAACACCTGTGTTTTCTTTTTTCCTCCTAAAATTTCTACTACCTAGTTGCATTACTATTTTTTTACTTTTCAGCTATTTAGTGGAACATTTGGCCAATATACAACTGATGGGCAAAGAGTAACTCTTCAAGAATTCCAGAACTTTTTATCTGAGCAACAAAAAGTATGTTACTTGTTATTTCTTTTGCAAACATGATAATTTTTTTTAGGTGGATCAATATTCAATTTTGTAAAACAATTAAATGATCAGCAAAACAAGTCTAAGGTTTGTTAAGTTAGGAATATAAATGGTAATGCACTCCCAGAAAAGTAGCATAAGAAGTACTGTTCCAGAAATTTTTTTTTGTCTAGGAGTTTTGATATGCTTGAATTAGAGTAATATAAATGGATTTTTTTTTGTTTTTGCTTTTTAATGTGTTCAAACTGCGTTCCAAGGAACCCTGGGGTTCCACAAGGCATACCCAGGGGTTCCACAAGTCACAATAAAAAAAAATCAAGTAGAAACAAATATGTATGCAAAATGAATTCATGTTCTAGAGAACGTGAATCCATTTTGTATTCACATCATACTTTTTTACAAGTACCTAATGCTCATCCTATTCAATGAAACTGAAAATTTTCTTTATGTATAATAACTTTATTTTGCAACACTTTTTAAACTTTTATTATAATGTGATGGATCTATATACGTCCTTCTATTCACCCTCTTGAGATATCTTTGGGCTATGAATAAAAACAACCCTTTCTGAAGAAGAAACCGCGAGATGCAGATTAGGTCTATGAAATATAGTATAGGTTTGCTTTCTAATAAGAGAGATAGATAGATAGATAGAGAATTGATGTTTAATTGAAGTTGTCAGGAGATTGAAATATTTAGAAGTAGAAGATTGGAAGAATAGCAGGGGTGTTTGTGCTCCGGGGATTTTGAACTTCGATACCTGGAAATTCCGGGGATCGTCGTTCAAAAGGAAGTAGGAATAATAATGAATTATTTATTTTGATCTGGGTAATTTTGTTTGCTTTGAAAGCAGAAAATGCAAGGTCAGTGTGTGTGGGGAAAACTTTTCCTTTCTTTCTCCAAAGGCAGTGATAATGTGTGAAAAGGGGGAAAAACTTCTTTTTTGTTCTTTCCTTATTGCGAATTATGACTCATTCCTCCGGTTCTCGGACTTTTCTTTCTGGATTCTTTTCAGCAAGTAGGCGCGGCAGAAAAAAAAGGGAGAGACTTCGTTCGACCAGATGTGCGATCACGTGACTCTGGGTTCAAAGGTCTTATCTCTCCTGGCGTGGCGCCAATAAGTAGAGAAGGGGGATTTTTCGCCGTATTAGCTATTTGTCATTGATCGCTTCGCAACTTTTTTTTCTCCGCTGTGTAAAATTTTCATTTCATTTATTGATGCACGTGTAAATGTTTCGTTTTGTTTATTGAAATATTTTTTTATTTATGTACACAAGAGAATTTCACTATGAAATTTCTCGATATAAATAGTGATATTATACAATTAGAAGAAGGTGTCCAGAATGCATTTAGGTGGAATTGGATTGAACGGAGAGATGGTAATGGGGATACCATCGGCACATGGTGCAAGAAAATAAATGTTGCTGGACAAGCATATTGTGTTTTTTGTAACTCACTGCTGAAGTATGGTGGGGAAGGATTCAAGGCTTTCACAAATCATTCTAAAACTGTGACGCACATAAAATATTCAAAGTGCATTTTAGACATTCAATGACTTTAAGTAATTATGCTAATTCAAAAAATACTGATGACTTACTGGAGACTGATGCTCGGCCATTGGATATAGTGACAAGAAAAGCACGCCAAGAGGTATTAATAACTTCGTTTATCGCCAAGAATTCTCTTTCTTTCAATGTAGCTCCCAATTTAATTGAACTCTGCAAACAGTTGACCCGCGATCAGACGGCACTAAACTCGTTGGAAATGTCCAGGACTACTGCATGTTATAAGATGAAATATGGGCTCGCAAAAACTATTAAGGAAAATATCATTAAAACTTTAAAAGAGACTCCATTTTCTCTAAATTTGGATGAAAGTACTAGCAATGCTCAAGAAAGTATACTGGCAATATTGGTGCAGTTTTTTGACAACAATAAAAATGAAGTTGTAGTTCATCATTTTGCATCTCTAAAGATGGAATCTTGCAATTCAGAAGCTGTTTTTAAAGCAGTTGTTAATACTATTGAAGATAATAATATTCCATGGGCAAACTTAATTAGTGGACTCATGTAACACCATGCATGGAAAAAAAAAGGGTGTTGAAACCAGACTACGATCAAACAAAGCACCCCACTTATTAGATATTGATGGTGACACATGTCACACAGCTAATAACTGTGCAAAAAATTTGCTTCATGTTTTGATAGATACTTAGAAGATTTGTTTGATGACATCTATTTTGATATGAAAAGCTGCAGTAAGAGAGAAAATTTTTTCAAAATCTGTGAATCCCTTGCCATTAAAAAACTTAAGCCCTTGAAGAGACCAGACCATAGGTGGGTGTACATTTTATGTGTTTTAGAAAGAATCAAAGATCTGTGGGATGCTCTTATTGCATTTTATTTTCACTACTTGGATAAAACTGATAAAGGGGATTATTTCTCTTACATTGAAACTGTATACAATAAAAGAAATATTTCTGCATCTCAGAAAAAAATTGTTGAAGGGGTGTATTCTTGCTTGCATTCCCAACAACTCACAAAGGCTGCTTTAGCTCGGAAAAAAAGAATACTAAATGGGTTATTTGTTATGCAAAACAAAACTTTATTGCATATGGCATTATATTCAGCAGTATTACCAGAGTTCAACACATATATTAAATTATTTGAAACAAAAAAACCAATGCTTCATTTAATACATTCCAGTATTTATAAATTTATGGCAAAATTTTTCTCTTTTTTTATGAAGCCAGAAAATATAGAGTGCACATCTTATAATGACGTCACAAATCCAGAATTCCATCTACCTAGCAAAGTAATATTTACTGGTGCAGAAGCTTCCACTCTCCTGAAGAAATTATCAAAAAATCATCCAATAGCAAAAGAATCCCAAATTTCTCTGATGAAAGCTTATACTAATACAGCACAGCATGTGAAGCAGAAATTACCCCTTAAAAATTCATATCTAATTAGTTTTACAGCATTAGATCCAGAGCTAAGAGGTAAAACCAGTACAATATTAGCTTTTGAAAAATTATCTTTTATGTCCCATATTTTTAGTGATAATGAAAAGTCAAAAGTAGAAGCTGAAATAAGGTTATACCAGAGTGATATTGATATCACCAAAGAAATGCTCTACGCATCTGATGAAAGTGGAAATCAAGTCAAGTGTACAATTGATAAATATTGGTCTAAAGTTTTTAATTTAAAAGATGATTTCACAAATGATTATAAGTATCCTACATTGGCTAAATTGGTCAAAGCCTGCCTTAGCTGCTTCCATGGCCCATTAGTGGAAAGTGCATTCAACTTAATGGATACACTTGTCACTGACTATAGAACCTCTCTTAAGATTGATTTCCTAGATGCAGTGCAAACTATTAAATATGATTTAATGGCTTCTAAAGAAACCTCATGTGAAAAATATGGCTATAAAAATCCAATGACTGATTCAATTCACAAAGATCTCTTACTGAATATGAACAGAAGTTGGAAAACATATCAAGAGGACTTAAAAACATGTATTTCAGATGAGTCACCTATAAAAGTCTCTGAAAAACCTTCTACATTAGCAGTAAAGCAAACTGCTTCTACCTCTGCATGTGCAGTTCTCGAGGAAATTTCTTCAACTGTAAATGAGGAAAATAAAAGTCAACCTTCCTGCAATTATGAAGTTCACCACAAAAGAAAGACAAGCCCACAAACATCAGAAAATAAAAAAAAAGCAGCAGAAATTAGATGATTTTTTTTAAAGAATTAATTCAGGTAATTTAAAATATTTACATAAAATGTAGTAGTTCATATGTTTGAAAATTTATGATTATTAATTTTGCAAGAAAAGTAATTCATTGAACTTTTATAATTAGGTCATTCAATACTTCATAATTGTAATTTTTCATTTCTTCCCCCCCCCCTTCTCGAAACTCCAAAATGTCGGTAGTAAGTCCGTAAAAGTTTCAGGGGATTTTTTGGGGTCCCACAAACACCCCTGGAATAGCTACAGGTCAGGTATTAGTCATATTGATAGTGCGTTTTGGGCTTTAGATTGTTAAAGAGATTTAAGTGACTATTAGTCACATAGCTACAGTGTAAATAAGTTATGAAAGTAATGATTGATTCATAAAAGGTGGATCGCACGCACAATTGATTAGAAGTATTCTCTCTCTCTCTCTCTCTCCAAACTCGCGACTTTCGTTGCAAAACCCCTGTTCTTTTCTGAGAAACATCTCGACATTATTGGTTGTTTGAATTTTGTTTGTGTTAATCAGTGTGCTGAATAAATAATTAAAAAGTATCATGTGGAGTCGTCCTTCACTTCTTCCCACACCTTTAGCCGGGTCAGAGAGTAGATAAGGGGGGTTACAATAGCGCCCAACGTCCGAGATAGGAATCGTAGCTCATTTTAGGTCTTGCCCCAAGTAATATTTCTCTGGAACTGAGAATATAACAGAATTTCTATCACATATTGATAATAACATAGTGTACTGTGAGATACGTGCAAATTTGGCTTGTGCCTACCTGAAAGGTCATCTCGTAGGACGGGCGCTAGATTGGTTTAAAGTCATTGGGTATTTGTTTGTGCTTGGCGAGAGTACTGACTTCACGACATTGAAGCAGGCATTAACTGACAGTTTTCTGGTGGTTCGAAATAGATCTGAATTAGAGGCTGAGTTTTTTTCGTTGAAACAGAGTAGAGGCCCAATTTTGTTTATAAATTACTAAAAATCCAAAAGACTCAATTTGAACTACAATGATACAAAATTAGTGTCAAATTATTATGAGACTCGAACCTCAGGTGATGAATTATGTAGAAATAAGAAACCCCACAACTAAGGCACAGTTGTTAGAATTGGTAGATAAATATGAGGAACGACACATAAATACTTTGAACCAAGGGTTCGAACAATGGTTTTGAAAGAAGTGATTGGGATTCGAGTAGGAGATTTTGAGGAAAGCGTTGAGATGGAAACTGGCGAAATGCGGGTGTGGTAAATAGGCAGACTGATAGGAGAATGGTGAATGCAGATTGGAGTAATCTGTATTGGAGGGGGGGGGGGTACTCGAAACCATGGGTTTTAGAGAAGGATCTGAAATGATCAAGATGATCACAGACCCGACAGTCATAGAAATCGTAATATGTTTGTAAATCGAGGTTCGAATAATGATTGGACCAGGTGAGGGGGAGTTGAAGAAATAATGGTAATTTAATCTTTTAAGTGATCGTGTTGAAGGAGGTAAGCGGTCGCAAGTTGAATTAAACCTTCCTAATAGGATTAAAATAAATGCTTTATGATTAACTCCAGTTGACCTTCCATATGTACCTATCCTTTTACACGACACACTTATAAAAGCATTGTGGGATACAGGAGCTTAAAAATCATTTATTTCGCAGAACACATACAATACTTATTTTTCTTACAGGCCTATAAAATATTCAAAGGTCGAGGTTGGAACTGCACAGGGTGCCAAATGCACAAACTTAGGAATGGTAGAATTACAAATTAGAATTTGGAAATTCACGAGAATGTGGAATTTCTACGTGATTACTGAGATGTAGTACCCATGCATCTTGGGCATTGATTTCATGCAGGTGTCTAAGACAGGGTTAGACTTTGAAAACAAATTGCTAATTATTCCAGATTCTCAAATTAAAGAAGTACCAGTTGCAGAGGAGCCCATGGAGATCGATCTATCTAACAAAAAGCTGTGTGATCAACCAAAAGAGGAATTAAATGGTTATTTAATGATTTTAGGGGACATTTTTCAAATAAACTAGGACTGACACGTGTTGTATCACAAAATAGATACAGGAGACAAACCCCCGGTGTTTTCTCGACCTTATCGCTGTGACAGGGTCAAGCAAAAAGTGATTCAGTATCATGTAAATAAGATGTTAGAGGAAGGTACGATCATACCTATCCAATCTCCAGTTGTTTTATGTCATAATAATAATGGTTTGCCTCCAGACGACCTAGAAGCTTTCATAGTTGCAATAGATATCGCAAGTTGAATGCTATAACTAAATGTCCTAGATATCCTTTAGCACTCATTGATGATTTGATTACAAATATCCCCCACACTGAAATTATGTTGATGCTTGATTTGAGATCTGGTTAATTCCAACTAGCGGTAAACCCCAAAGATATTATTAAGACAGCCTTCATAACCAAAAATGGTACATTTGCCTTCGCTCGCATGCCATTTGGTCTCTTGGGAGCGGTCCCAAATTTCCAAAAAGCTATTGAAATTATTCTTAAACCAGTTCTCAGGCGTTTTGGGAGTGTTTATATGGATGACGTGATAATTTGTCTCCATCGTTTGCTCACCACGTTAGACATTTGAAAGAGGTCTTTAGATTTTTACAAGAGGCTGGTCTAGCTTTAAACAGTGAGAAATATAATTTCGCCTGGGACAATTTTCGATATTTAGGTCTAATGATTAGTAAAGATAGGGTTCAAACTGATGAAGCAAAAGTAAAAGTGATTGTTGACATGAAACCCCCCAAAAATGCGTGGGAGGTGGCGAAATTTGTAGGAATGACAGGTTGGTACCAAAAATTTATTAAGGATTATGTAGATCTTTGTGAGAACCTCTATATATATTACATAGAAAAATTCTAAATTTGTTTGGTCTGAATTAGCACAGGAAGCCTTTGATATCATAAAAAAGGCCGTGACAGAAGCCCCAGTTTTATAATTACCAGATTTTATAAAGCATTTGAGTTGTTTACGGATGCCAGTTCAGCTGGGGTTGGGGCAGTTTTGACGCAACAACAAAGACCCATTGCATTCGCTTCAGTACGACCAGAGAAATTATAGTGTATGGCAGCGATAGTGTTTAGCTGTCATATGGGCCTTAAACAAATATCGAACGTATTTCGAGTCTGTGCCTGTAAAAGTCATAACAGACCACGCTGCCCTCACAAGGCTGTCGAACTGAAAAAATTTGTCCAGTAGGATAATAAAGAGTGCACTTAAATTAGCAAAAATCAACGTAGAATGGGAACATCGCCCAGGTACACAAAATGTAGTTGCAGATTTGTTGTCCAGAAATGCAGTGGAAAGCATAGCAAAATCAAAGATATCTTGTGCAGTTATTAGGTCCTTGGTGTCGTTGTCAGAAGAACAATTAATGGAAGAACAAAGAAATGAACCTGAATTAGATCATATTTATAGATTTTTAGAAAATTCAGACGATAGCTTGACTAACGCGACAGTCTGTGGAAATTGGTCCTATGATTTCAAATTAATTGATGGGTTATTATACTACGCAAAATACATTACCACTCTTTGTGAACTAAGAGTGTATATTCTGCAAACTCTTCGGAGTGACATTATGCGCGAGTTCCATGACAAGTCAATGTCTGGACATTAGGCAAAAAGAAAACATACTTAAGATTGAGGGATGCTTGTTACTTTCCCTTTATGAGGAAATTTATTTACAAATATGTCTCCACCTATGACTAGTGCCAGAGAATGAATTATAAAAACGTGCTACCAGCTAGTCGTTTAATACCCATAGTAACGAATTCTCCAAATGAAATAGTATCGTTAGATTTATTTGGATCATACCCAGCTTCTAGTCCAGAAGATTACAGATTGATTTTAGTGGTAATGGATGGTTTTTCTAAGTGGGTCAAAATTGTACCCTAAAGAAAAGCCTCAGCTGAAGCAATTGCAAATGCATTGTTTGAAAATTATATATCACGTTATGTAACTCCTATAAAAACGATTAGTGATAATGGTCCTCCATTTATATCCGAAGTTCTACAGAAGTTCTATACTCACCTCTGCACCATTAGTAGTAGCGACTTTAGCAAAATGATCTGCAATATCATTGAAAAAGGGACCCCCGATAAAAAATGCACGCCACGAACCCTGTCTCAGTTCCAATTTTAGATCCGTCGGTGTACACCTCCCACTCATTAGGCCCCTGCAATTGATTAAAAGTAATAATTCTATTATGAGCTTTCACAGAATGGAGAGAAATAAAATTTTCAATGGAATGACAATCAATAATATTATTAAATTCAGGGTTCCGAAGTTTCCAGATTTGATATTTAAGAAAAGCTTTATTAACAGACAGGTGAATTGGGGGAGCACCAGAAATGATTTGTAAGGTGTTGGTGGGTGGGGTCCTAAAACCCTTCATGATTTTTAAAAGGTAAATTCTTTGAATAGTGTTAAGTTTTTAAATATGATGAGATGTGAGTGAGCCACCCCAAATTCCTGCACCATAAATAATGATGGGTTCAATCACAGTAAAGTACCACAATTTACAATTTTTAAAGTTAGAATTCGAAAACAAAATTCTATTAAACTGAAGAGACAATTTAAAAATTCTCTCTTTTAAAAAATCAATATGAGGGAGCCAAGAGAACCGGTTGTCAATAATAAGCCCTAGATATTTAATAGAGTTGACTATTTTTATAGTAACATTGTTGATTTTAAAGATGGGTTTCCTGCGAAACACAGTACCACCACAGGCTGTACACCTGAATGCGACCGATTAAATTTTTTCAAGAAATTGAGGAACAAAGAAATAATTCCGAATTAGGTAATATTTATACATTTTTAGTAAGTCCAGATGATAGCTCTGTTAACGCTGCAGTCTGTGAGAATCGGTCCAATGATTTCAAATTAATTGACGATTTATTATTCTATGTTAAATATAGTACCACTCTTGGAGAACTAAGAGTGTATATTCCGCGAACTCTTCGGAGTAATGTTATGCACGAGTTCCATGACAAGCCAATGTCTGGACATTTTATAAATATGTCCCACCTGTGATGCGGGCTAGAAGTGTAATTATAAAAACGCATTACCAGCCGGTTGCTTAATGCCTATAGTAACGAATTTTCCAAATTAAATACAGTAGAACGTCGTTTATCCGAACGTTTATGATCCGGAGTGTCAAATATCCAGACCAAAAGAATCAGAGACCTTGCAGCAAAAAAACGAAGGTGTACAATGGTACAGCGAAAAATAAGTGATTATTTTCCACAATAAAGGTAAATTTGTGACATTTTGCACCATTTTGCTTTTTCTTCAAGCACGTTTTCCGGATGTGATGATTTTCAATATTTGTATAGTGTCCGGTTGCATATACTGCATGGATTGCATTCGGTTTCCAGTTATCCGAACAATCGCATATCCGAATGGTGTCCGGTCCCAATTCATTCGGATAAACGATGTTCTACTGTAGTATCCTTAGATTTATTAGGCCTATACCCAGCTTCTAGTCTGAAATGTTAAAAAATTTATTTTAGTGATAACGGATAATTTCTCTAAGTGGGTCGAAATTGAACCCCAAAGAAAAGCCTCAGCTAAAGCAATTGCGAATGCATTGCTTTAAAATTATATCTCGTGTTATGAGCTCCTATAAAAATGATTAGTGATAACGGCCCCCAATTTATATCCGAAGTTTTTGAGCACGTATGTCACAGGTTGAACATAAAGCATGTTAAAGGAGTCGTGTACAGAATGCAATCAAATCAAACTGAGAGAGTTAACCATACTCTTCTACAAATGATTTCTAATTTAGTAGAAGAAAATCACATGAACTGGGACCAATTTTTTAAGGTATTTCCATACGCCCTACAAACAACTGTTCAAGAAACAACTGGTAAAACAACGGCAGAACTATTTTTGGGTCAAAAACTAATTACTCCATTTCAGAAATTAGTGATGGTAACTGATGGATCAGACTTGGTGTGTGGTAATATCGAAAAATTATTCGTGGAGGCAAGGAGGAATACTAAGAAACAGCAGGAAAAATGGGAAAAGTTTAATAATAAGAGGAGACGGGAGGTTAATGTGAAAGTTAAAGTTCCAGTACTAGTTCAAACGTAGTAAGCTCAGCTTGTAAGAAAATAGTCGGTTAATTCATGCCGAAGCTTGAAGGCCCTTATGAAGTTTTGAAAGTTAAGAATAACAATGTGGTTATTTTGAAGTTAGGTAGACAAATCATGGTGAATGTAGATCAGGTGCTGATTTGTCACCCAAGAGAAAGGGATGAGAGTATAGGGGAGATGGAAGGATTGGATAGTAGTAGACCTAGGGCAGCACAGACGGAAGGATTGGAAAGTAGTCGATCTAGGGCAGCACAGGCAGAAGGATTTGATATTGTGGATCAGCGCAATTAGAATTTGAGGGCTGTATAGGTGTAACCAGTGAAAAGAGCAGTATAGGAGGAGGAGCAACAAGAGAATTCTTTCTTCAGTTTAATACATCTTTTCTAATCACAGAGTATTGAAAAAGGAGGGGAAAAAAAGCTTTGTTAGTAGGTTGACTTTTTTGGGGATGAAGGGGAATTTATTTGTATTTTATGATATATATTATAAAAATTACTGGCCAGGACAAAAAGTATTTAAAGTTGTAACAAGGTATCATGAAAGCATGAAATGTGTGTGTGTGTACTTACAAAGTAATAAGTAAAAATGGTAAAAAAACTGTCAGGTATTCATTCAAGAAAAAGTTTAATAACTGAGCCTTTCAGTTTCTTTTAGATTTTTACTTAAAATATACAGTTAAAGATAATTTTGAAGGGAATACAAATTTTGTTATTATAATGACATATTTAGCAAGATCCAAAGCTACAAAATAAATGACCTGTACATGTATTTTAGAGTTCAAAACATAATTTTTTTCTTAAATTTAACTATTAAAGTTATTTAATACAAAAATTTTACATGCATATGAACATGAGAAATAACATAGCATTTTTGAAATAAATATAAAAATTCTAGTAATTTCTTAATGTTTGAGATGTGATCTGCTTTTGTTATGAATAAATTTCTTTTTACTTTTGTCCACTATTGATGTATTGAATATTTGTCATAGATGAATTAAGAACTGGTTTACTTGACAGAATACTGTTTTTACAATGTGTTCCTCTAACTGAAAAATTACTCTACATTCAAATCAGCATGTTTTTGAGACTTATTGTAGGAAGTTCATACATTTCTTGCTGTTAATTTGAAAGTTTGCTTTTGACATCATCCAGGCTTTGTGTTATGAATCATAGCCTCGTGTTGATGTATTGAAAATAGCTGTGCAGAGTAAAGTTTTAAAATGTGTTAAAATTGCTATAATTTTTTAAAAAGAAGCAATAAAGGTTCTAATCTAATTTTTGTTGGATTGCCATTTTATTTTGCGAAAGAGAAAATGCTTCTTGTATATGCCAGTATTTAAAATTTGACTGATGCTTTCTTAAATGTGATCTAAAAGAATTCCCAACAACAACGTAACATTGTTACACAACAACTATAAGAGATTTAAATTTTCAGTCAGGTTGATTTGGTAGATTCTCAATTAGCCATTTGCAGAGATTCCAATTGTTTAATAATTAACATACTCATGCAACTAAGTTTTTTTCTGCCGCCCATCGGGTATATTGGATCTGGTAGCATGGTGCTCAAAGCTGCAGCTGACGACAGGGGGGTGTACACGTAGCCACTTGCTACGATGAATTTCGTGGGCCTTGATCTGATTTTCCTGTCAATCAGGTAGCATAAGTAACAACAACAGTTTTTTTCTTCAACCTTTGAAACCTTGCTGCAGTGGAATGGCTGAAGATATTTTTAGACTTAGGACTTAATATGTGTTTTGCAAAGTGATGACCAAATGTGCCAATGATGTGCTTTTGAAAAAATCACAGCATCTGCAATTCTGTAGGAGTATAAAGCACTACAAGCAAGGTATTACAAATATGTCATGTCCTTGGAGGGGTACAAATTGTGTTAAGCTTGCCATTTTGTTGCATTTAATAAAAAAAGTTATCAAAATGTAAGTTTTTGGATAAACACCTTCAGCATATAACTTTTTTTGGGGTGAAGAATTGAAGTTTGAATTCTGTTACAACGTGTATTTCAACAATAAAAAAATTGCAAATAAATAAAATAACAGTAAAGTCAACAAGAAAAAGAACAACTGCTGAAGAAGAGAGGAAAATAAAGTTGTAAACTCTTTAAAAAACTTCTGCCTTTCACACAGTTCGTGTGAAACATTTGCATTGTTTTATTTTGAACGAAAATTCATGTTTCTAATTGATAAGTATTGCTTTAATATTGAATGAAAATAATGCCTGTCATACCCATGACATTTGCCTCTGACAAAATATCAAAAAATCATAAAATTCGAAAACAGCAGCATAAAGAATGATTGAAACTATGGAAAAGAAACAAAAACCAGCTGTATTTATTAGAAGACTATTTTGTTATGTATCTTAAAAGAATGCATCATGATTTTAATTAAGTTGTATTTGGCTGTAAAAAATCTCAAATTTTTAATCAAGAAAACTTTGTTCATTATAAATTTATAGATATATAAGTAATTAAGTATAAGATAATAAGTATACATTATAAGTAATGTCTTTCTTATTAAATTTTGCATGATTACATTCAAAATTTTTTCTCTTGTTAAAATTTAAATTAAAAACTTGCTTCTTATGTCTTTCTGGAAAATAAAGTTTCTCAGAAAGGAATAAAAAGAGGTATTATTGAAACATGGTTTGTTAGATATGATTTTTAAAATCTTTAGTGGCAAAAATTTCAAAAACATCCCAGAAAAATACATGACTATCTATAAATTTATAATGAACAAATCAAATGTTGAGACTAGAGGTATAATGACTGCTGTAAGTGATCAGAGTCTAACAAAAAGTATTTGTGCTCATCAATGTTTCATAAAAATTCATTGGGTGTAAATGACTGCAAATATAGTTAGAACTTCAAATCAGTAGTAATTGGGAGGATTATTCTAAGCCTAAAAGGGAGTCTAATTTGGTTTGTTTACTATTATGGGGTGTTCCATTTTAACTTCTTATGGACAATAAGTTATTACATAATTGTGTAATTATTCCTTAACTCTGTCACAACTATTGCATGGAAGGGCAAGAGTCCATCCCAGCTTTTTACTCAAGTACCAATAATGGGAATGAAGCTTTCTCCACCCTGCCAAAATATCTTCTTTTTCTTTTGAATATAATTCTAGAAATGTCAGGGCTTTGCTAGTTTATCCACTATTTCGTTTCCATATATGTTCACATGTGACGGGATCCATTGAAAATTGATATCATGTTCTTTGGAGATAAATTTTAAAAAAGATAGTATTGTGAGATACTTGTCTTATCTCTAATAAGCATCCAACTATTAAGATGTTGGAGAGAACTGCGACTTTCTGATAAAATCTGCAATTTGTCATAGTTTTTGTCGGTTAGGAGGGCTTCAAGTCCCATAATGATTGCAATTAATGCATTCCTAAAACTGAGCAGCAATTGGGATAACAACGATTTAAGTAGCCTCGAGGAGTCTCAATGTAAGTGCCACTACAACTTACTACTATCAGTATAGATCTTGATGGCATTTGCAGGTATGTGACTTAAACTCTCCAATGACAGCTGCCTCAGAGGTTCCATGACAAAATCTTTCTTTATTTATTTGGTTTTTTAAAATTAAGGTGTGGATTTTTACTCTTGGGTGTCCAGTGGTGGGATTCAGACATAATTGTGGTGAATAAGGCTCAACATCGTTGAGAAGGGAAGCAACTTCACTGAACGAGCTGTTATGTTGATTTCTCCAAGTGTTAAGAAGTACGGAGGCTTTTGTGGAGCCCTTAATTAGCTAGTTTATTGTAATACTTGGGAAAGCCAGTTTGTCTTCTTAGCTGCAGTGATTACAGGTCTGCTTTGTAAAGAATAATTTTTGAAGGACAGCCGTGCTGTAACCTTGTAAAAATGCGAGCAGCATTTAGTTGTACTTTTTGTAATTTGTTCAGATTAGTGAGGGAAGATCAGCAATAAATCGGGGAGCTATGCTCAACAATGGATTGAATGAATGTCTTGTATGCAGTTCTTAAGGTACTTGCGTCAGCTCCCTAGTCTTTTCCAGAAATGTACTTAAGAATATTAAGCCTTATTCTGCTTTTCAAAGTAATGTAATCAATATGTTTATTGCTTGTATGTTTTGGATTCACAATGTACTCCTAGTATTTCGTATGTTTCCCGTAGCTAAGTTTCGGGTTGTCCAGTTTGTTTTGGTTGATTATTGTAAAGGTGTCTATTATATAGTAGTGAAGAAAGAGTAACAATAGATTTATTGGGATTAAAAGTTAATTTTAGTTCTTTTGCATAGTTTGAAATTGCTTCAAGTGAATCATTTAATTTTAATTGAATTTCACTAATATTATTACTCGAACACCATAGTACAATGTCATCATGCAAAATGTCCAACTCTCCTGTGGATGTCAATTTTTCAATCCCAGCTAAGTATATAATGACCAAAGTGGGGTTGAGAACAGATCCCCTTGAGGGACACTTTAGCTAAGCATATAAGCTTCTAAAAAGACCTGTTAAATTTCACCCTGATTGTTCTGCTCTGATGAAAGTCGGATATCCAGGTCAAAATATTATCAAAATATAATTGTAGCTCTTTTTCATTCAGTAGGTAACTGACCCACTTTCTAGGATTGATTGAAAATGCAAGAATTCTTTGTTTTTCCTTATACCGAAGATTTTGAATTAATTGACCATGAAGACCATTAGAGCCAGGGAATTTGCGAAGGTCTAGAAATGCCATACTGGAATGAGCTCCTGATTTGTGAAGGGTCTTGACAGGTCTGAATCGTCAAGATCAGTACTATGGCAAACATGAATAATATTTCTGGCTTTAAGCAAGATAGGTATAGACGAGCTTGAAAAGTTTAGCTTGCTTGTCTTTTGATAATATGCTGTCTAATCTTTGGCTGCTGCTTTGTCGTTAGGAAAAGCCTGTCTAGTATCATGTCTTATAGAGTTACACTGTTCATGCTGTTTCTGCTTTTTATTAATACTTTTGAACATTCTCTAAAGTTTGGACTTGATGTCCTTGCATCCAATTTGCTGCACAGCTCTTTCCATCTCGATCTTTTTCAGCGTTGATTTGGTTGATTTCTTCTCTTATATTTTCCATTCTACTGTTATTTTCAAGGAGGTATTTTCTTCTTTCCATGAAGGGTTTTAAGATGGTTGTGTATTCTGCACAAAATATAATATAGAATGTTTTATGTATTGCCTGGAGGGATGTATAGCCTAGTTTTGTCGAGAACAGTGTTTGTAAACTTCATCCAGTTGTCATTAAGATCGTCATTCAAGGGCTCTTGCTCCTCACTGATATCGATGGAGTCTTTGAAAGAGTCCCATTTAGCTTTTTTGAAATTCCTAAATTTCTTTTTGTTAATTTTAATATGCTGTTTTTGCCCAAGCTCTAAAAAAATCAGCAAAGGGTCACTAACAATATTGTCTAAAACTGATCAAGAGCATTGTGGGAAAACATCATTACTAAAAGATCTGTACTTATAGATCTTTTAGTAATCATGAAGAAAAGTCATCCAGCATTTAAAGGATTCCTTCTCCTTTTGTATTACTAAAAGAGCTTTCCCGAGCAGCATATTTGGCATTCAAATCAACTAGTATGACAGCGTTTTTGTTCACATTTTTTGGAGAAATTATTTGATAATTTTTTGGAATCAGAAGGGAGGATTGTATACATTGTAAATATGGAAGGGCTTATCTCTCCAAAATGTAGTTTTTCCTTGGATTTCGAAATCTGATGTTTGTGCTGTCGAAGAGTAAATGCTTTGATGTTTTAAATCCGTAAGGAAGAAGGCTAAACCTCCGTTTCCTTTAGAAGCTCTTGTCTGCTTGAAAAATATTGAAACCTTTAATTTTTATAAGATGGAATCTTTCTTTAGTGTAGTTTTTTGGACTGCTATCACTTTGACATCTATGTTTAATGCAATTTCGAGTAATTGATTCAGCTTAGTTGTAGTTGCTGCTGTTGATAGTCCATTTATGTTGTACTGCAATATTTTCAAGGTCTTAAGAGTATGTGGAGGCCATGTTTTGCTTATCGAACAAGGCCCTCTACCTAAACACTAAACATGTCCCTGATTATCCTGCACAATGGACAATGCAGTATCTAGATCTTGAATCAACAAAGTCATGAGAGAGTAATGAGCAGCTTCATTTGGTCGAAGACTGGAACACTCTAACATGGAAGACTGTCTTGGTTCCTTCACCTACTAATATTAGCTAGGTATAATGGAATGGCCATGCCTAGGATCACCCTATCAAGAGCAAACTCCCGACATACTTCGCCCTATCCACCCAGAAACACCCACCAAGACGAGGCAATCAGTAGGACTTATTATTTTAAAAAAGAACTTTTTGATGTATATGCTTTATTGAAATCTAGGAAATACTTGCAAATTTTTCAAAATTTTATTTGATAGTTTTTAAAAATTGAGTATCCTGTGCTCAGGACACATTGACTAAATATCCAACTCTATGTAGATTAACTCATACACTTCCAATGTTTTTTTCCCTTGGGGGGGGGGTGAAAGTATCAAATCTTGAATTGTGGATAAAACACACACACATACTCACTTGATCTGCATATTTGTTTTCTTACAAGACACATACATAAATCTTTACTAGAAAAATGTTTTTCTTCTAAGCGTATGTGACATTTTTATTGTGTATCAAACAAAGTACCATTTCTAATTCTTGGCTAAGAAACAACAATCATTGTGTTTGTTAGACAAAGTCCAGCATCATTTTGTACTCTTAATGGAGATGGCATCTGTGCTGACATGAGGCTATCAAATAAATTTCCATTTTTATATTTATTATTTTGTACTTTAAGGAATACATACATTTCATACTTGTCCTTTTGACCGCCAGAAAACATTCAATATTTCTATTTTAATACAAATTAACAATTTTACTAAAAAAAATGCATAACATTAATCTTAAAATTTTTATAAATACAAACTTAATGAAACAACATTTTTCCTTCCTTCAAATTATAATTCAAATAAGTCTGAAATTGTATGTACTTTTTGAATCCCACATATTTCAACAAAATGTATTCTCCAAATGGAATGTATGACTTTTTGGCACCAAGATTTCAATTATTGGCATGTCGCCAGTTTGTTTATATTTTAAAATAGCAGAAATCTTATTGTGTCTTTTATTGAGTGCACAATAAAAAAAAATTAAGATGTTGATTGTGCATTTCTTAATTGCTTTTTTTTTCTTGTCTTTGTAACTAACAATTCAATTAAAAAATGAATTAAGTTAGGTGTTTAATAATAATTTATCTTTTTGTGCTTTATATTAATACTTTTTTTAATAAGCATTCATCTCCTCAGTATATTATAAGTCTGGATGAAATTAGATATATGTTTAAGCAACTGTACATTTTCTAATTAGCCAAAAGGTATGTTGAACTCATTATAATAAACTTAAAAGATATTAACTTAGCATGGAAATATTGAATAATTCCCCCCCCCCCAAGTAATTATATACATTGCAGAATAACAACACTCTGCAATGAGCCAAATTTTAAAGTTAACTTTTAACATGTATAATCAACTTAAGGTCTTTTCATTATTCATGTCAATATAATAATTAGTTGTCTGTGAAATTCTTAGGGAAGTATTTATTTTAAATAATGGGGGTTACAGATGATTCTCTGAAATAAATGTTCTCGAATGGAGGTTAGGGGCTATTTATGGCCACTCCAAGTGATGCAACCTACCAACGAGAGATCGGTGCTGGTGCTATTGCCTTTTACTTCACTTTTGAACCTTGAGCGAAAATTGAGGCTCTTGATCTATATGAGACTCTTCCTGTTCTAGAACAGGTTAAAGGTCTCGTCATTTTTTGCGACTTAAAAGAAGCCCTCTAGGCAATTGTAAATGCAGGCTCATGGATTACTGAAGAGATTTGCTCTTGCCTGTTTCGATTGCAAGAGTTAAATAAAGTCTGCTTTTCCCAATGATTGCCTGCACATGTTGACATTACAGGCAATAAAACTACGCATAAACTGGCGAAAGAGGCTAGAAATCTTAATAATCTAGTCAATGTTACTTTATGAGATGCAAATTTCAAATTGAGAGATGTATCAATTCCTGTAAGCATCAACTCTAATATAAGTGGAGACCACTTTATAACAAAGATAATTCCTTGGATAAGAACAGGTCATTACAGGGGAATGAAGACTGATAGGAAGGATAGATGAACTTATAGGAAATGTGATAACTGTCTAGATACAGAGCTAACACCTGCTCATATTACTACCCAGTTATTCTTGCTGCTCTGCAAAATCCTGTTTTCGTTCACAATCCTCTATGAGAATAACATTGAACTGATTGCCAGAATAGTCATCTGGGCCCATGGTACTGTCTTATTTGGTCTTGTCATGGACACAGCATCATCAAAAGCTACATCGAAAATTTAGCTATCTTACATTGTTTTAAATTATAAATTCATATGAGTAATGATGTTGGAATTTTTTAAAAATATTAAAAAATTGGATACATTTTTGCTAATTTTATAAGGGGCCCTTTTTTTGCCCTTTCATTTATCACCCAGGGGTTCAAATGTGTAAGATAAGCAATTTACACCCCCCCCCCCTGTAGTGTTTGTGTGATATTTCCTTCTGCTTTTAGGGTTTGCTTTCTTTGTAAAAAATGGGTGATTGAATGTCCCAGAAATCTATCTAAGTTCTTGGCATTCAGTCTTTTTGTCGTTGTCTTTATGTCCCCTCCTCAAAAAAAGTTAATGAATGTTTGGTGAAGCATGATCATTTATGGCTATTGTGCATATAAAACCAATGTTTCAAATCCCATTCACTACAGAAAATGTTGCACATCCATAAATTGGAATGATCCTTATATAATGTATTAAATCTGTATCACATTTTAGATTGATTTGCAGCAAATTTAATCATTTTTAGTTTCATTTTAATGTAAAAATCAAATACTAAAGTCATGATTTTTTAATTTAAATTTTAAAATTTTATTGTATGTTATATTGAAAATAGAAATACATTTATATAGGATCCTGATGCTATGGATGAACATAAAGTGGGCAAGTTTATGAGGGAATATCTTCAAGATCCATTTCGTGATGTTCATGAACCGTTCTTCACTGTTCCTGAGGTTTGTATTTTTTGATAGTCAATGGTCATAAATTTTGACTAATTATAAATTTTAAAAAAGTGTAATATATAAAAGTTAAGGCTATTAAATTTTTATACTAATTTAGTAAACTACAAATGCTAGACTTTTTTAAAAAAATTGTTGAATTAATTATATATCATAGTAAAGGAACATTTTAACTCGAAGTTCCGATGAAATTTTTATAGTAAAATTGCAAATTCTTCAGTTAGGTACATTGTTGCATGCAACAGATTTACTTAGCACTTAATTTTAAAAGTAAATTTTCTTTAATTTTTTTGTTAAAATCAATTAAGAAATTATATTGGTAAGTCAACCTTTTTTTAAAATTTCCTATGTGTATTTATTTTTCTTAAATCGTAATTAAAACTTACAATCTTGATATTTTAATAGGAAGATGCCATATTTGAAAATAGTGTGCAGTTCAAAGAGTTCTATTGTTTTTAGCAATGGAAAATGTAAAGTGGTTTTGAATTAGTGCTGTTAATTCAAATGAGAGAAAAAAATCTGAAACACTTTTTTATGGATTTAATTGAAAAAAGATATATATATAATAACTTATATAGATTGATATCTACTCATAATTCGAATCTTGAATCTCCTTTATTTTTAATATCTAATTCATAAATCCTTATACCCTATTTCGAAACATGTCTCAATTTATCTTTTTCTAAAGCATTAATAACATTATGTTGGTATATTTATTACTGATTCTTTAGACCTTGAATTTTTGATAGATTTATTGAAGATTCCAAGAAATACAAGACCATTAATTCTTTTCATGCATCTTTCTAACCGGGATTAATATTGTTTAAACAAAGATGTCATTTCTATAAATAAGTAATTAATCCCTTCGCCTAAACACGTGACTGTATTTTTTATACTGTGTTTTCCCCTGTTCTTCCCTGTATATAAAAACTTGGTATTTGAATAATTCCCTCTCGTATTTTGGCACTGTAAGAGGAGCATGCTCACATAAATGATGTGATGACGAACATACCTCTTTAATTTTTCGTCCATGACCATTTAATCACCTCTAATCAAATGTAAATTTTTCGCTGGCAAATACAATGCATATATATATTTATATGTAAGGATAATTAAATTATAATCAATACAAAATCTCCTACTTAACATTTAACTTTTATTTTCTATAACATAGTCGAGTCTTAAAGTAAACACCTTATTATTTCTCAGAAAAGATATTCTAAACATAACAATTCCTATTCCAACTCATTAAATGTTATGTACTTCACATGTACAATCCTACACTTTACTTTCTTATCGAAAACAAAACTAAAAAGTGTTCTGCAGTTCCAGTGTCTAAAAAGTGTTCTGCAAAAGTTTCCAACAGTTCTTGAAATAAGTATACAGTGCAATTAATATCTTCAAAATCCAATCGGGTCATTTGGAGTTCGATTCTCTCTGCAGAAAGATATGTCGATTGCGCACAGAATAAAAACATTTTTACAAAAGGTTCTCGATACTGACTTGAAACATTGCATATATATATCATTAAAAATTTCTTTATGTTTTAATAAATGTAATTTTCTTCCAGTTCCTGGATTTTTTATTTTCTAAGCAAAATGATGCCTGGGATTCTAAACACATTGAAGTAAATCAAGACATGCATCAACCATTGGTGAATTATTGGATTGCATCATCTCACAACACGTAATTAATTTTGAATTGTAATATGTATTTATTTAAAGTTTATAATTATATGGCTAAAAATGAGTAATTTTTCAATTTTTTAAAAAAATTAAGAGGTGTTTATTGCATTTGGATTAATCCATGCAAAATTACTCTGTGATGTATTCAAATATTAGATGATAATCATGTTTAAGAATTATTACCATATCTAATACTTCCCATCTGGAGCTTACCATCTTCAGACATGTTTGTGACCTGTAATACCAAGGTTTCTTTAAATCCCAAAACTTTGGAAAATGCGTCTCATTTTATTTTACATTTACACAAAGCAAAATTTGAAGCAATAGATGTATCTGAATTTATATAGCCAGGTATCAATAAATTAGAAATGGTATTAATTGAATTTAGAAGTAGCATAGTGTGGAAAATAAGCTTGAAAGGCTAATTTTAGAAGTAGAAGTGAAAAATTCCTGAATGTATAAATAGGCAGAGGAGATAAAAATGATAGCACATACAGAAAATAGAAAATACTAGCTTTCATGGCCCGGCGTTGCACAGGCTTATACCGAGGGTATAACTTAATCCCCATGTTAATTTCCTCCTTTCTTTCTGACGCCAACACTTTTGTGTGTGGTTTTGACGCGTACGATGTGAGTGCATGACCCGTGAGTGCGTGTCATGGCTTTGTCGCTTAACATTTTCCCTTCTCTTCACAAATTCAACACTTCCAATATTATTTTTCGAAATTACTTTGATTTCTTTGTTTCTTTCCTCTCCGCTTAGCCCGGCGTTGCACAGGCTTTTACCGAGTGAATAACTTCATCCCCATGGAAATTTCGTGTTTCCCTCAGGCCGATAGCTCTTATGTGTGCGATGTGAGTGATTTCTTTAACTATGTCATTAAGACTCCCTTTTTCGAAATTTGTTCTTGCGTTGGTGTGGTGTTCTAATTATTAGAGATGGGTGAAAGCGCAGGTGTCGTCCTCGTCACTTGACCATGGTTGAAAATTTCGAGGTCCATCGCCAATAACCCTCTAATAGGCGAACAGTGCGAATCAATAATCACTCACTCAGTTTTCAGTTCTTTCGTTGCAATTTTTTAGTCCCCGGAAACGAAAATGTAGCCTTTTTAAAGATAGTTGTATGTTGAAAAAAGACAGAAAAGTAGAAATTTTTCAAATTTCACTACTATTTTAAATATTGAAGTAAAATTGTGAGGATTTTTTGAAATATTCGACACACGGGAAAAATGTTTCATGCAATTATCTTTATAAAAGAAGAAATTATTAAATGATTGTTTTAAGTATTTTGAGTGTTTTATTAAAATTTGTTTCGAATGCATAACATACTGCCATGGAAATTCACCTTCCTTTATCAAAGTTCCTGGTATGTGTGTGATTCCTTTATATAAACGTCACTACAATTCCCTTTTTCGAAAAAAAAAATATCTTCCAGATCTTACTAATGTCAAACATGTTTCAGTTCTCTTTCTACTGCATTTTGTTACAGTGGCTTATTTGAGTGTAGAACTATTTTCCCCCTGACTCTCCCCTCAGATATAAGATTTATCTTCAAGTTTCTATTCATGACATGTCGAAAACAATATTGCTTTAGTAAAAAAATAATAAATTTAAACAATAAAAGAAAACTATTTTGATGCTTGAGTAAAAAAAAAGTCATCATTTTTTAATAATATATAATTTTTAGGAATCTAAAATAATAAAATAATTTTCAGGTTTTCATTAATCAATCAATCGCTACTTACAGTTAGCTTAAAAATGTCTCTCTAGAACGTACTGATTGGAAGGAAATCCAAACTCTCTTTAAATAACCGGATATTTATTTACAAAACCTATCTTCGCCCCATCTTAACGTATACATGCCCCATTTGGGGATCTGCCAGTAACACACAATTAAATGATATTCAAAGACTTCATAATAAACAGGTACATCCCAAGATCTGTTCTCCACGAAGAACTTTGTGTTGAACCCATCCACACCCTAATAGCGAATCTTTCTTCAACTTTCCATTCTGCAATCCATTCTGCAACTTTCCATTCTGCAATCATGACAACCCAACGATTAGCTCTCAATCTAACTTCATGAACCAGCCTCACCTCATGTACCGTTTGCCTCATAGTGCAACGAAGATACTACCTGATTTCTAAGAATTCCACCCCCCCCCCCCATGCTGTTAAACGTAACGAAAACCCCTTTTCGGATTGAAGAACGAAACGAAAAAGTTGTTTTGCGTTTCTACGGAAACAATGTTCCACCTCCCCCCACCACCTCCTGACCGCCGAAGCTAGTTTTAGCTTAGGCGAACCTATCATTCTCACTTTATTTTACATACATTATCTCTTAGGTATACTGTGTAACTGAAGTAGAAGCCTAGCTACCGCTAGGCTGGCACTGAGGACAAATATTTATTCCAGGCTCTAGAATGTATTTTTATCCAAAATAATAGCCGTTATACCTTTTATTAACAAATAATTAATTTAATAAGGAAATAATAGAAATATTCATTTGATTTTAAAAAATATATTAATTTAAATCCACATTATCTATAAATAATAATAAAAAAATTCTACAGATAGCTCTTGAAACGTTTGGATGTTTGATTAAACATATGTAACTGCTAAGAAAAACACTATGTAAAAAACCTAGTTATAAGTACACATTCACTGAAAAAAATCATTCAAAAAGAAAATAATACTATCTGATAAAAACATTTAATTTTTTTAGTTTTTTCCCGGAAACGAAACTGTAGCATTTTTAAAAATAGTTGTATGCTGAAAAAAGAACAGAAAGTATAAATTTTTCAAATTACAAAATTTCACTACTATTTTAATTCTTGAAGTAAAATTGTGAGAATTTTATGAAATATTTGACACGGGGGGAAAAAAGTTTCATGCAATTACGCATTATTTTAAAGTAAACTATAAGTTTTATGAAAGAGAACAAAAATTACGATACTGATAAATATTTTAAATGAATCTCAGAAATGCATTGAATGCATTTTAATTTTAAAAAAATATATTAATTTAAATCCATTATCAATAAATACTAATAAAAAAAATTCTACAGATAGCTCTTGAAACATTTGGATGTTTAATTAAACATATATTAGTGTTAAAAATCCACTTTTGGTGGAAAACCTAGTTATATGCTAACATTCACTGAAAAAAACATTAAAAAAAAAAAGAATACTATTTGATAAAAACATTAAATTTTTTAATTTTAATTTTATAGTTTTTCATTCCACTCTGTGTTAAAATTATTTAAACACGTATCTGCGGAAAAAATTATATTATACAAAACTAACTTATTAATTATTTTTAATAAAATTGATTAAAAATGCTCATTTAGCAATTAATTGTGACATAGTTTTCGGCATTTTACTTTTTTAATCACTGTTTCTAAATATCAATAAACTTTTTAAAAATCATTTTCTTTTAAATTCATCGATATTTATAAAATACAAAACTATAACTTATTAATATTTTTACATTAAAATTGATTAAAAATATTCATTTAGCAATTAATTGTGACATTCCGTTTGCTTAAATAATGGCAGCACTGAAAATTTACGTGGGAAAAATAAACAGAAATGAAAGCTTCTTGTTAGGAATTGTTGAAAAAGATAGAAATTATACTTTGAATGATTAAAAATCAGAAAAAAACCTTTTTTAAGGCAAAAAAAAAAAAAAATGAAAAGTACATTAAAATAACAGAGGATCATGTTAAAATAAGTATTTATCAGTAAAATTAATTTACGTGGGAAAAATAAGCAGAAACGAACAAAATGAAATTCGCCAGATTCGAACCCAGACATAAGAAAGAATTAAGATACTTTGCGAAAGCGGCGCGTTAGACAACCACGCCACGCAGATTAGTAGCAGAAAAGAAAATAGGCAATAATAATGAATGGTCGGTTCAAATTGAATTTAATTTTTAATTGAGGGGATCCATAGGATATTCACATAACGATTGAAAGATTTCGATTGAAGATTACATTTAAATGTATTGCAAAAAATTTATTGATTTTTGATATTTTAAAAAAAAGCAATTAATAATAAAGAATATATAATACAAACATAGCTTTTTTTTTTCTAAGGAATTTATACCTATTTAACTGACTATTTCCAAAAAAAAAAATTTCGAAATGGGCAAATTCTTCGATTTTATTATGAAATTATATGTCAAAAAAAGAAATATACATTAGGCATTATTTTAAAGTAAACTATAAGTTTTATGAAAGAGAACAAAAATTTCGATACTGATAAATATTTTAAATGAATCTCAGAAATGCATTGAATGCATTTTATCATCTTAATCTGACATATATATAGTTGATAAAATACATCTTTCACTCGCATTTTTTTTTTTTACTCGCCAAAGTTACTGATTTCCTCCTGTTTAAGGCAGAATTTTTTTAGTGTAACCCTTGAGTTAGAGCGGTCGAAGGCGAAACAGGTCTGAAGTCTTTGGCGCAAAGCTAATTTTCGACGCCAATGTTTGGCTAAATGTAAAATCGCGTATTTTATAAAAATCATTACCTTCATTTTAAGGGCATAATTTTTACGTTAATGCTCTCAAACATCACCAACTATTTGCAAAAATAACGTACTTTGAAATAAAAATGTACAAATTACTACTTTTTAATTTATTTCTCAGAAAAACATAAGTTTACGAAAATCACAATTTCTTTTTTTAAAATCCGTAATTTTGAAGCAATTTTTTCAATCTTCGTATATGTTACGCATAATATTACTGTACACACGGAAAAAAGATTTTGTGAGATTATCTTCATAAATGACGAAGTTATTCAATGTGAAGTAAAAATTAAGACTACTTTTTAAAAATTCTTTAAAAAAAAAGTTTTGGGAATTTTATTTTTTAAATGAATGGTTCTAAAAGAGAAAGGCTTGAAATTAATTAGTGTAGAATATCGATTTAATAACACGAAAAGTAATTCATACCCAACGATTTAGAAATAATTTTCATAAAAACGCATCAGTTTTAACACCATTTTAAAAAATTCGAAAAAAATAGAAAATATCGCTATTTTACAAAAAAAATTACACCGTGTTGTGGCGAAATAAATGATCTTTCCGATTCTGTAATTATGTTTTGTCTAATTTCGACACCGAAAATCGGATGACAATTTTAATATGGTGGAAAACGTAAGATTACCGCTCGGCCGAAACGGAAGGGAAGTTCCGCCAAGTAAGCAACCGGCAGGAGTAAAATAATTCGGCGTTTTAAGGTTTTTAATTAATATCTTTTTAACTAATTACAATATCGGAATATAAATAGGCAATACGGCTTCCCCGGAAAATTCCCGATCTTTTGGTACCTTCCGCGACTTTCTGCGTGGTGCTGTTCGTGAGAAGATAGACGCACATAGATAGATAGATAGATACATACATACATACATACATACGTTTGTTTACCTTCGAATTTTAATAGTGTAAGATAGTCAGTTAGTTTATTAAGTAAACTAACTGACTATATATATATATATAGTCAGTTAGTTTACATGCAAGATAAAAAAAATTATTTCTATTCACACCTATGACTTTGAAGATTTATTTAATTCCATAGATATTGGATATGGTTAAAATTCTCAAAATAGCCTATAACAAATATTCTTTGAATAAACTAATTAAGTATGATAAATATCTTTCAATTATTCATCTAGTACTACATGAAAATTATATTTTTCACAATAACTCTTATTATCAGCAAATTAAAGGTCTTCCACAAGGAGGACCTGCGAGTAACTGTTTAGCCAATATTTATCTGCACTTTTATGAATATGATAACATTAGTATCGATTCTTGTTACTTTTTTAGATACATAGATGACTTAATCATCTTTAGTAATATAGTAAATTTTGTTCCTAGTTTTAAATATTATCCCCAATATCTGAAATTATTAAAAATCAATTATAATAATGACTCTGCAAACTTTTTAGACCTACAATTAATTGTTAAGAATAATATACTAATTAGTAATATTTTTGATAAAAGAGACTCTTTTGATTTTAACATTATTAAAATGCCTTTTTGGGAAAGTAACCTACATCTCTCTCTCTCTCTCTCTCTCTCTCTCTCTCTCTCTCTCTATCTATTTTTAGAAATATCATCTTAAATTTTATAAAAAGAAATAACGATTTAGTCACAGATAATGATGTTAAGCAAAATAATTTTAAGCTATTCCGCAATAATTGCTTGGAATACAACTATCCAAGTAACTTCATTTTTAAATATATTTCTAAATTATCTCTCTAATTCTCCTTTTCAAAGTTTAAGTATTATTCTTTGTTTTTTTCTCCTTCTGTTTTTTATTATTTTCAATTTGTTTTAGTTTGCTTTGTTTAATTACAAAAAATACTATCCAGGTGGCGCCACTAATTTTTGCATCTGGCTTTACCAACTTAACACGTCATTTTTAACGATCATTTAGCGTATTGTTCTCGTACGTACAGTTTTTCCCGCTCTCCGGTTATTTGCATTTTTTCATGTAAGTTTTTGCTTCATTATTCCTTTTCGAAATTATTTTTATTTGTATTTTGTTAGGATTCATTTCCTTTCATATTTTCTATTAATTTTATTTTATTTTTCTTTTGGTTGCAAATTACACGTGGTTGGTTTTAGGCCTAACTTTTCAATATTGGTATGTTTTCCTGTTATGTATAAAATTTCTGCTGAACAGGGGAAGGTAGGATCCATAAAATATATTTAACCCTAATTTTGCTGGTCCTAATTCAGCAACAGCTTTAGAAATCATAACAGGTCTTCATTTTATTCTATTGACTCTTTTGGCTTCTTACATTTTAAAGTTCTAATTCTGTTCCATGTTATACATACGCTTAGTTAATTCTTCTATAATAGACTCTTCCATCATTTTTAAAGTGTGTTTCTTTAAATCTGGTTTGAATCTTCTAGCTTTGTTAGTGATATTATTTTGTATTATCAATTTTATTATGCCATGCATTTCTTTCATTTTATGTTACTATATATATATATATATATATATATATATATATATATATATATATATATATATATATATATATATATATATATATATATATATATATATAAAACTGTAATATTCCCATTTGTGTTTTTTTCCCAGAAAGAATTCTTTGTGAAAGAGTCCGGATTCCTTATAGATTATTGTTTACTGCAATATTCCATGCATATTTATCATTGTTTGAATGTCCAGTACTCGAATCATTGTATTCGATAGTTATTCTGAATTAAAAACAGCCAGAAAACTATTTGTTTGGAAGGAAGTTCCATCTTAATTTATTACAACATGTAACATTAATGATTGTAAAAATTAGTAATACATGAGCCCAAATTAATCACACATATTTAATTATCTATAAATTATATATATTTAAGAACTCAATTGCAATATCTCAGTTGTAATAAATAAGTTAATAAATTACTTTACTTAAAGCACAAATGGATTCATTATTATACAGCTAAAAATATAAAAGCAATTATAAACAACATTAAAGCTGCCAAACAATTTATAATTAGTTTATTACTTTATTAAAAATAAAATAAACTAAGGCTGAAAAATTTTAAATGTTAATAAACCATAGCACGAAAAAACACTTACATGCAAGGGAACTGTAATTTTTGACTCGAGCATCAACAATTTCTTCTAGAAATGATAATAATAAGCATGTTTCTCAAAAGTTTAGGATTTAAAATTTTTTGTGTTTTTTTAAGTTACGCCTCTGCATTTAACCTTCAGCTATAAGGTCAAGTGTAAGTGAGAGAATATTAACGTCGCACTGATTAGCAACACGAGGGCTTTTGGCGACGGTCAGCGTAATTTTGAACCATGGTCAAGTGACGCTGACGACACCTGAGCTGGCACCCCCTCTCCTAACTACCACATCAACGGGAGGACGTTTGAGCTCTCGACAGATTTAACATGCATCGCTCCCCTACACGGCGGATCTTTAGTGGTACCAGGATCGAACTCATGACACGCTAGCCATGATCCGATGCCTAGACCACTCGGCCACCTCGGCCCAAGGTCAAGTGTAATAATGAAACATAAAACGTCTTTTACGAGCATTATTTTTTTAAAAAATATAAATGAAATTTAGTAGTACGTGTTATAGTATATGACGTATTTTTAATAAGTATGCTAAGAAATTGGAATTTATTAATTTTCTCTAATATTAGTTGAATAAATTTCATTCCAAATTGATGGTTCAATGTGTTTATTAACGCCACACTTTGATGCTGTGAGTGAGTGAATATTGCGTCACACTATTCAGCTACACTAGGGCTTTTGACGACGGACCTCATGATTTTGAACCATGGTCAAGTGACAAGGACAACACTGAGCTGGCACCCCCTCTCATAATTACCACACCACACCACGGGAGGACGTTTGAGCTCTCGACAGATTTAACGTGCATCACGCCCCTACACGGCGGGTCTTTAGTGGTACTGGGCTTGAACTCAAGACATGCCTGCCATGATCCGATACCTAGACCACTTGGCTACTGAGGCTACTTGAAGCTGCGAGAGGGTTATTGAAAATGGATCTCGTTATTTTGAATCACGCTCAAGTGACGAGGACGACACACATGAGCTATTTCCTTTCTCTCTAAACTTCCGCACTATGCCAACATGAGAATTTTAAACCTCCTTAACGTGCATCGATCATTCTGCGTGTCGGGTTTTTAATGGCACCAAAATTCGAATCTGCTGCTTGACATTAGAGACGCCGACCACGAGTTTGCGTCCATAATCACACCACTTCCGAGTTCACTCTAAATTAAAATAACTTCAAACGAAACTTTTTTTGCTATTTCAAATAAATAGTTTTTCAAAAACTTTTTCTTCATTATTATCGCTTAAGTTTAAAATGAATAAAATTGCTGAGCTTGTTTCTTATACCACTAGATCATAACTGGCAACAAAATCCATTCATCTAAAAATAACTTTTTTAATCCAAGAAAACACAGTAGTTTCATTTGGAACCTAAATACTTATCTAAGTTCTGTTGTTGCTTATGCCACCTGATCGGCAGTAACGTCAGATCAAGGTCCACGAAATTCATCGCGGCTAAGGGCTACATTTTTACGCCTGTCGTTAGTCTTAGCTTTGAGTACCATGCAGGTGACAATGCGATTTTGCTCGGTTCTACCTTAATTATGAAGGGGAACACCCTGGGGATGGTCAGGGGCCTCCCACCTCTCTTCCCCTTCCACCAACCTTACGAGAGAACTTGCGGCTCGACGTCTATTTAGAGTACCCTCATGCCGTGAAGGCACTATACATTTACAAACATCCATGCCTTCTCCAGGGCCCTACGGCACCGCAGTCAGCTTCACTAACCACTATACCGTATGGATGGCTTATATAAGTTCTAAATTTACTTGTAGCCGAGGTAACCGAGTACTCATAGTCGCGACCGGCGAGTGCCATAGTCATGGCCGGCGTTGTCAAGTTGTTAGCTTGAAACCTTGTGCCACTGAAGACCCACCATGTAGAGGGGCTGATGCACGTTAAATCTGTTGACGCTCAAAGTCATCCCTTTGGCGTGTTGTGGAAGTTTGGAGAGGAGGTGCTACAGTCAAGTATCACCCTTTTCACTTGGCCATGGCTCAAAAATATGAGGTTCGTCAACAATAACCTTCGTGTTGCTTCAAAGTGCGATGTAAATTAAAATAAATCAAAATTTACTTTTTCTGTGACAATCAATTAGAGAGGTGACTAGATGTCCGCAGAAGCCGTATGATGATAATCATGAGTTCGAATTCAGCATTGTTTCTGCCGAGTCATAGATTCGAATCTTTCCACTTAAAACCCGTCATTTAAAAGTATTGATGCACTTTAAATCAATCGAGATTCAAATTCATCATGCTGGGGTGGTGTGGTAGTTTGGAGAGTAGAGTACTATCTAAGGAATGGTTCTCGTAACTTGATTGGATTTCAAAATTACGAGGCCTGTCGCAAATAATCCTCGAGTTGTATCTCAATGTGATATTCATTTTTAGGAGGGGGGGGGCACATTCTCAGTTCATATTTTTGAATCATTTGTCAGGAACCATTTTTCATCCTGTAACAGATGTATAATTTACAAAAAAATGATAAAAAATGCCAATTTTTTTTAATGAGTGAATATTAATGTTGCACTGTTCAGCTACACGAGGGCTGTTTGGTGACGAACCTAGTAATTTTGAATCATGGTCAAGTGACGAGGACGACACCTGGGCTGGCACTCCCTTCTCCTAACTACCACACCACACCAACGGGAGGACGTTTGAGCTCTCGACAGATTTAACGTGCATCTCTCCCCTACACGGCGGGTCTTCAGTGGTACTGGGCTCGAACTCATGACATGCCAGTCACGATCCGATACCTTGACCACTGGGCTACCACGGCCCGATTTTTGTTTAAAGAAAATTGTTTAAAAATAAGTGTAGTTTAAAGTCAAATAGTTGTAACGAACCATCTATCTCCAGTTATACATTATCAATAGTCTGATACTGCCCACTGAGAATGTAAAATAGTGACTAAAGTTTTGTCCCGGGTTGTTCGTGTGTGTGCTTTTAACCCCTTTTTGGTACTTTACCTTAGAACACTTCAGCCCGGCCTACATCACGGACACGAAAGATAGAGGAAGAAATCTCTCGTTTCATTTTAACGGAAGTGAAAAAAAGAAAGGTTTAATTTATCTTCCACCACACACAATTTCAATGGTATTTAATTGTAAGATTTTCCAATATATACACTGGTGTCCAAAAGTTAAGCATAGTTGATAATTATGTGAATAAAGAAGGAACTGAAAATCAGAATGACGGGAAACGTGATATGCGAGTGTAAAATGGTTATAAAATAAGGAAGCAAATCAAAAGAATGATAATTAATTTTATTATCCAAAGTAGCAGTTTGAAAGAAAACTGAGCATAGCAAGGATTCGCACTTTAAAGAAAAAATGAAAGAAAACATTAAATAAAATACTGATGCTGCAGTTAAACAAGGCGTGTGGTCACCTCTCTCTCTGACAGCCAAGCACGATGCACAGCGATTTACCATACTTGCTATGAGATGATGAATGAGTTGTGGTCTCTAACGGTTTCAAGCTTCTTGGAGAGCTAGCTCTCTTCAGTTCTGTAACGGAGTTTGGTGGGCGCGAAAGGGTTGCAATTTGTCACCCGAGCATATCCCATACATGCTCGATAGGATTTAAATCAGGGGAGTTCGCAGGCCACGACATGCGCTGGATGTTTTACGTTTCAAGGAAGTCATCAATCAGCACCGCTCGGTGACATGGCGCATTATCATCCATGAATATGAAGTCAGGACCGACAGCACCTCGAAACAAGTGAACATAAGGCTCAAGAACTTCGTCTCTGTATCTTTGAGCAGTCACAGACCCCGTGTCAAAGAAATGGAGGTCTGTGTGGCCTTCCATCATGATGCCCGCCCATACCATTACTCCCCTTGATGGAAAATGAAGTCTCTACGTTATGTTTCTTGGTTCAAAACGTGTTCCACGTTCTCTCCATATCGTTACCCGCCGAGAATCACTAATCAGACTAAACCGGGACTCGTCACTGAACATCACATTGGCCCACTCTCCCAAACTCCAATGTTGATATTTCAAACTCCAGTTCAAACGAGAGCGTTTATGCGCAGACGTGAGGGGAATACAAACTGCTGGTCTTCTGGCATACAGGCCAGCATGATTGAGTCTCCTGTAAACAGTTTGTCTCGAAATTCGTATTCCTGTGGCGACTGTGAGCGCCGAACCCAGTGCTCTGGCAGTACTGCCCCTCTGACGTCGCGCACTTATTACCAGATATCGGTCTTGGCGAGGGGTTGTGACTCCTGGTCGACCTGATACTGGTTGTTGGGTAACATCTCCCGTTCTTTGAAACCTCTGCCACAGTCGTGAGATCACAGACTGGTCCACATTCAGAATTCGAGACACTTCGGTTTGTGATCGTGAGGATTCCAGCATTCCAACGATTCTTCCTTTTGTAAACATGTCCAATTGGCGTCTTTGTGCCATCATTCACCTTGTTTGAAGGTTAACAACGTTCCTTCGCACAGCAGTTGCACGAAACTTATCTGAACTGCCTATGCTGCGTGAATTGGTTTCTCCGCGTTCTGACATGCGCCGGTGTTTCGCGCAGGACGTAGTCGACTGAAAAGTTTTGCATAAACCCAATGTTTCTTCTTCACCCAATTAATATCCGCAAGAAATTTGGAATAATTTTACGAATATTTACTCCATGTTTTTCGCATTTTACGATTTATGCTTAACTTTTAGACACCCGTGAACTTTCCTTGACGTTAAAAGAGCTTTAAATGTATCAATTTTATTCCTACATTCTAACATAAATTCGTTTCAATGATCTGACTGCAACGAGAAGTAATATTTAAAAAAAAACTTTCAAAGTCAATTCCTACTTAGGTCAGCAAAGAAAAATTTTATATATATATATAAAGTTACTTTTTATTAAATTCTTAATATAAATATGTATATACATGTGACAGAATCACAATATTAAGTGACAAAATAGAAAAAGCGATTTTCCTTGCAATTTTCCTTTCTATATATGGTGTTGGATTATTTTCTTTTTGTTTGCTACTATTTATTCATTAATTAAATTTAATTATTCTAATAAAATAATATAGTAACAAAGAAATGACATTCTCAGAAATTAGGCCATCCCAAATGGGATTCGAACCCATGACCTTTGGATAAGAAGTCCATTGCACTACAGGGACACAACGAACGATTTTCCTTTCTATATACACTGTTGGACTGTTATTTTTGTTTGTTACTATTTATTCACTTTTAATTAATGAATTAATATTTGAAAAAACTGTATATTAACATCGTGTCATCCACTACAAGTTTAAAAAATGTGTTTGAACTTGAATGTGAATAGAAAATATTTTATAAACGATTAAAAATTTGAACAAGATATATATATATATATGGAGAGAGTGAACTAATAGTAGGAAAGGAAAAAAGGAGAAAATACAGAACTAAAGTAAAACATATTTTAAAAATAGAGGGGGGAGGGAGGGGCAAGACTTTAATACTTCATTGCTTTGAATATCTTTGGAGCTTGCTCTTAAGGTATCCGGCTACCCAAAAATCGGGAATTTTGTCAAAAAGTGACAATTTTTTATGATTGTATTTCATAAACCATCTTATTAGATTTATAAAAATACCAAGTTTTTATTTTTCCTTCACTAGAACAAAAACTGCAAGTGTTTTAGTAAAAGAAAAAGCCAAAATTTTAAACAAGATTTTTCAACTTTAAAACGCATTTTACTCGAAATGTGCTTTTTTTTTTTTTTTTGGAAAATGCTCAAACGGAGACAGCGATTGCTCAAAATGTTTTGAAAATAATTAACTCAAATCTTTTGTGTATGTTCTGTATAACATGATAGAAGAGTTTTAACCTTCAGATTTATCAACCACTGTTTTATAACAAAATTTACAGTCTCTTATATGAATGTAATCACTGTTTTTTAAGCACAATTTCATATAATAACTAAGATAAAGAGATCTAGTTTTTATAAAAATTAAAATATCTCTTATCCTAAAGGTCATTTCAATAACACATCAAAATTAAAAAATTGAGAATTTGTGCATACAATTTTTGTCCAGAGCGGACGTCTAAAGTGAAATTTTTTGTAAATTTTAACCAATTTTTACCATTTTAGTATTAATAATTTCTTTTTCTCTCCTTAATTTTAGCATTTTTTTCTTAAAATGTACTAAATAAATTTAAAAACCTCAAAAAATCCCCATATCTTCATTTTCTTTTTAAAAAAAGTGTCGCAAGTAGTCGGATACCTTAAAATAAAACAGAAAAATTTCTTCTAGAAGAGGGGGTTTAATTTTCACATATTTCTAAGAATATTAAATTTTTATTTAAAACAAATCAAAATAATGAAATGTGAACAAAATTTTCTGTTTCGGACTATTCTACGAAAATCTTCTGAACTTCCCGAGACACGCTCTGATTCCAACAAAACTTGAAAAACGTCAAATTGAATTTGAAACCGAGAAGTTGTGCTCTGTCTTTTATATCTTTAAGGATCGAGCTTTTTTGTGTCCCTATCTTGCCACCTTTGACATCATAATTTTAAACAGAGAGTCACGTTTAAGGTTATACAGCTGTAAATGACCACAGCAACCGAGAGAAGCCAGGAAAGACCGGTGTGAAATGTTAAGAGGTTTGGCTTTAGAGTGATCCTGACCTAAATCGTTTCACACTCTATTCAAGTATAAGGTGAATTTCGAAGAAAGCTGAATTGAGTCACAACTTAGCGTTTTAAATCTTTCTATATTGAAATTTCGTGTCAACTAGAAAACAATTTTGTAAAATTAGAAAAAAAAATTATGGTTTAAAATAAGTATTTCAACTTAATACTTTGTTGCCGTATAGTAAAATATTTCCTTTTTCAATTCCAAAATAAAATGTGAAAAACTCATCATATAATTACAGTAATACCTCGACTTACGCGATTTTCAAATCTCGTCGATTTGTTTTTTGTATGAGGGGGAAAAGAAATGGGTATATATTTACATATATATATTTGTAACGTGGTTGAAATAGTTGTCGATCTTTACGGAGAAATAAATTTGGTAGTGGATAGTGATGTTCAAGAACTTATGGATTCCCAAGATCAGAAGCTGACAATGGATGAGCTCATAGAAATGCATGAGCAAGGCATTGAAGAACTTGTATTTAGACACAGTTCAATCAGAGTGAGTGAGTGAGTGAGAATATTAACGTCGCACTGATTAGCAACACGAGGGCTTTTTGGCGACGGTCCGCGTAATTTTGAACCATGGTCAAGTGACGTGGACGACACCTGAGCTGGTACCCCTCTCCTAACTACCACACCACACCAACGGGAGGACGTTTGAGCTCTCGACAGATTTAACGTGCATCGCTCCCCTACACGGCGGGTCTTTAGTGGTACTAGGACCGAACTCATGACACGCTAGCCATGATCCGATGCCTAGATTACTCGGCTACCGTGGTCACACAGTTCAATCAGAAGATCGAATGACGGTTGTAATTTGACAGAAGGCCTCAGTTTAATTGAAAAAGGGGTTACAAACTAAAAAATATAGACTCCAACGAAGAGCGTATATTTTCAACAAAACAAGGAGTAAAACATTTATTAGTATGATACGAGGAAATTTTGTGGGAGAAAAAAATCTTTGAACTGGCAGACTACTTTGTTAGATTTTATAAAACCTTCTACATAAAAAATAACTTCGGTTTGCAATTTTGTATTTGTATTATCTAAGATTTTTTTTAACAATTTTTTCGAAATTATTATTTTCTTTCGTCTCTGGCTCGAAATAAAAATAATTTATACGCATTTAATACGCGGAATTATGCACCGACTTGCACGGTAATCACTCAGTCTCACCTATCCTATAAGTTCGGGGTATTACTGTATAAAAAAATATCTTATTTTCTCATTAGCAGAGATTTTTTTAGTGTATAATATAGATACGTGTTCAATACTGTAACTTTTTTTAAAAAAAATGCTATGTTTTTCTATACTTTAATATTCACGATGAAACCGATTTTTACCCATGCTGTTATATCGTAAAATTCAACTTTTATGAAAAATAACAAATTTTGTGATATTTAATACTTTTCTAACTGGGCTTCAAATGAATCATGAGATTTAAAATAAAACCCCTTATTTCTTCCATTTTTTTCCCCCATTCAAGTTGAATTTTAACATATATTGAAAAAACTACCGGGTTTTTTTTTCCAGATGCTTTATATCACTTCACAGTGAAATAGTGTAAAATAATAAGCAGAAAAGAACATTGACGAGCTCTCCACAGGATTAAGTCTAATCAGATTCAAATGGCCATGGTAGCCGAGTTGTCATGGTAACGATCTCGTTTCCAGCGAACTCGAATCCTAGTGCTACTGAAGACTCACCGTATGGAATGGCTCAAGCACGTCGTGGCTCAAAGCCCTTACGTTGGTTTGGCGTGGAAGTTTGGAGAGTAGGGTTCCAGCTCAGATGTCGTCCCGTCCCTCAACCGAAGTTCAAATTACAAGGTCCGTCGCCAAATAGCCCCCCTAGTGTTGCTTCAGAGTATGGCGTAAATTAAAATCAATCAATCAACAACACGCCGACGAGGAGACTCTTTAATCTTCAGCAGATTTGACATGCATCAGCCCCTCTACATCGTGGGTCTTTGGTCACACGAAAAGTCGAGCCCACGTCAGGACAATGTCGGTCACAGATTCGCGACCACAACCACTCGACTACTCAAACGCCATCACACTTATTCGAATAAAAAATATGTTTCAAATATACTTGAAAATGTAAATAAGATTAATAAGAAAGAACTATAAATTATTAATTATATAAAAATAAAAAAATAAAACATAATAAAAGAAACAAAGCAGTTTCCTTTAATTTTTTTTAAATTTGAAAATGTGTGCAAATACCTCAGAAAAAAAACTCTAGTTTAACTAAAATGAGTTTTTGTGTGAAGTTGTAAGGCCCCACATCAGAGAGCGGAATCCGATTTTGAGAATAGTCAGTATATCATCTAAAACCAGCCCTGGGTATGAGTCATTTTTTCGTACTTTCGAGTGTGTGAATTACCTGAATATCTCCTCCCTCTCCCTGATGAAACCCTCCTTTCTGTTTTCTCTTCATCTATCCCTCCCCCGACGTTTCTAAGAAATTCAGTTATATAAGTTGTTTTTTTATTTCATGTTCAAGGAAAAATTCCCCTCTCTAAAGAGAAATAGTCGGCTTTACACAGGATGTAGGGATACAGCTTAGGAAACGTGTTGTTAGATGGGAAAAATGTAATGTGCAAATAATTACCACTTTCAGAATGAAAGCACACAAAGACTTTTCCAGGTACAGATAAAAAATAAACACACTCACAAGAACAGTAGAATTTGATTAAACTAGTAAAATAAAAAATCAATATTTGATTTTCCCAAAAGCTGGATTATGTGTAATTCTAGGGTCTTGAGCGGTCTCACCGTTTGTACCGCCCCTTAGATGACCCTGGTCTTCTGTAAAATTGTTCAACTTCACGCCTGACAGATTATTTAATCTATTATTTTTCTCAAATTCCGTGGGGAAGAACGTGCCGAACGTCTAATACGAAAATTTTCCGTTTCACCGAATATTTTTTATATTTATTTTAAAATTCATTTACAGAAAGAATTCTCGTGAATTTTTTCTGTGCTTAGTTTCCGGACAAAAAGAATAAGTATTCCTAAGATTTTGACCTCTGTTCTTTACAACGGAATAAATTATTTCCGTGTGAAATGATTTTTGTATACTCAAAAACATAAATCCCATTTTTTCTTTCAATTAAAAACTTTGAACGATAAAGGAATGCTTTAAAATAGGAATTTGTGTTCGGCAATATGAAATTAACCACGCATAAAATTAATTTCGCTTATAGAAGAGTGTAAATTACGGAATAATTTGAAATAAATAATTCGGTATTTATGGCAATAGAAAAAGAATAATGTAAAGAATATTTTTTCGCACACAAAAAATAAGTTCTGCGAAAAGCAATTTAAGAAAGAAACAAAATTTAAGAAAACAATTTAAACATAATGAAAATTACACGAACTTTTTTTCCGTTGCATACTCAACTCTTTCTTCGCTGTTTTAATACACGGTTTTGAAATAACACGGTATATGAATTAAAAGAATTTTTTTAACACGAAATTTTTATTTTAGCACGAATTCCAAAAAAAAATTGGTGATGCGTACTCTTTGGATAAGGATGAATTGACCAAATTTATGATAATAAAAAATTTGATAATGACGAAGAGTTCAGCTATTAATAGCTTATTTAAATTTGCTACAAGAATGGGGGGAACAACATTTCTTAGTCATGATCTTAATGAGTGAATATTAACGTCGTACTGTTAACGTCGTATAGACGAGGGCTTTTGGCGACGGACCTCGTAATTTTGAACCATGGTCAAGTGACGTAGACGACACCTGAAATGGCACCACCCCTCTCCTAACTACCAGTCCACACCAACGGGAGGACGTTTGAGCTCTCGACAGATTTAACGTGCATCGCTCCCCTACAAGGCGGGTCTTCAGTGGTACTGGGCTCGAACTCATGACACACCAGCCATGATCCGATACCTTGACCACTTGGCTACCGCGTCCACGTCATGATCCTGATATAGAGTGTGTTTTAAAATTTCAACGTAAACTTAAGTTTGGTGTAGCAGGATATTAAACTTATATTAAGCAACTTGAGAAACCAAAAGAACTGCTACTAATAGCAAACTATGTAACAAAAAAAATAAGCCAAAACAAACGTTATTAATAACGAACAAAATTCTTCATTTGAATCAAAGTAGTTAGTTATGCTAGATTTATCTACTGATGATAGCATTTTTGATTGATCCAGTTCGTAATAAACGTGCTCGCTTGCTATCAAGTAGCGATGAATATAATTGTTAGTATATTTAGATATCCAAATTTCAATTTGAATTTTTAATGTTTTATATATGCACTTATAGACTAAATTTTTACTTTACACTAATTTTTATTCATTTTTTAAATTTATTTTTATTTTTTTATTTCTTGTTTTTTTAATAAAAAGAATTGTTATTGTTTTAATAAATATGTATCGTGGATTTCATGATTACTTTCTTGCACGGTTTTTTCGGAAAACATTTAGAATATTTTAATCTTACATGATCTTTTAAGGTATCCGAACACGTTGAAAATAACCCAATTCAGTCAAGACAGATATTTTTGTTTTTTATTTTATTGAATAGAGCTATCTTTTAATTTTACAAAACATACTTTGTTTTGTTTCTACACTACCTAAAAGCCAAGTTACAATCAATTTTATAAACTTAGAAAAACCGGAAGTGGGTTTTTGATCTACCAGAAATGGGCATTTAAATTGCTCAAAATCTATCATGGCAAGACTGATAACTCAAAATATTACGAATGTATTTCTATAACACTTTTTGAACCTAATATTTATATTATTTTCTAGAAAATGTACTAAAATATTTCTTATTGTATGAATATTTTTTGAGTTATGGCTTGTTATTTAAATAATTGGTCTCATAAAAAATGTTACATTTCTTATAATGTTTACTCAATCAGCTCCAAAATTTTCAAATTTTAATAAAAAATTAAAATTTTAGTACATTTTCTAGATAAATGCATCTAATTTGTTTCAGTAATACTTTTACTAATATATGTTTATTACTTTTTTCTCTAACTGCTTTGAAGTTTTTCAAAAATATTGCTAAAATTTCACTTATAGTTGTGATTTTTGTAAAATTCAGGTAATTTATTTTATATTTTGATAGTTAAATAGTAATATTTATTGGTATTGAGTCCTAAAAGAGCATTTATAATGTTTTAGTATGCTATTTTGTTAAAAAGTACTCCGAACGTGTTCGGATACCTTAAAGTTGGGGAACCTGTCTCTAAATTAACCATATGTCGCATGTATTTTTCACACGATTTTTTTGCACGGTTTTCTAAGGAACGTATCTACCGTGTAAGAAAAAAGTTGGGTGTACATTAGTATGGTTGCAAAAACAAGTGAAAAATACTTGACTAAAACGCTTAGGTGTACAAAATGAATCCAATTCTAATTCGAATCTCGAACGGAACACGTTTCTCCGGACAGGCCTCCCGTTTTCACGCGTTTAAGTTTTTTTATTTACCGACAAGGTATAGATAAAAACATCTATTTTATGACACCTTTGAGGTATTTACGAAGAAGAAATATTCTTTTCAGAACCTGCCCCTCTTTACTTCCAACGTGCTGTAGTCAACAGCACGATTATGAATAAAAAAAAAAACAAGATCTCGTACCTCGTGGCTTAGATTCAGGTCAATTCAAAACGCCTAAGAACCGCTTTCCATGCTTTAGAACTGAACAATAAAAGTAATATGCAAAAGAAAAAAGCCAGTTATAAAAGGAGATATATTTATCTTTTATCATCTCCCTTTTGGAAAATAAAATTTTATTAATAAACTCTGAATGTATAGAACTCTAATATTAACAAATTTATTTTTTATTGTGTTAATTTTAAAAGGTAGTTCCGTGGTTTTCTTTATTTTTTCCTTAAAATATTTTTCTATTTGTAATAATTCTTATCATTTATGCTTCGAACCTCCGATGTGGCCGCGGTAGCCGAGTGGTCTAGGCATCGGATCGTGGCTAGCATGTCACGAGTTCGATCCCAATACCACTGAAGACCCGCCTTATAGGGGCGTGATGCACGTAAAATCTGTCGAGAGCTCAAACGTCCCCCTGTTGGTGTGGTGTGGTAGTTAGGAGAGGAGGGTGCCAGCTCAGGTGTCGTCCGCGTCACTTGACCATGGTACAAAATTACGCGAACCGTCCCCAAAAAACCCTCGTGTAGCTGAACAGTGGGACGTTAATATTCACTCACTCACTCGAACCTCCGATAACACAAAACATATCAGTATTCCTTTAAAGTAGGGGGTGGCCAAACTTTTTCAGAGTACGGGCTTCTTCTAATTTTTCAAAGTGAAAAGAATTGAAATTGCAAGATAACCACACAATAAATTTTAAATGGGAATATGAAAAATTAAAATACTAGAGTTAAATATAAAAAAAAATATAAAAGCATGCTACAGTATTATAAACATTGCTGACTTAGGACAGCTTATATATATAAAATAATTTATATGAAAGTGTGGGGTTGAACATGTTTTGTGGTCAGCCTACCTTCCCCCTTTCTTTTAACAATACTGAGCAAAAACCCATTGAAAATATTGGATAGAAAATCTAAATCCATTATAAGTAAAAGGTAACTTACATAAAAATTGCATTCAAAAATGCAGAGCCCGCGCTAAATCTGAGTAAAATAAACAAGTTATTGCCAGATTCTGGACATAAATGCAAATTCAATGCATAGGAATGGCTGAAAAGTAGCACTTAGCAAAAGTATGAAAAGAATAGAAATAATAAATTAAGAACGCGGACGACACTGCCATTTTCACTCAATACACTTGTAACCGTAATATCATTGAGCGGTTACAAAATTATGTAATTAGACTCCAAACCTGGCTTAAAGACCTGAAAATTAAGGTAAATGCATCTAAAAGCGCATGCCTCCTCTTTACGAGAAAGCGGTACATAGGATACCTCCCACATGTCAACATTTTTAATCAGCCTGTCTCCTGGGTTACTGAGTATAAGTACCTAGGGTTAATACTTGACGCTAAATTAAATTTTGTCAAGCATATCCGTTCCGCCCTCCAAAAGGCGGCTGGAATGAGAAGCACTCTAAATCGTTTGATTTCTCTCAAGAGCAAGCTCGCATTAAGACACAAGGTTCTATTATACAAAGCCATTCTTCGCCCTATCATGCTGTACGCTTCTCCCATCTGGGCAAGTGCGGCAGTTACTCACCTGAAAAGATTGCACACTTTTCAAAACATTCAACTGCGTAGAGCAGCAAACGCAAATTGGTTTGTCAGGAACGAAGTCTTGCATAAAGATCTTAACGTTCCGCCGCTTCTTGATTTCCTTAAAAAACAATCAGAAATTTTTTTCAACCGGTTACCACAGATTCCAAATGAATCCATCAGAGAAATCCCGCGGCTTATGATAATTCTATTCCTAGCTCTTCTAAGAGACCTAGAGCAGTCTTTAACCACTCATATCAACACTTCCCAGCTCTGAAAAGGATGAGAATGTCTTGATAGAAATTAAATTATATATCACTTGTTGTTTTCTTTTGCAAGACTTCATTCACTCTAATTATTATCCCCCCCCCCCTCTATCCAAGCTTTTGCATGCAGTTAGTGTGACAACTTGATCCTAAATTTCTCCACCCGTTTCTTACTTTTTCCAAGTGGTTATTTAAAATCTCCTTTCAATAACCGCACTCAGATATTTAAGAGGTAATGAGTAACGGACTTAAAAATCACATTCTCTTTAATCTTTGATATTAAAGAAATTTCTCCCTTTTCTCCCCTCGTTCCGTCGAGATGCGGCAGCCGGTTGAAAGACGGGCTTGGTTATCAGAGATGTGACGTCATTAACTAAATCAACTGGATGATGGTTTCCCACTCACCCCTCCACCAGCGTTGTTGCGCTGCACTCATTGTGGACTGATTTATATTCTTATGTAACACTTCAGCAAATTATTCTTATTTTTTTCCCTACTTATTATGATGAGTGGATGATAGAGATTTCTCTAAGGTTCCACGTAAATGTATAACCGTTACCTAATAAATTAAGAATTGAAAGCATACTACCATTATCTTAGGAACACTAAGATTATTGGTTTTAAAAAATAATAAATTAAATTAAATTTTAAAAAAATCTAAGAGAACAAGTATATATACATATAGGAAGAGAGTGAACTATATTATGAATTGAATAAAACATTTTTATCTAAAGTTAGTGCCCATAGTTATAGTCAGTAGAAGACTTAATCTGCAAACTTGTCGTAGCCTTTCACTACCCCTATGATTATTAACTCCCCTTCGCATATTATCTAAATCTGAATATGTTGGATCCATAATTAATTACAACCAAATTAATAAATCAATCTTATCTTTCTTAATTGAGAAATACACAAATATTATTCAGACTATAAGAACAACAAATTACAGTGGAGTGCGAGAAGAATCTGATTATGAACGACGGAATACTAACTGAAACCACGGAGAATAACGTATACAATCAAACTACGCATTTAAATCTAATTTATGAAAATAACTGACCTGGTACCTTTTTCTTAAGGCAGGTTTCTCTAATACTGGATTGCTCTAAGGAGCGGCTTCAATCTTTGATATCTTTCAGTTCCGTCCCGAACCGAATTAATGAACCTTTTTCAATAGTCTTCTCCCGGCGAATATATTTCTACTAGATAAACTAATCTCTCAGAATCACCTTCTTAATCAACTTCGTAATCATCCTCTCTCTCTTCATTTCATTTCTCCCTTTTATATCTTTTTCGAACTCGCTAAACCCGAAACTATCTTGTTTGCATAAGTCACACTTTTGGCTCTCGGCGGAGATTGGTTAAAATAAATAAAATATTTAAAGATTTGAGAGAAGGTTAGTGAAACGCGTAAGCACCCGTCACAAACTGTCAACCAATCTTGAATATTTCGGTGTATATTTATTAACTGCTAATCTTCAGGCGGTCACCCCAAAATGTATTGGTGATCCCCCGGTCGATCACGATGGGTTAAATGTCCCCCCCCCCACTCTAAAATGAGTGCTATTGTGCCAAATCATAAAACTGAGATTTCTATAAAATCGGATTTGAGTGAGTGAATATTAACGTCGCACTGTTCAGCTACACGAGGGCTTTTGGCGACGGACCTCGATATTTTGAACCATGGTCAAGTGACGAGGACGATACCTAAGCTAACAAACACACACCCTCTCCTAACTAGCACACCAACTGGCTATAAAATCGGATAATCCAACTCTAAGGAAACATGCGTTCTTCATTACTAAAAATAAAATTGGTTTCAACAAGAGAAAATCTGTAACATAGCGTGACATCCGCGCGAAATTCAGCTGAAGAATTTTTGTAACTGTTGTTTAGAAATACATGCTGGCCACCGTAAATGCAACACCAAGAAGGAAAAGAGATAGCACAACAAAATTTATTTTGTAGATAACATGTCGACCAAGTATCAAATGATTAAATTTATAGACTTCTGTGAAGACTACTGTGAAGATTTTAAGACTACTGTTAATGCCAGAATCAGTAGCCAGAGTACCCGCCATTGTTGGAGATCACCGCTGCCACACGCCTCGGCATTGATTCAAAGAGACTTTGGATGTGTTCTTGGGGTACAGCACACCACAAGCAGCTTCCACACTTTGCCAAAGTTGGTCTGGTGTAGCAGTTGCGGGTGTAATCTGGGGCAATCGTTAAGCAACCATGGACCACATGTTTTCTATCGGCGAAAGATCCGGAGAGCGAGCCGGCCAGGGAAGCAATTCAATCTGGTGATTGACGAAGAACCTTTGAACAATGCGTGCCAGGTGTGGTCGCGCATTATCCTGTTGAAATATGGCAGTGGCCAAGCCCTGAAGGTAAGGAAGGACAACTGGCTCCAACACCTCGGAGATAGAGCGCTGGCTGTTTAAAGTACCGGCAATGCGTACTAGAGAAGGGCGAGAGTGATATCCAATACCACCCCATACTATAATACCCGGTGCAGGACCAGTGTGGCGGAGCATAACGCAGCTGTTCAGCATCCTCTCTCCACGGTGTCTCCAGACTCGAATCCGACCATCGTGGTGTTGCAGACAGATGCGTGACTCGTCAGTGAAGACAACTTCATTCCATTCTGCCGCCCACCTCCTTCTTTCATCGCACCATTGGCGGCGGAGACGTCTGTGGTTCTGCGTCAAGGGTAGACCAAGCAATGGACGTCTTGTGGACAGACCACTCTGCTGTAAACGGCGTCGAATGGTACGCGCAGACTCAATGTGCTGTGCTATGGTTCGTGATGTGACTGAACGATCCATCACTGCCATGCTCACAGTTTTCCTGTCCTCACGTGAAGTAGTGCACTGAGGTGAATGCGATCGTCCACGTCGGTCCGTCGTACCCTCCTGCATCCAACGGTCACATATCCACATTACAGTTGTTTGGTTTCTCGTCCAACACGACTACCGATTTCCCTGAAAGATAATCCACAATCTCGGTAGGCCACTATCCTTCCTCTGTCGAACTCGGATACTTGATCAAAAGCTGATCGCTGTTTTCTACGAGACATAACTGATCGTTTCTTGAAAAAACCACAAGAAAAACACTATTGCCGAACTTGAAATCTTCCAAATCTCCAAGCCTTAAATAGCGCTTTGAGGTGGCGCCACAGGCGTGTGTGATGTGTGTCTGCGCTGAAATTCTAGTCATTTGCATATCTCACCTGCGCTAATGCATGTTGTAAAGTTCATGTTATTTGCGTGCTTCCTTCAGAGTGTTGCATTTACGGTGGCCAGCAGTGTAGTATTATAAAAATATAAATCGTCTAAAAACTCAGAATATAAAACAAAATTTAAAGTATAATTCTACTGATGTGTATTCAATTCAGATGAAAAATTTCTTCAATCATTTCTTCATTTAAATTTATTTTAAGAAAGCATACAAATTTAATAAATTAAATTCCAAAAATCAATGAAATAAATAAATAAAATTAAATAAGATTTTTTTTCGAAAAAATTTAGAAAAATATATATTTTATGTTCATGATTGATTATTGAGGGAAATAGAGTACATAACAAAGTCCATTATCCCTCTCATGTTCATATTATTAAAATGTGCTTAGATTTGCTTATTTTTTAAAGTTAGGAAGCTGGATTCTTAAGAAAAGAATCCGTAGTAGTTGAGTGGTCATGGTCACGAACTCGTGGTCGGCGTTGCCTCTGACGAGTCGCGCGCTTGAGTCCTGATGTTACAAAAAACTCGCAGTGTACAGTGGCTGATCCACGTTAAATCCGTCTAGGATCAAAGAGTCCCCACGTCGGAGTGGTGTAGATTGATTTTAATTTACCTCGAACTCAGAAGAAACACGACGGCTATTGGCGGCAGACCTCGTACTTTTGAACCATGGTCAAGTAATGATGACGACACTTGAGGTGGTACCCTTCTCTTCTAACTTCCACACCACACCAACGGGAGAATATTTGGGCCTCGACAAATTTAACATGCATTGACCCTCTCTTCACGACGGATCTTCAGCGGTACTAGGCTCAAACTCATGACACGCCAGCCACGAGTCAGTGTTTTTGACCACTAGGCTACCATCATCATCGTAAACTCGAAAAATGTCTTTTATAGCTTCCTCTTTTTAGTATTTTCTGGAGAATTGCTCTCAATATTTCTTCTTCTTATACTCTTCCCTTAAGAATTTATTCTAAAGACAGTGTGCAGACGAGAAAAGGCTTTGAGTTTATTTACGAAATATTTATATAAATTAGATAGCGCGCATTTGTTTTTTGCATATACCAAAAGAATATTGTTATATTCTTTGCACCGGGAACAAATTATATGAATTTTTAAAAATCGATTTCGTGGCTATTTGATATGTATACATAATATTATATAACAGTTCAATTTTATGACACATTTTTTAAACCACAGACACACACACATATCAAAAAATATTTTTGAAGGTTCTATATCAAGTTTTGTAATTTCATAAGTCAATGGGAAAAGATTATAAGATATTTTATAATTTCAAAAGACATTGAATTCATAGAAAAAATTGTCTTGAAGTAATCCTATCATTACAACTTCCAAACCCCGGTTTGGGAAAGGAGAGATCCGACAAAAATGAAATTGTATCTTCGTTTTGAATTTTCTAAATTTCATTTAATATTTTAGCCATATTTTTTTTATCTGTACCCGAATTTGCCAATTTTTGAAAAGTAACTTATATCCAACATTAAAAAGAATCCGTATAAAATGTTCGTATTTTTTAATGTGTAATGTACAGATCAAATCCAAAATTTTCTACATTTAGGCTTTAAAATTCATTATTTCAACACAGTTAATTACTTTTGAAGATGCAACATACAGACTGGTGTGGGAAAGTAAGGAAAAAAATACTTTCGTAGATTTTTCAAAACTTAGAGTTAATTTAAGTTGCATGAAAATACTTAAAATTATTACTAAAAAGATAATCATAAAAAAATTGATAGCACTCGCGCTCCTAATCATTATTTATGCTCATAAAAGTATAATAGTCCAAAAAGGATGTAGCAAGAGGGCCCTTGGGGAGGGTTTAATGTGAGGTATGATTTCCCTCAGCAATGTAACTCTTAACGAATTCTCGTGCTGTTTATGAGATCTTGGTACAATATATATATAAATCCGACTCCTCTATTAAAACACCTCCGGAAGTGCTCTAGAAAAGAAATGGAGAGCTGCAATTCCTCTGCCAAGAGCATGCTTTATGGGATTCAAGTCTGAACATCTGGATGGTCACATTATATATTCCCTCTGAAGATCCACTGTCGAGGATTAATCAAAACCTCTGGGGACGAGCGTTATCGTCCATAAAAATGAACTGGATGCCAACTGCCCTCCGAAGAGCCTCATCTAAAGCTCTAAGATCCCACCTTAGAGCAGTCGACATGCCTCCCTGAAAGCCATACAGCTGTGTGTAGACGACCAACATCACAACGACGCAGACTATAACACCACTACTCTATGATGTTGGACAGATGGCACTGGGCCCCTGGTTCTCTCCATATGTGAACAGGGACAACAGGACATGGACCAACTAGGCCCCGGGCCTCGGCCACAGTGGGGGACCTCGTCTCGTTTAAGCACATTTACTTGTTTCTGGTTATTGTTTGTACGAGTATTTGACAGCTTATATGCTATATACTGTCTACTTTTAAGGGTCATAGATGGGACCTGCATTTGTGGTGGGGCCCATGCCCTACTTTTTCGTTGGTCGAAGAATTCTTAAGACGTGACAGGTTTAAAATCAATGTTTAGACAGTCTCGACTCATTATTAAAACTACATAGACCCCCATTGGTCTTGTGTCAAAGGATGATGTTGTTCGTATTATGATAGTCGGGCTCGGTCTCCTGTGAACTGAAGTAAATGGGAATGGCCATCGGCCTTCTTGCATGACGCCATGCCTCATTAAGCCTTTGGTAAACAGTAAGCTTCGAAATTGAAATAGCAGAAGCGGCGGAAAGCTCATTTCTTAGTTGAGTAAACTTAATGACTTCCTTTCCATTATACGTGTGATTTCATGGCAACTCTGTTTTTGTTTAGTTATATTTTTAGTGTCCTTTTAAGAACCCCTACAACACTTCGTCGAAGCTGTCCATGCTCTTTTTAGTCTTATTTTGTCACGAATGGAGTAAAGTAGAACAATGCAAGTAATGAAAGCAACTGAATCATTCTCTTTTGAACCGTAAAAAGTTTGCTTAAATTATTTTTGCCCAAAAGAATAGCCCATTTCCAATTTGCTATCAACAAAATCTTTCATCCTGAAGGCCCTCTATCACAGGTTCAACAGCTAATAATAAAAGTTCAATGGTGTGGTCCAGTAAAGATTTCGAGGTAGCATGAGCACAATTTTCGATAATTTATATATCTTTTAGGTAGCGAATTTTTTTTTTTTAGTCTTTGTTATTAACTTTTAATTAAACTTTTATTAATATGATTAAACTTTTACAAGATGGATATTTACCAGACCTTTTCTATTAACACTAAATAAAAATGAGATTTTTAATCGTTTATTTTTTTTATCAGAATAGAATTCATATCGGTCCATCGTTTCCGACTGGTTACAAATACTTTTTTTTTATTAAGAAAATGGAGATATGGAATTTTTTGTTGTTGTTGTTGTTATTTTTAGATTTGTTTAGTACATTTTAAGAAAAATATGCTAAAATTAAGAAGAGAAAAGGAAATTATTATTACTAAAGTGGGAGAAAATAGGTAAAAATTTACAAAAAATAGCATAAACGTGGCCCATTCTGTACCAAAGGTTTATGAACAAATTTTCGATTTTTTCATTTTAATGTGTTGCAACGATATTCATTTTTTAAATGGCCTTCAGGATAAGAGATATGTTCTTTTTTGCAAAAATTAGAGCACTTTATGTCAGTTATTATATGAAATTGCTTAAAATAATAGTGATTATATTAACATAAGGAACTGTAAATTTTGTAATAAAACAGTGATTGATAAATCTGATGGTTAAAACAATTCTATTATTATACAGAAAAATTTCAGTTAATTATTTTCAAAACTTTTTTTAGCAATCGCTGGCCCCGTTTGAGTATTTAAAAAAAAAACATTTCAAGTAAAACGCGTTTTAAAGTATGATATCTTGCTTAAGAGTAATGGCACATGTTCTTTTACTAAAACACTTGTAGTTTTTGTTCTAGTAAACGGAAAATGATAAACTTGGTATTTTTATAAAGCTAATAAGATGGCGTATAAAATAAAATCATAAAAAAATTGTCAATTTTTGGCAAAATTTACAATTTTAGGGTAGTTGATACCTTAACTATAATGGCTCCAATGACGTTGATTTTGGATAAACTGTTATATGTTTTCCTGTTGCTTTTTAATTTCTTTTATTGGTTTTGAGGCTTAAGGCCTACTTTCAGTTATTAATTGTATTTGAATGGTATAATTCTATTCAGATGCTGTTGCTGAATCTCCTAAAATATAAATTTCAAAATGTTTTATATGCCCTGTGCTTGATTCGATCAACACTTCAAGGTAATCATATTTCATTCTCACTAATTTTAAAAAAAAAAAGAAATCAACTATCGAAACTTTCAATGCTGTTCTTCTTTGAGCGAAAAAATAACGCTTAGGTAAAATAAACACCACAAAATATATATATATATATATATACAGGGTGTCCAGCCTTAATGTGACCCAATAGCTAATTCCCGAACCGTTCGTTTTAGATATGCACTTCCAATTTGAAAAATGTTTTAAAACAGGTAAATAATGTTTTTACGTGCTTCTCGAGCCAAAAAGCCCATTTAGAAAAAATTACAAAAATTAATTTTTTATACGGTTCCCAGGTCCTGTCACTTTTATTTAGGAAAAGATGCAGTACACAGAAAAGCAAAGTAAACACAAATAGTTTCATTTTATTACGATGAAAACTGGCCGAGTTATGGAACTTTGAAAATCCTATATTTTATCTATTTTCTCGGCTACTTTCAAGAAGCAATTAAGGGGCCGTCTCCAAAGTGAAATTAGTTGGAACTCTGCCAGGAAAATTTCGCTCTTGCACGTCGCTTTTATGTAAATCGTTTTTAAATTTAAAAGCATACGTTAATAATACAATAATTGAGTACTTAAGAAATAAAATTTATTCTGTGTACGTGTAAAACATAGAAAAAATAAAATATTTTGGACGAAGAAAACATTTCAAAAGCAGTTCCAAAAAAATAGACTTATATGCTGCGGCTTCAGTCTGATTTGCTGCGTTTTTGCTGATCATGACGAACGTTAAAAATCTGTTGTGTAGTCGCTTGCAATTGCATACAGTCGTATTCTATTACGAATTCTAGTACGGGAGAACGAGATGTATACAAATGAAGAATACTGCGAAATGGTACTTTTTAAATTTATGGGCAGTGTAATCGAAATAAGAGAGAGACTTTATGCCACTAAGACATCCATCTTATTGTACAATTGCCTATGCTGTTCAACGCTTATATAAAATTGGGCGTTGTCATAGACGTATTCCTTTGTCTCGTGCCACACCTCATGCCTTCACCATTATTTAAGTTAATTTGGTCATTCTGATATAATAAAGCCCTTGATTCATGATTGGCGCATCATTCCACATTATGCATAATTTGAACGGCAAATCCTGTATTATTTTGTTGCTATTTGTTAAAACAAAAGCTGTTTTAATCTTTTCGGTACAAGTTGTATTTCTTTAACTTAATTTTTATTGTTTGCAATACAGCAATGCAAATTGTCAATCTATGATGTTTACTACGATGTTTTAATATTACTATGATGTTTTTCTTTTGCTCTTTCTGTAGATAGTGAATTACTGTTCTCTAAACTCAATTTATATACGGCCCCCTTTTCTGAGCAACTCTCAGATGCTTCAAATTTATGTAGGCATAACTTGTATCAGTTTTTATCGTAATGAAATTAAACTTTTTGTGTTTACTTTGTTTTTGCGCAATGCATCTTTTCCTAAATATAAGTGATAGGACCTGGGGACCGTATAAAAAATTAATTTTTGTTATTTTTTTCTAAATGGGTTTTTTGGTTCGAAAAGTACGTAAAAACATGCTTTACCTTTTTAAAAACATTTTTCAAATTGGAAGTGCATATCTAAACCGATCGGTTCGGGAATTAGCTATTGGGTCACATTAAGGCTGGACACCCTGTATATATATATACAAGGGGTGATCAAATGAAAAGGTACGAAACGACACGGTGGGTAAAAATATAGACTTTATTCAAAATATACACCATAGGCCTGAGCACAACGATCCCACTGATGAACAAGCCGCAGGATTCCTTGTTCCCAGAATTCCTGTGGGTGTGACGAGACCCAGTCCTTCACAGTGTCCTTGAGTACGTCGTCCGAGTTGAAGCGCTTTCCTTTCAGGTGTTTCTTCAGTGGACCAAACACATGGAAATCGCAGGGTGACATGTCCGGACTGTAGGACGGATGGTCCAACGTCTCCCATTGGAACTTGTCCAGTTCCATTTGTGTGACTCTGGAGACGTGTGGACGCGCGTTATCATGGAGCAGAACCACACCCTCCATGAGCAGCCCCGGTCTTTTGTTCTTGATGGACCTGCGTAGGCGTCGGAGTGTCTCACAGTACACATCGGAGTTAATGCTTTTTCTGTGCTCGAGTAATTCTGTGTTCGCATCATTTGGACGCCGCTTTTTATAAGAGCCTTTGCTCTCTCCTGCGCATGCGGGCACCCGCGCATGATCCGATCCCAGTCAGAGTCTCCAATGGCATCCCGAGATGTCTCGCTACATTCTCCCTTGGCGGAATATGCAAATATTTAACTGTTTCATTTTTATGTCGTTTCGTACCTTTTCATTTGATCACCCCTTGTATATAGCAGTAAATGTAACTAAATTTGTAATTTACGTAATAATCAATACATTTAACAAAGCAAAGATATTTTTTCTCAATCTCACCCAGCATTTGATTAACCAATCAAATGTTTCTTAAGATAATACAATTTTATTTATTTATTTATTTTTTGTTGAAAAAAAAAGGATTTGTCAGATTTTTTTGTAAGCCTTTCTTTTTCAAATTACGTGAGCTCAATAATATATTTTATACATATTGAATCAATATACAGCTAAATTTTAAATAAATATAGCAAAACGCATCAAATTTTGTAAAACACAGTCGTCTCGGTTACGTCCTCAATAATCTAATATTTCTGGGATAAAAAGCATAAGCAAACTGAGAACAAGTTTCTTGAACTGATATGTACAGGGGAGCGATGAACCTTTAACTTTTAAATGTCATTTCAGCATACTTTAGGAATTTGTAATTTAGAGAATGTCTTACAAAAAAATGTGACCGATGAGTTTGACTGTTTTTTTCATTAAATTTTTGCTCATCTCGCGCCTCTGTACGTCGTCATGGTTCAACGGTGTGAAGGTATCAAGGGGAAAACAAACAGTTTGCTTATATTGCAGTTTTGTGTGAAATCAACTGTTTAGAACGATTAATGGAGGTAAATGGCAAATCTTTTTGTAAATTTCTACAAAAACAAGGCAAATATGTGTAGTTTACAGAAGTTGGCTGTGTGAGAAAAATTCATTGATCTATGTTTCAGGCATCAGTAATTTTAAATCAACACAAAATCTCGTTGGCGATTGTTTTTACGATCGATTACAACGGATGCTGTCTTTCCCTTCCAGGTTTGTGCTACTCCAAACATGTGTGTGGTATTTTAATTTTAAATACACACATCTGCAAATATGGAAGTGTTTTATTTTCATACGCATTCTTCAGTCAAGCGGTCATTACATTTCTTGTTTTTTTATATAGTTCAGGACAGAGTTGAGCTTGCTGTTTGTGAAAAGAAAAACTTGATACGCATTTTTAATGAAACGAAGTAAATACAGCGGGTGTATAAATATATTTCAGAAACTGATAACATTGCCATAATTTCTTAAAACTTCTAATGCTAAATGAATCGGTCAGTATGTCAATAAAACTTAATTAGTACATGGAACTACCTTCACTTGAATTATATCGGTTGCAAAAGTATCTATTTATAATTGAATAATAAAATTGTTTCTCTATAATAAACGGTGCATTGTTTTAAAAGAAATGTGAATTTGATTCATTTTTCCTGGAGAATATCTCAACAATACTATAGAACTTTTTATTTGTTTTAGATTTACAGAGTAATTACTCAAAGGGTCTTTCAATTATTATTTAGCATATAGCGTTAATTGCAAAAGTTTTACTTCTTAAAGCAAAAATGTTTTTTTTTTAAATTATTTAATTTAAAAAATTCATTTAAATTTTATTTGAACTTAATGAAAAACTACAGCTATACACCGATATTCATGTATATTAAAATTTAAAAGAAACGTATTTACGTGGGAATTTTAAAATTCAATGCGTGAAAGAAATTTAGTTTTATTAAAATAATTAAATTTAAATTTAATTTAATTTGAATTTAATGAAAAACTATTACTACGATGATATTCATGTATATTAGAATTTTAAGTGAAACTTATTTGCGTATTAATTTATGTTGCTGTTTTTAAGGCAGTAAAACTCAAAACAGGAATTCTTAATGTACACTTATATTGGATTAGAGCTATTTTTATACAATTATTTGTAATTTAATACCAAGAAAAGTAACATTATTATGATTATTGCTTGTTGGGATCAGTTTAAAGTAATCTGTGTATTATTTGATATTAGGTTCGAATTCCTTTTTCTTTTTTGGTAAAAATTGAAAGAACATCAATATATCAATATAAGTAGTATGGTGTATTATCAATATATTTTGTTCATAAAATTGTGAATAGATATTGTCAAAACCATTACTTACTGGACCACCTTGATCTAAGCCTTTATCTTGATTATAGAGATTTCTTTTATAATAAATATAATGCTCTCTTGTAGATTGTCTAACAAGTGCATTAAATTTATGATAATTTATGACATTATTTAATTTAAATTTATTACGATATAATATTATTAAACTTATTTTTATCAAAAGTTTATAAAAGTATTTTAATCCCATCATTAGTATCAAGAGAATTGAAAAGATTTCAATCAAAAACAATATATATATATAATCTTTTTGCTAGGTGATCAATATAATTTCATTACTATATATTTGGTTTTTATAGTAATCTGTACTGTATTTTGTACTATTTTTTCCTGATTTGCTAATCAATATTTTAGAGTCATTTGTAATTCCTCGGGATACACACATTTATATATTCTAAATATATTTTAATCTTATGATATATGATAAACGAAAAATATTTCTTTACATGCTGGAATAAAATATATTTGAACATTTGTTTGTATATCAATCTATCTATGTCTAAATTCTTAGACTGACTATAAGCAGAAATCATGGTTTATTTTTATCTTTATTTAGTTTTACTAAAATAAATTTTCTATACAAAAAATTTTTTGAATTATTTCTTAAGATATCGGATTACTTGCGACAACTCTTTTTTAAAAAAAAAATGAAGATATGGGGATTTTTTTTTTAGTTTTTAAATTTGTTTTTGATACATTTTAAGAAAAATATACTAAAATTAAGAAGAGAAAAAGAAATTATTATTACTAAAATGAGAAAAAATGGGTAAAAATTGACAAAAAATAACATAAACGCGGCCAAAAGTTTATGAACAGATTTTCAATTCTGATGTGTTGCTATGCTATTCACTTTTGAACTGATCTTCAGGATAAGAGATATTTTAATTTTTACAATAACTAGAGCACTTTATCTTAGTTATTATAAGAAATTGCTTAAAATAACAGTGATTATATTCACATAAGGGACTGTAAATTTTGTAATAAAACTGTGATTGATAAATCTGAAGGTTAAAACATTTCTACACTATTATACAGAACATACTTAAAAAATTTCAGTTAATTATTTTCAAAACTTTTTTAGCTATCGCTAGCCCTGTTTGAGCATTTAAAAAAACACATTTCGAGCAAAACGCATTTTAAAGTATGACATATCTTGCTTTAAGTAATGGCATCTGCTTTTACAAAAACACTAAAATAAAAATTTAATATTCTTAGAAATATATGTGAAAATTAAACCCCCTCTCCTAGAAGAAATTTTTCTGTTTTATTTTAAGGTATCCGACTACTTGCGACACTTTTCTTAAAAAGAAAATGAAGATATGGGGATTTTTTGAGGTTTTTAAATTTATTTAGTACATTTTAAGAAAAAAATAATAAAATTAAGGAGAGAAAGAAATTATTAATACTAAAATGGAAAAAATTGGTTAAAATTTACAAAAAATTTCACAAGACGTCCGCTCTGGACAAAAATTGTATGCACAAATTCTCAATTTTTTAATGTTGATTTGTTATTGAAATGACCTTCAGGATAAGAGATATTTTAATTTTTATAAAAACTAGAGCTCTTTATCTTAGTTATTATATGAAATTGTGCTTAAAAAACAGTGATTACATTCATATAAGAGACTGTAAATTTTGTTATAAAACAGTGGTTGATAAATCTGAAGGTTAAAACTCTTCTATCATGTTATACAGAACATACACAAAAGATTTGAGTTAATTATTTTCAAAACTTTTTGAGCAATCGCTGTCTCCGTTTGAGCATTTTCCAAAAAAAAAAGCAAATTTTGAGTAAAATGAGTTTTAAAGTTGAAAAATCTTGTTTAAAATTTTGGCTTTTGCTTTTACTAAAACACTTGCAGTTTTTGTTCTAGTGAAGGAAAAATAATAAATTTGGTATTTTTATAAAGCTAATAAGATGGCCTATAAAACAAAAACAAAATTGTCAATTTTTGGCATAATTCGCTATTTTAGGGTAGTTGGATACCTTAAAATAAATCTTTCCAGAGAAAGATCACTGAATTTTTGTTTTTATAAATTTATTCAGCTGAGAAATATTGCTTTGTGAGTATACTTGTTACTTCTTTTCAGCAATGAGATGCAACTAGAGTAAATTTAACAATTTATAACCATCCCCTCATATTTCAAATAAGATTTACTGTTTAAGCATGGATTCTCATATTCACTATTCTTCTCTTTTTCCATTTTATTTAAGTTAAATGGATCAGATCCATTCTTTAAAAAATAGACGAAATCGCATTACTCTTTTGAAAAGAAAAGAATATAGCTGTCCGAACTGTCAGCATTTGTCGTTGGGTGAACTAGTTTTTCAAAAGATGAGCCTAAAAGGGGAGAAAAAAGCTCTAAAATCAAGAAGAGAAAAAAATTAGAACCGGGATCGAAACTAATGATATTCTTTCGAAGAGAATGGCTTTCTGCCTGGACGTGACATTGAATGGAAACGAAAAACAGAAAACATGCATTTTTCGACTTCTTAGATTGATCATATTATGTTGGCACTGAAAAGACTGCTAACTGTTTCACGGAATCCCAGTTCTGTAGAGAAAATGTAGGGAAATGGGTTGAAATAAATTACAGATACTTGTTGATTGCCATTATTATGCGCAGGGAGAAAAATACTGTTTCGAAATTTGTTTTAATTATCACGAGAATTAATAATGCCAAAAAAATTTTAATAGAAAGATTTTGTCCTTAAATGTGAGTTATTACTTTTAAAGCTGCAGTTTTTGGTGTGATTCGAAGTATTCCAAATAACACATGTAATAATGCAGTAAAAAATAGCAAATTATGTGTAATGCGTGTACACATTTATGAAAATTATTTGAACAAGAACTACTTTTGAAAACAAATTTTAAAAAGTTGATTGTCACTTTATGAAGAAAAGGAATTATGGCGATATTTTGTTTCTCGCGAATTGTTAACATACTTTTTGTGGAAAAAATAATAAGCATTGTCAAAATTATGTTTTGTAATAAAACCCTTTCTAACCGAATTTCTAAGATAAGAAATTGATTCATATGGAAATTATCACGATATATTTGTTTATACCCCCTCATTTTTAATGCTCCATTCATTTCTAGTGGGAGTACATTATTATGTTGTTACATATTGTTATCAGTGTAAGCAGCAAATATATATATACAGTAGAACGTCGTTTATCCGAATCAATTGCGAACGGACACCGTTCGGATTCGCGATTGTTCGGATAACAGAAAAACCGAATGCGATCCATATGAAACCGGACACTATACGAATATTGAAAATCATCACATGCGGGAAACGTGCTTGAAGAAGAAGCAAAATAGATGCAAAATGTAGCAATTTTACCTTTATTAGGGAAAATAATCACTTAGTACAGCGACCAGTGTAAAATATATATACACTAGTCCGGATATCTGACGCTCCGGATAACAAACGTTCTGATAAATGACGTTCTACTGTACCTCAAAATGTAAATAATTATATGTTTAAACAGCGAGATAAAGTTCGAAAGACCGAATCTTTATTATATATTGATAAATTATTTTTACATTTTCGCGAAACCTTCACGAAGTTCCCTTTAAACTTAGAAAAATATTACAATCATTAATTTAGAATAATCTGCATTAAAACGCAGTTCGTCTACATAAGTAATATTATTATGCCATAGTTTTTTTAAGCAATATAGTAAAAAGTTATGTAATATTTTTATGCCTTTGATTATTCTTTCCAAAACAAATATTTAGGAGTAAAAGCCCTAAATTATTAGAACTAAGTCTTACATGAGCAGTTATTGTATTCAATATTTAGTGATTAATTCGTCGTTTTTCTTTATATATGAACCCAATTTTCTCCGAAATAACTACGAAGCACTGTTCAATAATTAATTAAGCATTTTGTGTGTTGATAAGAATTTTATTAAAATATTTTAGATAATATTCAGTTCAAAGTTTCGTTATATGATATGCGAAAAAATACACAAATCAAACTACTATATCACAACTATAATGAAGCTTCGTGATCACTTTTAAGTAAATGTTAAGATGTAACTAAAAAAACTGCTTTTTATGTTTTTAACTTCACGAATTCCTTTTGCGTGTATTCTGTTTGGTATATAAATAAATTTTTAATGAGACGGCAGTGCGGGAATTCATATCAGATGAAAAAATAAATAAGTAAACTATGTCTTCCTTACATTGATTCATTACAAATATTTTAAGGATTATGAATTTTGAATTTAGTATTCAAGGTCATTAAAAAGGAAAATTCATCAATATTCTCCAAAACTTTTTTTTTTTTTTTTTGCATATTTTTACAAACTAAGAATAAAGATTTATTTCAGAAATTAAATTTAAGATTCGGATTAAAATATTAAATATATTATATAGGCCCCATACCACTGTTGTAATATTATATAAACTTTTGTTATTCCTTACACAAATAGGGTTCCTTTTACTTTCATGCTTGGGGGTTTCGCGACAATTATACATGACAATATGTGCATAATTTTTAACATGCTCTGTAATGAGAGAGGAACAGAAATTATTTGAATACTAAAGATTAAAATAGATAATAGAAATTTTGGGCATGATAAAAAGATGGAGACTGCAGTATTATCTCTGGTGGGGCTTTCTACTTTTTTTTTTTTTTACTGTCTAACATTGCTTATTTATATGTGCTCATAACATATATAGAATTTCTTAAAATAAAATTGTTGATTTCCGCAGAAATTTTTTATAATCAACGAATTTCAAGCCCAGTAAGAGTAGCAGGAACGTAATTCATTCTTGAGCCAAAAAATTAATTCTTTACTTTTATATAATTATTATAATTTTAGCTAGATTATATCGATACTTAAAAGTACGTGTAATAATTTTTTTTTCAGTACAATTCGATATAATGTATATTCTTCATAGTTAGATATACTAGTTGCCTGCATATTCAAATTATAATTAAAATTACTTATTCCTTTAGTTTTATTTTAACCATAGAATTTTAAATACAAATATTATCCTAGCGTCCCTCAAATAACAGTAGTATTTACACATACTATTTAATTATTTTAATTCTTTCCTAATATTTTTATAAATTCTATAAATTCTAATATTTGCGTATTAACTATATATATATAGTTAATACGCTCTACTATAGAGACATGAATCATTATAATACTATAGTTGGAATATACAAAAACATAAATTGTAATGTAAAACAAATATTAGAATTTTATATATATATATATATATGAGGGAGGTATTTCTTATAATTATTTTCGTTTTACAGGTTCATGAATCTAAAAAGTTTGGAGACAACTCATTTAGAGCATTGAAATCGAATTTCGGAGATAAATAAACTATACATTACATCATTTCAGAATTAAATTTGACTCCAAACAAACAAATAGCATTTTCTTTGATGAAAGTTTAAACTATTCTAATTTTTTTCAATCAATAGAAAATAATCCATGTTTTCATGACAATTTATGATAATTTTTATTAAGTACCTTTATTTGGATTTAAGAGTAAAAAAAATTAATGTAACAAGAGACAGATCTATATATCCTTTACAATATTTGATAGTTTCTACATTCCTTTTAGCTTACATATTTTAACATTCCTCTTAATACTGCTGAGAAAAGGTGAAAAAATCCGAAAAGTTTTTTAAAAATATGCAAAAGGTCCGAAGTCTGAGTCAAAAATAAAATAAATTTCACTGGCTGAAGGAAAAATACTACAAAAAATAAGTAAAATAAAACAATATGTTTAGTATCTAGAGCCGGAGTGGGCATTAAGTCGATCGCGATCGGCCGGTAGACCGCCAAGACATATTGGGGTGATCACCTGAAGATTAGCAGTTAGTAACTATATACCGAAATATTCAAGATTGGCTAACAGTGTGCAGACTAAGTCTTTTTCTGGCTATAACTACGAGAACGAACTTCTGGTGATAAAGTTTTATTTTTTAATGTATTTTATAAATTGTTTGATAGTATATAAATGCATCATTTGATATTATTATTATTATGTTTGTATCTTGCGTTTTGCTTTAAAAGTGGTTTTAAAAGAGTATTTTTATTTTAGTTATATATGTGTAGGCAAGTACATATTTCGTAGTTATTATTAAGTTATAGTAAAAATATTGAAGACCTTTTTCTTATTTCCCCACACCTACTTTACGGGGTGGACCGCAACACCTTGAAAAAATTAGAAGTAGCCCGTCCCCTGGAAAAGTCTGCCCACCCCTGATCTAGAGCTAGTTATGTAGCCATTGGTTGAACATTATACTAATCCTCAAGAAATATTAGACCTATGACATATGTTTGTGTACCACAAACGTTAAATTTCATTTTCCTGCATACAAAAAGAAATACTTTGCATTAATTATCATTTTTTTTATCTCGATAAATAATCCATCTTTATAATAGTTGAAAAGTAAGTGAATTCATATAAATGAAGGAGCAAATAATAATCTCTTTCTATATCTTATTTTCTTTCAAATACTTGTAAATTTTAGTTTCATTCCAATTGTTTATTGTTTCAAGCTATTCTCTCGATGTATAGATACAAATACTTTTATTTAACCTAAAAAAATTGGATTGTTAGACGTTACACTGGACTTCTAATTTCGGAAATGTAGAACATCTAAGTGATATATTAAATCGATATGTTACAAACTTCTGCTTGACGACTTCTAAAAGTCAGATTAATTAATCAAAATAATGAGCTCCTATTCCATTCGTAAAAAATTGTTATAATGATAGAGAAAGTACTGAAATGTAGAAAGAGTTGCTAGAAATAAACAATTTTTTAAAAGAAAAATAACTTCCAGAAAATTGAAATCCTTTTTTTAAAAAAAATCATTACAGCGCCATCTAACGGCAAAAATAGAAAGTATAGTTTTGATTTTGTGTATTAGATATCCAGTACTCGAGTAAAACGACTATATATAATATCAAAAATCCTATAATCCAAACTCAAAACATGTATTCAAATAAAATATATCTAACCTTCATGTAAATTCTTGGCGTAAAAATGTATATCTGTTTATTATACTGTGTCTTTAAATTTAAGAAACCATAAATACGATTTTTTTTTTATTTAATGTATAGAGTGTAGTTTTTTGGAAGTCATAACGTATTGAAATACTGTTTTTCATGATAATATATTATTAAAAATATGTGATTTCAAAGTATCAATATTTACATTTGAATTGAAGATAATTTCTCTATATACGAAAGAAATATCTAATATAGTTAAAATATATTACAATAAAATATACTATTTCTATGGCAATATTTTTAATAAACCAGATATAAATATTCTTATAGGAGCAATAAAAAATAGTTTGAATTCTGCTTATACTTTTCTGTTACATCAAACCAGAAAAATTATATATATATATATATATATTATTAGATATATAGATTAAGATCTTGTACTTTTTCTTAAATTTAAACTAATTCCTTGGCAAAACTGTTTCTTTTTCTAACTTTCTTTTTAGCCTCAAAGTCATGCATTGACTGGAAAAGAAGTATAAAAATGTAAATAGGTGAATAAAAAGTTTATATTTTAGTTACAAAATTTATCGCTTAAAAGTCGATTGTTATTAAAACCAACTCTACTTATGGTTTAAAAGGGGAAGTCCTAGGAAAGATTGCTACACTAAAATTTCACGATTAAAAATACCTGAAGAGAACTCTTTAATTAGCAATTTCTCTAAAGTGCACTTCGTCTTCATTTATTAACTGAAGATTTCTTCGCAGCTTTAAGAAGTAATATGCTTAGAGTCTTTAATTTACTTATTTTTATACAAGGTTCGAGAAGACCATGTTGTAGACATTTAGAAACATAGAATTATATTTATTCGAATACAATGAATGTAAAACGATTAGGATAAATTGCTTGTAAAGCATTTAAAAAAAATGTTTAGTGGTACTTGAGAAAAGACAAAAAAATAAAAAGTACATTTTGAACACAGAAAGAAAAATTATTGAAAATTATATTCTGTGAACTTTACACAATAGAATCTATAAACACGAATTACAGTTCTTACTGTCTGTAAAATCTATGAACACTTTTTATAGTTGATAATCCTTTTGCATACATTCATACAAATTGTCGTTTATTAATTCACCTTATTGCCCTGCTTTTTTTAAATTTTCCAATTTGTATTAAACTATACAAACAAGTAAAGGATAAAAGATGAACAAAGTACACAGCTGAGAGTAATCTTAAAAAAATATATATTAAAACGAAGCCCTATCCAATTAGACGCAATAGAAAGAATTTTAATTGAATATATAAACAACTTATTAACTGCATCTGAAAAAAGTGATGATTTTTTCAACCTAATTAGACAAACGCGACAAATGTGAGTGTATGATTCCCCTTTTAATTATGTTATTGAGTAATTAAAGCTTAGAAATCTCTTTATCTCCTTCTGAAACAATAAAACATTTTTTGTAGCAAATCCGTTTTATTTTGAATGAATTAAACGCTACAAAAGATTATTACATTTTAATAATCCAAATAAGAGATAAAAGCTCATAAAAGAGATAATTAGCTCATTAAATTAAAATAATGGAAAAAATAAGCTATATTTTTACACAAAAAGAAAATTTAAAAACGAAAACAGTAAATTACTTCCCGGTAAACTCAAAATTACTGAAGTTTTTTCACATTTCATTGTCTTATCTATTATCTGCGCTTTCACTAGCTAAAAATCAAGGCCTTGAAAAATTAATCGAAAGATGTTTTTTTTCCAAATTTTGTGTGACAAATTGAAAAAATTATTCTAATCACACATTACTATCATTCAGCTTGAGCAATACATTATTAGTCATTGTATAAGAAAAATGTTATATTATGTTTAAAATAGTTTATATTCTATTTTTCTTTCGCTATCAGCATATTGATTGAACGTTTTAATTGAACAGCTAAGTAAACACCTAGAAAAATGGCATTTCAACCTTTCTATGAAAGAAGTTTTAAAATGAACTTTATTTCATTTTACTTAATTTAATTTTTAATTATAAATTTAATTTTTCATCATACATCAAATAATTATTTTTGTTAATGAAAAAATTTTGATTATTTTGTACTTTTTCCAAGACATATTTTAGTTAATTTCTGCTTAAGTTTATTCCCTTAAAGTGTGAAATCTAAGATTTGAACATTGTTTTAAATTCTAGAATTGTGTTTATCTTTATAGCAAGATATAGAACGTCAGAGAAACTCTCTGAGAAATAATATCTACTTTTTCGACATAAAAAAGGTAATTATATCTCGAAATTTGTTGAAAAGTAGTTGATTAAAAATAATAACATTTCAAGCATTATCACATGCTTATATCTTAATCACGAAAAAATCTGATAAAAACATTGCTATGATTTAAAATAATCGATAATTTATCATTAATGACGATTCAACTGAAAGCGAATCTTAGATAACAAATTTCGCATTTAAATTTTAGAATTATAGAAGCTTAAAGAACATAAATCATTTAAAATTCAAAGAATACATTTTTTGTCTCTATTTGAAAAATAAAGGAATTACAATTAATAAGAATAAACTCTGAAGCGCAGCATCTAAAAATCTAAAATAATTTTCCCATTTTGGTTTCTGCGCATATAAGAAATGCCATTACTTTCTATCGGTAACTATTGTGCATAATCCATTTTTTTTTTTTTAAATTTAAGAAGTCAACCTTTCCTCTTCCACAGTTTCGGATTTTTAAATTCCAATAAGTGAAGAAAAATTTCCCACTGATGTAGAAAAAGTTATTATATTCATCAGTTATTTTAACTCTTTGAAGAAGAATTGCGCAAAAAATGAGAAAACTTTAGGAACACACATGTTGTTTATTTTAATTTCTGAAGCCTAAGAACAAAAATTATATATGTAGTTAAAAGAAATTAAGATTAGGACTGGGGAGGAAAGGAGTCATGTGAGACTGACATTGCACATCTAAAAACCATACGTTGGCGCTACTTTGTAAAATTCGTATTCGTACTTTATAAACACTTAATAACATAAAGTGCATGCATATGTATATGTATATACACTGAATTGATGCAAATCTAACTTAATGTTGTACAAAATGTAGGTGTAAGTGGTTTATTAGAAGAGCCACCGTAATACAATAGCAAACTTCTAGGCTTAGGACTAAGATTACAGAGTTGAAATAATAAGAAGAAAAACTGATATATTTTTGTAAATACTTATAATAATTTCTTAAAATTTAAATCCCATAATGCTATAGTACAAAACAGTAAACACTTACTTAGAAGTGTATAAAAAATATTTAAAAAAATTAAATTAAGTGGGGAAAATATAATTATTCATAACTTAAAACAGCAGAAATAGTACACTAGTTTAACAGTAAGAAACTATAAGCTATGAGCAATGGTGAAGGCAGGAAAGTATTTCACAGGATAATACTACACATAAATATACTTCAAAAAACCAACTGTAAATTGTACCTGGGGAAAAATAAAAACCGTATAATTTTTTTAATGCTTGAGAAGAGAAGTATATACAGGGACGTCTTAAGACTCTTTGAGACCCTGGGCCCAGAGAAATTTTAAGCCTTTTTGAGGCCCTGGGCCCCTATGCAAAAGTAGGTCATACCTGAGATCTTTAAAAGCAGACAGTATATAGCATGCATTGTCAAATACTCGTTCAAACGGTAATTTGAAATTAATAAATGTGCAGGACTCACATTCTCAAAAACCTAGGCACAAGCCGGCTCGACCGATGGCCGCATTTCAACTAAATGAGTTGAATGATTGTTTATTGTATTAGTCCAAGACCCAGACATGGACGACGGTCATCACATAATACAGTCTTACCCCTTTTGCCAGTTAACATGCAGTTTGAAATTCCTTGTTTTTCCGAGAATATGTGCGGGAATAATATTTGACCACATAAAAATTATCCAGCTCACGATCTTCAATTATCCAGATCATGTTCAGTCAAAGTCGAGAACGAAACGAGGCCCCCACCGAGAGCGAGACCACGGGCCCGGGTCCAGTTGGCCCATGCCTTAAGACGTCCTTGAGTATATAATCTAATTATAAGACTTTCTAATTTCGAAAAATGTCTAACAGACTAACGGATGATGTCATATGCTTAAAAGTTGAATAATTAATGGAAAATAGGATATTATTACAAAAAAAAACATGTGTCAAATTTATTACATAAAGATATATAGGAAAAACTTATATCAAACCAAAAAAAAACAACACACACACACTGAACTTATTAGAAATGCATACATAAAAAATGAATTGAATCAGTCCTGTTCTAAGCAGTATCATAATTTTTTTAATTAATATTTTGATCATACTTTAATTGTTACGCTGTAAATAGTTAAGAATTACATTCCTATAAATACATTTATAAATATTGCTATTTTAGAAAGGAGCTTTAAAAATGTTATTATTTTATCAAAAATATTATTAAACTTATGATCCATAATATGTAAAGTTGTATCAAGGTACTCTGTATTAAGTAAGTTATTGTTAATTTTTAATAAGGTTTAAGTAATTAGGGACAAAGTATTATTAAGTATATACTCTGTATTTTTGCCGAAAATTATTAAATCATTATATATTATATAAGATAAAAATCTTTATTAGGAATATATAATGTTTCTCATAAAAATATAAATTAGTTAAACAATTGCTTGTATGTCCACTTTGTGTGTGTGTGGTGGGTCTTTAATATTTGAAATAATAATTAAAATTAATATAATTTTCCTGAAGAACTTAACTAATAAGAATGCTAAATTTGTGAAACTTTAACACTATATTTAGATCAAAATTATCATACTTTTATTATAGAACTTTAATATTACAGTAATACCTATTGAGTTAAATCGATCTTCAAAACAATTTTAAAGTAAATATCTTTGTCTTTTGAATAATTAATAATGTCTTTGCTATTTTTAATGATAGATTTATTACTGAAATTACTGCTATTTTTTAAAAATAGATTATAACAATTTATCAGAAATAGTAACGTATTTAAAAACATTAGTTAGAGTACAAAGTTTAATTGGATTCTTTCGAAGTTTAGGAGTTTTAAAAAAATATGTGGAAATTTGAATTCTAGTAGATATGTGCCTAATTTTTTAAAAAGCCCAAATACGATTGCTTTATTACACAACTCAGATTTATGGAAGAAATTATTGTTCCGGAAAAACATAATTCTTATTAATATATTATTATTATATATATAAATGATCTTGCCTTGCGCAAAGAAAGATATTCTCGATACATTTAAAAATTGTACACAATATTCGTAAATTCAATTAATAATAACTTTGAAGTATTTATCAATTTAAATATACATCAACTGAACATTAAGAAAGGAAAAAAATAACAGAGGTGTAAAATAAAAACTAAATATTGCAAATAGAAGCACGAAGGAAATACGTGTGAATTGCAAAAGAATAAAAATCAAAATGCGAAAATTTTCCGATTACATCCAGCTTTTTATTCCTTTTAACTTTACGGCTTTTCCCAGGAAAATAGTTATACAACAGACAGAGTAGATTAATGTTTTATATATTAAAGTTCGAGCTATAAGTTCGGACATAGTTTATTAACTCCTGCTTTTATTAAAGTTTTTCGACACCAAAGAAAAAATAAAATATTAGCTGAGCTCTCAATCCCTTCTGCAAATAAGTACTTGCTTAGGCGGTGTCAGACAAACTACGTCACCCAAAACATCAAATTTTTAATATTAGCTTATTTAAAGTCTATTTTTGTGTATAAAGACATATGAGAGAAACCAAAAAAAAAATCAGTGTGTTGTGAAAATCGGTTTTTTATTCGAAATTGGATAATTTCTTTCAAATAAAAAAAAGACAAAATTAATCTATTTTTTTTTTATATATATATACTTTTAAGTACATTATATTTCTGAAAAAGGGTACTTCTACTTGTGTGAACGGAATAAAAGAACAACATAAAAAGTTTGTAGAATCTTTTCGAATTTTTTCCGCGTGATATTTCTAATTTTTAGAAACTGTTTGTAAAGATGATATGCTCGTATTCAAACTGACACCCCACTAAAACGGGTTGAAAGCTAACATTTAAATATTTTGAAAAATTTGAATACGTTCTTTAAAAACTTTTAATAATTAATACATAACTTTAATTCGAAAACTTTAAAATATATATATTTATAGTAAAAAAGTTTTTAATACATTTCCATACACACACACATTCTTTCTTTTTAATTTTTATTCTTAAAATATTTATGTTTGCATTTTTTTAAAACGCAGATTCAGATTCAAATTTAATTACATTCATCACATTCATTCAGCATCAAAATTATACTTATTATAAAATCAAAAATACATTATAACTTTCTCGTCAAGGAACTAATAAAAATTTAGCATATTCAACTTCTTGTTATCATTTCAAACTGCTTACTCAGTAATCAAATCTTAGTATCAACTCAAACCACTACAGCAGATGCTCCTATCCATAAAAGTTTTAAGTAAGCGAAGCTGTGTTATCTACAGTTTCACATATTCGTCAAAGATCATTCTTGAGCAAACTTTATTTAGTGTACTCACAACTAAAATGAAAAGGAGAAAAACTCTAATTTCTAAAAATTTATATATACATAGCCTTCTTTTAATCATAATGGGTTTTAAGAAAATGACTTAAAAAAGAGAAGAAAATTGATAACAAATGAAATAACAAGTGAAGAATTAAAAGAGAATTATAACTTCAATTTTATCAAGCAATTTGTGTTTGATTTGGTACTTTTGTTTGGTTTTTCAAAGTTCTTAACTGTTCAAAGTTTGATTGTGATGGATGTCCCCTCACATCCATCAGTGTTTGAGTGTTAGAAGGAAAAATCAGCCATAATCAAAATAAATAGATAATTTTATTGCTCTATCAATCAATTCAAATGTGACCCAGGGTAGGAAATGCACTTATATTAAAGTATTGGAGCAAAGCGAGATATTTATTTAATTATGATTTTCTAATAGATGGGCTGTCCCATCCACATTAGTGTACGAGTGTTAGAAGGAAAGCTAGTCATAGTCAAAACAACACAATTTATTTACTATTCTCAACAACGACGCAAATTCAACAAACTAAATCAGGGGTGGCGAACTTTTATGGATCCACGTGCCACATTTGTTTTCTAAAGATGTGTTTCATGATATATAGACGTGCCGTCAAATAATTTTTTTTTTGTGATTATTGGGAAAATGATAAAACTAAATACTAAGAACACAAAACTCTTTATTTACTACGAAAAAATACCTTTTGCACTGTAGAGTTGTAAATATTTTAGTTATACGTGTAATTCAAATCAAAGTTACATTAGTGTGACTTTTATTGTTGCACAGATTGGATGATAAATAATTTATATTATAGGATTGTAAGATGTAACTTTTTTAGAATACATGCTGAATTTGAGTCATCTGCCAAACGGTTTCTAAGCAGTTAATTACTTTTACTGTTGTTCACTTTTTTTGACAAAAGGGTTTATGATTTGTTTCACAAAATACCGTTTTACAGACGATGTTCCGCATACCACTATTTCAGAACATAAAACACACACCACTTTGTCACCTTTACTAATAATACTTTGTTTATCGGTCCACCAAATTTGAAATTCTATGTTACACTTACTATCTTGCACTTTTTGTTCTTTTGTTGAACTAGCCATGATAAATAACAGCTAAAAATAATATAACACAGAAAAACTTTTAACACACAATTGCGTCAATGAAATTGACTATGCTATGCGAAGACAAACTTTACATCATAAGCAAAGCTACTACGTAACTAAGGCAAAATAATAACATACAAGTATGCCACCCCGCGACCGATCACTCGCGTTTGTTTGTAATATTTCATAGTGATTTTTGAAATTTTGAAATAAAATGCAAGTCATTTTGATCATTGACGAGCCAAAAATATTGTGTCGCGCGCCATCAGTGGCACGCGTGCCACTGGTTCGCCATTCCTGACTAGATTAAGAAATGCCCCATTTGATAAATATGGGAGCAATCGCGAAGCAGACTAGTTAAATAAAAAATCGGATCCCTTACACTTTGTCCTTCCAGGCAATACATTTGCTTATATTTGAAAATAATTTCTTAAGTAATCCACACACAATTCAGACGGATCGAATCCAATTTAATAACTAATTGACCATATCTTCAATCTTAATATTAATTAAATAATCTACGAAGTGCTCTTGTCTAACTTTACGTTAATCTTTGTGCTATCCTTTAGCTTCTAACCTCTCTCTCTCTCGCCTCTAGCTCGAAAGTTAAATTTTTAAATACAAGCCTTGATTTGCATAATTACATGTTCTCCTCCGGAGGAAAGTTTTCAATAGAATAATTTGTAAAGATTCATTATTCCCAAAGAGGACTATTAGCAGAAAGAACGAGAATAGACCCGTTGCAAGTATTTAAATATAAAAAAGAACGGAGTTAGCTGAACAAAGCATCTTTGACTTCGCGTTTTTCTTTTTACCTGTGTGTGTGTAATATATATATATATATATATATATATATATATATATATATATAATATACTTAATATATAAGAATAAAATTACTAACGAGAAAATGTGAATGCCATTGTGGTAAAAGCGTGGGGTGCTTTGTATTACATTTTTACACTAACTTAGCATTTCGGAATGGAACTAGTACGAAATTATAACAATTGATGTAGATCACACCACGCTTTTACCCCCAATGACATTAATTTTCTGGTTAATCATTTTTGTTCTTATATTAAGAATTATTTTTTTACTTTTAAGTTCGATTCACTATAAAAGCATGTTTGTTTTTTTTAAAGTTTTTTTTAAAGCATAATTTATTTTTCATTTTTTTCGTTCGATCTACAATAAAAGTGTGTTTGTTTAGTTTTTAAAATATCATTTATTCACAAAAGAGAGAGAGAGAAGTTTTCTTAAAGCAGAGTGTTTAAAAAAGTTTTTTGTGGCTCCATAAAATAACATTACAGCTGCTACTTTCCAAGCTGCCGTTGCATTGCTCGCCACAGGAAATCTCTTTCAGAATGACAATTTTTTTTAAAGCGTTTTTAGAATGTAGTCCTACATTTTTTGCTGATTTTAAAGAAAAAGACTTGATTGTAAAGCGTATAAATGAGTTACCTATAAGTCGCAATATAATTAAATATTGAGTAATAGAATTAGAAAAAATATTTTTTCGCAAATACATAACGACTTAAATTATGCAGAAATGTATTCAACTGATTTAGATAAGAGTAATGAAGTAAAAGATTATTTACAATTAGCAGTTTTTCTCGGTATAGGTATGGAAATATAATGAAAGAAGAGTTAATAAAACAAATAACGTTGAAAGGGAAGTGTACCATTCTTGATATTTTTAAAGAATTTATTTTGCATTTAAAAAAAGGGATATTGACCTTCAGAAAATAGTTTCTGTAACAACAGACGATGCAACTAGTTTAGTCGGGAAAAATATTAGATTTATTCAGTATCTTAAGCAAAATATTTTACCTTCTCTGATTGAATTTCATTGTATAATAACACCAGCAAGTTCTATGTGTGAAACATGGTATATATATATACAAAATAGTTATAAACCTGAGATAACTAGACAAGATAGTAAAAAGTATATTAGCCACAGTAGTACTACAGTAAACTCCGACCTTATATATATATATATATATATGTTTCTTTAAATCTGGTTTGAATCTTCTAGCTTTGTTAGTGATATTATTTTGTATTATCAATTTTATTATGCCATGTATTTCTTTCATTTTATGTTACTATATATATATATATATATATATATATATAGCAGTAAATAATTCAAAAGAAGACTAATAAATCCCAAGCATCCTAAGATCAGACCGGAAGAACCAAGAACATGGAACCATGACAAACCAAAAAAATGTATCTAGCGGGGAAAACTATTATGATTTCTCGAGCTGTCACTGGTTTAGGACAGTGAAACAGGATTAAACATTGTTTTTTGAGATCTCAACCTTCTCCTGCAGCAGAAATTGTTTCTACATAATAGTTTCCAGTATAAACTAAGGCAAAAGCCTAAAACCCACGTGGGTGAATATAACAGCAATAGAATAGAAATTGCAATATTAAATTACCATAGGAATCCGGAAGAAATAGACAAATATAAATATGTATAAACAAAAATATTTGCAAGAGAGGTTAATAATGAATATAACCATAATTAACAATAATGTAAATGAGCAAAGAAACTCTAATCTTACCCGATGTATACAGATTCCACAATGTACTGACTCACTGCATCAAAAACACAGCAATACTAAGAATAAAGGCGCCATCTATGTATATTTATAGTAACTAAACTTAATATAAGCATATATCAAGAATATTATATACTATAGACTAAATATATTAAGAAATATAACAATAAAATTATATACTATAAAATAAATAGAAATGAATACTTAAAATAAAAATAATTAAATAGCTATAACTTTGATGACATATATTTATAAATAAAATTAGCTGGATAGTTATAGTCTAGGCAACTTTGAAAGAATTTTTTATAATTATTAATTCTCAATACTTCTTCAGATACTAAATCATTATTTCTTTTTATATAGTTTAGAATGATATTTCTAAAAATTGAAATGTGAAGGGTACTATTCCAATATGGCATTTTTATAACATTAAAATCAAAAGAGTCTCTTTTATCAAAAATATTACTTTTTAGCATATTATTTTCAACTTTTAATTCTAGATCAAGGAAATTTGCTGACTCTATATTGCAATTGGTTTTTAATAGTTTCAGGTAGGTTGGGTAATAATCAAATATAGGAGTAAAGTCAACTTTATTACTGAAAATAATTAGATCATCGATGTATCTAAAAAAGTAACTAGAGTCTGTATCAATTTTTTCATTCTCGTAATAGTGTAAATAGATATTAGCCAGACTATTACTAGCTGGGCCACCCTGTGGCAGACCTTTAATTTGTTGATAATATGAGTCATTATGAAATATGTAATTTTCTTTCAAAACAAATTGTATAATAATATTATATTTATCATAGTTTATCAATTTATTTAATGAATATTTCATATAAACATTTCTAAGTACTTTAATCATATCCTCTATATCAATAGAGTTGAATAAGTCTTCAAAATCAAAGCTATGCAAAGATTTAACACTTTTACCTTGCATATACTCAACAATATCTTTACTATTCTTTACAATAATGGAGTTTGAGATATTGTCTAGAGTGTGTTGTATAACTTTTTGCAACACCTTGCCTGGTTGTGTAATATAGGTATTAAAACCATTAGTAATAGTTCTGAATTTAATTGGACACTTATGAAATTTTGGTGTAAGAAAAATATAAGGAAATTTGATATTCTTTGTATATAAATCTAGTTTTTTATAAAAAGCTGAAATACGGTTACTGATTTCTCTATTGCTGCTATTAGATTTAATAAACGCATTATTGTTTTGAAACTGTTTGTTAAGTATAAAGTTATAAAACCATTTGCAAATGATTGCATAGTTGCCCTGAACTTTATCTACATATACAATAATGAAATCTTTTTGAAGATTTGAAATTTGTTGTTTTATATCTTTATAAGAAATATTTTTATCAGTTTTATAGTTAAGATTAAGTAACTCACTCAAAACTTTGCATTTAAACTCATTGAATGCTTCGAAAGGAAAGTTGTATTTAATTGCTATTTTTGTAATGAAGTTATTAATATCTTTAGAAATTTGTGCTTTAATAGCTTTATTATTATTAGAACGCATAATTCTAAAGCCAGTACCCTTAACCATTAATTCTCTGAGAGTTTTATCTTTAATAATATTTAAATTACCAGATATGACATGTTTATGATAATCATCAATGAAATCTTCATAATTATGACAATTACATACAATATTATTATGTTGCAAATTAATAGAATTGTAGTTAAAGATGGATCTACCAATTTTCTTATTATATTTAAATGCCTTATATATATATATATATATATATATATATATATATATATATACATACATATAATCAAAATTTCTCTACAAAAGAGAGATGAATATATATATATATATATATATATAATGATGATGACGGATTTAGTAAAGATTACGACGAATTTAGTAAAGGATTTTTCACATCGTGGCCGGTGTTGGTTATTACGTATAAGGTTACTATTTATGATGGTTGATGATGCCTTTTCCTTATTATGGAGGAGGCAGTCTTGGAAAAGTGTTATTCTTCTTTATTAAACACTTAACATGAAGACACATAGATGGACGTACTCACAAATGGACATACACACACAACACAAAGCAAGCTGCAGCCGGCTACATGTTGAAGGAAATACATAAGCGAAAGAAACAAGAGAGCGCGTAACCGTCTGTTCCTAGTTTTTATACTGTAGGTGACGACTCTTTTGTAACAGGAGTCGTGATTGGATGCAAATGCGCGCGAGCAATTAGATTAAGATTAAGATTATGCGCGCGAGCAATTAGATTAAAATTATAACGGTCTTGTGTGAAAGAACTAGGAAATAATTTAACGGGGTAAAGTTAAAGAGAGTTAGAAGTCATTACACACACACACACACATATATATATATATATAAACATTTTCCAGTGTAATGTCAGTTGTAATAAACAAATCAACCTTATAAACGGCTGGATGGCGTGGTTGGTTTGTCGCTGGCCTTCTACTCCCAAGGTTGTGGGTTCGACCCCGGCCCAAGTCGGTGGATTTTTTTGATGCAGAAAATCGACGGCGGCCATGTCGTATGATTATACGGCATGTGAAAGGTCCTTTGAGTGTCTGTTTGGCTTGGATGCTGTCGGCAAAATTAAATCCTAATGCAAGTTTGCATCATCATGAGCTCAGGTGCCTCCCTCTGGGGAAGAAACTGGGCGCCAAAATTGCTTGCTGTAATTGGTATCGCATATATGGTGCAGATCTAAAAAGTGGTACCAGCTCCTGGAGAATGTACTAGGTCTGCAAAAGGTTTAAAATACCAATGCGCAGCCCCATTGAAAAAAAAACTTTAATAAACGCAAGAGTTCTTTATAAATGGCAATTTGCACACTTTTTAGAGGAAATTGAATGTCAGCAATCAAGGATTTTGACGTACAACAACGTGCGATGGCTTAGTTTCGGACAAGTCCTTAATCGCTTTCTAACGCTAATAGAAGAAACTAGGCTCTTTTTAATTGAAAAACTTAATAGTTTCGATGAATTATGCAATATACATTGGTTAAGTAATTTAATATTTTTATGCGACATCACTTAGCATTTTAATGAACTGGATAAAAAACTACAAGGGCTTGGACTAACTGTTTTTGCGATGTTTTAAAATATTAAAATATTTATGACGAAACTTCAATAACTTTTCAAAACTCCGTTGACATTCAAGAAAATGCAATTAAAAATATTTAATGACTATGCAGGAAATAAAACAGGCTTTTGAGGAGAAATTCAATCAATTTAAAAGTTTGGAAAATGCATTTCACTTTATTTTATATTCATACAAAGCAGAATTTGAAACACTGGAGTTAATTGAATTTATGTGGCTAGATATCGATAATTTATAAATAGAATTAGTAGTAGTAGTTGTGAAATAGAATTAGTAGTTGTGAAAGTAGTGCAGATAATATTGATTCCACAGTAAAAAAGGAAAATATTATATTAAACGTATGGGATTCTGCATCAAAAAATTTTATATCAATGAAAAACCTAGTTAATGTGCTCTTTTAATGATGTTTGGGTCCAAATATTCGTATGAAAAATTGTTTTCTTCAATAAATTTTGTAAAATCTTTCATTGAAATAGATTTCACAGGGAATTAACTGCGCAATGCGTTAAACTAATGAATGCGAAATGTGAACTTAATATTTAAAAAAATATCGCAAAATAAACAGCAACAGATTTCTCATTAAATACTTTATAATCAGTTTTGTTATATATATATATATATATACTAATAAATAATATTTCATAATATATATTGTATCTAATTTTCGCTACTCCTTGTTCATTCAAACACTTATTGCCATTTGCACCAAACACTTAAGAATTTTTAACCCCACTAAAAATTTTTAAATCGTCAAACCTCGCCCATTTTTACCAAGCCAATTGAATTTGAAAGATGTTTAGTTTTAAAATACTCATTTAAAATTTTTTAAACTGAACTTAGGCGCAAATGAGCATTAGTGACCCACGAGCTAGTCTAAAAAAATATGAACAAAATTTGACCCACATCTCTGCTTTATACTGTAATTTAGCACGCAATTTCTTTAGTTTATTGTACTAATTTTCAGAAAGGTGGGCGGCCATTATCCCCTTTCCTTACGGCTGCTGGTTGCTAGTCCAGGACACGACGTGTCCATAGAAGGTGGATAATAGAGACTCTCCAAAGAGCAAAACCAAAGAAAGGCAAGGTTGAAAAGAAGAAAGAGTTAAGGAAAAATCTCTCCCTAACCAAAACTGGCAAGGTAAGAACTGAAGTAGGGGTGCCCAAAAAGGGGAAGGGGGTAACAATTAACAGTTTGAAATGCCTAGGGCACCGAGGAGGTTAAAAACGGTCGTGAGGAAGATCTCAGTTATTTTTAAATTGATCTTAAATAATTTAATCGGTCTTAAAAACGAATTGCTTCTTTTCGGAAAGAGAAAGTTTGGGGTATATAAGGTTCGCCCAAAGGAAAGTGACTCAACAGTCGGTTCGATAAATGGTTTAATAGTATTAATAAAAATTAGTATAGAAAGGAAAGAAGTAATACAAACGTAATAGATAGGCCTTACCTTGTAGATAGGCCAAAGTTACCTTGTAGATTGAAACCAGTGTCCCAGCAGTCCATGAGATGATGGATACCCTGGTGAAGAAGCTCCATGGTTGGCTGTGAAACCAATTTTCAACAGCAGCTTGGACCTCATTATTATCAGCAAATCGCTGTCCCTTCAGAACTTTCTTGAGTGAACCGAAGATGTGGTAGTCTCATGGCGAGATGTCTGGGTTGTAAGAGGTATGTTGTAGAACCTCTCAATGTGGAATTGCATAACGATATTTGCACGCCACATGAGATCATGAGCTATTTCTCGACTGGCGATTCGCCGATTAATTCTCACGAGACGGTCCATATCTGCAACGGCTTCTTTGGTGATAACCCCAAAAAGCCACTGCTTCTTCCCTTACGAAAATCTCTTCACCATCGGAATACCTATTTACAACTCATACACTCCGTGCCATACACATTTTGCATTCGACACACGATAAATTTCACTAGCATTCACATTTTCCACTGTTAAAAATTGCACCACCGAGCGTTGGCACCGTTTGGAGACATCCATGATACGAACAATACCTTTTAACGTTCTCCTATGCTATCACACACACATCTGGCGAGATCTGATAATACCGCATGCATTCCCAGCACTCTGTGCCCTCTATAGGTGCATGTGCATTCATCTTTCTCCACAAATGGGAGTAATTACTTCAATGCCACTTTCATTTGGGAGACATATAAATATCTGTATATATATATAGTAATATTTTTTCCTCCGTCCATTAAAAATATTTTTTTTATTTGCATATTATAAGGATGAAAAGTTTCTATGATAAGAAATTATTAAACACAAAAGAATATGAATTTCTAAAATTGAAACGAATCGAAGTTCATACTAATGTTTGGAGCAGAATGATCTACAGACATGGTAAAACTCAACAACTTTTATTTAATCAACTGAAATTATTCACTTTATTTATCATTGAGATTTTTGGTAAATAGACAATAGGAATGAAATAAGCATCGAATCTTAACTAAAAATAATAAAAATGCACTTAACTCTTAAAAGACGGCTTCGAAGCACAGCCACATAGCAGAGACGTCTTAAGGCATGGGCCAACTGGGCCCGGATCCAGGGCCTCGCCTTCGGTGGGGGCTTCGTTTCGTTTTCGACGCAGGGAGATTATGATCCGGATAATTTCAACGCGTCAGCATAGTGCTACCACATAAGCTGAAGCCGTTCTGGGACGACCATCGACTATGATAAGTTATATACTTTATATTTATATAGTGCGGCTCTTTTCCTGTTGAAAGAAGAGATTTTCGATGAATGTTAGGGAAGCATTATTTTATATTTCATGTGCTTAGTTTTTAAATTTTGGGTTTAAATTTTTCTTTATATCCATTTTTAAAAATGTAGGACATTATAAGTATTGCAAGGCTTTCACAGCCTAAGGAAAGTAAATAAAAAAATGACTGAAGCCGAAATATTAGAATTACTAGAAAAGAGTGAAACACATGAAAGTAAAAGGTTTTTCCGATTTTACTACCAAAGTATAAAGAATGTTTTTAATCATTAAAACACTATTTTGTAATTCGGCTTCTGTGAGAATGGTTATATCAATTTTACTAACAGCGAATGGGTTCATAGAGCCAAATATTATTCCCGTACATATTCTCTGAAAAACAGGGAATTTCAAACTGCATGTCAACTGGCAAAAGTGTTAAGACTTTATAATTATGTAATGACCGTTGTGTATGTCTAGGCATAGGCCTAATACAATAAACAATAATTCAACTCATTGAGTGCGGCTATCGGTCGAACCGGTTTGTGCTTAAGTTTTTGAGATTGTGAGTTGTGCACATTTATTTGGTTTAAATTACCGTTTGAACGAATATTTGACAATGCACATGCTATATACTGTTTACTTTAAACGGTATCAATTAAGGCCTAATTTTTCAGGGGGGCCTAGGGCCTCAAAAAATCTTAATATTTCGCAGGTTCTAGGGTCTTAAAGAGTCTTAAGATGTCCCTACCACATAGTAAACGTTGCGTTCTCTTGCAGTACAACGTGTACAAATATTTTGTAAGAAATTGAAGTTTTCTTTTAGATTTTAAAAAAATGGGATTTATTTTAACCATTTTTTTTTTAAGAATTGAAACTAATTTATCATTAGAATATTTAATAAACTTAGAAAAAAGTGACGTCTTATTTTCTTCGCAAATATGATACAATGGATTACTTTTATTTCTTTGGAATTTATTTTCAGGGACAGGGGTGTTTTTTCCCCCATATACATTCCAGTGGTCTTATTTTATCGTCAAATTTTGCAATGGATTGCACATTTACTTTGACGGTTTTAGTTCCAGTTAATGACACAACATGGTAAGTCGCATTGAATGTTTTAAGCAAGCATATACAGAATAATTTTATATTTTTATGGTGGGAGTATCCAATTCCCTTTTGAATAAAAGTTATATTATGTATAAATAAAATTTTCAGTTTCTTAATGACAGGGGTGAGCTTTAAATTCTTGTGGGCATATAAACATCATAGAGAACGTGAGTTCATTTTGAATACACATTTATATAAGTTTCTTTACGGTTATTTTTATTGTGACTCGTGGAACCCCTGGATATTCCTCGTGGAACCCTAGGGTTCCATGGAACACGGTATGAATACCACTGCTATAAAGTATAAACCATGTTGTATGACATGGAATGAAATTTATTATTCACATAATGTAAACATTATGTCAGACTAAAATGTGACGACTATGTAATAAAAATATTGATAGCAAAAATCATTGTGATATTTTTTATTACTTAATTAGAACATTTTTATTTACTCTGACAAACTAAATATGTAATTATCACACTAAAAAAGCTACACAGGAAGACTTTTTTTTTTTAAAAAAAATTTATATATATTTCTTCTTTTTCTCCCCCCCCCCCCGTTCCCCCCACATATTTCCACAGTGCACATTTCCGAAAGTTTCTTAAACTAAAATGAGCAAGATATCAACAACATCCGATTTCAATGAAAATACCTCCTTAAACCTTTGAGAAGTATAGCAAAGGAAAACGTAGCATTGGCTAAAATTAGGAGGATCCTATTAATCGAACTCCCATAACTTAATTTTCTTATATGCAAATCAATATTTAAAAAGGTGTCCCACGGTTAAAATTAATTTGTTCTTAAAATTACAAGGATCAGGGCAGCCAAGCGACTGGGAAGATACCGGCCTGTAAAAGCAAACAGTGGGCAATAAAAAAAACAGCTAAAAAAAGGTTTAGTAAAATTAACTAAACTAAAACTACTACCGTATTTCCCTAAAAAGAAGACCCGGTCTTTTATTGATTTTTACTGCAAAAGACGCATTAGAACCTAATGAATATCGGCAATTCTAATCAATCGTACTCAAGTCTGTTTATGATCAAATGTTTTCGAGCAATGTTTCTTACCTTCGCTTCTCATTTGGCAAAAAATGTCACTTTTGGCTGACAATTTTAACTAGGGCTTATTTTTAGGGGTACGGCTTTTATATTGCAAGCAAGCATCCTGAAAAGTTGGCGTACTTTTCGATACTTTTTATTTTCGAAAAAACGTTGTACCTTTTGAAATAGTTGCTGATATATTTTTTAAATATTTACGTAATTAATCGTTTCCACGCTTGCGTAATTTGACAAAAAAAAATTAATAATCGCTCAAATTTTCAAACATTAGTTTTTATTATTATTACTGGGCACCTTTTGCAGACATACTGTTGAAGAAAGGATGAATCGTCAAAAGTTGCTCTCTCCTCAAACTTTCCTCTTCCACACACTCCAAGGAAAACAACTTGTTTCTCATTGGTAGGTTCATAATGAACTATTTTTTAGGGTTGTCTACTTTGGCACTGTAGCGTCGTCTTATGCCTTTGTAAGTCATTGAAATCGGCAAAATAATACATTTATCTTTGCCTCTGCATTTGAAATTTTTTCGGATTATTTTTCAGTTAAAGTATTTAATTCGCTGGCACTCACTTAGCATCTAATTTTCGTCATAAAAATAATACACAATTCTATTTTTTTCCTCTTGTACCTAAAATCTAAATATCTTTCATGGATTTATACCGAAGAAACATTTATTTGAATTAAATAAAAAGGAAATAAAAAACATAGACACTCACATTCCATATATGTGTATTTACTTTAATTGGCAACATTTGTTTAAAATGAATTATACATTTCGAGTTAAATCTATGTGTAAAATATAAATAAAGTAAAAATCAAGAACAATTTTTATTATGTTCATATTTTTATTTATAATACTTATGGGAATTTTAATTATGAATGAATTTATACATATACTAGATTGAATCAAAACACACACAGAGAGAATATATTTAAAAATGCGTAATTATTAAAGTAGTTTCTGTTATATAATTAGACCAAGGTCACGTACGCGTGTCATGAGTTGGAGCCTTGTACCTGATGCGCGTTTAATCTATCGAGGCTCAAACATTCTCCCAGTATTGTGGTGAGGAAGCTAGGAGAAGTAGGTGCAAGCTCAGATGTCGTCCTCGAACACTTGAAGATGGTTCAAAATTACGAGGTCCGTCACCAATAGCCTTCGTGCAGCTTTATAGTGAGACGCTAATTATGTAACTCTCCCTACGTAATTAGACAGTTTGTGTGTGTTTTGTTGTATGTGCGTGTGTAAGATTTATATATGCAAAAAATTTAATTTAATTCATCGAATATCTATCTTGTTCTCCTTTTAGAATTAACTTTGCACTCTTTAAAATTTTTATAAAACGTTTTTTATAAATAAGTGTTTTTACTTAAACTTCTCTTAGTATAGTGCTTCTGAAATTGTGTGGACGTGAGAAGGGCGCGAGCATATCGAAAAGTCAAAAGCAAAAAATTTTAAAAACTACAAATTTACTGAAAGGAACCGAAACAAAGTATACATTCGGACATAATAAAAAATAAAATACACATTTACACTGATATAATATACTTATAAATGTATCAGTACTACACAATGTATTTGATAATTAGGGTATCCGACGACTTGTGACAACTTTTTTTTTTTTTAAAAAAAAAGGGAGGTATGGAGATTTTTTTTGTTGTTTTTAGATTTGTTTATTACATTTTATAAAAAATATGCTAAAATTAAGTAGGGAAACAGAAATTATTTTTACTAAAATGGGAAAAAATGGGTAAAAATGGACAAAAAATAACATAAACGCGGCCCATTCTGTACCAAAAGTTTATAAACAAATTTTCAATTTTTCAATTCTGATGCGTTGCTATCTTATTCATTTTTGAAGTAATCTTCAAGATATAAGAGATATTTTAATTTTTTCAAAAACTGGAGCACTTTATCTTATTTGTTATATAAAATTTGCTTAAAAAAACATTGATTATATTCACATAAGGGGCTGTAAGTTTTGAAATAAAACAGTGATTAATAAATCTTAAGGTTAAAACACTTCTACTATAAAACAGAACATACACAAAAAATTCAGTTAATTATTTTCAAAACTTTTCGAGCAATCGTTGGTCCCGTTTAAGCATTTTCAAAAAAAAAGAAGAAAAACATTTTGAGTAAAACGCTTGTTAAAGTATGACATATATCTTTCTCAAAGTAATGGCATCTTCTCTTACTAAATCACTTATAGTTTTTGTTCTAGTGAACAGAAAACAATAAACTTGGTATTTTTAAAAAGCTAATAAGATGGCCTAAAAATAAAATCATAAAAAAATTTTTGTCAATTTTTAGCAGAATTTACAATTTTAAGGTAGTCGGAAACCATTCACAATTCTAAATTAAGAACAAGTTTAAAAATTACTAGTAATCCAATAGGCTTGTCATATACAGAATTTAATATTTATCTTGATAATTTGTACAGTTTATAATTAAAATCATGTATTTGTAGCTTTAACGTCAAAGGGAATTATTATTGCACTCAATCATTCTTATTGTGTGAAGGGGGGCGCGATGAAAATTATGATTGAATATTGGGTCGCAAGCATTGAAATTTGGCGAAGAACTGTCTTAGCACCTACTTTAGAAAAATAATTGATTCAGCTTCTACTGATTAAAATTTAAACACATGTGAGTAGCAAAGGACCATTAATATTAAATATGATTTTTTTCGAAGTTTTTAATTGTAAGGTTTTCTCTCCTATGTCGTTAACATTTTTTGCCTTTAGTCCTAAAAGAGATAATTTTCATTAAAAAAAAATTAAAACTTTTAATTTGGGTAAAGAATTTTCCTCTGTGTATATGATAAAGTTGAAAATAAAAAATCAAGATAGTAACAGCATCTGCAAAATAAAGATAGTGTCACATATTTATTTATCATAAACTAAGTAAAATCTTTTGTATTCGAATTTCTAATAATTTCTTTTTTTTAGATTAATTATTTATTCCTTCGAAACTTCTTTCTATAGGTTTCGTTAATGGCTACATTTGAAAATTATTTATCAAAATATTTCGGAGATTTCATAGGAGATCAAAGGTAGATTTTAAAATTTATGTTTGCCTCACAAAATTACACTAATTTTGCAGGGAGTATGGATGAAAATGTATTTAATACACTTTTTATTATTTTGAACCATTTTCAGGTTTATTAATAGCTACATGACATGCATTTTTAATTTTTAATTAAAGTACAAACGTTTAAAAATGTTTGAGTCGATGCTTAATCGGAAATGGAAGGGGAAAAAACTGTATTCCCCTTATTTTATATAATAATTATTGATATTATTTAAAAACAACTTGTTTTTAAATTTTTTTAAATTTTGATGTATTTCCGGGAATGGAAAAACCTAATTACTGGGTTAAGGGTGACAAATGTGCAAAAAAACAGAATATTTCGCTTAGAGCAGCGTTTGGCAAACTGCTGTCCTTTTAGATTCTGCTTTTATATACAATTAAAAATTATGTCTGCTGAAAAGACTTATAAATTTATAAATATCTCTTGAGAAAAAAACTCGTATTTAAATGCACAGTTAAATATTTGACTGGCTTACTGACAGAATTCATAGTTAACTATGTATCTGATAGGTCTTTTTTGCGATTTCTAGTTATATATTTGTGTTTAGTATTGAGATTCTAGTATTTTTTTATTTAATGTGTTTCTGATTTTCTACTATATGTACTTTAAATGTCAATTTTCTTCTTTGTTGAACCTTGAAGGTTCAAGGCCGTAGTATGTGTTAAGTCATGAAATTTGATATATTTATACCATCTTCTGTAACTTTCTCACTATCTCGAACTGGGGTCACAACGGACATTCCGGACACCCATAGCATGTCCGGTGTCAGCTAACCGAAGAGGGGGACAGAGGTAATAAAATTTTTTGGATGATAGCAAACTTCAGGAGATGTTTTATTTCACTCTTGAGTTCACACCTGAAGGTTGAAACAAACTCTCTTCTGATTTCTATCATCAACAAACTCCCTTTCAAAGAAATTGGCCTGTTGAAATTGGCACAACTCAATCTTTTAAAATTAGCTCGTTTGAAATAGCAACAGGTAATTGTATTTTTAATTTCGAATTATTTATTATTTTTTAAGACTTAAAATAATATACAAATACAGAAGTACCTCCTGTAAGGTACACCTTCGAATAAGGCACAATTAATGTTGCTACCGGTCTCTTTGAATATGGACCTTATGTAATAGTTTTTTATTCTTTCTTTGTAAAAATTTTAAGATTTCGAAGACAAGTTTGTGTTTTTCTTAAATAAATTAAATATAGTGTTGTCCTAATAAACCAATGTAATTTAACAGTGGAAAGGAGCAGAGAAATAAAAAATTACAACATTGTTTGTTCTACGCTTCGATTTAGAGACAAAACAGAATATGTAATAAAGTGATTGCACCTCTTAGAGGAGCGTTTTCTCTATGGGTTTACATAAAAAATAAAAATGCTGGCTTAGGCTGACACAATGCACTAGGTTTCAAAAAGATTCGTACAACGGAATATTTTAAATAAAATTCTGTAAGTACAAGAAAACCTGTGACTAAGGTATTTATTTGTATGTCATTTACTTAAAGAGTAATACGAATGTAATTTCTAATTAAACTAATTTGTTTAGCATTAAAGGACAAAATGCCCAATGTCTAGTCTGGTGGGTTTAAATTTCTGACTCTAGGACATATTGTGTCAAACACAAGGTTCCTTATTGGAAGGTACTAATATATTTTTACCCTATTAATATAAAGTATTACGAAATATTTTATTGTATTTGCCTTCATGAAAAAGCGAACCATAAAGTAATATAGTTAGTTTTAAAAATTCTCTTTTGTTAATATACGTGTATACATTTATGCAATAAATAAATTCACATAAGAGAGAGTGAATAACGGTTTTACCTGAAAAGATTACGCAGTTAAAAGAAAACTAGCTTATTTTAATGTCAATGAAATTATTTTGTTTATACGTATCAACAGCTGTAGGTAAGAGTACTACATGGTTTGTACAGTTTCATTTTTGGATTAAATTGAATTAATATTAATTGACGCTAAATTGTTTTCCATAAAACAGCTTCCATTACTAGAACGAGACGTGCATTACTGCTCCCAGTATTAAAAAAATGGAATTTGTCTTGTTTATTGTAAATTTTTATTTTTTTTCTGAATCATCGATTATGAATAATTTTTCTGAATCATTATGTTATGTCAATATAGCATGTGTTTAAAGATGGGTTATTTCTCTCTCTCTTTTTATACATCAAGATAAATTTAAGAATATTATTTTGCAATTATAAATATATTCTTATAAGTAATTGTGTTATTGCGGATCGAAGTAATGAAAATGCATTTCTGAAAAGTTCTTTTCGGATATTTAAAGTTTGTGAGTAGGTCAGTAATATGTGAGTTGTTTCATGTTTTCTTTCTTTTTTAAGCTTAAGAAAGATAAATTTAATAAAATTATTATAAATATATTTTCAAATAAGATTTCACACATACGTGTTAATATTTAAATGTTATCGAAAACAACCCGAATTGACATTTTTTCAGGAAGTTAAAAGACAGAATTTTATTGGACTGAGAAATCTGTTGTTTTTTTTCTTCATTATTATTAATATAATAATGAGGATGAAAATAAAATTCGAAAACTGTATAAGATCGTGGTGCGAATTAAAGACTAGGCTAAAAAAACTGTACTATTGACGCGGAACAACAAAATGTATACAATCTAGAGAAAAAGAGATGGTGCACGTCATCATTGAAAGAATGATTGCTGAAGTACAATTTTTAGCCAGTCAAAATTTGTCAGAGAAACTAGTGCGAAATTGAGATAATGGTAATTTTTAAAGGCCATTGAATAATGGCCAAATTTGATTCGTTTATTTCAGAACACTTTAATAATGTCAGTAAATGCAATGATAACAAAACACGTATTCCAAACTACTTAAGGCAGTATTTTCAAAATGAAATAATTAATATATATTTTAGCCTTATCTACTCGTAATGAGATATCACGCATTGTGTTAAAAGAAAAATAATACACTATAGTTCTTGATTCTACACCATATATTAGTCACACAGAACAAATAAGGTTTGTAATTTGATGTGTGAGCACTACTGAGATGGTAAGGTATATAGTTTAGAATTTTTTCTAGGAGATTTTAAGAATCTGCCTCTAAAAAGCTTTTCAGATTTGGACTCAGTCTCTATTGAATCCAAAATCTTTGAAAAAATTGATTTCACAACAAAAATATTTTGATAAATTTGCTTCTGAGAATGCCACAAAACTTATTTGATAGTTTATTATTAAGTAGCCTTTGTAGAATAAGTGATTTATATACTTTTCGTTTCAAGAAATCTATTTTTAGTGCTTTTTTATTACATTATATCTTCTCAATAAATAACGTTTTGCTTTTATAAAATGTCTGTTTTTATTTCAAAAGTAATATTTTTGCTTGTTTATTATTTTGTTAAAAGTATTTTGTAGCTATCATGACCTATTAGTTGACCAAAAAAAATAAAGTTTTGCACTACAAATTTTATCGTTGCATTTCTATATATTAATGTTTTACTTTCTACTCTTATACAGGTAGATGAGTGTATAACCGCAATGCATAAGTATTAAATAATTATTAAATAAATAAGTATTGTAATAAGTAATTAAATATATAAGTATTTTAATAAGTACTTAAAATATAAGTGTTTTAATAAGTAATTAAATATGAAATATTATAATAGGTAATTAAATATATAAATATTAAATATAAGTTTTAGTCAAAATCTGAAAAATTCTTTAGAGGGGTGGCACATTTGATCTTCGCACGCGGGCGGCCGACACCCTAGGATCGGCCCTGATGTCAACAATAGACATATTCGGCATATAAGCTTATGGACAATACCCATTAAAAGAAAAAGTAAAGATGTAATTAAAGCTTTTAAAAAGATATTTGGATAAATAATTCCTGAAAAATTTCAAACAGATTAAAGAATGAAATTTATGAACAAATATCTTCACAGCTATTTAAAGATAATATACTCATTGGCTTACAACATTGAATTTAAAAATAAAAGGTGCAATACCTGAAAGATTTAATAGAACTTTTAAAGATAAACGAGGAAATATTTCGACCATGAAATACAAATGGATGGATATACAAAAAAATAAATAAATAATTAATTAATTAAATTCAATAAAAATTTATGTCACATGTCTGTGGAAATAATAAATGTTAATTTTATTAAAAAATTATTAGGAAAAAAAAAATATTTAAAATGATACATTACCATTGTGATTCATAGATTAAATTTAAACAAGATCAACACAGAATCAATTGATATTCATTTGAAATATTTGTATAGGGTTTCTTTTCATTTATAAAGACGGAATTGTTCCTATGCCATTACGTAACTTACTTCATCGTACAAGTAGCTACTGAATTTAAAAGTAAAATGTTGGTTCTATTATAGTTATACAAAACATGAAACATATGGGAATTTAGAATAATTAGCAATAGTTCTTTTTATGGTTTCCTACTATTAACTCGGGATATTTTTAATTCATTTCTTTTTTTGGGCATCAATCAAGGATTATGGTACAGCTAACTTTCATAAATTATCACACGAATTATGTAGGAAATGCAAAATTTATGAAATAAATAAGCCTTTGAGATTACCACTTTTTAAAATACTTTTGTTCTAAATCGCATTATTTACCAAATGAAAATGCATTATTTAATTTTACAAATAAAGTTAACGAAATCGATAACTTATTTCATTTAAAATAAACTTTTAGCATGGAAACAAGCTTTGTGTTCGAACGAGCCGCTGATATTGGCAAGACAATCAATGGCTTGGCCTTGTAACCCTGGAAATTGCTCCATCCCCCTGTTGCTTTCGCTTCTCCTCCTCGAGAAAGCTCGTCCTCTCTTTAATGACTTCCCTTTGTGGGTATTACAACATCTCGGTTGTTGTGGTTTTTAAACTCATTTAGTACATCTAGCTGCTCTCATGTAGTCCACAGTCTCGCTGCGGCATAGTGTAAGCAAAGTTTCTTTGCAATCTCTGGCCACTTTTATTCATAACTGTAAATGCGATGTAATTATATTTCTTTGAAACCGTAGAACATTTACACTTAAATACACGCAATACTTTTGTTTACATGATCATTTGTTAGTATTGAATTTTCCTCCTTTATTGCATTTTTATTTAATATTCAGTAATCGTGTTTTTTTTTACCTGTGAATAAGGATTTAAAAGTTTATTTTGAATTACGGAAACGAATTTTTTTTTAGTAATACTTCTAAATCTTTTTTCTTCTTGCAGTTGATGTTCGTTTTTACTGCGGTAGACCCGGTTAGTGATATGAACAACGGCAACTGAAACAAAATGAACGCTCCGAAATCTAAATGTATACATATTGGTACTGTTGGAGATTACACAAAGGAAGATATTATTGAGAAGCAAGATGTAAGTTTTATGAAATTTAACCATTACTTTACTTATCTTAGAAAATTTCACTTTACATGTATATGATCAGTTACAAAATTGTCAACTTTTAATTGTTTTTTTATTCTTATTATTTACTATACTAAATGATTTATTTTATAAGTTTCTTGTTCTAACTATTTAGTTATTAAAATCAAGATTATATTTTGTATTGTTGTGTATTTGTGTAAATTTCAGCTTTTATCACTGTCAAGTATATTACCTCTGTAAAATTAGTTTTAGTTCTCTCACACACACACAAACTTCTTTAAAAATGTGACATGTCATATGATTTATATAAAGATATTTCCTTTGTTAAACAAAATGTTTCCTGAGATAATTAGTTAAATGCAATCTATTTATGATCTATATATATACTACTATATGTCTAGTCCTATAAAAAATGTTTAATGTTCATTATAAATATAACAAATGGCATGTAAGAATTTAATTACATCATTGGAATTTAAAAATTCTTTGTATCTAACAAATTATATTTTTAAACCATTGACTACCAAATTATTTTTTTTTTGACAAAGCCTCGCTTATTTTTTTTCAGATATTAATTTATCAAGTGCAGAATGATAGCATAGAGTTTTTATTAAATTCCAGATTGAAATCAGTATTATTTGTTTAAAATTAGTTCGAAAATTAGATATGGCGGGTCCCAGCCAAAATGGCTTATACCCAGTATCCCTGAAGATAGGGTGAAAAAGAAAGACCATTAGTAGAGTAACGCCTCCTGGAGGGAGGCAAAATGTACGAGGTAAAGCCGTCACGAAATAAACCCTTTCGGGAGAAAACGTGGAGGGGGGAGGGGTGGAGGAAGAAGCATCGATGGGCGAAAAACGCCGAAGTTCCCCTGCGTTCGCAGGGGTGAAAATGGGGAATGAGACGTCAGCTATTCTTCATCTGACCTAGTTTTAAAAGATAGTAGCGGAAGCGTGTGATGTAATTCAATGTGTAAATTTAAAATTAGTTCAGGCTTGCTTGTGCATTTTTATTTCAAATTTAGTCAAATACTTCTTTTTTTTTTCTAAAAAATATCTGAAACAATAACTAAATTTATCAAAAAGCATATTGGAATTATTTAAGAAACACACCATCAATTTCTATATCATCATTAATGATTTCATATGTTTGTCAATATAGATAATGTAACAAATTTGATAGGATGTTTTTGTTACTTCTGCATTTTGGGACATTACCACCAACAAAATATTTTATTGCTGTTGCAAAGATTTTTTTAAGTCAGCCAATTTATATGGTCATAAAAGAGATCCTCAAGAAAAAGAGTTATTGAAATATTTGTGCTTAATGGTATAGGGAAAAGCAAAGTTATATTTTTTAAATATATTTTCAAGAAAAATCGAACAAGTTGTTGATCTATGTTTGTTTTCCTCTATGAAATAGTTAAGATCCCAATCATCTTGAAACAACATAAATTCTTTAGATATTTTTCACTTGGGAAGACATGAGAGTTAATTAAAAATAAGTTTCACCCATAAAATGGTCACTACTCCACTGTTATTTGTTATCACTAATCATTAGAGATAAAAAAAAAAACTATAGCAATTCATACCAATATGACATTGATAGCAAAATTGATATATTTGATTGCCTGATTGATAGAATTTCTTACTTAATTTTTAATGCATTGTTCTTAAATAATTGAGTTTGCTAGTACAACAGGCTATGACTGGGCCACTCAGAAAGATTCGGTGTGCCACATACAGCCTGCGGGCCACATGAGGAGTACCCCTGAGTAAAGGGGTTAATAACAAATGATGAAAACTGTTTTCCTACTTTGAGTAGAAACTATTGCCTAAGTAAAAAAATTATACCTTTTTATGAACAACTCCCATTTTTCTAACTTTTACACTGTACCTTTTTTTTTCTGAAAAAAGAATACAGATTTAATTTTTTGTTAAGCTACAATGTAAAAAGAGACGCACAACACCTAAAGTTTACCAAATTTAATATTTAATTCCTTCTAAACAGTATTTTAACTTAATATTAAGGAGTCAGGCATAAACATGAAATATCTGTTCAGGTAGAAAAATTATTCAGTATTGTGTATCATATTTTGAATTTATTAACATATAGATTGTAACTGATTTTAATATACAACTCATTTTTTAATGTATCCTGTACAAACAATGTTTCATTATTTCAGCTCCTTTTGCTTAAATATCAATCATATTAATATTTTTGAATTTGAAATCAAAAGCTATACTTTTTTCAAATTTTAACAGACAAACTTTAATGATTGCATTGAAATATTAAGTTTGACCACCAGAATCTCAGAATTGACTCCATGTATTCCATTTTTTCAAGCAGTGCGACATTTTGTTTTCCTCCTTTTAGAACATATTTTAGTTAAAATGAAGTATAGGGAAGTGCTGTTTAAAACTCATCTTAGAAATTTTAGTAGAAAGTCAGTCATCTGGTTTATGATATAAATCTAAAGATGCCATGGAGAATTGGATTGTTGTAATATAAATGCATTTCACCATATTTTTCATTAAAACCTGGGAAATGTATGTTTACTTAGTCCCCTTTCCTTTAATCCTTTTTAAAATCAAGTCAACATAAATAAGAATAGTGTAGCACCCATGTGTAATCCTGTTTGCTAACTTTGAATCCAAAAGAATGTCTGCAGATAATTTTATTTACCCAAGTCATGCTTCGTCTACAAGTAGTGCTTACACATTCTCCTCAAACATAGCAAAAATTACCAACAGAGTTAACACTTAAAATATTTTAAATGTGTCTTTTCGTCAGCTTAATTAATGCTTAACCAAACAAAGATTTATTCCATATGAACAATAAAATCCTCATTGCATTGTAAATCTGATGAAATCCATCTTTGTAGCACATGTATGTATAAAATAGTCCACTCTCAGGATCATTTGTCTGACCTATTCTTTGTCCAATCCTATTGGCTTGGGACTGTAGAACTATTTATGATGTCAAAATCTAAGCAGCTTGCACTATCACCCTTGTTATTAAGATTTCAATAACAGTAAAATTTTGGAACAACCTTTTAATAATGTAATTTTTCTTTATTTAATTATGATGTGAGGTAAATCTTACTTGTTTTAAGTAGGGGCCTTACAAAATTAGCCATAGCCATGTAAAAACAATGCCTTTTAATAGGCAATAAAGTGATACCATGTAATAAACTTAAACAGATATCTCAGAAAAGAGAACCAACTTTTCATTTTTATGAATATTTTCTAAATTTAATGATATGGTTACATAAATTTGTTGAAATTTCCCAAGAAAAAATTTCTTGTTTATCAGTGTAATCATCCAGAATCACTATATAACAAAACAACATTTTCACAACATAAAATACAAATTTTAATGTTACTAAATAAAAATTGGGATACATAAAAATATAATTAATGAATGTGGATGAATTTTTTAAGAGTATCCTGAATGATGTAAAAGTGTTAATTCAGATTCCTGGTTCAGTGCGTCTTTTGCCATAGGAATTCCACCTTCCAAGAATCTTAATAGATTTTTTCATATGGGTTATGTGCAGATTTCTTAGTGGAGTTCTACAAATCTGGAATGGAGTTAATGTAAGCACTAGTATTCAAATTCTTGAAACAGTGTAATTGTCCAAAAGTGGATGGAATCCTTTGTCCTCCTCTTGCTGGCTTTTTTCTCCAAGACATTTAACTAAAAAAAAATGAAATTGTCCATGGTTGGCCTTTTGTGCCCACATAATCATCATCATTAGTCTGTATCATGTCTAACTTGCACTCCTCAAAAAAAAAAAAAAAAAATTGCAGATCTAATACAGTACTCAATCATTTGACATTTTTGGCATTCCCAAATAAAACCATTGCTCAATTCTTTTTTCTCAAATAAATGAATGGTATCTTTGCATACTTATATGAAATATATTGTCTCATATACTATAATGAGACATTCAATATTATACACAAATAAACCTTTAACCATATACCACCATAACATATGTGTTGTCCCCTTTTGTTGTAATCATTAAATTGGGACTCATCTCACTCATACTTTTCTGAACAAGTGATGAAAAAATGTTCCCTTTCATCATTCAGCAAGTGCAAAGAATAAGAACAAATTTTAGTAAGCACAAAAAACGAAGCAACATTTTTTTCTTTACAAATGTTTGTCATGTTTTAAAAAATATCTGCTGCTTTATGATAAATACCAATCAAGAACAGAAAACACTTGACCTATGTAGAAATATTCCACATTTTAATTTGTCATTAATTGAATAAACACAATATTTGCCTGCATGAAATCATAATTGAGCCATAAAATTGCCAAATTTGGAGTGTATCCAATTCTTCACTCTTATTCAAATTTAGGAAAATGTAGTCAATATTATAGTAAATGATATTTTTTTTCCATAATTTAATCTAGTACCACATTTAGCATGTACAGCATTTTTAAGTTACAGATATCTTTTTTTTTTCAGTTTTGTCTTTTGTTCTTCAATTGAATTTGGTATATTTAAGAATCTTTATTTTTTGGTAACATAAAAAAAAGTTAGATTTAATAAAGACACAGCTTTTAGCTGTGAAGGAATATGCTGAGAAACAGCTGCTTGAATTCATATATTATTTATCATGATTCCGCGACTGTGACCGTATCAAATCTTAAAAATTCTAATCTAAAAAAATTTATTAAGATCAGTATAGCGTTTTTAATACAAAATCTATGTATAAAGGAGAATAGTGACTCAATCATCACGAGATCTCCCAAACTATACTGATAAAAGCAATTAAAGGGAGGAAAGTTTTTTTTAAAATGATAGTAATAATAACAATTAATGCCTATAAGTAAATCAGGTATCAGATGAGAGATAGCTGAGCTCTTTGGGGACCCCTCTGTCATGCAGTGATTTGTGACGTCGTTGGGCAGTGGGGCTGTGAACGACTTTGTGCAGAGGGCTCACTGAAGCTTGTAGCGTAAGGACTTTTTGGAATATCATAGCGTAGGCCAATCCTTGTTTTTTTTTTTTTAATTTCTTTGTTTACCCATCATTAATACAGTCAGTCGGCTTCGTCTAGATGATGCCACAAGATGGTGGATAGCTGGAAGACTCAAGGCGGGTTATTCATTGGCTACCTGTGGTTGGGACCTCGGGGTTTCAAGAAATGTGCTGTACATTTCTGTGGAAATAGCTCATAGAGAAAGGAACTGTGGTTCACCGACCTGGCAAAGGTCACAAAAGGGCAACAACACTGGCTCAAGACTGTAACTTGAGACTTCTAGCTAAAAAAGATAGGTCCGTGACAACGACACAACTGACTAATGCAACAGGAATACCCTTTTCACGGATAACAGTCGCCCAGAGATTTAATTTAGGTGACCTGTATACTAGGCGCCCTGTAGTCTGCCTCCCTTGGACTGTGAGCCACAAGAAAAATCATCTAGCATGTTGCCGAAACCACCTGCCTAGGACAGAGAATGATTGGAGGCGGATTCTTATTAATGATGAATCACGATTCAGTCTGGATAGTGACTCGAGAAGTGTTCTCATGCGGAGAGAACCCGGGAGTCGATATCGGCCCTCTAACATTTTCGAAAAGGACCACTATGGTCCAGGTAGTCTGATGGACATTCATGTGTATACAGACTTTCATGTGTTTGATAGAGGTACTCTGACAAGTCATCGGTACAGGGACGAGCTCCTTGCACCCCATACCAGAATCTTCTGCTTTTAATATGGACCAAATTTGATCTTTATGGACGATAACGCATGCCCACACAGGGCTCAGTTGCTGAACGAATACCTACAATCGGAGGATATTCAGTTATTGGAGTGGTCCACGATATCCCCTGACCTTAATCCCATTGAACACGTATGGGACGTCCTTGGATGCTCTGTTTTGTTAGTTTTCTTTTTATGAGGCAAAAAAACCGTTTGCCCTTTCAATTTTTTTCACCCGTATATTAGATTTACATATATGAGAGAGATTTGGTGACCATGTCTCTTTTGGTGAGTAGACATCCGCTAAGAACAGATTTTGCGGAAATCGACTCCTAAAAAGTGTTAAGAGGCTTTATAGATGAGGATTCCAGTATTTGAACTATTAGACCTACATACTTGACATTTTGCTTACACGTATCTTTTGCAAAATAGAGATCTGCTAAAAATGGGTTTTATGGAAATAAGACTCCGAATGGGGGATAAGTTTAAAAAATTACATTTTTGGAGTAGGTCTTGAAATTGGGTAAGTATGGTTCATTGTCTTGTAGAGATCCGCTAAGAACGGGTTTTAGTGAAATCGACTGTCAAGAGGGGAGGGGGGTTAAAGGGCGCATACATAGAAGAAATGTTCCCTTTTTTTTTATGAACTGTTAGACCTACAGATTAGGGTTTTGCAGAACCTACCCTCGAGGGTTACTGTGAAAGGTTAAAGGGGCTATATACGTAAAAATTTTCGTTTGCGATCTATGAAACTTAGACTTGAAATTTGGTATGCATATTTATTTGTTTTGTAGAGACCCGCTTAGAACGGGTTTTGTGTGCGGAAATCTACTCCCAAGGGATACATTTAGGAGGGCGTTATTCATAAAAACTCCCGCTGTTTTAACTATTAGACCTAAAGACTTGAAATTTGGTAAGCATGTTCCTTTCATTTAGTATAGGTTTGTAAGAACGGGTTTTACTGAAATTGACTCTAAAGGTTAGGTTGCACGAGTTATTGGGACGTATAAATAAAAAATAACCGTTTATGAACTATAAGACTCGCGAACTTGAAATTTGGTAAGGATGCCTTTTTTATTGCTGCCCAGCCAATATGGTGGTTTTGACCCTCAGCTTATAATCGAGTGGGCTCTGGTTCGAATCCTGAATAAGGCATGGATGTATCTTTATTCTTCTGTGATTGTATTGTATGTTTCTGTTCATCTGTCTTTCGTATGTATCCCAGGATGAAACGCACAACAACAACATGCCTTTTTTTTATTGAGTAGAGATCCACTAAGAATGGGTGTTACAGAAATAGACTCCAAAAAGGGGTTATGGAGGCGTAAAAAATAAACGGACTTTAGTTGTAAAAATTCAAATCCTTTTTAAATTAAGAGGCATGGGCTACAAGAATATTTAGTTCTTATGTATTATCGCAACCTATTGGCGACATTAGGAATCAAAGCACTTGATTGCCAATTCAGCGCATACGACACATGCAAAGTTGAGGTTCCCAACTTGGCGAGTTATTGTGAACGTTGGTGATTGTTGCGATAATACTCAAGTACCGAATATTTTTCAATACATATGAAAGCTTACTGGTAAGACTTATTTATCAATAACTTTAAAACAGTATATATGTATCCATACAACATCACAAATACCCAGCGAAGTGGTTTGGTAACAGCTGATTATTGATAAATTCAATAGATTTTGAAAAGGGAATTTATGATAGTTTTAGTATGGATAGTTTTTAATTTTTCCCTATAACTGTTATAATGATTGAAAAAAGGTGTTTTTTAAATGCTTGTTTGATTCTTTAATGCAGAACTGTTCCCCCCACATAATATCCAAGATATATTACTGGGTAGTTTAGATTGCTTTTTATTACTTACATAATTTTTGGTTTATTAAATTTCTTGGTTAATAATAACCATTTATAATCTTGTTCCACCCTTAAGTGTGATAGATGTAGTTAAAACTGCTATTGAAGGTTTTTAAACATTGCTTTGTTATGAAATTTTATTCTGTTGATATAACCTATTTCAATTATATGATTTGTATATCATTTAGAGAGAAGATGCTAAAAAACATTTGTAAATATTACATAACATTTGGAGGACTACTTTGGTTTTTGCTGATTTTTATCTATTTTATTATAGATTTTAAATGTATTGCTTGCCTTCACATACATTTTAAAATAAGCACTTAGTGATGTTTAATCAAGAGATTGTTTTGTAATTGCTTAATTTTTAGAAAAACGTTGTTCTGCATGTTAAATGTAGCAGAATATTCAGAAATTTTAATTAAAGTTCTTAGACTTTTAATCAAATGAACTATGAATTAAAATATTGGCTACTTTGTTTTGGTATTTGAAAATCATAATCAAATTATGTATTTTCTGACAGAAATGTGATTAATGTTCAGAAAAAATTACTAGAAAAACTTTTTGTGTAGATTATCTATATCGTAATTGTTTAAAACTTTGTGTGTAGGGGGGGGGGATGATATATGTATTCAGATACAAACAATTATCTACTTAAGTCACTTTTTATTCCAACGGATTGATCATGTCCGTTTAATATTAGCTCGATTTTTGATCTTGTTTTTAACTTGCAATTTTTTCAATAACTTATTTTAATCTGTTTTATCTGTTGAATTGCATAACATTTTTATTAGATTTTACTTATGTAATCTATAAATAAGATGGGAATTTTATAATCAAATATCCATTAATCTTGTAGAATATAAGTATAGAATTGCCTGTATTTTGACTTTTTGATTCTTTAAATTTTAGGTAATTAATAGTTTGTTTACAGTGATATATACTAATATAAAATTTTAGCAAACGAAAACTGTAAAGGAGTTTTTGTGCCATTGTTTGGCAAAAACCTGCAATGATTTTTTTTAATGAATGTGGGATAAAAAAAAATCACAAAAGTTCAGATATGTCCAATAAGTAATGTTAAATCTTAATATTATTAGAATTTATTTCTTAAAAGAGTGTTGCTAATGCACATTTTGTAAAAATAATTTGTTATTTTTATTCTGATTTTATGAATTTAATTGAATTTCAAACATTAACTCTCTTGCCAGATTTCTATAAATTTCTTTTTTTTTTTTTAAACTTGTTTTACTGCAGTCTTCTAACTGCAATTGTCACAATTCTTCTTGCTATTCTAATCGTTGTTTGATCTTTTGAATAGTAAAATTTATTTAATAAAAAGTGGTTTTGTGTGTGATAATGCTTGCTTAATGCAATATTTATAAAACTTAAAAACATTCATGTTTCACAACCTTTAATTAATAGACATGATCTCTGTTATATTTCTATATATATTTCTTATCCTCTCATATATGTATGATATAATTACAGAATACTTAAATTAAAAGTGGATAATGTGGAGCATTAAAGAATAAGGCGTGATTTACATTACCAAAAAAATTTCATTGATATTATTGCAAATAGTTTTTTTTAGAATTAATTTAAATTTTAAGCATGTGTGGGCTTTATAGAGTTTTTAATTTTCAAGGTCATGTTATTTATCTTGTGGTGAATTTTTTTTTTGAATGTTTATATAAGAAATACTTTGTTTCATACGAAGCTTTTTAGTCTGGTGTATTTTACTTGCCTGATTGTATGAAACAATAAAATATGTGTGCAAACATGCCTCATATTAGATGTGATTACTAAGTTGGTGTAAAAGGTTGTTTCAAATTGCACCAAATTTTTCAGGCTTATTAATGAAGTTGGTCAACTATTAGAAAATATATAAAAGTTTTTATGCATGTATCTTGGCTTTTTTCAAAAAAAAGGAAATGTTTGAGCCTATAAATTTATAGAGTCTGGCAATCAAACTTATGTGCATTTGAAAACCTAAATAATATCATTCTTAAATAACTCAGGTTTCATCTGCGGAAGACATGTTTATATAGAAATTACATACAAATAAATTAATATGTTTACAAATATGCAATTTTCTAATGTAAATTTTATTTTGCAAAATTTAACATAAATTAGCATAACATTAAAACAAATCATTATGTGTATTTTTTTGTATTAACATGTTCTGTGTAAAAAAAAAATGAAACAAGTAATATAAAAAAAAAATTTCAAAGTCAATTTCTGCTTGGGTCAGCAAAGATAAATTTAATTTTTTATAAACTGATTATTTTTCAAAAATACGTAGGAAATAGACAATGTAACTATATTTCAAAATGTTTTAAGTAACTATACTGCCGTCATCTATTACCTTCATTCGGAAATTTTTTTCCCTCCCCTATAAAGCAAACATTAATTAATTAATTTAATTTAATTAGATTATCGTATTGTCACCCAAAACAATCGTGTATAGAAAATTTCAGCTTAAAGGAGCGCTTTAAAATGCGAGAATTGCCTGTATTATATATATATATGTTCTCATAATGTAAAACTATTATAATTACTTTTGATCAGTTAGGAAAAATTTATAGTAGATTTCAAAATGATATATTTGCAACAACTTAACTAAAGGAATGTAAAGATTTTTTTTAACTGACAAAATTTTATTTTTTCAGTCAACTTGTGATACATGTAACAAAGATGGGCCTTATCTGTGGGTGTGTTTGCATAGAGATTGCTTGTATGTTGGATGCAATGAATCTGGAAACAATCATTGTGTCAAGCACTTCCAAGTAATCTATGTTTCTCATTCTCTTTCATAAAATTTTTTTTCATAAAACTGTGCATTGTAGATTTCTATTGATCCCCCCCCCTTTTTCCATTTCCTTAGAAAAACAATGAACATTCAATATATTTAAATCTTACATCATTGCGTGTATATTGCCTACTTTGTGAATGTGAAGTTTTCTTAGAAAATAATGATCCTCCTCTTCCTGGAATGTTGCCAACTCATCCTTTGATTCTCAACAAACCAGAGACTGAATCAGAAGATGACTGTGAAAATGAAGAAAATGTGAAGCCCAGGGGTAACTGTAATTATTGTTTTTTTTAAAAATAATTCTGATAGTTTTATTTTTAAATGTTTTGTACAAATCACTGAGAAATAAATAGGTAGATGTTAAAAGTCAAATTTAAGAAGGCTATAGTATGATTCAAACCAACAAATATAAAATTGACACAAATTGTCATTGATTTTTGTGTTATGTTCATTGTGTGCTCTTTCAACATCAACAATTCACAAAAGATATTTAGTGTTGACATGTGTCTCGTGCACATGATTTCATGTACCCAAAAATATCTATGTCCTGTTGATATCTGGTCTACTTATTATACCCAGTGACCCTTCATAACTGGGATGTGGAGTATTTCTTCATGCCCCTGGTAATATTAGATCTGGTGGTGAGTATTACCTCAAGCCACAGATCTATCTCATCCAAATCAATATATGGCACTAAAATGGGTTGCTGCTCAGTTATGCATAAAGTTTCTTTGTGGTGAATGGAAAAACCAACAACACACACAAATAATGAGCCAATCATATAAATGTGTAGGTGTGTCTTCTTTTTGCGGGAAGTTTGCATTTAGGGGCCTTTAAATTTTCTTTAATATAAACTGATTATTGTGTGATGACGGCATTTCTTTAATTCTCTTTTTCCATTTTTTAAGATTTAACTTAAGCATTTGTTTTTATGTTCAGAATTGAATGCAATCTTAAGTTACATTGTAAATTTAAAGATTTTAAGGGGTACTATTATTTCTCATTTTCTGGAAATGATTTACAAACGTTTTCTATATTATAATGTAAGTTTATTTACTTGTACAAATTTCATGTCACTTTTTTATTGTACTGTAATTTGGAATAATTTAAGACATTTTGTATAATTTATTTTCCGGACCTTATGAAGTATTACTTTTGCATATTAGAAACTTTTCATACATTTGATATGCTAAAAAAAAATCATACTCATTCATTACCATTTTGTGATATAATGATATACATTTTTATCTGGTATTAAATATGTATAAAAATTTACTGAATCATTAGCATGATTGATTCCTAAACTCCCTAAAGTTATATTAGAATGTTATTTATATAAGTTCATATAAATATATTTATTACTATTTCTGCTGAATTCATAGAGATTTTAACTTGAAGAAAGATTCTTTCAATTTAGAACTATTTAATATTAATGAATTTTTTTTAAATTTACCCCAGGTTTAACAGGTTTACAAAATCTAGGCAACACCTGTTACATGAATTCTGCTATACAAGCCTTGGCAAATTGGTATGGTATATTTTTAGTTATGTATGATTTAGTAATAAGAGAAGTTTTCTCAGTTTATAATATCTTAAAAATGATATTTCAGTCCACCATTGACAAATTTCTTCCTTGAATGTGGATCTTTTGTTCGTGGTGAAATGAAACCTGGATTGGCAAAAGCCTATATGAATCTTATGAAAGAAATGTGGCATAAAAAAAGGTATTTCTTGATTTATCAATATTTTTTATGCATTCTTATCCTAGATGTGTAAATAATACTGCTTTCAAATAAAGTATAAATAACAAAATAATGTCTTGACCTGTTAAGGGAATAATCTTTTAGCTTTATTTAATCCAACCATATATACTGTCATTGTGACTTTGTTTTAAAATATAAAGATTCATATTTGAAGACAATATCTTAAACATTACATGCATATATATTGCCATATCTATATTTGTAGGTAATATAAAATAGGAAAATTTAAGAACACTATTCATATATTACATAAGATCTCTAAACTCTTTCTCTAATTAAAAAGTTTGATCAAAGTTAAGGGATAATTTGTTTCTTGAAATCATTGCTGTAAAATTTGTAAATTGTTCCCTTATGAAGCTGTAAAAACTTAAAAAATATTATGAAAGGTGTGGGGAAATATTATCAATTTTATCATTAGTGAATTGAAGCATGATCAATGAAAAGTTATACATTTTCAAAAAAACATGCTCAATAATATTCACAAATTGTATGGAATAACTTCGAATTAAGTTAATGAAAGGCTCTACTAGGTTTGTGAAAATTGCAACAGTATGAAGGAATCATGCAAGTTTAACAAAACTTGTATGTAATGCATAAACAAGTGAGAAATTGCAGGTAATTGCAATTGAAAAGAGATAACGCATGTGTGTTTTGAGAAACACCATCTAAGCTTCCAAATGAGCCATTAGTATTGAAATGTGTTTATCATCATTTGACTTCTGTAAATGACTGATTAAAAATCAATATACTTCTCTCAAAATTCATAGTGCCATAAGAGCAATTGAGTTCAAACAGGGTTGCTTGATCGGTTTCCATGAAGGTGGTCTTTTGTATCGTGAAATCACCTGTCATCTGAGTATTAATGCTACAACACTCATGCATGTGTGCTATAGATGGAGTATGAAAAACTGGATAAATTGAAACCTAGGTGGCAGGCAGTGCAGTATGATGTCATCACTGGGTAAGACACCTCATCTGCATGGTGATGATGGGCTGTACAGCATCAACTTGTATATTAGCATAACATTGAATCATGTCTACTGGTGTGTCATTGTCTGCCCTCACCATTCATTGATGGCTACTGTGCAGTGAGCTACATGCAAGGATTTTTCCGTGCAGGATTACTTTGTTGTTGAACCTTTGATGTCTCTGGCTACTATGAGCTCACAAAAAAGCCAGGTTGTAGCAGGACTTTTATTAGTAGACAATCTGTGAAAAGGTTCAGGGACTTTACTATTAGCTCTATGATAGTGTCTTAATAGGCTTTTGCCGGGATTTTAAGTCCTTTCTTTCAAATATGAATCTCTGAGACCTGTCATAGCTGATATCACATCGAACCATTAGGGAAGCCGAATGATGAGTCCTCTACACGCATATTTTCTTCTCTTTAGCTTTTTGGACACGCTTTTCGTATACATGGTCATTTTGATGTTTGAAAAATTCCGCAAAGTAAAAATTTTTCTCGCCGGTAAACATATTTTGTCTGTTGCCGTTATGAGCGTGCCACCACAACAGTGCTTTTGCTTTGAGTTACCTTTGGCGATTTTCTTTTTTAGTAAGAAAATAACCAGCTATTCTTTCTTAACTTCTTTAGTTTTTGGCGTTCATATGTGAAACATTGTTCTTTTTGACACATTCATCAATTTAGCAAGAAATCTTCTTTTAACAAGAATTTAGATGAATTTTCTTCCTAACTGCTTTGACGAGAGTTTGTGTCCTCATCAAGTGTGGATGACTCATCTAGTATTGTCTGCAATGTTGTTGGTCTCAGACAATCCCTTATTTGTTCGATAAATGAATAACTTTCTTATGTGTTAAATCTCTGATAGAATCTTTTTTTAAGAAGTAACTGGGCTGCTCACTTCTATTCAGCATTCATTTAATTATGATTGATTTTGAACAACATTCTTGGAAAAAAGACTAAAATCTTTTGAGGAATATTGCAGACGATCCCCAGCTACAAAATTTAAAGTTGTCTGCTGTGCTTGAGTCACATCAGACGATCTCAAATTTTTGTATCAGAAATTATGCCACCATTAGGTACTAGTAACATATATGTTACTGAAAGGCTTGGATCATTGTCTTATGACACATCTATTAAACTTATCAATTTTACTGATGAAATTACTATACATTGTTTATGTTGCTTTCCAGTTTTACTTATATTTGGTTTTCATGTAATTTATTTTTTATAATTATTACTTTTTTCTTTATTCTTAAATGTGTTTTCAGATACCTGATGCTTTGGAAAATTTTTCAAAGTTGTGGAAAGAGAATAAACAAATCTTCTCTGTAACTTCACCTAAACAAACTTTATAATAATGTACACACTTTTTGCTTGCTTGGGATAATAACTTCTCTTGCCTTTGAACTAAAAAAGCCCCCCCCCCTTCCCAGAGATTTAAAAATATTGTTTAATAGGATTCAACAAAATAAATTAATGTTATTTCAATGCATAAAGTAACTTAACTTTATGCAATTAAAAAACATTAATATATTTTTTTTATAATTTAAAAATAGATGTATCATTGATCATATTGAAATATCAACCTGCTATCATTTTGTAAAAAATAAATCTTGAATCTAATTCATCTGTTTTTCATTTGAATAAATGTTTAATTTTGTTTGTAAAACTGGTAGACAAACTGTTGTTTAAAAAGTTTTTTTATTATACCTATAGAAGAAATTATAATTATATGTATAGAATACATAATGGATTGAATTCACAGCAGTCCTTCACAAAGGAGCAAGAACTATTCGTTTGATTGGATTTCTTTCAGCCTGAATTCCATTCACGTTATATTCAATTTTTAGTCTTTTGGATCTCTTGCAAAAATTAATCCTTTACCTAATTTCAAGTCCATTAATCCTGCTTTTAAAAATTTATTTTCATATAATTTAAAAATGAAATTCTTAATTTAAAACTTTGATTTCATGCTGTTAGAATCATGAAATGTCTGAGCAAAAATGCTAGTTTAACAAGATCTAAAAATCTGCTTAATCAAGTAAAAAGAACTATATTCTTATACAATTGACAAATCTAAATAGCTTTTTTCTCCTCTTTTTTTAAAAATTTTTATTTGTGAAGTAGACATGAACATTTATCACAAAATTTGCATTGATATCAAATATATATTTCAAATATACATTTACTAGTTATTTCATATTTCAATTTGTTAATGTAATATGTTTATCCTAACAATATGTGAGTATATCAAGCAAGACTTGGGAGTGATTTACAAAATTCTCCCATATGTTAAATATTTTTTTACTATTAACTTGTATTATTTCATTAAATAATATGCATAGTTTTGTTGAGATGTACTTTTCTCCAGTTTTAAATATATCGCTTAAAAAATAATGAGTGATATTTAAAGTTATTAAAATAGTGTGTGATGCTAATAAATTTTGTCTTGTGTAAATGCTTTTCCTCCCCCCAGGCCAAGTTATGTTGTTCCATCTGGAATTGCTTATGGCATTAAAATTGTGTGTCCTGTTTTTCGAGGATTTGCTCAACAGGTAAACATAAATTTTTATTGTATATTTTATGCCAACACTTTCATTTTCAAAACTTAATTTTGCTCTTGTATTCCATTTGTTTGATTCATTAAGTATATGTTTGTGTGTGAAGTTTTATAAAATTAACTTTTTAAAAAAGAATCTTAAAAAAAATTCATTTTGAAATATAAACAATTAGAAATTTATCATTAGAAGTAAATTCTTATATTAATTTTGATAATATGCAGGGTTTTTTGTTTTTCAATAAAAAGATGCTAGAAACCATTTATTACCATTACTTATTGCGTACCATTTGTTAGACCGTTATTGCTTGCTGTAAAGTTAAATAAGATAGCAACTAAAAGGTAGCAATTAGTGTACACTGAAAGAAATTACATAGTACATGCTATTGATATTGAATAAAATAATTATATTGCAGTTGTATATTCTGTTCTTGTTTTGATAATCTTTTTTGTGTGTATATATTTTTTTTTTAATTTCGACATCTGGTGGGACTTTTTGTAAATGCACTTCCTTATTTCAAAGCTTTTTATTTAAGAAACTGATGAAAAATATTATGCATTTGTACTTCTGATTCAAAGTTTTGTGATACAAAGTTATGTATGTGCAAAAAGTTATAACTAAAAACTTTATGATTTAAATAATTATAATTGAATAATTAATATTAAAATTTTATGAAAGAGATACTAATGAAATAGCACATTAGATAATTTTCACATAGTTATCTTTTGTGGTACATAATATGCCAAGATGGAACAGCAGCAATTATGCACATTATTTCTTGTAGTGAATGCATGTGGGTTTTGTAGCCAATATTGTTTTCATACTCACATAGAAAAAGTGATATTTAGAGACCATGGAATTTGTACATCTTATCCGCATCATCATACAGTTGCACGCCAAATGTGATGGTGCACCATCTTATTGGAATATCACATGTGACTGGTGACATTGCAATTGCAAACTTTGTTTTTGTTGTTGAAATGTACTTTGTGAATATGCAAGGAAAACCTTTGCTTTGTTCTTTAGTCAGAAGTTTAAGGTAAAAAAACCTTCACATTTACTTATGGACGCCCTGTACTATATGTTTCTTTTTTTTTTAATATTCAATATTGGAATTGTTTTGTAATTAATCACAGCATTTTTTTTAAATGTTAAGTTAAAGAAGTGCTTATCCTTAAAAGTATTTAGTGAAGGAAAATATTTTCCTTTTTTTGTTAAATGAACTTAATAAATCATTTACTGGGGTGGCAAAAAGTAATGAACAGGCTCCATTTTTTTTTTGTGTCTTATCTTTGAGTTTGACATATTTTTTCTTTATGACATTATTGTACTATCTAAAATGTTATTGATTCTAATGTATTTTTTTAAAGCTGATTTCTAATCTGTTACTAGTTTTTTTAATCCTGCAAGTATTTTTTTTGGTACAGCTGCCTGAACAAGAATGTATAGTATGTACAAAATAACACAATATAGAAAAACATAATATATGTTAGAAAATAATGCAAAACTTTGCAGACATTGTCCATTTAACATGCTTTTTGAAAATTACATGAATGTTGCATGTTTGAACATCAATATTTTGTGGGCCAGTTGTTTTCTTTAATTATGACTCTGTCTTTTGGGCGTGGAATGTATCAATTTCACAAAAAGCTCTTTTATGACTACATGGTTGAAAGAAAATATTAAAATATCAATTAATTTTCGTTTGCTTGAAGGTTTTTTCTTCTGAACATCATAACCAATGTTGTGCCATAGGTTCTCTATCAGATTAAGATCCAAAGACTGTCCTGTCTAGGTCATTTTACTCACAGTACTGTCTTCAAACCATTTTTGGACTACTTTTACACGATGACATTGAGCATTATCGTCCTGAAAAATCCATGCCTGACCTCCAAAAATATCACTTACTTTTGGTAGCAATTCATTTTGTAGTACTTTGTATTCATTTGTAATACTTCCTGGTTTTCTCTATTCTCATAAGAGGACATGCAGCCTTATATCAACACTTTCATTGAGTGCCTTATTGTGAGCTTCAGGCACTGAAGGCTGAATTCTGTATGAGTTTGCTGTCTTACATAAGCACCATTTTTGCTACCTAAAATACAAAACTGACTTTCATCATCAAATATTATCTTTTCTGAGTTTTTAACAGCCCATAATGAATGATCAGTTGCCTGTGCCAATCAGTAAATAATTATTTTGAGCGAGCTTTGAAGGCTTATAATCTAATTTTCAGCAGACTTGCTCTCACAGTTCTTAGGTAGACCTTCACACTCAATGTCAAAATTATTAATTTTAAAATTTGTGGTGAATTAAGTTTTCTGTTTGAAAATAAAATCATACCCTGTATTCAAACAAAGTTTTTTTTTGTCATGCATATAGCTTCCTGTTTGTAATAGAATTTATTTCGGGATATCATTTCAATGTTCTCATGACAGTAGAAAACCCACATGGTACTTCATCAACAATTTGGTGCATAATAACATTCTTCCTTCAAAAGTAGTATTTTGTACCTTTCATTAGGAGGTAGAAACAAAACTTTATACTTAATTCCAATATTATCCTTTCACACACTTCAAATTACACCTCAAAACTACTTTAAATGCATCGAAATTCTAGCGATAAAGCCAGTTATTAATGTTCCATCATTTACATTTGAAATGGCTCTTCTTGCACTCACATTAACCTGTGATCTTGAAACTTTAATAATATAAATATGTTACCTAGACAGATGTATTGTTGAAGTTTCATTAATCTATAATAATTTGTTCTTGGTGTTTGGGATGTTTTCCCATCACTGTATTTATAAGAAGTGTATAGATCTATATTATTTATATAGATATTGAGCAAGACTTGTGAATGACAGTAAATTGTTATTTTTGTTTATTTTTAGGATGCTCAAGAGTTTTTAAGATGTTTTATGGACCAGTTGCATGAGGAGCTCAAAGAACCTGTTGTTGAAATGTGTGCCATTTCAACTGATTCCCCAGATATCCATGAAGATATAGAGAATGCCCATGCGGATTCTGGTGTTCCTGCATCAGAAGAATCTAGTCAATCTGATGGTGATTATGAAACATGTGATTCTGGATTAAGTAGTGAAAAAGCTTCATCTTCTGATGCATTAGATTCTTCACAAGAAGCTAGTGTTGAATCTCCAGATGCTGCAAATGAAACTTCAGCAGCATCTATTCATCCATCATTAAAATTAAACAACTGTAATCACCTTTCTGTTCATTGCTCTAAGATTTCAATTCAAACAGCTGATGAAAAGGATAATGATGGCATATTAACAACAAAAGAAAAGCAATCATCTGAAAAGCATAATGTTTTTGTGCAAGATAAGGAGAGTGGTTTATCTAGAGAGATTGAAGATTCCAGTGAGTCAGGCAGGTGTGAATGCTGTCGTGATGAAAAACAAACAAATCCACAAATTACACAGTCAAATATCTCTTCATGGAACAAAGGATCAAGTGTTACAAATCAGGGATCTCAGATGAAGCATATGAACCCTCAAGCAATTTTGAATTCCATTTTTAATGCACAAAACAAAAAAAATGTGCACTACCGAAGTATAATATCTGATATATTTGATGGAAAACTCTTGAGTTCTGTTCAGTGTTTAACTTGTGATACAGTGAGTTTTTTAATCTTTGTTTTATGTTTATAATTATAATCTGAACCATGTTACTTTTATTTGGAACTACACTAAATTCTCTCAAAATGGATTTTTTTTTAAACTACCTACCATCTCCCTGTATTTATTTGCAATTTAGTATTGTTTAGTAATCAAATTCCCTTCAAACCATGAAAAATATCTTCTTTTTTTTTGGCGGAAAAATCTGGTGTTGTTGGAAATGTCCCTCTTCAAAGCGTTAATATACCATTTGAGATATCCGTATTAAATCACATTAAATTAATTAAACCATAAATACTAGTTTCCTCATTTGTGAAAAGTAATTTTTATTTAAACTTTTGTTTTTCACAGCCAAAATAAATTACATTTTCAAATATTTTTCAGTAAAATTTAATGAATTAGTGTATAAGAAAAAGAGATAATGTATAGATTTTTCTATACTTACATTTTAGAGTTTTAAATTCTGACATACCTTAATTATTTATAAAATTGTCTTCTGCTATTATTTTATAAAACGGGATTTTTCATGTAAAAATTATTACCATATTATTTTTTTCAATTTCTTACCTGTTGAAAAAGCTTAAAATTTATTCAATGTTTTTCTCTCTTTAAAGATTTCCACTACAAAAGAAACATTTCAAGATTTGTCATTACCTATACCAAACAAAGATCATTTGCATATGATCCATGCATCACAGGGAAGTCATCAAAAGGGTGGTGGTACCTGCACTGATGTTTATAATCATCAAAAATGGTTCAATGCAGTTTTTGGCTGGGTTTTTAGGTAATTCGACTTCACTGTTTTATGAATATTTTAAACCATTCTTCAGATTGTCATCCATTTGTGCTAGAAAAATTGATTGTTTTAATTTGGGGGGGGGGGGTAGAATTATTGAAATTTTGCTAACAGCCACAAACAATGCATTTTAAAAATTCAGCACAATAGTTGAATGAAGTCCTTAAAGTTATAACTGAAGTTGTTTCCATTGATAGTTGCTGTGCTTAAAAATATTTTAAACTCATTTTTAAGACACCATCTAAATGAAATTTGCTGTTTTTACTGTTACAGATTGTGTTTGTTTTTCCGTATTATTATCTCTATTATTATTATTATTCAAAGTGTTCAAAGTAGAATTGATTAGTAGAAATGAATAATATATGTATCATCTCTGTAATTATTTATCTAAAAGATTGTTAAAACTTTGTACAATTAAAATTCAGATACTTTTTTTAAACTTAGCATAAGTGATAAGGAACCACATTTAAATCTTTTTTTAAGCACTAATGAATAAAATTTAAATATGAATAATTTTTATAAGTATATATTAGAGATGGCAAACCTTTTGGATCAACATGCCATTTTTTCTAAAATATTTAATGAGGTACACACACAGAGGCGCCATCAAACAATTTTGGCTTGTAATTATTAAGAAAATAATTAAACTAAATACTAATAACTCAAAACTCTTTATTTACTACGAATAAATACATTTCGCTCTGTATAGTAGTAATATTTTTGTAATGTGTGTAATTTTTTCAAATTAAAGTAACAGTGTGACTTCTGTTGCAGATTAGATGACAAATAATTTATATTAGGATTGTAAGATGTTACTTTTAGTGGAATGCATGCTGAATTTGAGTCATCTGCCAAACGGTTTCTAAGCTATTTTTAATGTTATTTATTTTTGAAAATAATGACTCACAGGCATAGGTAGATGAAAATATGGTTAAAATAGCACGAGACAACTTCTTTAAACGGTTAAATGTCTGTGGAACTCGTTTTACTGGCGATTTTTTATATACCACTGTTCCAGAATGTAAAACACACACCACTTTGTTTCCTTTACTAATCATGCCATATTTCTCGGTCCACCAAGCTTGAAATTAATTCTGTTATACTTATTATCTTGCATTTTTATTTATTTGTTGAGCTAGTCATGTTAAATAACAGTTAATAATTCGTAAATATAGCACATAAACTTTAAAGTACAGTTGTATCAACGAAATTTACTATGCTATGCGCAAGGTTATAACAAACGAGTGTGCTCCTCGCCGCCCCGCGACCAATCACTCGGGTTTGTTCTAAATTCTTCGTAGTGAACTTTGTTATTTTGAACTAAAATGCAAACCGTTTTGATTGGTGGCGTGCCCTAAATATTGTGTCGCATGCGATTGGTCCGCCATCCCTAGTATATATAATGTAGTATCTCATTTAGTGCAAATGTGAGTAGAAAAATTAATTTTTGATGAAGTTTCATTGAACTAGAAAAAAAATTTTTAGTATGTTTTAATTTTGAATGCTTCCTCATTCTACTCGACTCTTTTAATTTGGCTAGCATGGAGTCTGTGATTTTTTTGTAAGTTTTGCAATTGCTTTCAAGATATAAACCTGACATGTATAACAATGTAAAATTTTTGATTTTGCAAACATTTATTGCAACTTTCAATGAATAAATAACCTAAAGCTGAAAGTCATGGAACACCATTGCTCAATTTTTGCTCCTACAGATTCTTATGTTTTCCTTACTTCATATTTTGACTTGTGGTTTTAATACTTCTGAAAGAAAATTAGCCTTAAATATTACTCATCATGGATATTAAATTTTTTTTATTATTATTATTTAAATGTATTACAGTGGGCTTTTGATAATAAGTTTTCTCACACAGAATTTTCTCTTGTTAAACAATATATTTTTTCATAATTTGAGTTTTGTGCTATCTACACAGCAAATATTTCATACCCAAAGTCTTTGCTTTATTATGTTATACTATTGTTATGCCTTCCACTCACGTATAATACTTTTTGTTGGATTGAATAATGAATCCTACTTGTAAATCTTGTTCTGCTAAGCCTTACAGATGATCAAAGCTAATTTTCTAAAAAATTCGTATTACATACTTACTTTTCATCAAGAACAATCCTTTTTGCAAGATATCGAGCTTGATTATAAAATATAATTAAAAAGCCAAATAATAGTTGTTGAATTCATGAAATTAAAAGATGAATCATAAGATATGAAAATAATGTCATTCCAAATTAAAGCTAATCTTCATTTTGAAAGACTGAATCATTAATTTGTGTCTAAAGATTCAGTCATCTTATTTTATTTGATGCAAATTGTTGCTGTCTTTTCTTTAATCATAGTTTTGATGGGTTAAAAACTGTTCTGATGTTCTGTTATCAAATATGAAATAATATTTTTCAATAAAAGAAAATCTTTTTTTTTTTTTTTTTTTTTTGACTTTTTAGTACTTATGATACCATGTTTCATGAAAAATTGCTATAAAGTAAATTCCCCTCTCCCCTTCCAATATATTTGAAACCATTTTAATTTATCTGGCAAAGAGTGAGGAAATCTCTTAATGTAAATATTTTTCATAATTTTTGGTGATTGGCCCTAATAGATTGCCTATTGTGAAATATATTTTTATTCTAGAATTCATTTCATCCAGCTATTTTTTACATGGACTTTTTCATCAATTAAATTCTTGCTTAATCTTTGAAGCTTTGAAGGCCTTAATACCAAAAATTTTAATTTAAGGATTTTCAAAAAAATTTTGGTTGCCTCCTATGTGTGTATGTAAAACAGATTTTGTGCTCAAAATTTCATAAAAAGATAGCCATTTAATTCTTTAGGGAAAAAACAAAATTTGTGAAGTGATTTTAAAATGCTACTCCTCCTACAAAAATTCACATGCACACAGAAAATTTGACTTACAAGTACATTAAACTATGCATAACAAATATGGTATGGGTTTTGCAATAACATGATTGGTATTTGTACAATACTTCTTTTTATGAATGCTTATTGAAAAACTTAACTTAAAAAATGTATAAATTCTGAGTTCATTTATTTTTTAAAAAATAGGTATTTCTTTGATTCAAAAATGAATACCAACTTTTGTTCAATGTGCTATTAGCAATAGGTAAAAAAAAATTCAAAACATTAGGCACAGTAGAAAAAAGGCCTTAGCATTTTAAATGAAGACAAACTAGTTATTTTATTTTTCCAAGATAAGTAAGTTTAAAATTTTGATTTGCCATTAAGAATGTGAATAAAAACGAATGCAAAAGCTATCATAATTTTTTTTAAAGTTTAGAGCTTTCAAATGTTGTCAAATTATAGAAAAGTATATAAAGAATAATTTAAGCTAAAAAAAATTTAATTTGACTTTTTGACCGATTTTTGTTAATTGAGTCGTACTGTACTTTTTACAGGTCTGATGAAAAAGATTTTAGCATGGATTTAAATAGTATATACACCCTAAAATTCTATAAAGATGTGAAGATTTGTTTAGCTCTAGGTACCAAGGATTATGTAATCAAGTTGTAAAACTATACGGGCAGTAAATAACAGATTAGCTGTTAAATAAGTTAATGCAAAAAAAGATTTTAGAAAGCAAATGGTCTTCAAAGAACATTATCACCAGTTGAAAATCTCAATTGTATTTAAGCTTACAGATGTGATACATGTGTCTAGTGAAAGAAGCAATTTTAGTTCATCTTGCCATAAGCAAATCACCTTTTATCGACAAATAGTGATTGTTAATAAATTGTTATTTCTAATATATTAAATTCGAACTTTTATTTATCCTTTCTCAAATATATAAATATTAATATGCACTGCTAAAACTATCTGGTTCTTCATCCCTCTATTACAAGGTTTTTCAGATTAAATTTTGTTCTTTATTTCACCTTGCATGGTTTCTTTGGGTAACACAGAACACATACCCCTTTCTACTACATAAATCATATATTTTTTAAGTATAAAAATTGGATATACCTTTAGCTCTTTTTTTAAATTTTATTTTGAATCCTGTCATATTTATCAAAATTTGAAATTTTATTATAGATTATGTGCTAATATTTGTCCAGATAATGTTTTTAATAAAGTGTTTCTTGAGTTGTTAATCGAATTAATTAAATGTTTTGATTAACAGTAAAATGTAACAAAACATGAAATCCATTCTTTAGTTTCAGTTAGGCTTTTAAGTGAAGAAAAAAATTGCTGCTTTATTTATTGAATATAACATGCTAATGATATTTACTTATTTCTTCTTTTTTTAGTTGGTTATGGGGGCCTTCAATTGGCTTGCAAGATTGTCTTGCTGCATTTTTTTCTGCTGATGAACTAAAAGGTGATAACATGTATAGTTGTGAAAAGTGTAAAAAGCTTCGAAATGGAATAAAATATTCAAAAGTTATAGAACTTCCTGAGGTAGATAATTATGTTTCCATCATGTTTCTATATATAATTTTATTTCTGAAATTGTGTTATTTATACATACTGTAAAATTTCAATAATGTTGCCCTTCCACAGTTAAAAATTTTTAAATTTAGATAATAATATAATATTAATAGCAAATTTACTTTTGGAATCTTTAAAACTATATAATCCTTTAAGGGTATAAAAGTTGTATGATAAATGTAATCATAAGTAAATTCCTGAATTGAATATTTAATGTAATTTGATGGAAACTTTATAGAGTATTTTCAGAAATTAAATAGAATTTTCATTTAAGTTTGATCCATCAAGAGATGCCTTTAGGTAAATATATTACTTATGACCCTGAAGATTTTCCATGAGGTCTATGTTGTATATACGAGGGATATATCCCTGTGATTCTGTAGCATGTTTTTACTATTTTTCCCCAGCCCTTCTTTTTTTTTTTTGTCAAAAAAGTTTCTTTTCTCTTCACCTTATATCGAAATCACACATGTATGTTTAGTAATAATTATTTTCTTATATATATAAGCTACTCAGTATTAATAAATTAATACTGTTAGACACAGCTTGGCCAAATATGACTTTTTTACCAATAAAAAAATTTTAATAAATTCTGCAAGTTTTTTTCTTTTTTCCAGATTTTGTGCATACATTTGAAAAGATTTCGCCATGAAGTGATGTATTCAACAAAAATCAACAATTATGTATCCTTTCCTTTAGAAGGTCTAGATATGGCTGCATTTCTTCATAAATGTAAGTCATTATTCTATTATAGAACTGCTGTTAATGGCTTAAATATTATGAATGTTAAGAAAGAGAAGAATTTAAGAAATATTTATGCAATAAAATATATGCATTGAGATTATAAAAAAATTTGTGTGATGTGCCTTAATGATACATCATAGTTTATTTAATAGCACTGAAAGATAAGTAAGCTGCCAATTTTTAAATTAATCTGTAAATATTTCTACTTGAAATATATGCATGTAGAAGATATGTGTATCATGATATATATATTTGTAGACAAATGTTCAGTATATGCATTAGTTGTAGCAGACATTAGAACTGAGCTTCTTTTGGACTTTTCTTTTTCATGACCCTGGATTGTAAAATAATTTTGCAACAACAATTAATGAGCAAAGTGCAATAGGCAAGTTTAATTACTGTTGTCCTCTGGTTTTAGAAGAAATATTCATGTTTTTATTTAATATATCTCAATATTTTCAATTAAATGTACTATAGTTTCTGCAATTACGGTTGAAAACCTTAAGTTTCTAAGCCTATTATAAAAGACAAAATGGTTTTCCAGTGCTTATTGATCTAATACTGGCTTTTTAATATAGATTGGAATGCACATAAACTTTTTCGTTAAAACTATAAGTGGCTCATTCAATTTTATACTTATTATCATTTTTTTTTGTAGAAATCGCTTTTTGTACTTCTGCATCGCAATTCTATAATAATCGAATCATTAATAAACTAATCAAATGTCCCTGATTTGTTGTTTTTAGTTTTCTTTCCATACCTTTGAAGACAATTTCAAACTTATTGAATATTTGAAATATTTCAATTGTGCAACTAATCATATTAAAAGGATCTATATTAGAATTTTTTTTTTGTGCTTATATAAAATTGAAATTTTTTAAAAATTAATGAAAAATATTAAACTTAATAAATATGTAAATATTTTTTTAAATAAAAGCAAGCTTAAATTACATAGAGTGAACATAGTAGCTTTAGTGAACTGAATGGAAGTAACAAATGTACTAAAAATATAATGGTTATTGCTTTGAAAAAATAAAGGATACAGAAAAAAATAAGTTTCATAATTGTAGTCTGAATAAAAATAAATTGTTTTTGTTACAGAAATTGCTTCAGTACAAGTTAAAAGCTGTAAATACTTTTAATTTTTCTTAATCTAATTTTTATAAGGATTGCTGTGAAATGTCATTTTTTCTGGAAACAAAACTAAGTTAGTATTGCAGATCTGTTTGTGGTCAACTGGGCTATCAATGTTTAGTAGAATAAATGAAACTTATTTGTTCGTTCTGCAAAGCTACATTAATTTACTTAAATTTCTAGATGTGCAATGTATATTGCTTTGGTACTTATCACTGATACTGTTATGTGGAAGGTTGTCATCCACATTGGCAGGCTAGATGATGTTTCCAATTTATGTATTCCAGCATGAAAACGCCTTTTTCATACCTTTCCATCTTTTCTTCATTTTTTCTATCTTTCCAACACGAACTTCGATTCAATACTATGCTGCCAAGTATAAGTCCAGTAAAAGAACTTAAGTTGATAAAATCATAGTGTTCCTATTTCAACTATCGTTCAAAAGTATTAAAGGTAGATTAGTTGATTGGTGGAGGTGAAATAGAATAATTTCAATAATTCAAAGTTTAATTTTAGGTTTTTCAAAGAGTGAATAAGTATTCCAAAAGCTGCATGGTCAGTTGATGTTCATTAAATGCTGCCTATGATAATATGATTCATTAAATTGAAGTACAATCAACAAAAATTTAGATATGCTTGAAAAATTATTTATGCATTACTTTTGGTGTAAAATTTTCTGAAGCTAACATTTTGTCTTATATTATCATTCTTGATATCAGCTAACTGTTTCTCACTAGCCTACATTTTTTTCATTGATATATATGCTTCAATACTTCACATAATTTTTGTGTTAATTCTAATTCTAAAATTTTATCCTGGAAGTTCTTTGTACTGTTGAATGGTTTGCTATGTCGTGTTATTGCACTCATTGCGATTACTGTTTCATCTATCTTAACTGTTTTCATTTTAAAAAAAACTTTTATATTCAAAAATTGATTTTTTTAAAGATTATTTTGTATATATATATTAAAGTTTTAGACCCTTTAATCTTATTACTGTGGAATATTATTTATAGCTTACCCTCGTGGAGTCACAACTTATGATCTAGCAGCTGTAATTTGTCATCATGGAACGGCTGGTTGTAAGTATATTTATGTTTAATCTTAACTTTAATACTTAGCTTGTGATTTACTCAACATCAAGGCTATCCATAATATTATTATAAATTATTGATATCCTTAACCAGTTAACTGTGGTGCCCCTGTTTGAGAGCGCACAACTATGTGTGTCACGGAAATCAAACGATGACGAGTGTCAAAATATTGGATCCAATAGAGGGATTTATTTTATTACTAATGCTTATTTGTTTGCTCAAAGTAAACATATTTTACATACATACTATTCAAAAAAATGCAAGAAAAATAAAGTACTTATGAAGGTAAAAATTTTCATTCCTCCTGTGGAGTGGTAATCGTCGAAATAGGGTACTATACAGAATGAGATTTTGAAAATGGAACACCAGTAACGTGATTCCTTCCTGATGATACGTGTAACTTTGGGCCAGCAGCTATCAGTGGACCCAGCACCTGGTCGGCATCACACATTTGTCCCATGGCTGACTATACCTGAAGGAACTTTATCAATTTGCCTTTGCCTCTTTTAGGCTAACATCTAAAGAACATTATCATCCATTGGCATAAATAGTACTGAGTGAAATTTCATGGGGATCATTTTTTGAAAAATATAAAAATTATCACAACAATAAAACTTATTTGAAAGGTTCAAAATATTACACTTGTTAAGGGCCCTGTAGCTTGAGGGCCCCCATCATTGATACAGTGGTAGCTACACTCCTGTTTTCTTTGCAAAAAAATAAATTTGTTATGCAAACTTATACACTGTCTCAGAAGGTGCATACATGGATGGATGAGTATATTAAATTTTTCATATTTTTTATTTGTTTTACTATGGCTTGGTGCCAAAGTATTCTACACCTCTTGAAATTTGAGAATATGTTTGTTTTGTCAAAAATTGCAAGTTTTGCCAATGATCACTACTTTTTACACATGACAAGTATACTCATCAATCACAGTTAACTGCTTAATAAATGCTGTACTGTTATATACTAATTTAAATCCTGAAAGTAAAAGGCATGCATCATGAACATTATCTATATTTTGAATAGATTCAATTTTAAAGAACTGAGCATGTTTATGATGTAATGCTTCGTATTCCGGTTGATTTTTTTTCATCAGTCCTATGAGAAAAAATGCATACTCTCTAATTTTAGTTGATGAAATTGCAACTTAATTTTGCTACTTTTCTTTTTAATTAAGTTATAATCTAAAATATAAATCTAGTAAGATCACATTTCAAAAGACCAGAGGCAATTAAATCTTCTTCACCATTTCAGATGAATTTGAAAGATGTTTATATGTTTATTGATAGAGGAAGAGAGTTGATCAGGTAGAGAATTGCTGGCTTTAAATGGAAAAGTTTTGTAGTTTTTTTGCTTTGTCTTATCTGAATTAGCTGAAGACTGGAAATATCATATATGCTAACAATGTTTTTATGAAACATTTATAGGAATGCATCAACATACTGTTAACAAAAATTTTTTACATGATTTTGTTTCAATGTTTGTTGTATTTCCATTTTGGAAAATCATCCTTTTTTTAAAAAATTAATAAAAGAAAATTCATTTTCATGCAATGTATAATGATGCAAATTAGTTAAAATATTGCTTTTTTGAAAAATTCACTTCTTTTAGAGAGCAAAACTTTTTGCTAAAAGTTATTTCCTTATAAAATTAAAATGCTTTTTTTAATGTTATTAAATGCTTATATTTTATATATATAGCTGGGCACTATACAGCCTACTGTCTAAACTATTTGAATGATCAGTGGTATGAATTTGATGACCAGTATGTTACTGCTGTGGATGCAGAAATTGTAAGAAATTGTGAAGCTTATGTGCTGTTTTATCGGTAAGAATTGTATGAATTTTTCTTTCTGGGTTAATAATTTAATGTATGACATGTTTTGAGTTGTAATTAAGTATTCAGATTAAAATAAAATATTGGGAGCACAAAAAGATTTTAGAGTTTTTATTTGGAATGGTTATGATTCTCTCTGACTGTGTAGTGTAAGTACTTATGGTAGCCGATTAATCTTGACATAAAAATTGTGCCTTACGTAGTTTCAATCAATCCCCATTTCGAATAAATACCCATCATGTAGAGGGGCTAATGCATGCTCAGAGCTCTAAAGATGCTAGGTTGTGTGTTGACCCTATTACTAGCAAGGTTAAAAAAATACAAGGCATGTGTTCTATGGTTAGTGAACCTTGTATCAAACAGAAATAGGTAGTTGAAGAATGTTCATTCTAATGCAATTGGACCTGTATTTAACGAAGTCACTAAATCCCGAAGGAAAGTTCGTTATGCGGAAAATTCGTTAGTTTCATCTCTCAATGTGCATTATATTCTTGGTTCCAGGAAAATGTTCCGGAAATTTATGTGTAACTGTATAATATAAATGCTTGGAAGTTTTTTAAAGTTTATGAAATGATTGAGTTTTCAGTTTGAGATTTCTTTTTTCTCCTAGAAAATGCGGAGATGAGATGATCAAAAAACGCCAGTGTGCTGTTGAGCTTATGGAACGCAGTCAAAACGAAGTAAGCATTTCCCCCAAATTTAATCAATCATATAGTTAGTTTCTTTCTATAAAAATCAATCAAAAATTTTGTAATATCTGATTTTTCAGGATGAATTAAATGTAAGTTCTTTTAAAACTATAAAGAATTACTGTATAATATTTTGATCAAAAGAGTGAAAAGTTAGATCATTACCATTGAAGTTTAAAAGGAAATTAGCATAATATTCTGATTCAAACTTAATTAAATGATAAAATTTTAAAACAATTAAATTCCAAATAATTGTAAAAATATTTTAAAATTCACTTTCTATGATTCTTTTGATTACTAAGAATTCTTATTGCAAAATTAAGTTTGTAATTTAAGAAAATAATTTATATATTATTAATTAAAATATACCCATGGACAAAAAAATTAGCTCACCAAGAAGGAGTTGTCAAAATGAAACGAAATTTTACATACGTTATGACTACTTTGATAGAAGTAAATGATTGGAAAATCAAAGAAAGAGGATCATTTATTTCAGAGAAAAAGGCAAAAGAATGGAGGATTTAATACCCTGTTGAACCCCCTCTAGCGAGAGTGCACGATGCGATACGATCGGGTATTCAGGCATACAAGTTCTGTATGATGTCTTGAGACATTTCGTTCCATATTTGCTGTAACCTTGCCTCTAGTTCGTTCAAACTCGTAGGATGCCTAACTCGCCGTCTCAAATTATCCCAGATATACTCGATTGGAGACGAATCTGGGGATCGGGAAGGCCAAGGAATGGTATTAACAGTGCAAAGACAGTCTTGTGACACCCTTGCCGTGTGAGGCCGAGCATTGTCTTGTTGAAAAATGGCTCCTGGGAGCCGTTCCATGAGTGGCAACACATGTGGTTGCAGGATGTTATGGACATTATGGGCTGTCATGGTGCCACAGATCAATACTAGGGTGACTGTGTATTGTAGGCAGTGGCACTCCATACCATCACACCAGCTGTGTAAGCAGTGTGTTGCTGTAAAACAAAGGCAGGATTGAGGTGTTCACGGGGTCTCCACACACGAACCCAATTGTCATCACTGCTGGGATTAAATCTGGATTCGCCGCTAAAGACGACCTGGTTCCATTCTGCTATAGTCCAGTTTCCTCGTGCGCTGCACCACTCCAAACGAAGACGTCGATGGGTGGGTGTCAAGGGCATCACACATATTGGGCACCGCGATCCCAAATGTCCTTCAGCCAAGCCATTTTGTATGGTTTGAGAAGACACAGGAGCTCCTAGTGAAGGTGCTACCTGTGCCTGGATGGCGGCCGATGAAGCAGTTGGCTGTACGCGTGTTTTTGTTACGATGTGGCGGTCTTCTTGACGACTGGTCTGTCGAGGGCGTCCTGAGCCTGGTCTTCGTGTAAATGACATCTCTCGCATCTACTGGTCCCAACACCTCCTCACAACATAATCAGAGTGACCTAATTGATGAGCTTCTCGACTAGCTGACCACCCAGCTCCCATCATGCCGATGATACTCCCCCTCTCAAACTGCGACAGCTGTTCATATTGCCTTCGAAAACGGCGTAATGGCATTTCTACCTCAGCGCTTTCTTTGTAAACATTCAAACAAGCTTTGGTTACCTGTTTTATACTCCATGGAGAACAACGTTAAACGCCCTCTACCAGCTATATGTAATGTGCAATCACGCTGCATTTGTAATCATTTGCATATCTCCCCAACATGTACCTTCATGCCAAGTTTCGTTATGATCCCACAATTATTTCTTTTTGTGTACATATTGTTGGCGTATACTAAATTAGATGCCCATAAAACGCCAACGAGTTATTAAAACTCAATAGTAGGTAAAAGCATTTAGTAGAGTATTTATGGCAGGGCAGCATTTGCTGAAGTAAGAGATGGGTAAAAAGAAAAACACATATCATTCACAGTGCACAATAAGTGGTCAAAAAAAGGAACAAACATCATTAAGAAATAAATTCTTTTTATTTCAGCTAAACGATAAAAAATAATTCAATCAAATAGTAATATTAAAAAAAAAAGTTATTTACAAAAAAAAAAGAAATTTTGGTAGATCTTTAATTGTTAAAAGAAAGACTAAATAAAATAATTATTTACCCATTCCCTTTCTGATACAATTCAAGTTTTACGAAGCAGCTCTGATACTATTCCCGTCACAAAAAAAGAAAGAGTTATTCGAATTTTTCTAAACACCTGTTCAGCTAACGTAAGAATGACATCATCAACGTATGACATCATTTTCCCCGATATTTGAATAAAAATACTTTGCATAACTGAAAACGTTTTTTAAACACCTCTTATCGGCAGCAAAATAAAATATCCTTTTAATGTTAAAATTAATTAAAAAATGCTAAAGTAAATTAAGACAAATATGTATATCGGAGAAAGAAAATATATTATGGCCGAAGATAAGATTATTTAGGTTAAGTAGTGCTAACACATATGCCTTTTAAAAGTGATTTTAATGTAAGTATATTTGTAATGATGCATTTTTCTCATTGTTTTAATTCATTAACAGCTACAGGATATACTTGCTTCATTACCAAATACTATCATTTGTAAAGTAACCGGAAATTATTTTTATGCATTTTCTTCTATAATAATATAATTCTTTGTGTATTAAATGCTAGCTGTTTTTTTAATCACACGTTATCTCTCTCTCTCTCCCTCTTTTATTTTGTATATTCCAATTTTATTAAATAAGAAAATCCGCAAATTCCACAATATGCATACAACGGTGGAAAATCGTTCCAGCACATGCTCAAAGAAAATAATTTTGTTTGCATATGCTAGAAAATAAAAACTTTTTTATAGGTTGTACCGTTTTCACTGATGTTCAATCACAATAATTTTGATCGCCCATGCTTGAAAATAATAACATTGTTTATGTTTTTAAAATTATTTTCCTTTTACTTTTTGTTGTGAAAAGTTATTAAAGTTTGGGATCTATTTTCTACGAAGGGAACACAGTAAATTTTTCCAAAAATACTGTGTAATATGTAAGTAATCTGAAAACTATTGAGTTTAGCAAAATAAGAAACATGAGGGAACTGCATGACAGTACTCTGATTCATTCTTTTGCGAATTTATGTGACAGCATCTACGTGGTATGATCCAAAGGTTCGGGGACAAGGTGTAGAAAACCTTACCCTGAATAGTTCACAGCACCAAAGTACATCCACCTTCAAAGTAGTCCCCATGGGTGACGATGCACTTCTGTCAGCGTTCGTTTAACTTCTGGAAGCCATTTTTTGCAACCTCCCGTAAGGCCTCCTGCGATGCTACTTTCATTTCATCTGATGACACAAAATGACATCTCTGTAAATGTTTTTTCATTGGTGGGAACAGGCAAATGTCATACGGGGGTAAGTCTGGTGAATAGGAGGGATGTCGAAGAACTTTAGTGCGAGTTTTGGCGAGGAACTATTTTACCAATTGGGATCGATGTGCTGGTGCGTTGTCTTGCAGAAGATACCAGTCGTCACTCTGCTAGAGGGAGGGAGTGAATATTAAGGTCGCACTGTTCAGCTACACGAGGGCTTTTGGCGACGAACTTCGTAATTTTGAACCGTGATCAAGTGACGAGGATGGCACCTGAGCTGGAGCCTCCTCTCTTAACTATCACACCAACGGGAAGATGTTTGAGCTCTCGATAGATTTAACGTGCGTAACTCCCATACATGGCGGTTCTTCAGTGATACTGGACTCGAACTCATGTCACGCCAGCCACGAGTCCGTTATCTTGACCACTAGGCTGCCGCGGCCATATCAGTCTGCCAGAACTAAGGCCGTTTACGACGAATGGATTCCCTCAAATGACGTCTTCGAAAAGTGTGTAGCTTAAGCGATTTGTTCAAGTGTTTGGCGATGATCTTTTCGAAACACATTCAGACACAAACGCAACATTTTCCGGGTTCCGTGAAGTCGAAGATCGTCCAACGCGATCAATGTATTCGATGGATTATCGGCACTCTTTAAAACGCCGATGTCATTCAAAACCTTGGATCTCGCCATGGTAGATTCACCATATTTAGCATTTCCAAAGTGTCCACATTGGTGTTTCACCTAAGCGTTGACAGAATTTAATGTCCAACGCTGTTCTAAGAAAAGTCATCTTTATTATAGATCGCGGAACAAAGCTAACTAGCTTCGGAAGATAACAGCTGCACTGCGGTTCGGTCACATGACATGGACTAAACCAATTTGGCCAGGTAGGAGAGGTTCGGGAGAATTCATTCAAAGTGGTTTAAATTTACGTACAGTTGACTCTCGATAATTCAAACTTTCGATAATACGAACCTCTCGATAATTCGAAGTATATGCTCAGTCCCTAGAAAAACTATTGATATTTCGAACTAAAACAATGCGTTTTGGTACACTCAGTATTTCGAAATAAAATCTGTGGTTGGCCAGACTACAACACGCTATAATTTGAAGTTATTTTATAAAACTCTCGACAATTCGAACACTCACTATCATGTGCAATCCTGTGATAAGCAGGTTGAAGCTTACAAGTTTTGCGTTGTGTCTGGGTGTCTTCCCTGTAATGTAGCCCATTTAATGACCACCTGTCTGCTGCCCCTTCTTAGTGTTTTCCTGTTAATAAGGCAAAAATACACTTTTATTGCTTTCTTTCTTCAAGTGGACAATAGACAAACTGCAGTTGTTGTCAGCCATCCACATCTTTCGTTTAACACGTGACCTTGCTACACATGTGTTCTGAAAGGATAGTCCGCTATTGTGAAGAAATGCTTAGGATTGTGTATGAATGTATTATTTTAATATAGGACTTTTAACTTCTGTAAAATATTCATGCTGTATAATATGTACTTTTTAAAAATACTTTAAAATATTTTTATACATATGTACAATTGTTGTTTTATTACATAATTTCAAATTTAAATGTGTTAAAAAAAATTTCTCTTTGTGTGTATTTTGGGAATTTTTTCTACCTTCTTGATAATTCAAAGTTTTTCATTGGTCCCTCTAACTTCGAATAATCGACAGTCAACTGTATTTGCTTTCGTCATCAGCAATGGCCACAGTCCCCAAATTTTTGGATCGTGCTACGCATGTAAAGATTAATTTTTCCACGATTTGGAACGCAATTACCGTATCTAGGCATTGTAGTTATTAGATCATTAACATATTTCAAGTGTACATTTTTTCTTAAAAATATAGTACCAATTCTAAATCTGGGCCAATTTATTAATCAACGGATTTATGCAAAAGAAGCCTGCTCAGGGATTTGTTTTTGCTCGTATATGGAAACGATGACAGCATTTGCCGATATATTTTGGCTTTAAAGAAATTTATCAATGGTATAATATGCAAGTACCGTATTTTCAATGTCTGGAAGCACTTATCACCTGGAGCAGTTTCTTTGAAAATTCCTGGTATGTACTATGATAGTTTATACTTAAAAATGTTTTTTAAGCACTACAACCTGTTTTTGCCCAAGGCTGTCTCGCAAAAGTCTTCTCCATCTGGTGCAACAGCTTTCCGTCAGTTTACTCCAATTACCCTTAAGTCATTTTCAACATTATCCAAACACCTATTTGGTGGTCCTTTCTTTTGTTTTTCATCTATGAAAAAATTATCATTTTAGTTGGAAATAAGTCGTTATATCTAAATGTGTGACCGAACCATCTGATGCAGATGAAAAGCTTAACTCAATTCTTATATTTTTAAAAGTTACCTGTAACTCACAAACTTTTAGAATTTTTGTATAAAGCTGCATTGTATGTGTGTGAAAAAGGTACATAATTAAAGTACAGACATAGTCAAATTCGAAAAATAACAGTTTTTTTTTTAGTTTGTAGCCCTAAACTTTTATTTCAACATACAACCCATTTTCATCAATGATTAAAAACATTCAGATGAATTGGCGAAAGTTAATTACTTTTAAATACCATGTCAGTTACTCAAATGCAGTTTACACAAAAATTGCAGCATTTTTTTCTCAATAGTCTTTTGCATATTGTTTGAACTTAACTTTTATATAAAACAGAAATATATTTCAATGAAAAAGATTTTTGCCATTTATTAATTTTTTGTTATATAGCAAATTTAAAATTAAATTTTTAATGCATTTATGTGATCTATAACACATTTTTCACTTTCGTATATCTGAGTAGTTATAAGAATTTATCTGATTTTCTGTCATAGAACTGTGTGGTTTCTTTCAACAGGGCTTGCTGAAATTCCACATTTCCAAACAGTGGGTCAATAAATTCAACAATTTTGCTGATCCTGGACCAATTTCTAACACTGACTTTTTATGTATTCATGGAGGTAAATGGGAATAATGAATGTTTTTCATATTGATTATTTTGTGTGTATCACTGTTTTTCTTCAGTTCAAAAAAAATTAATCGAAAGTTAGGTAAATATATTTGAAAATTAAGAAATTGTGTTATTTACAAATGGCTATATATTGTATATGAAGTGAAAGTTTTACAAAATCTAATTTCAAATACTTGCATGACTAGGATTATTTATACATATACATGGAAATAATTTTTTTTATATAATTATTTTAATACAATAAACATGTGTGCTTACATCACAAAACTTCAATGTATTGGTGAGGGTTATGAACATTGAAGGAAAATATTTTTATGCATAATTATAATTTATGTATTGTATGGATACAGGATTTTATTTAAGAATTATTTTAAATCAATTCAAATGGATATAAGTAGATATTTTGCACTGATTATTTTGCATTGCTTAACTATTTATTTAATTTCTTTTATATATTGATTGAAGTAAGGCATTATGTATTTTTTTGTAGTAAAAATTGTAAAATGAATAAAATATATATCATGAAATGTAAATCTAATTTTAAATACATATCTTCTTTCTTATCCTTCTAATTGGAATCAGATTTGATCAATGAGTTAATTTGCCTTCAGCACCTCTAGCAGTAGATCGGGTCATATTATACATATATAAATAAGCAGAATAGGGGCAAAATTATGATTATTTCATATACGTGATTCCAAGATATAATCATAATTTATATGCATACAGTATATAAACACATTAGCACTTAATGAATCACTGATGCAACTCACAAAACTTATGTACTGATTTGATTTATATATTTAGTTATTTCATGAGTAATTCTTTATTACTTGTGATAATTTAATTAGTTGTAACTTTGCTTCTAAATTTTGTGCCATAAAATGCTTTAAAAATATCATCTCTGTTAATTTTCCAATAAGTTTTAGCAGCATAATATTGTGTACTTTTTGCAGAAGATAATATAATACTTCTCTTAATTTTAGGATCAATACTCTGATATTTGAATTTAGTTCCTATCATTAAATTTCTTCTTGTTAGAAAGGGAATTGAACAATAGTTCTCAAAATGTGGTGTCTGTACCCCTGTGCATTTGAATCCCAAAACATCCCTTTTTTATTCACTATACAATGAAAATTGCTGAAAATTATAATGAAATGGACTCCAGTGATCGCTTTTATAGTAATAAGCAATATCTAAATTGAAAATGTACTCTGACTGTGAAAGAAGAGTTCTGCAGTAAGCAAAATTATTGCAAGCCTAATAAGATTATCTGCTGGGTTTTCCTGAGGAACTGCATCAAATTTATTGTATTATCTCCAGCACTGTTTGAAAACAAACACTTAGCTATCTAGATTTCTTTTGAAAGTTTAAAATATCCTGTAAGATGCTTTGGAAAGAATGTATACTATTCGTTTTTTATTTATTATTTTAGGGGGAAAGTTTGGCTGAGTTTTATTGAAAAACTTGGGGCAGCAAAATTTAAAACAAAAGCGTTTAATTTTTTCTTTAACTGATTTTACATACATCTACGTATTATATATATATATATATATATTCAAATACAAAGTCAGTACTGATCAGGGTATCATTTGGACCTGATTGATCACACTAAAAAAAGCAATCGTTCTTACAACTAAAGATTTAATTTTAACTGTCGACTTTCATCATTACTAAGGACAATTATACAGGATGTTTCTACTGCCAAATATGGCCATACATTCTGAATCCTCAGGGCTTTTTCAAGCGTCAGATGTTCCCACACTACCTGTCTACCACATCTTATGTGCTTTTGATGTGTAGCTGGACATTCTTCCCAGGCTTACAATTTGAAGATATTGTGCATTAATTATCACTAGTTGTATCCTAATTCGGAACTATATCCAAGATGACAAATAGAATAAAAGGATTCAAAGAACTGAAAATACCCAATCAATTTGGAAGTTGACAAACTCTTAGTTTTTCAGGAATTACAAACATATGTACCCAATCTGCTAATTTTTCGCCTATTTCTACTACCACCCAAATAGATTTTTAGAAAAAGGTATCTGTCTGTATTTTTTATTTTTAGCTCGATTTTAACCTGTTTCAACAAACACTTCATCTCATTCTAAAGTAGTTTCAACAGTATCTACTTTAGTGGCCTTTGGTTTCAAATTTAATGCACTTCTATTTTTAATCTTTAAATACACCCTCTAAGTAGCATTTAACTAGCCTCTCAAACTAGTATTATATTATATACTATCATAGTATTTTTAAATGAAAGAGACTCCACGGATTTTTTAAATAATTTGGTCATGCACATCAAGTAATTTTCGGATAATGTCATAATTATATTTGATGAAAATGAATTCATGCTGGAACCACCTTGGTAAGATATAGTCAATTTGCCTGTTGACATCTAAAAGTTGATGACAACAGCAATTTTTGTTTTTCATTTTTATACTTGGGATTATCTATAAGTTTTTTCCCACTTTTTTGCCCATTAAGTATTGTTTTTAACTCTTATACCTAGCAGCATGTTTTGTTAAACATTTTTATACTAAGATTAATGTGATTTTAATGAAATTTTCCATTTAATGTAGTGTTTAATTTCTATTGACTATTTTATTACAAAACCTTATTTGGACTGGTATTTCCCATTGTTTACACACACAAAAAATTATTTTAAATTTTTGCTTGGCAACCGGTTTTTTCTTACTGTGTGTAAATATATCCCAAGAGAATTCAGTGTCAAAAAATTCCTAGCAACCAACCAACTTGGTTCCTAATTTATTTGAAAAATTGATGTTTATTGAAGGGAAAATGAGATAATTGAACTTGTATAGATTGAGAATATGAAATATATTAAAAATGATTAAAAGTTTCTGTGTTTGAATTCTTTAAAAAAAATTTTTTTGAAATATTTTAACTATTTTCGTATGATTTGAAGTTATATTTCTGTTGCTTAAATATTTTTTTAGGAGTGCCTCCACAAAAAGCAACATTTGCCGATGAGTTATGTACAATTATACCTCAAGCTGTGTGGGAATATCTTTATGACACGTGAGTTTTTCCATTTTCAAAATGTTATACTAATGCATGTTTTTTTCAAATATTTATATATTGGAAAAAAAATGTTTTTAATTAAATTTCATAAAAACTAGCACATATTCTAAGAATCCAATACAGGTACAATTAGATTAAAAAATTTCCTTGCATGTTCTCTTATCTGAATTTCAGTAAACTTTTAAGTGCACATAAGAATAAGAAACCTTAAATCTATCTAACAAATTTCTTTAAAAAATGTTTCATTAAAAACGTTTCATAAAATTGTTCTGGCCATGCATTAAATTTTTTTAAATTAATATAATTGTTCAATATTATCCTCTCTTGGGAAAGTAATGAGATAAAGAAGATTATATCTTCAGTTGGCTTTTAATATACATTTAAGAAATGAACAGTGAAAGTAATATTAAGAATGTAGCAGAGCTAGGTTGAGCATTAACACAATGTATACATTGAAAAAGCTTAGTAAGTATGCTAGTGAACCACAATCGTTTAATATCACAATAGTTTAATTTAAGTCAAACATTTTTGTGTTTGCTCTCAAAACTAGTATTGAAAGAGAAGGGAAAATACTATAATCAAATAAATTGTATGGGAACCCCTTGAGCTAGAGCTAAAAGTTTCTTGCTATTTTATTGCTTTAAATTTATCAGACTTCTGGAATAATTTTATATTTGTAATGTTCTCCAGCAGGTCAGTTATGTTAATAGATTTTAATGCAGTAACAATGACATTTCAGTATTGTGTATTTAATTTTACATGGATTTAAACATTGTATAATATTTGTAAATTCCAGTAGAAATTTTCATTATGTGAAAAACAGGTTATCTGTAGGGTAAAATATAAAAAGAATGGCATTGCAAGTGTACTTGAATTGTAATCTTTCAAAGCTGTCAATTAGTGTGTGATTTAGTAGTCTAAATTTATTGCAGTAGGTACTTAAAACACTAATTTTCACTAAAGGCATTTTTTTTAAAACAAATTTTGTTTGTATAACTTTAAGATTCAATTTGTTGTCATATTTGTTTTGTTCCATAAATTGAAATATTCGTAAACTAAATGTTTAATTATTAATTCCAATTTAATTTTAAGTGTGATTGTTATTTGTATCTTACATAACAAATGTTTATCTTTAAAATCTTGGAAGTGATTTGTAAAAACATTTTCCTTCTGCTTTCAGGTTTAGTGGTGGGCCACCTTGTACACATTTATATATATGCCCTATATGCCAAGCCGAGCAAAATAGTTTAAATGAAAAAAGAAAAAGAGAATTGGAAGAATTTACTGCTGTAAGTTGATTCTGTTATAAACTAAGCATCCTTAATGCGGAGATTATAACTTTATATTTTATTTGAATCAAATATATATGCCTTATTTAAATTTCAGCTGAATGCTGCATTCCAACACTTAGAAAATCCTTCTGTGGTTTACGCAATTGGAATGAATTGGTTTAAAATTTGGGAGACCTTTGTTTGCAAAAATGGAGGTAAGCATATTGAGTAATGTTCTTGATTACAGCTTATTACAAAATTAATGACTCAAATAGCTTTAAAATTTATAACATATTGTGCAAACTTCTAGATAGTGTCAACATATTCTAAATAATCATAAAGAAAAGTTTCAGGTGCTGTATTCAATTAGTAACATTAAATTATTTTCTTGTAGAAGTACCTGGTCCAATAGATAACAGTGCTATATGTTATGTGAAAAATAATCAAGCAGTCTTAAAGCATGGTGAGTAAAAAAATATTATTTTATTAGATTCATTGTTACTGTATAGATTTTATTCATCAATTTAAATTTGTTTGCGTGCATACATTTTTCTTTTCTAGGCTCTGATTATTGTTCAATGTCAAAAGAAATGTACCAATACTTACACAATATTTATGGTGGTGGTCCAGATATTATTCTGCAACCAAATGCTAAAGTTAGTTCGCATAGCTCGACTACAAGTAATTCTGGGCAATCAAAATCTCTTTCCACAGTTTCAAATCATGCCCAGGTGCATACTAGTTCGAAAATGAATTTATCTAGTCACAGTCATATATCACCCTGCTCGAGTTCAAGTAAATCACTGCGTGGTAAGTTGTTTTGCTTCATAATGTACAGATTATTATATATTCTCATAATTTCTATCATTATATATATTTTTAAATAAAATATTTATTAAGTAGTTAAATTAAATAAAACCCATTATTGCCAAAGTGTAAAATAAGTTTTCTTTTATTTGAAATACAAATCTTTTTAGAACTTGCATTTTCTTATACATATATAATATTTATCTTATAAAATTGTATATTAACAAGTACACCCAAAAAATACTTGCCTACATGTAATAAATTTGGAAATATATACAACTGTAAAAAATCATGTAAGTTGAAAAACTCTTAAATATTTTCCCAAAAAGCCTTGCAAAAAAATCATGAAATGCATGTTACATATTAATAAAACCATTTTTATTACAAAAAAATTAGTGAACAGTAAAAATTTAGTCTATAACTACATACAACATATAAAAATTCGAATTGAAATAAGTAATAAAACCCCTCACTAACAATTATTCATCGCTACTTGGTAATAAGTCTTCATGTTTATTACAAACTGGATTAAAAATGCTGTCATCTCAGAAGATGTGCCCGATATGTTTAGCACAACTGTCAGCTTTGATTCAAATGGAGAATTTCAATCGTTGTTAACAGCTGCTGGTTTTTTTTTTTTTAATAAAGACTGTTATTTTGATTTTTCAAGTTGCTTAAATAATTTTTGATACCCTGCTACACAAAATTTACTCATAAACTTTCTCAATGCTTCCACAACAATCAAATTTCTTTCTTCCTCTGAGTTTAAATATACTTTAGACGTTTACTTCATGTAGTGCATTTTAAATGCTGTCATAATACCCTGATCAAATGGCTAAATCAATGAGGTGTTATTAAGGCAGTAAAAAAAAGCATTTAAATATTTGGACCGTGACCCCACTGAACCACGATTCCTGCAGTATTACCTTTTTAATAGTAAAAGATAATCATCAACACAAATTATGCTGGACATTTCGCCATCAAATTAAAAAAAAACTTTTAATTTGAACATCAACTTTTAGAGCTTTATTGAAGTTATTTATTACAACACTTTAACACTAAATACAATTATACTGGAGAACGGAATGTGTGCTGTGTTCAAGTTAAAGTATTACAAAATAAAGAAAGGGATTATAAAATTTGGGTATTCCCCGTAACTCTAGAATACAAAATAAACAAACCATGAAGTATACCAAGTCACTGGCACATGTGTGGGTATAAACCAACCGTCTTCTGATTACATTGACAAAATTAGATTTTAATTTTTTTCATTTGTGTTAGAACAAAAAACTTAACTTGGTGAATCATGTTATTTCAAAATCATCTTAAAAAAAGAGTTGGGTGTTGAATAAATTTAAGATTTGTAGGCTTAAATTTTTCTTTCCTATTACTTTATGGATCTAGCTTAATATTCTCTATATTATTTAAGATGTAATATTTTTAAAATATAAAATGCAAATTTTTCAAAACTACTAAAGAAATATATTATTGAAATTATTTCTGATTAAGATATTTCTATTATACTTGGGGGCTTTATAATCATAAATAGGACAAAATTAGTGAATAATATTTATGAATGATGAAAGTTTATGGGTTATAGTAGGGACAATCAAGAACCTAGTGAGCTTAATCTCCAACAATACCTCTACGATATTAGAGATTGCTTTTAATTTTATATATAAAAAAGGTTCATGTTTGATCAAAAAATGCATTAGATGTTTGTGAATTGCAATTGTTAGATCGTTAGAAACTGCTTGGTAGGATTTCCATTGCTATATTAAGTTACTACAATATTTAGAAGGTTATTATTTTTAGTTATATTTCTATTGATTTGATTCAAGTAAATATGTTTGCTCACTGTATTGGTCAGTTTCTATATGAAGGTCATGCTGTCTGTATAAATATTAATTTTTCTTCTGTTGTTATTGTCCCATTTAATAGAGAAGTCAATGGTTGAAATATCTGCCTGATAAACAGTGTTATAATTATTTAATTAAATAATTATGTCAGGATATACTTTTCAGGATGCTTACCAAAAATCCTGGACTCATTAGTGCAATGAGTTTCAGAAAGTAGTTATCTAATTTATCAAATGTAATTATAATGAGATAATTATTTCCAAATTTGAAGTACACTGATGGAAATAAAAATCCCAACACCAAGAAGGAACTGTGCTCTTAACGAAGTTTGATATGCATGTTTATAGATCTAAAAGATGACTTTTTGATTCATATTTCGCATTAGGCACACCAGGGGCTTAGCTACTGCCGTATCAGCTGCATCAATTATACAGGGCCTCCAAGCAACAGCAGCCCCAACATGTGTAACTACAACCCCACAAACAGGGATCTCATATCTAAAAAAGGGCTCCAAAGGAATTTTGATACAGGGTCCCCTCAAAACTAGGTACGCCAGTGAGGCACACATAAGTGTACCATTATTAGTACCACTTTGTGAGCGTTATTTATCATTGAGATTTGACGTAGTGAGTTCATGGTTGTAAAAAATAATTTTAAGACGAAGAATTTACTATCAGCAGCTCACTAAGTTTGATCGAGGTCGTATAATATATCTAAGAAAAGGGGGATTTTCTTTCCATGATTTTGCAGATAGGCTTCGTAGAAATGTAACCATTGTACATAATTGTTGGCAGAAGTGGTCACGAGAAGGCTGTATCTCAAGACCAACACCACCGAGCCCCAACCACGCTTGGGACACCTATTGACAATAGAGATCGCCATATTTCCCGCATGACTGTAGAGCATTGTAGTGCATCTGCAGCAGAAATTCTACCTTTTGTTGGTACCAGAGTGACACAGTGAACTGTATCAAATAGATTATTTGAGGAATAGTTTCGAGCCAAACGCCCTGCAGCGTTCATTCCATTAATTTCGAATTATTGACATCTGTGACTTCAGCGATGTCATGCTAGGACTCATTGGTGGGCGGAGTGACCATGTCTTGTTTTCTTCGATGTTTAAGTCTTGGTGTCAATGATGGCCGTGTATTAATTAGAAGGCCAGGTTAGCTCCTACAAACTACCTTTCTGCAGGCTAGACTTACTCAACCTGCACCTGGAGTTATGGTCTAGGGAGCAATTTTGTATGATAGCGAAAACACTCTTGTGCTTATTCCTCTTGACTGCAAACTTGTGCGTCAGTCTGATGATTCAAACTGTTGTGCTGTCATTTATGAACATTATTCAAGGGGGTGTTTTCCAACAGAATAACATTCATCCTCATACTGTTATTATGACCCAACTTGCTCAATAAAGTGTCTACATATTGTTTTTCTAGATCACCAGATCTTTTTCCAACGGAACACAAATGATACATCATTGGATGGCGACTCCAGCATCATCCACAACCAGAGTTAAACGTCTTTATACTGACCAAGTAAGGGCAACAAACATATTATTCCATTGCACAAACTGATATCCCATACCTGTACGATACATCGCTTGCATTCAAAATTCTCGCGATATCACCAATCATATTAATGTTCCATCATTTTACTTTTGAAATGGCTCTTCTTGCTCTTACATTGACCTGTGATCTTTAAACTTTAATAAATTAAATATGTTACATAGACAAAGGTTTTTCCGTAGTTTCATTAGTCTACAACAGGAGTACTCAACTTTTGATTTCTGCTGGACCGCATATATATGTTAGCTATTTCACATGGGCCGCAACATGAGGACATAAAGGGGGGATAGAAATGCTTTAAGAACAAGATAAACAGTGGTGCAATGTACACCCCCTATGGCGGGGAGGGGGCAGGGTTCTATGGACGCAAAGCCTGACAGCTGCGAAGTACCTACCCTTGGTAAAACCCAACTTGGGGCCCAAAACCTGATTTCACAGGGGCCAAAATGATAACATTGGAAATTTTTTATGTGGAAAATTGATCAAAATATTATAAATCCTGTTTTACTTTTTTTAATTAGTATTTTTTATTTTTGTCACTAACACTAAATTAGAAGCACACACATTTAAGAAATACTTCTCCACAATTTCTGCATCAGTAAACGGTTTCGTATGATGATGAATGTATGAATATAACGAAACACTTCTCCACAATTTCTGCATCAGTAAGCGGTTTCGTATGATGATGAATGTATGAATATAACATATTGTTATTTTCATACATTTGTTATATAATTGTTATTTTCATAAAAATTCGTTATATTCGTATGAATATAACAAAATTCATAGGATGTCTTTGTTACCACTGACAAAACGCTTTATTGCTGTTGCAAGGATTATTCAAGAAAACCTATTTATAACCTCTTGAAAGAGATCTTCAAGGAAAAGTGTCATTGAATGATTCCTGTTTATTGGTATTTTTTAAATACAGCACTTTTGTAGCGCAAATCAAACAATTAGTGATTACAACTCAGTTAATTACATTTGTTTTTCGCTACAAAGTAGTCAACCTCCCAATAGTCTTGAAACGATATATTTTCTTCAAACATTTGTTGCTTGCAAAATATGAAAGGTAGTTAAAAATTAGTTCCACCTATAAAATTGTCGCTACTCCACTATTGTCTGCTATCACTAACCATGGCCAGTACAAATAGAAAAAGAATATTAATTCGCACCCGTACGACTTCGACAGCAAAATTGATATATTTGATTTCTTGACAAAGAATTTCCCACGAAATGTTTCATACTTTGTTCTTAAATAAGTGAATTTCTCAGAGCACAATAGGCCATGACCGGGCCACTTTAAAAGGCTCGGCGGCCGCAGGTTGAGTTTCGCTGGTCTACAATATTTTTTTTTTTGGTGTTGGGTTTTTTTTCTCCATCAGTGCATTTACAGTTTTTAAGTATTAAATGAACTAGAGGAAAACCGAATATTACATTTTATCAATTTGTTGATGTGTTGGCTTAAATTTTTTTTTCATAAATACATTCTTTGAATTTTGTTTTTATTTTATTTGACCTGTTGTCAGGTTCCCTCTCCAAGTTCTAGTACCATATGTTTGTATACTTTATTTATAACTATCTAATATATTTTTAATTGGTCTCTTGTTTAACTCCTAATTATTTTCTTTTGAAATTAAGTGGCTAAAATGGGAGGAGGGATCATATTGTAAGTAGGTGATATATTGAAACCCAAGTAATTTATTATTCATAATATTGTGTGTGGTGAATAAAAATGTTAGCATTTTAGTTGCTCGATTTAAAAATTGAATTCATGTTAAAGGTTGTTTTATGTCATTTAGGCTTGTTTATTCCTGACTCGCTCAGAATTTAGTGTTTTTTTTAAAGAGAAATTTTCAGTTATGTGTTAAATATGAATTTAGTAGCAGAGATTTATTACTTTCTAGTTCATTCCTTGAATCTTCGAATATGTCAAGGTAACGGACTCGGGACTTTTTTAGCTTGTAGAATCAGTTAGTAATGTTCTTTGTGCTGTGTACACGTCTTCTGTGTTGTCTAAAGAAATAAACCAAAATATGTAAAAGATGGACTAAATTATTGGAATAACATAAAAATATAATGGATATAATCATCTAACTGACCAATGGAATTAAAGATACGGGAAATATAACTTTGACTGTCAATTAGAACTTGTGACTCACAATTCTTTCAAATTAGATGCTTTGTTTTATTCTGTAATCTTGTTAATATAGATGTTTTTCTGTATATATTTTTAAATAATTTAAGGTTACTTTAGAATTACTTCTCTCTAGTAACAGAAAAACTTTGACTTTTTCAGATCCAGAACATTCTAAAAATTCTACTGTTGCAGAAAATACAGAAATTTCAAGTCCTGATCAAAATGTTTCGATATTAAAGCATACCAAAATATAAAATAAGTAGCATTCTACAATGAAATGAGTATCTTTATAATATGTTTCATTATTTTTTATTGTTATACAAACTATGGATACAGCAGTTATTTTTCATTGACTATACTATGTATTTTTACCGTTGTCTACACATTTAGTTAATGCATTCCTTTTTTTAAGTTATAGAACGAATAATTTTTCACTCTTACTTGATTGTTTTGATAATGCTGTTATTTCAGTTATTTGTTTTGTCTAAACATTAAAATGTACAAATCATTTTAAATCGTTTTCAAATTTTAAAGTTTTACACTTGTTAAACTTTAAAATAATAAACTATGCAATTTATTAAAATCAAAAATTTTTATATTATAACTAAATAGATAGGAATGGCTTTTATGTATTTTTAGAGTATGCAGAATTAAGAATAGGAATTTATAAAATAAATATCTATTGTCTATCTAAATATTTCAAATGGTATTTTTAAGAAACTTTTATAAATATAATTATTCTCGTAAATGCTGATACATATTGTAGTATATTTTTCACATAACTGATCTTTTCATCTTTTATTTATTTTGTATAAAGTAATGATCATCCACAACTTATTTATTTTTGTTTGTTAATGGATTACAAAATTTATATCAAGATATTTTCAATTATTTTATAGTTAACTGTGTGATCTCTGAACAATTTAAAATGTTTCCTGTAAACATTGCAGATATTTATTTTCCTGTATGAAATCAAGATATATTAAAATATAGATTTCTATGTCAGTGTGGAAAAATTTTATTTAGTGCTATGCATTAAAAACTGTTCAAAATAATTTCCTCACCCCTGTGCCTTGTTTCTAATAATATATTTTTACTTTTAATCAAATACTGTCTATTTTTGAAATACTAAGTATGTGATATTCATTATTAATCATTTTGTATTTGTGCATTTTTAAACTCTGTAAATTGATGCAATTGATCTGAATTAAAAATTTATTCGGTTATGTGAACTATAATTTTATTGATATTGGTGAATGAGTAGTCTATATTAGAGCACAGAAAACTTAAATACGGTTTTCTTACTGTGTGATAAGACTATATTATAATATGACTTGCTCACAATGATTTTAAATCATAACTAATTTTCCAAACTCCTATATTTTTAAGCTAAAATTTATTGCAGAAAATTTTCTATTTGCAATATTTTAATTAAAGGAACTATCTCATTAAAAGAAATTCTTTACATTCTCACAAAAGACCATTCTGAAATTAATCTTAGTAACAGTTATTGCATAAATGCTTTTAATTTTATTTTAAATATGATTAATGTAGTGTTTAAGAGTAAGATATTAGAATTTGTCATGTCACTTAATGAGCTTCAAGTTTTGGTCTATAATTATATATCTTTAATATGTTGCAACAAATAAATATTAGATTTTGTTGTGAAAAAATACTAACTGTGTGTGTGATGTGACATGGATTTTTCAATTCTTGTAAAATATTGCACCAGAATAAAATTATCTGTGTATATCTTCAATTGATGTAAAGATTGCTAGATAATGGTATATTTTTACATTTTATGATCTCTATTTATGGGAATTAAGTTGAGGGAAAGAGAAAGCAACCTTACAATTAACCTCAACCTTTATGACTATCTTATCTCTACTGATCACTAGTCATAAAGATATTCACATTAATAAAAAAAAATATTTATTAACAAGAGTCCGAATCATGCTTTTAATAAATTTTCATTTGTCTCTTGGAATCAAAGCTGTAGTAAAAATAATTTTACAATTCACTGTGGTTAGAATACCCCTCGTGTTTTCATAAGACATCAGGGGGGATTCAAAAATATGACTGTTTTGCAAGCCTACTTGATTCCTAAATACAGTTTACTAACAGATTTAATTGATAATTATAATTAAATCTACTCTTTCAATGTATGAAAGCAAAATCTATTATTTCTGTGGTGAAACTTGAATAAAATGAAATTTAAGGACATATAGAACTTTCTATATGTATTGATGTAATTTAATTTTCAATATTGTGAGTTTTTCATTCAGACATACAATAATTTAGTTTTTTCCATTACTTTTTTCAAATTTAATGCAAAAGGATATCCAAATTTACAAGAACCAATATAAATAAATTTATCAATGGCAAAAACTACGTTTATATAATCATATATTACACATTCCAGTTCATTGTTTGGCAAAATGTGAATTCAGAAGGGTCATGAATTCGTTGAAAAAGATTGTAACTAACGATTTCAGAATACAGCTCATAGACTCAAATAGTAAAAAAAATAATAAAGTTCATTTTTGTAAATATTTAAAATTTGTATATATAATTTGTCTTCCATTATCTTAATTCACAGTAGATGCGATTATAGTCAATTTCAATTAATATACTGCTTCATCATGCCTGTGCTTTATATTTATTCCTTATATACTGTAAAATACAGGTACAAAAAAATTTACATAACATGATAAATCTAGTAATGATTTGTTAATAGTTTTTTTTTTATCCAATTTCTTTACAGGGACATTTGTTCAAACTGCTAGTGCAAAAAAAAAAAGGCTAATCGCACTCCTGTGTGAAAAGTAACTCCAGAATTAATGTTATCACAAGATATTTAATAAGTAATCTAAAAAAAAATTCAAGTCAGTTCCTACTTCGGTCAACAAAGAAAACTTTTATTAAATAATTACAATTAATATAAATATGTATATACATATGACAGAATCACAATATTAAGTGGCAAAATAGAAGCAAATTTCCTTCCACAATTTTTCTTTCTATGTATGGTATCGGACTATTACTTTTGTTTACTATATTTGCGTTTTTTTTTTCAGATTCTAATTTATCATTCTATTCACCTCTTGTAATGCTTCTTTATTGCAAGGAACCTTTCCAGTGAGTTTCGAGCAGTCCAGTTCTTCACAATTAATATTCCATCTAATGATTTCACACGACTCAAGGTGACATATGCTGGACCTGCTGCAAAGAGTTTTCATCCTAGCATCTTATGTACTGTTAATGCCATGATAATATTAATGGTAGTATTCCTCGTTCAGCAGTACCATAGCAGCGTTTGGCGAGGAATTGCACTGATATTGGTTCGATTTTTTAACACCATTATTGCCAAAGTTTACAGTGACTGATGGAATGTCTTGTTCTTTACTACCCTATGCCATTTGCCTTCTCGACATGTAGAAGTGACCAACCAGTTGATGGCAAAGATTTTAAGGAGAGAAATCAGAATTGAATCCAAAGCATAAAATTTCTGCAGTTTTTCTTTCACATGTTTCATTTTCCATTTTGTTCCCTCCTTGACTCAGACTAGAACTCAGAATGAAAAATTAATCTGAAAATGAATTTTTTTTCCCAGCGATCTGCACGCTTCACCACTGACGATATTTTTTCGTAAATTTATATCCTGTTAAATATCGTATACGAGAAATTTTTTTCTCCCACATAAAACCAAAATTAATTAATATTTGAAAAAACTACTAAAATCAAGTGTCATCCACTACAAGTTTAGAAAAATGTATTTAAACTTGAGTGGATGAATAAAAAGTATTTTATTAATGATTCAAAATTTGAATAAAAGATATATAAGTATATAGGGAGAGTGTGAATTAATAGTAGAAATTGAAAAATAGATATGGTGAGTGTTAAGTGAAGGATTGAAACATCTCGACACCTAACGGGTGAAAACGCTTGTGACGCAGCTCCGACCACACATTGTTTTGGAGTGTAACTGTTTACATATAGTGTGGGTGAAACAAAAAGCTTTTAGCAGTCCACTGTGTTGTGTTTTCTTGAGTCGTGTCTATTTATTTTAGAGACACCGCTAATGACCACTTTTAGTGTGAACAGTGAAGCTAATTGGACCTATAAGAGAAGGGAAGACCCAATTTTTCCTCTCCATAACAAGGTCTGGGTGAAGTTTTCAAAAGAAATCGATAGAAGTTTAGAAAATAACTCAATGTTTTTTCTTACCCACTTTTGAATTTTAAAAAAATTTATCAGTCCCCTTAAGATCTACAACAAAAATAATTCCAATTTATGAAATAATCACGTAAAATGTACAGTTTTTTATAAAAATGAATGTAATAATTACAAGCCAAAATCATGAACACATAATTTATTTACATGCTAACATTTATTTTAGATTCTGTGAAATGTATATTATTAAAGAGTAATCTGAAATAATTAGATAATGTTAACTATTCTATGATGTACAGCAGTGTTTCTCAAGCTGTGGGGCATGATATCCCTAAGTAGGGGGTGCAAGCATATTGAAAAGTCAAAAATACAAGTTGTAAAATAAGTATTAATTTACTGAAGCAAAACGAAATACATTCTGGGATAAAAATTAAATACACATTTATACTCATAAATGTATGAGTACTGCATAAGATTTTTGATAGTTTATCAATACTAAATTAAAAACAAGTTAAATAATTACTAGTGACTCCCATGGGCTTGTCATATACAAAATTTAATAATTATCTTGATTATTTGTACAGTTAAAATTAAAGTCGTATTGTAGCTTTAGTGTCAAAGTATATTTTTATTCAATACAATGTTGTATGGAGGGGGGAGTGTGATGGAAATTATGATTGAAAATTGGGCCACAAACATTGGAAGTTTGAGAAGAACTGATGTGTACAGATATTTTCTAAATTGAAGTTACACATGTTGAAAAAATATGCAGCAAGTTTATGGCAATATTTTATTGTTTATTCATGAACTTGAATGATTAATTTAAGTAAAAAATTTTATACTATAAAAACAATTTATATTCTAAGAAAGATTCTATCATTATCTCCAAAAGATATCCATCTAGCTTTCCTCAATTTTCAAGCAGTTGTAATATCTTTTCCCTTTATGTACACATTTGTACAAATACTTAACAAAATATTAAAAAAATTAAAACCCCTTTATATTTTAATATAATATCAATCATCCATATAAAACTTATAGAACTTCAAGTATTTATATATATATATATATAAACAGTACTAGCAAAAATGTCATACATTTTAAATATTTCTCAAATTATCAGCAACAAGATGAAATAACCTTATACAGGCATTTTTTTATGTTTTATTTCTACATCTTTCTATAGTAATGGAACAGAAAAAATACAAAGAATAAATTACAAAAAAAAGTCTCATGCATGACCTAAACTTCTTTGTTCTTCCCAAACTCTCTTTAGTTCATCAGGATCGTCATAGCCATGAGATGCAATCACATTGCTATATGTCCCGCTACTATAAGGCTTCTTCCAGAAATAGAAATGTTCATTATGAAGTGGACAAATTCCACATTTCTTGGCAACTATACCCAAGTAAACATCATCAAACTTAAAACTTTTTGTGAACATACTAGTATAATACAAGTCTTCCAAAGCAGGATATGACAATACATAAGCACCAGCAGTAACATATGGTGGATACTTTGAAAAGGGATATTCCATAATAGTCACATACCATTTACTTGATTTATGGCGCATTGGAGAGGAAAAAAATACATAACCTGCAAAAAGTCGACCATCAAATGCGCTTAAAACTGGATCAAAGTCCAAAGGTGTTTCTGACAATTTTCGACTGGAAAAATTTCTATAACTCCGTGTTGCTTCAGAAGTTAAAACATTTACCTTGGAAAGTGACTTATAATTTCCATTTTTCTGCAAAATATAATTTAAGTCTCGTTTTCTTCTGAAACCCACTCTTTTGTTGAAAGGATTTCGGATGAACTTCAAAAGATTTTTTGTTGACACATACATATCATCATCTGAAAACATTATGAATTGAGCTTTTGGACAGTTTTTCACAACCCATTTGAAACCCATCATTGTTTTTATGGTATTATTATAGTAACTATCCATAAAATCAGCTTGTACAATATCTTTATTTCTGATATACTCTTCATCAATCTGATCTTGAAAAAAGGGATCATTAGTAACACCTAACATAAATATTCTCTTAATGTTCACATCTGAAAATCTATTTTCCCATCCCCATGATTTACGTATAGCATCTCTTCTGTTTTGATTATTCAAAGCTGATTTTATTACATATAGAATGACAACTTTTTCATAGTTACCATCATTGCCTTGTAAACACTTATTAGAATTGCTTATTATATAATTATAATTGTATTCATTTATAGGAGACTGAGCGGGCTTTTCACCTTTTTTCAGAGCTATCAAAACCTCTTCCATAGAAATGTCTAATGGATAAGAAAACTTATCATAGTTAATTTCTAACAAATGTAAAAATAGTCCAAAGTAATCAATAATTAAAATTAGAAAGACCATAAAAATTCCTAAAGCGACTCGGCTTCGGAACAATCTTCCTAACTTTGATGATAGTTTGTAAACCATTGTTCTTCAAATATATTCATCCTGCATTCTCAGACCTAAAAAAATTGAGGGATTATAGCTAAACATTACCACTAACTATACAAATTATCAGTTATATTAAAGTTACTTTTATCATAGAAACAAATTTATAATTATCAATAACATGAAAAGAAATAACATTAAATGAGAGGAAACAAAACATCAAGAAAAATTACATTTTAAGTTTTTACAAATGACAGTTTCATTGTAACAAAAATACTACTACAACTTTTTTAAAAAACTGCAGAGACATTATGAATCAGTTCGAATGTTTCAACTAAATAATAAAAGATTAATACACAATTATCAAAACTAATTTTAGAAAGTTTAAATGAATGACATCCTTACCCAGTGAATATATATATATGGCACTAAAGTTGCCATTATATTGATGAATCCTTTACAATTAATTATGAAATGTTTGTTAATATTTTGTAAAGTTATAAAAAAAATGCTTACAACCAAAAACATTTTCTAGTTTTATACTCTCATTAAACAACATTTAACAAACACTTTAATTTTGTATTTACTTATCTTCATTTGTCTATATTTCTTTTTTTTTTTTTAAGAATTAGAGTCATATGATATTTTTAAAAAGTTTTTAGCTGCAAATAAAGAAATAATTACATATATTTCATTTCTCAAAAATTATATATATATAAGTATTTAATTCTTTTAAAAGTGCAAGTGAGTTAAAATAATTAAATTGTAAAAATATCCAATGATTCATTCCATTGACGTTATTTGAAATGTAACTTAATAAAAGGAAGAGTTTTTGTGTGCACATAGCATGAAAACAGAAAGACCCAGACATGTGAAATTTAGTATGCTAAAACTGTAACTGATGAAGGTGTGCATCTTAAAGAAATTTTTCTCTTTTCAATTCAATTTCACAGCCATTTTTCATAGTCCTAGCAATATATCATGTCTACCTTTGAATACTACAAAATATTTTTTATAGGGTATTTTAGAGATTGTTACATATTTTTAATCTCATTGTATTTATAGTTACATTTATTCATTTCTTTATTTTGTAAAGCAGATTTGCAGGGTTTTTTTTTCAATGAATGAATCATAGCATAAAAAGTATTTTTTTAACAGTGAAATTTTAGTCTAGGCAACATGATTTGTGTTTACAGAGTTTTGCCTTAGTTTTGATTGAACTACATTCAAAGTGGAAAGATTATTTAATATTTTTACGTAATCTTCTGACATTTTCTGTTTTAGTAAGCTTTTAACTAAAGTTAGAATTAATCTAGGAATTTCTCTTTCAGTTTATGCTTTCACCGTGTTAATGATAGTTTGTTTAAAATTAAAGATATTTTACCTGTTTCAGATAGGTTCTTTTTACTTCGAGCTAATGTTAATGTAATTTGTTTTTCAGTTTATTTTTAAGCTAAACTAATCTGAATGTTTTGTTTTAGACAGGTTTTAACTTCAGCTGATGTTAATTTTATTACTTATGTTCCAGTTTAAGACTTTTTGAAATTCATTATTTTGTGCATTTGAATCCTATTTTTAGCCCACTACTTTATTTTTCACCAACTTGGCGAACTTCTTGCGTCCACATTGGATTGAAGAGAAAAAAACAGGAAGTTAAATGAAAGAACTTAAACATGTGGAAGAATATTTTTACAATTGTAAAAGAAAGATGTCAACTATTCAATATTTGGTTTGAATTATGTAGAAAACTCTTTTCAAATGGGTAAATACAAATAATATATTCCTTGTCACTTGTTTTTGATCTCATGACGCATTTAAAATAGTACAATATACAAAAACCAGCTTTTGGTGCAATTTGGCACTTTTTTTTCTGTCACTAAATGTGTTAGAACTGTTTATGGCAGAATTTCATCATAGCAAAACTTATTTTATCTGTTTTAGATACCTTTTTGATCTACTCCCACTTCCTTTTCAGTTTAAGGCTCCTTCATACTCATCAATCAATCAAGATTATATTATGAACTGCATTATTACCAGTGGCGTAACGTACACCCCCGCAATGCAGGGGGGGGGCAAGGATTCTAGGAAGCCCAAAGCCAGACTGACACCATTAATGTAGATTTTATCAAAATTCGCTTTACACTTTTTTAAAATTGAATTTTAAGCGATTTTCCAATTGGCGATCTAATGCGTCATTCAAAATCAAAACTTTAAAACGCTCATTACATATCTTTGATCCAATAACCAAATAAAAAAAACTTTTTTTATAGTTGCTGTAATCCCCGCGACGAGAGAGATACTTTTCTTTAGTGGGTTTTCTTTTTAAACCTAAATTACTAACAGATAAAACAAGTCAGACGGTGAATAGAATAAAATGCTAGGAAGAAATAAAAATTCATCACTATTATTACAGTATACTTTACATTCGCTGTAGGGAGGGGGGAAAGGCATAATTTACTTTTTTAAGAAACAGCAGAGTAAGTTATCGGCGTATTTAGTCCCCCTCCCATGTATTTCATTTAGCGAAGTCGTAAATAACTATATCTTTGTTCAAGTAAAACAGTATTACGATACTTGGAAAAGCATAGAGAGCGTTTTAAATGATTATTTGGTCTAAATTTATGAATATCCAATCAAATGAAGCGTAATGGAATGTAGCAGTTTCTTTTATTTCTTTTTTTCATGAAATCATTTTTGCACCATATGAAGAGCTCTCCTTATTAAAAGTTGCAGTATTTATGCTAGAAAATAATCGAACTTTATGTCAAGCTCATCCCGGGATTCAAAAACAAAGAATAAGGTAAGTTATACCTCCCCCCCCCCGTAAGAATTTGAAATCTAAAATTATTTTACAGAGTTCGTGTCTTTCTTAAGAGTTTGTTTTTATTTAAGTTACCAGGTTATCTGTGGTTAGACTTCCCATTTTAATATAAGTATTACAAATACTCTCTAATGTTATACATTATTTACTTCATTTACTCAGACTCCAGTTGATTTTGTATTCAATTATAAGTTTAATATTAAATATTTTTACATTATGTGTAAAGGTAAATTATGTTATGGTTTGGCAATTCTTTGTATATATATTATATATACAGTTGACTCTCAATAATTTGAAGTTGAAGGGACCAATGAAAAACTTCGAATTATCAAGAGGGTAGAAAAAAACTCAAAATGCATTAAGAGAAAATTTTTTCACCATTTTTAAATTTGAAACTTGGTAATAAAACAACAATTGTGAACATCTGTATAAAATTATTTTAAAGTATTTTTTAAAATAACATATTATACAGTATAAATATCAAACAAAAGTTAAAATTTCTGTATTAAAAGAATTTATGTATGTATTAAAATAATACATAATGTACATAATTCTCTTGACGAAAAATCTGTTATCTTTTTTGTTTTATAGCATTCACAATCAAACTTTGTCAATAGAAAAATGTCGCTTGAAAAACGTCATCATTAACATGATTTTGAAGGGAAAAGTTGCGTAGTTTGTTTAGTAGCACTTTAGCTTCTGTCAGAGTTATCGGAGTCAACTCCGATGGTCATCAAAGGGAATAGGTTACAGGAGAGACAAGCAGAGACCAGTAGTATTACATTATCCTTTTGCAAATAAATAACTATTACGCTAGCAGTGTATCTGGTTCTGCAGTTGAATAAGGCAAAATAACTTAAAAAATCATAATATTAAAAATAATTCCGGATTCTAAGAATGATAAAATATCCTGCCATACTAAAATCAAACGTTTTTATTCCACAAAAAAATACAATACTAGCTGTTGCCAAAATACACAAACAAAACTTTTACTTAATATTTACATTCGGTACAGTGAATACGCTCAAGTATAGATGCCATGAATTAATCTAAAAAATAAACTCTGAAGACATGACAAGTAGTGCACACAAATATTTTTCAAGGGTCCATGGTCAAAAGTCTCCAAACTTGTATCATACCTCAAGAAAACACCAATTGATTCTTCTGATTTTGATAACAAAAAGCAGTAAAAAATTAAATTATTGAGTTAATAATTAGCATTCATTAATAAAATAAATTGTTAATTACAAGTACTTAAATTTATTGTAACAAATATATATATATACATAGGATTATCCTCAATTAAAAAAATTCAAGGGCTTTGGGGTACCCCTAGGTTTTCTGTACCCCTAGGCCCTTTGTGTGTGCCACTGGCAGAGACAATACAACACTAAACAAGTAAGCTCCAACCTGTTTGCTGTAGGACTCTACATGAGTGATTCTCTAGTGCAGGACTATATGATATTGTTGAGAGTTTTATTAGATCACTTCAAATTATCACGTGTTGTAGTCTGGCTGGCCACAGATTTTACTTCGAAATATTCAGTGTACCAAAACGTATTGTTTTAGTTCGAAATATTAAGAGTTTTTCTAGGGACTGAGCATATACTTTGAATAAGTGAGAGTTTCGTATTATTGAAGGTTTGAATTAGCGAGAGTCGACCGTATATACACTTGCTAGAAAAAGTTCTGTTAACCTATAACAAATCATACAAAAGTTATAATTTAATAAAAATTAATTTTTTTTCTAACAATATTTCATGAATTTGTTTACAATTATTTAAATACTGAGCATGCAAGAATTCGTTAATTTTGAATTAAAACTACATTAGATAATGGGAGTTTTGTAGCAAAGTACATAAATCATAGGCAGAAAAGGTATGTGCTCATTATTTCAAAAAATATTCTTTAAATTTTTATTAACAGGCGTTATTGGTTAACGCAGTTTTTGCATTCAGTTATCCAGTAAAATAGCTCAAAAAAGTTGCGACATAATAATTTTAACATTTTTGTGAGATACGAAGCAATTTAAGAATATGAGAAATAAAAGGAAGGAAATTAGTATATCAGTGAGCGTAAAATCATAGTGAAAAGATGGAAAATTCATTGAGATATAACCAGATCCATTGAACAGCAGTATTCATCTGTTGAGCATGTTATTAATATCTTTAAATCTACAGGAGTTTACACATCCATACCTTGTTCAGGTCATCCATCTAAACTCATAGTCAGAGAAAAACCAAGTATGATATCCTTGGTGGAAAAAAAATCCGCTTTTAACTGCAACTCAAATAGAAACAGACATTCACAAAAAGTTTAACAAAAACATTTGTGCCGATACCACAAGATAAATCTTGAAAAAAGCAGGATAACGTAGTCGACTGGCTTGCAGAAAGTCTTATATTTCAATGACTAATCAACTGAAATGGATGGCTTTTACAAAAAGCATATTCATAAGCATCCAGAGCTCTGGAGGACTGCAATATTCTCCGATGAGAGCAAATTTTGCATTTTTGGTATAAAAGGTCACAAATTGGTAAGGAGAAAACTTTGCAGAGCACTTCAAAAAGGGCATTTAGAACCAATGGTAAAACACAGCAGAGGTGGTGTCACGGTGTGGGGATGCATGGCAAGCAATGGTGTTGGAAATTTGGAGTATATCGAATCAATTATGAACAAATATGATTATCTCAATGTCCTAAAAAACAATTTAAAGGAAAATACCACCAAACTTGGCCTGGGAATGTCGTTTTGTTTTCAACACAACAATGATCCTAAGCATACCGCTGAGATTGTGAAGCTTTGGCTCCTGTATAATGTCTGAAATCAACTGCACACGCCCCCATAGTCACCTGGTCTGAATCCTATAAAACACCTATGGGATTTTCTGGAGTGTAGGATTCGTCTACACAATACATTTAGCAAGGATATGCTGACGAGTGTTTTTAAGGACGAATGAGAGAAGATAAGCTCAGAAGAAACCACTACACTTATTAATTCAATGCCAAAACAACTTCAGGAGGTTTTCAAATGACAGGTTTATCCAGCCAGCTATTAAATAGCTCATCCTTTTTAAATAATTTTTAAAGTTACTACTAAAACAGTGAACACAGACTTTTGCTACTTGATTTTTGTTGGTATTGCTACAAACCTGTCTTTATTTTTTAAGCAATGAAAGCAAACCGAGCTTACTTCTGTGATTCTCAATACTTGGAATGAACTAAATAAAATATAATTTTTTTAAAAATTTCAAATTCCAGTTTCTAAATTTTTTTTCTTTTTTGTTGTTTACATAAGCAGTAGTAAATGAATGCAAACTTTTCCAGAAAGTATATAAACTCACTTCCAAAAGTTAAGCACAAAGATGTAAAATGCAGAAAAATCAACAAATACTGCTTTGATTGACACAAAATTTGGCAGTAAAGTAGCATATATATTTATACATAAAACAAAATCAATAATTATATACAGAAATGAAAACAATACTAAATTTTTGTAAGTTATGAGACAATGTCATACTGGAGACTTAAAAAGAATTATGTATAAAGTGAAAATAAACAGCATAAATTGAAAAAAAGGACATTAATAGGGTATGTGATCCCCCCTCATCTGTATGCAAAGTTTACACCTTCTGACCATGCTTTCAATTAGGTGGTCAACCACCGCAGAATCAAGCAATCGCCATTCTTCTTGTAGAACAGTTTCCAGCTCAATAAGAGTGGCTGGAGGTGGGAAACGTGAATATACAGCACAGCCGAGAGCATCCCAAAGATTTTCAATGGGATTAAGGTCGGGCGAATATGCTGGCCACGCCATACAAGCAATCCCTTCACTCTCCAGATAGTCATCAACGATGTCAACTCTATGGAGACGTGCGTTATCGTCCATTAAAACACAAGTAGGGCCAACTGCTGCAGCGTAAAATCTCACAATGGGTTCTAGGACTTCATCGCGATACCGGACAGCCGTCACAGAACCCCCTTTAAAGATGTGCAGGTCGGTGCGGTATCCTAATGAAATCCCTGCCCACACCATAATGCTTCCGCCTCGGAATGCGTGATGTTTTGGGGCTGATTGCGTGTTCCTTGTTTATGCCATATCCTTATACGCTTGTCATCTGGCTCCAGAGAAAATCTTGACTCATCAGTAAACATGACATTGCCCCAGTCAGACACAGTCCAATTGCCATATTCTCGGCACCACTGTAATCGTGCCCCTCTTGATTGGATGGATAGAGGAACACAAACTCGAGGTACCCGGGCATACAGTCCATTCATATGTAATCTTCGGCGTACAACAGCTGCAGATATAGCCTTATCAATGGACGCTGTAACCATAGATGTCCCACGTGTGGAGGTCGCTCAGCGATTTCGCTTGGCTACAATAGCAATATATCGATCTTCCGCGGGGTTTGTAACCCTTGGGCAACTGCCTACGGGCCTTCGGACAACTGTCTGTGTGGTTTGTAATTGTTTCCATAAACGTGAAATTACAGAATGATGAACGCCGAAGAAAACAGCAACATCTGTGATTGACTGCTCTGCTTCAATACGCCCCACAGCACGCCAGCGCTCAGAATCTTCCATTCGTTTCCTGGAAGACATGGAAACACGTACATCTTGAAAACAAATTGTACGAAAGTTTTAAACACCTTCTATCAGCACTTACAATCAACTTCTGTAACTCTTCATAAAGCTGGCTTCTTATAAGATTGCCCTTTTTGCATATTTCTTGACATGAAAGCACAATTGGCTGTTACATAACATATTAGCATACTTCCATCTACCTCTGCAGCGAATTGCATCCTCTTCAATTCTGACTGGCTTCTGGAAATTAGCATTTTCCTCTCCATGCTTAGCTTTTGGAAGTGAGTGTACATACATACATATATATAAGATTTGGCTTGGGGCCCAAGACCTGACCTTTAGGGGGGGAGGCAATTATTTTCAGTTAAGACAGTGATTATTACATGTTATTGTGGTTTGGTGTAGTGCACATAGATTACTTAAACCATTTTATATGGTTTTCTAGGTTTACCTATATTAATTAAAGGAATAGTCTGAGGGTAGGGATACCACAAAGACAAAAAAAATCCCAGGAGTACAAGATTTAGTATGCTGAAGCTACTAATGGTGATAATATGCATCTTGAAGAGAGTTTTCAAAATTTGCTTTAGATTTTCTTTTTAAATTCAACTTGAAATGATTCCAGTATATTTTTCTGATAGCTCTTAAACAAAATGTCACAGAATTACAATTCTTACATTATCCAAGAGATTGAAATTTAATAAAGGCTGGCTTCATTTGGAGTATGTACACTAATTGCCCCCAATATTAGGCAAATTTTTAAAAATGATACTGAAATACAAAAATTGCCTTTTTATTATTAAATCATTTTATACAGAGACCTATATATTCAAACAGCATGGAATTATGCAGAGGGTGGAAATAAATGTATCACCTTTTAAAAAAAGAAAGAGGGAGAACATCAACTGATGAACTATACACAAATTTTTAAATACACAATCCATAAGCAAGATTTAGAATTTTCTTTCATAATGGAGATAGGGAAGGTAAACCAGTTTCATATTTTGACATATATTATGCTGTTTAGCATTAAGGTTCATTTAAAGAACTCTTTGCACTTATTTGCTGTTAATGACAGAATTGTGATTCTTTTATTAATGTGAGTGCAACTATTCAAAAATTCATTGAAAATTATTCAGAAAATTATACGAGAGTGAATCCTCATTTAATAAAATTATAAATTTTTGAATATGCCATCTTACACTATGTTGATGTGAGCTCTCATTAAAAAATTATATGTAGACTAGCTAGAAAGAGACAGTAATGCGAGTTTTATTTTAAAAATTTACCTGTGTAAAGAATAGGTACTCGAACAAATACATTTAAATTTTTCATTCAAATTTGTTTAAAAACAAAAATTTTCATTTTATAAAAATTAAATAAATTTAAATTACTTACACATACAATAATTTAATACTGAACTTTAATCTCAATCTAATTTTAAGAATATAGAGTAAGTGAATACCGAAAAAAGTTGCATTAGTTATGATATTGTTTTAGTTCTACACTTTTCCTTTTCTCTTTTTGGATGGTTACAGGCTCTAAATATATATGGTCATTTCTTCTTATAATTTTACAAAAAAATAAAACTATTACTCTTAAAAAATATTTCATTACTGAAATAAACATTTTATGGAACTAAGATTTTACTAAGCAATACGACAACAGAATAGTCTTGAAGTGGCGCATTTTTATCCTATAGGATAGAACCCTGGACCTTTGGGTCCAAAGCCGAGTAACTTAACCACTACACCAAAATTATCACCATGGTGGGGAGGTTGTTACTGGCTTATATAGATTATATCACTACAAAGTAATATTACCTTACTGTATTTTAGTTATAATGATCACATCTAAACAATGCAATTCTTGAAATACTTACACTCAGTCTTGTGCTGTTTAGGTAATTGTGTGATAAAATGGAACAGCATATTTGTTTAATAACTGTTGATAACTGTGCTCAGAAGTTCTCTTCAATTCATATCATCAGTCAAAGCTTGTTTAATGTATCAGAATTAGAATACACTAAAAAAGAATCAACAGTAATAAGTCTTTTGCACTCTATTAAAACTGATATTAAAATTATAAGAATTCTATCTTCAAGTAACACTTTGATAACTAGCGTAATGTAATTTAGTATAATTTTAAAACATTTTAACCTAATGGAGGAAATTCACGTCAGACTGACGCCAAGCGGGGAATCACGTGACAACCGTGGCAACATTTGCACGTGTTTATTTATTCCCGTGTTAAACCTATACGTAAGTTGCTGACATTCTTGTGGATTAATTTTATCTAATTAAAATATATGATATCCTTGTATTTTATGCATTAATCTAGTGTATATATTAGTAAGGGAAAACTCTCAACAACTCTTTGATATAATTTTTGTTTTATTCTAATTTATTTATCTAATTAGGTATTCGTCTGCTTCAAATAGTGTTAGCTGTTATATTTATTTAGGTTGGATCCTAGCACCTGGTGCACAGCGAATAGTTATTTTAATTCTTAATTAATTTAGTAGTTATTAATTATATATTTTTGTGCAAGAATGGCTTACAGTATATAGGATCAATACAACTTCTTTTAAAAAAACTTCAAACTGTTAAGACCTATCAAATAACAATTGTATCATTTCCTTAAAAAGAACTCACTATTATTATCAAATACAGTGTCAGTTAAGTGTATATAATATAAAAAAATGTCTGTTTATAATTTTAATTCATAATTCAAAGTCAAGAGAAAATATTTATTCTGAAGTAAAACAATTTGATGATAATTTGTAAAAGGAATGTTTACAAAAATTAAATAAATTTTTCTTTGATTTTTACATTTTACAAAATACTGATTTCTAAATTATTAATAATTATTCTTTACTGTTAAAAATTGATGTTATTTCTTTCTTTAAATTAAAATAAAGTATTCTTAAGGGGAAGGATGTCATCGCAAAAGACAACAATTTTTAGAAATGATCAAATTTAATTTGACGATTTGTTGTTATCTTATTTTTTTGAAGTACATGTTAAACATGCAAAAACATTTGTTTCTTGTGTATATAGAAGAAGCCTGTGTATATAGAATATTAGGTAATATGAAAGTTTTAGATAAGTGTAGATAATTATCTTTTGGTAAAAGTGTATTTTTTTCCCCATCGCCTTTTTTCCCCCATTTTGTACATAAAATATTAGAGTTGATATGGTATTTATCCTGTGATGAAAATGAATTTTTTTAACACTATATTTACATCAAGTTTGCCTACCTACACTTAAAATTCGATTGAATATTTTATTTTACTGTGGAACAGTTACTGGATGAAAATGAATTTTATTTTTACAATGTATTGCATATAAATACTTTATATATATGTGTTTTACAATATTATGGAGCATTTAAAGATATTTGAAATGTTTCTAATAAAATAACATTCTCCATCTTTGACTGTCTGATTTACTTAGTAATTATTCTTTCAAAATATTTGGAATTTTTTTTTAGAAATGATTGTCAAAAGTAATAAAAGAAAATACTATTTCATTTTTTAGTTAAAGAAATGATTCATATTAATATATAATTTTCAGGATATATTCATTGTAATGTGATTATCAATTATTATGAGTTATTTAATTACATATAAAGTACATAATCAGGTCTAATAATTAACTAAATGATTATAATGAGTTATTTCTACATGTATTAACCAATTTAATACTTTTCTCTAAGTTGCAGTCACTATAGCAAGTGCTCTTTAAGCACATTAAAATTAATATAAAGAGTTACCTTCAGTCATGCATGTGTACAGAATGCTTAAATGCCCTTGTTATATTAAGCATCGAAAAAGAAATTGCAAAAATTTTTAACTTTTCTAAAAAAAAAAATGCACTAAATAAACATGTGTTTGTAATTTTACTCATTAGTACAATGTTTTGCAGAACTGAATAGTTTTCTATTGGAAATTACACTTTTATACCTGGGTCACTAAATATAATGCATGGGTATGAGACACTTGGATCACAAATTAATGTTATTAATGCTAGTATGAACTATATTAAAAGAGTTTGTATTACAATTTTTTATGACAAATTGAATACTTTTATTTAATTGCCTTTGTATAAAGTGCCTTTAACATGTTGATCTACTTTTTAAAAATTATTACACAATACTAAGGGAATGTTTCATCAGAAAAGGTGCAATAATTATTAGAAATTCAATTTAATTATCTTTAGTCTTGAATATATTTTTCTTCTTATTAAATTACATATAATTTATAAAAAATAATACTATGATTTATCTATAAACAGTAGATGGCTCCAAAATATAAGTTAAACTTGAACAAATTTTTTTAAAAATTTACTTCTTTAAGCTATTGTTTATCTCATATTGATAAACAATATCCATTATATTTATCTGTTGATGAAAATGCATTTTATTTTTACAACACAAGGATTGCAAATAAGATAGAAGAAATTCAACACAATATATATATATATATATATATATATATATATAAATGAATAGTTACATAAAATTTCCATTCACAATTTCTACTAGTTATGTCTCATGACCAGGTATTTATGTTTAATGTTAAATACTCCAGTTCCATTTCTTGCAAACTTAAAACTTATTTGAAGAAATGTACTCTCTCTCTGTTATTTTGTTATCATTAATATGAATGAAAAGTATCCCTTTACATATAATTATATTTATACTTTTAAAAAAATGGAAGATAAAACAACATCAGGAAAAAAAAGATACAGAATTCTCTCTGAAATTTAACGTTTGAAAATATAATAATGATTTTAATCTGTATTAATATATCAACAAGTTACCAAAATTTATTATGAATAAATTGAGTTCCATTCAAATCAAAATCACAGTTTCTACTACTTACAAGAAAGTTAATTAACTAAATATTATTAACTAATTTACCAGGACAATCTTATCTCAAAAATATCAGTGATTTTGGCCAATTAACCCCTTAACAATAATTTTGAAAAAGATTTTCTGTATTTCTCTTCGCAATAAATATAAAATTGATCCAAATACTTTTCTTGGGTCAATATTGGTAAGTAACTCATGCAACAAATTTATTCAGGACTTATAAGCAGGATAATGTCAATATACATGAGTCTTTTAGACTTTTATATTTATGTAAAAATAAATATAATGATATAAAATAAATCTAATCTATAATGATAAATCTTCTACATATTGTGCAAACACCAATATAAATGCATATTTGTTATAAATAGTAAAAAAAATTGCACATCTCTCTCTCTCTCTGTGATAGGTTAATAACACACAGTCAAACTCTGAAAAACAGATGTGTTAATCAATACCACACAAATATATTAAATTTTTTTTTTTTTTTTTTTTTTTTGTAAAAGAACTATGGATTCAAAAGTGACTATTTTATTTTGATCATGTAGTTGTGAGCAAGACTTTTATTTCCAATATATAGAAGCAAATTTATTCTATCATACACATTTTAGTTTTAAAACTTTAATGCCTTAATTTTTTACCATATTTGTAATTCAACTCTTGATAAATTATATCTTTTGCCTGAAATAATGCTGCAAATAAAGACTTTAAAAATGCTGCACAATTTTTTTACGTGTAATTTTACAAATGGTAAATGATCATTTTGATTTCTAATGTTTGAAAGTGGTACTTGGTTCATCATTTAGTGTAAACATTTATTAAGCTATGGAAAATTCAGATATTTTTCCATTTTTGTAGTGAATACTTCTCAAAAATGCTTTTTTTCTCTTTTTCCCAGTAATACTGTAAAATTATAAAGTAAAATAAGTTTAAAAAAATACTTGTTTTTGATATGACATGTATGGTTACATATCAGATTCTTGTGTTCTAATTTTAGATAATTAAATACTTAAGTACCTCTGTTACTACTCTGAAGATGCGTAAAATAAGTAAAAATTAAGTTAAACATTATCTGTTCTCAATATAACTTCATTTAAAATAAACAAAAATTTGCTTAAGTTAACTAACATATTTTACTTTCTTATGTATGTTCTCTATATAATTTTATTTAAAATAAACAAAAATTTGCTTTGAAGTATTTACATGTTTGTGAAAGTCTACATCTCACCAAAATCCTTTTTGAAGAGGTTTCTTTTGTGAAGACAAAAATAGTGAGAATAAAGTTTGGTTTAAGCTGGCGTCTGTATTGAAAATATTCTTCAAAGTAATTGCATACATAATAAACAGTGAGGAGATGGTTTATAATCCTCAAGTTTCAACATGCTTTCAAAACACTCATATTTTGCACTGGTTTATGAAAAAATGTGATTTTTTCCTTAATCATATTTTTATTTTTTGATTGAGCAACCATTTTAGCAAATTGAGACATTTTTAAAAGTACAATGTGAAACAGCGATAGCAAAATAGTCCTAGCGATAGTAGTACACAAACCGCAGCATAATCACGTGACACAGTTTTCACGTGATCGTGACGTCACATGAATTTAGTCCATTAACTTCAAAATATAAAAAAAAACATGGATATTTAAAATTGAAATTACAACTTAAATATTTTCAACGTATCTCCTCCTAGTGGCTAATATATAATCAGTGGATAAATTCAAATAATTCATCAACAAATTTGTAAATTACTAAATAACAAATGAAGCAATGTATTTGAATTGATTTTGTAATAGTTAAAAATAAAGAAAAAATATTTACAGAATATATAAAAAGAAAAACAAAAAGTTAAAGTTTATATATTTTCATGCATTCCTTAATCAGAGTATTTTCTTTTTCACAATCTGCTTCATATTTATTTCAGTACCACCACACAAGTGAAAACTTTAAATTCTAGAAATTTAGAATGAAAGTAACAGAAATTTATTGATCTGAATACTTAAATTAACCAAATTTTTCATATTAAAAATTAATACAATATATTAAAAAGATTCTTATAAGCAAAAAATAATGAAAATTGCAGATAAAAAGAACTTTAATGAAATTATTAGGCAATACATGAACTATAACAAACTGCAAAGAATATTTTTGACATCGAATCCACAAGAAATATATAGTTCATATATAATTTTTAATAAATATGTTGAAATATTTAAAATGAATAGCAATTATAATGACAATAAAGAAAGGGGAGAAGCTAAGGGTAGCCTTCTTTGAAACAAAAAATTCTAGATATACACATTTTTCTTCTCCCCCTTCTCCCAAACACGATAATTTTTTTTTTTTTAAATCTGATTGAATACATATAGATATAATACTGTGTGAATTAATATTTATATTTTAAAAGTTTAACTTAAAAGATTTCATTTTAAAATGAACACTAATGAACAGCATAATGCAGAAGTACATTATTGATGCCATATTGGACCAATGAGATCATGACATCACTGGTTTTTATGTGTGTTTTTTTGTGTACATTATGGATAGATATTTGCGAGCATTGTTAAAACTATTTTTGCACATTTTGTGTGTCTATGATAATTTGGTGCCGTATTTAAGCACAACTCAGGATTCGAAAAAAATTTCAGGATGTCCTATTTAAATTTGGAAAGGTTGTATCCCTATTGGAACTAGAGAAATAATTATAATACTACAGTAATTCTCATAACAGATTCTCATACTTTTGAATCAGAATTTCTTTTAATAAATATATTTCTTCACACAGCACAACTAACACTGTAAGAAATCTTTACTTTATCAGTATCACAGTTATATACCATATTTCACATAAGTTTCATTTCACTTCTGCTAATGATTAAACGCTCAATTCCAATATCCTGCTGTGTTTTAAAACCTTTATACTAAGACCATATTTAAAAACGATACTATAATTAAGAGAAAGAAAAAACTTATTTAATACAATCATTTCAGTGCAATTTCCTTTATTCATTTTTGTTCATAATAAAGTGTAAACAAGGTTCAACTGTTTTTTTCAGACTACAAAATACTTTTTTTCTTAAGTTATTCCACAGATTTTTATCCATTGAATTAAATACAACTATACAATCCACAGTTGCTTGTATACTAACTGAAAAAACACTTTTTTCCTCTTTCCATTTTTGCACAAACAGAGTTAAAACATTGAAAATAGCTCATTTTTATGAGTTTTTTTATTTAACATTTTATTTTATTAAATGAATTTACCTGATTTATTTTTCTTGCTCATTGGAAAAGCAGAAACTTAAAATATCTTTAAAATAGCATAATAAAAAATGAAATTCCAATATCAAAAGGGAAGTTTTAGTTCTAGCTATCTTTAAATTGACTTAATTTTTTTCTTTAACTGCCTTAAATTTAAAAAACAGCTTTTGCAGTTTTCACAAAATATTTATTAAACTTATATAATAAATTGATTCTTCATAATTTTCTTGGGTATGTTTTCACCAAACAGTGTATTCCTCAATAAAAGGGTGTCTTTTTCAACTTCTATGTCTTTAATCAACAGTTCAGTCCATAAAAAAGGTATAAATCTTAAAAATTATTTCATGAAAATGAAATTTAGATTTAATCTTTTTCTACATATAATCAAAAAGTCCTGGCTACATTTTTACAATTTAAAAATATGCAGCTTTTAATGTAAACAAAACCAAATTTTTAGAGAAATATTATTTACAAATCATACCTATTAGCCAATTCTACTTATATCTATTTTTGTTAAAACTTTATCCAAAAATGAACATTTAAATGCTTTAATTTTAACCCCATCCCCCCACACACACATGCAGATACATTTAGTATAAAAATGTACTTAATATATAAACAGTATAGCTACAAAATGAATTTTTCAGGAAAATAGGAAAAGGAAAAAAATGCAAACAATACATATGTATATTTTACTTTATATTTCCAAATCTATAAACGAAGTTTTTAGCTCACTGTAAAACAAGATATCAATCATTGGCATGGCCAAGTAATTTTAGCACATTTTTCACATGCTGTATTTTACAATAATGCAACTAATAAACTTTTTACTAACGAAAAGTAATACTATACTTAAAAAAAAAAAATTTTTAATGTTTTTTTTTTTTTAATTTTTAAATTATTAAATTTAAATATGATTCGGCTCATCTAGGGCACAAATGCGACCAAATGCCAAAAACCTGAGGTCAATCGGTTAATTATTGGCCGAGAAAAAGGTACGACAAAATATGGAACGAAGACAAATTTGCGTCCTAATAGCGCTTTTTTTTACACTACGTGAAAAACGCGCTAAAAAAATTATTACTAGCTACATTTTCAGGATTTATATAAAACATAGTCCTAATTTGTCAAAACTAGTAGTGAAAGGAGTTACAAAAAAGTCATAAAAGCAAAAAAAATAAAATGAAAAAAGCTTTTATAAACTAAAAAGATATATCCTGAGTGAAGCAACAAATATATACATATATATATTCTTAATACAATAAAAGATAAATAAATGTCAACTAAAATCTTGGGCACCTAAAATATTAGAAACAAATTTTGGTCCACATTTAAAAACCCTTATTACTACAAAATTTAAACAATTTTAATTCTTACATGAAACTTTAAGCAAAAAGTCATAAAGCTGAAAATCTAAACCATCAAAAATAAAATTTATCACCTGAACCTTCATTTTTTTGTTCATATTTTAAATTTTTTCATTTAATTTTAAAAAATAATTTTTTGAAATTTCTCAAAAATAAATACGGAAGGCATTCTATAAATTAAACGCAAAATTCTAAGTTAAATGACAATGACTTCTTCAGCATTCCTTATTCTACTAGACAGGATATTAAATGAAATGACAAACAGAATGTGGATTTCATATAAATTCAAGAGTGCAAATGGGTAACCAGAAAATAGACAATTACAACCCAGTTAAAACAAAAATGATTACCAATAATGGACAATATATTAGTCAAAAAACTTAAATGAGGCTTTTTTAACCAAAAATTAATTAATGAAATATGAATTACATTTTGACTGATGAAGTAAACTCTGAATTTAATGTTTTGATAAGTGAATGCTTTTTAAAGCTGTAGATCAATTTAAAATAAAGTTACATGAATCTTAATTCAATAATTAATTGGAAAGGAAATAAAAAAGTTACTAGCTTAACAAAATGTAGCCCCAATTAGACTGGTTTTATATAAGGAGTTTTTTCAATGGTCATTCTATTCCTGACCATTTTCAGTATTTTGTGGGCTATAAATTATGATTCATTTAGTTTTATTTTTTTCTCATTATTGAATGGAAGAGATACAAAAACATTGCTTGAATTCAGTATGAATGCAAGTTTGATTGTATCTAAATACGAATGTCCAAAATATGGTGGAAAATATGCCTAGATAAGTAATAGTATATCATTGATTCCTTTCAATCACCATGACATAAGAGGTAGAAAGGGTTCTCAGAATGTGGCTTCCAATAGTAAGAGTACAGCTTTTCTAAGCAAAAATTGTACTTTTTCTTATTTCTAATAATACAACTGATCATGATTCAATTAAAATTCCATCAATATTTTAATTAAATTAAGGAAATCCATCATTTTCTTCTGTTTAAAGTAATATAGATTTGATTAAATTAATTTATTATTCTTGTTATTTTGAAGGGATTCATCATTTATGAAATTATTTCATACTTAAATGCTATCTGGTTTTATTTTGCAACGACTAAAAAAGGAAGCCCCTGTTAAAATTTGAAGCCAAAAAATCAGTGAGTACAACTAGGACATTACTTCTTTCCTCTTTACAAAAAAATGTACCAGAAGCTAATTTAAATACCTCTTCCTGGAGCTATGTTATTCTGGTTAAAAAAATCACTGTTCAGTAGCAAAAATATACAAAAGAAATACACATGCTAGATATATTGTTGCATCAAAATTGATCTAAAGTGAATATTTGAAAAGTGAGGTACCAGCTTATTTATAGAGACTTCACCATTGAAGATATGATATCTGATTACAAAAACGTGCAGCTGAAAATGCAAGCACACAGAAATGAAAATACTTTTTGAAACTTCGGCAAAAACCAATTCCCCTCTAGATAAGAAATAAGTACACTTTCAACATATTTTTTTATAAGCTTTCTTACATTATTTTCGTAAATCTTAAATAAATAAAGCTCTTACAATATCCTTTCTGTATGAAAAGTTTTTTTTTTTTTTTTTTTTTTTTTTTAATATTCGACGTGACATAAAATCTAACAAAACATTAATTCATAAAGATGAGTGCACAGCATGTGTTGAAAAATACTTCAAAAACTATTAAACTTTCTCTCAATATTCATGTTAAAGGAAATAAAGCATACTTACATATCAATAGCATTCAAAGCTTTATATAAAATACTCTTCGTCAACATTTCATGAACATAGTAAAACATACTCCATTTAATTCATTGATTGCTAGCTTTGTCAGAGAAACAAAAGCGATTAAACCCATTCAATAGATTATGTTTTGACTGATTGTTAAATAAGTTGATTGATTGGTTGGTTGAATGGAATGTGAAGCAACACAAGCTGTTATGCTTCTTAAAAGAAATCTCTTAAATTAATCGATATCGAAATAGGGGGAGAGGTCATCTCATAAAAAAAAACATCTAAATATTGATTCATTCTTCACTGCTTTACCCAAGATATCTTGGAAAGTTGCGGTGCATCTGGGATCAACATTAAGAATGTGTCAGAGATTATTACAATAGCATGTGTATCTAAAATACAATTTAACGGGATGTGTAGATCAAAGTAAAAGTCCTGGAGTGATAATCATTTTGCTAAAGATTCGAATGCCCATGATTTCATCTCTTTCACTTTTTGTTCTCTATGGTTAGTATATTTCTCGAACTTTCAAAATATTTGCTGGAGTAAACATTTTCACTGACTTTTCTTATTCTATTTCGTTATATATTGTAATGAATATCTTCTAATGCTATCTAGTCAATTTTATACTTTAGATTCCCCTCGACAGATCGTGCTAGATTACCTTAAAAATATTTGCATGCCCGGAATGCAAAGTAGAAACTCTGATTGATATATTTTAACACGCAAATCTTACCAGTTAGTCACTGAATCACCTAGTGCCGATTTAAGCTCATTTTGGGCCCAGGCACAGAAGATCTATATATCCCCTTGGCACAGAAGATCTACAGGTCCCCTTGGCACAGAAGATCTACAGGTCCCCTTGGCACAGAAGATCTACAGGTCCCCTTGGCACAGAAGAATCGAAATTTATAAACAGAGAATCTGGTTAAGTCCAGCTTATCTGGACTAAACGCTCAATAGATAAACCGGCACTGAAATCATATTCTGAGACTTAATTGAGTAGTTTTGAAGAGTAGAAGAGGAACAGAGAAACTATCTGATATAAATATATATGTGTGAGTGCGTGTATGTGTGAGAGAGATAATTCCCTCTAATATCCTTTTAAATATTTTTTAATTCTTTGGATTAGTACTAACGCGTTAATCTTAATCGTAATCTAATAATAACATTGCGTCAGAAAACTCGCTTTTGCCCGTTTCCAACCAATCACGGCTACCGTTAGAAAGTATGCGACCTTCACCACCAGTGTATAAACCGAGAGCGCTTTGGGCTCTCTCTTTCTCTTTAAATCATTAAATTTATCCTCTTCCTATAGACTAGATTAATCCAGCCTCTCCAAACATTTTCATATTTTACTCCCCCACTAACAACTATCCTTTCTGAGCAACTCATCTCTCCAATAAGAGGTGAGCTGCCCGAAAAATAGGGAATGAGTCTTTCCTCACATCCCAAACTGATATCCCTTCTAACTTTTTCGATTTCTTTTCTGCATGATACACCCCTCAACGAGTATCTACTCCCTGATTAGACGAGTGTCTGTCACCCAAAGACTCACTTAAACCCGCCGTTTTTCGGCTCGCTGTCACTCGCCATCAATCTTATTTTAATTTAGCAATCTTCAATTGGCCGGCCGGCTAATCAAGGTGCCGGGTTCTCCTAGCCGCCGAGCTAGCTGCCGCACTATCAAGAACAAGTCGGCTGATCTCAAACCACTGTTTTTCAGAGGTGATTTTCGGCTGACATAGAATATTGTCACGAAGATTCTTGGAGTAGAACAGGTAGCAATACCACGGTTGAATAGAGCAATGAGAATTTATTGAATGCAAGAAGGCAGGCGTGATCTACTTGACCGTACACCAGACGAACTGACACCCAGCTCGAGGGAAGCAGCTTATATAAGATACAGTGGTGACATCTAGAATATGCTAGAAGTACTTGAATTAACATAAATTTGCATACGCTGCAACTCTCGGGAAAATTCCAGAGGGTCAATAAAATCAAAAACTATCGAGTAGCAGTCGGTAGGTTTTGAACCTGAGACCAACAGTTCCACTGGCAGTGACTCTACCCCTGGACCACTCGTTTGTTGAAATGTTTCGAAACATGGCAATATTTTAATTCTCACCCCCCCCCCTCACTGATTTTATTAAATTCTCACACTTCACACACAATACAACGCAAACAAATCATAGGCTCCAGCAATTTAATTTAATTTCAAGGGTACAATCTCCTAATGTTAGTTTTAAATCTTAATTTATAAATTATCTCCTCTCTCTTAATTTAATATCTTAAATCTACCATGGCAAGTTTATCAGTAATACTAATACTCAACTATGAAGATAGGGGATTAAGACCTCTTATGAGATCATGTGCCCCCATTGAACATTCTACGTTCTCTCTCTCTCTCTCTCTCTCTTTGTCTTCTTGTTCTTTGTCAGCCTTCAATATGAGTAACCGGATGCAGCTTGGTTTGTGTTTTGTGTCCGCTTCTTGTTATCTTGGAACACTATATGTTAAATGTTCAATAAACCGTATTTACTATTTCAAAGGACTGCCTCGTCTCTCACTCAATACACACTATCAAAAATAAAACATCAACCACCTTAGATAATAATCTTATTAAGAAATCCCTTCCACTCTGGCAACGTCTTTACATATATAGTCGACTCTCGATAATTTGAAGTTGAAGGGACCAATGAAAAACTTATCAAGAGGTTGAATTATCAAGAGGGTAGGAGAAAACAACCACAATACACAAAGAGAAAATTTTTTCTAACACATTTAAATTTGAAATTATATAATAAAACAACAATTTTACATACATATAAAATTATTTTAAAGTATTTTTAAAAATAACATATTATACAGTACAAATATCAAACAGAAGTTAAAATTCCTGTATTAAAAGATTTTATTTATTTATTTATTAAAAGCATGCATACTGTACATAGTTTTTTTGACGAAAAATCTGTTATCTTTTTTTGTTCTATGGCATTCACAATCTAACTTTGTCAATAGATTTTTCTAGAATAAATGACGCTTGAAAAGCGTCCGCATTAACATGATTTTGAAGGAAAAACTTGCGTAGTTTGTTTAGTAACACTTTAGGTTCTGTCAGAGTTATCGGAATCAACTCCGATGGTCATCAAAGGGGCTACGTTACAGGGGAGACAAGTAGAGACAATACAACACTAAACATGTAAGCTTCAATCTGTTTTCTATAGGACTCTAATTGATAGTGAGTGTTTGAATTGTCGAGAGTTTTATTAGATCACTTTGAATTATCACGTGTTGTAGTCTGGCCGGCCCCAGATTTTACTTCGAAATATTCAGTATACCCAAACGTATTGTTTTAGTTCGAAATATCAAGAGTTTTTCTAGGGACTGAGCATATACTTCGAATTAGTAAAAGGTTCGTATTATCGAAGGTTTGAATTAACGAGAGTCGACTGTATATACCAAATGATCAGATTTTAGTTTAACTCGCCGTTAGATCATTTAAGATTTGGCAAAACCTTCTACATTAAAAACAGAATTATTATGATTAATCCTATAAGAAAATGGTGCTTTTTTCATAATACCCTGCTATAGTTCTTATGCTCTGATTTTTTGAGGCATCAATAGGTTATATGAAAAAAATCTTGGAAATCAGAGTTGACTATTTCATCAAATAATCCGTTTATAGTGGTAAATGGTAATTTTTTTTATCGTGAAATTTGAAATTATTGCTATAAATTTTAGATGGAAGTTCTGAGAAAATTTTTAATCCGGGAACTAAAATAATTTGATCTCTTTCAACATTCTAACCGTTCAGTATATTAATGATATTATTTTTATCCTTCACTAATATTTTGAGATTCATTGTTTCAGGATTATTGTGATATAAAGAAAGTGATCGATTAGAAATTTGAGTTATGAAAATTTATTTCCCAATTACATTGAAAATCTTCTAATTTTATCTGAAATAGTTTCTTATCAAGCCAATTTTAAAAGTACAATATTTGGGGTCCATTGTGAAAGACCTAATTCAACTCGGAAGGCCTTGGTTTGAATAATATTAAAGGGTTTTCAATTGATTTTCATCATATTTCTTATATATATAACAAATATAATAAATAATGCATATGCTACTAGTTTTATGAAATTGACTCTCGGACCGTAATACTTAAATGTGTGCTATACCCTTAAGAATATAAATTCTTCTTTTCTCAATACTTTTTTTTTACTATTTAATTGGTTTTTTATAGACATTTTGGCACCATTTTTAGAAAAATACCCCTAAATATTCAATAGAAGAATGCCGTGGGAAAAAATAACCAGTCAACACAAAATTTGTTAAGTAACATTTGTTTTTATTGTATAAATCAACTATATTGTTCATTTATCTGAGCTTCAGGAAAGCTCCTAATTTTAGAGTATTTTGCGGTTTTTGTACAAATAAAATAAAGAGAATAATGTAAGTAGTGCATGAAAATGTCATCGACATATGTCAAACACTCAATTTCTTGTTCTGAATTATCAAATAATTCACACATACATAACTTATAAAAGGGGAGAAAGAGCACTATGCCTTGAGGAATACTCAGCGGAGCAAACTTTTTGTAAGACAAACCTTCTATTTGATTCGGAATGATCGAGTTATGAGAAACGTATGGCTCCAAACTGCTGCCATTTCTGAAATATCTATAACACCATTTGTGTAAACTGAATCATATGAATTTTTTTAAACAGGGTGGTACCGAATTCATGGTACTAGTTTTAAGGGTAGATACATGACATTGTAACAATTATCTATTGTATAGGAATGTAAAGGCGCAAGTGACACGGTGAGGAGCAAACAAGGGAAATAAAAGAAAAGTGAAATTAAGTTATCGGTTGGTATCTTGCCGGTCGGGGGCAATAGATGTCTAGCCTCCGTTCAACGTGGTGCATCTCAGTAGGGGAAAGCGTCATTCACAATTGTGTTGACGTCTACAGTGGGATACTTTACATATGCCAAAAATGCAGACATGCATTGCATGCACGGCCATGCAAATGGTAACGGCATAGCTGCACTACGAATGTATCACGCTCAGTTTCTTGATCAACGAATGCCGGATCACAGAACTTTTCAACAATTACATAGTCAACTTCATGAAACGCGTTCGTTCCTCGTCATCAGACATGATGCTTGTAGATGAAGAACTGTACGCAGTCCAAGCCTGGAAGAAAGCATCTTAAACGATGTGGCTGATAGACAAGAGTCAATACAAGAGCTGTTGCTCATTACGTAAGTGTGAATCATCAGACCGTTTGTAGAGTGTAAACGAAAATCGCTTACACCTCTTCAATTTTCAGAAGTACAAGCTTTGAATCCGGCAGGCTACCTTCTCCGGCTGCTAGTGGGTGGTATAGCAATGTACACGGCAGCAGGACTTAATAGCACATGTACTGAATAGTTTTTGTAAACATTGCACTTTTATCAACAACATTTTCAATAAACACTTTGACTTTCCTTTCGTTTCTTATTTTTTGTGTTTGTGCCTCACCGCGTCACTTGCCCCATACATTCCTATACAATAAATGATGGTTTCTCCTACCCTTAAAGTTTGTACCTTGAATTCGGGACCACCCAGTACATAAACTTACTTCTGCAAAAATGTCTAATACAATTTTGCATTCACTGTTATTTAATGTACAAGATAAGTAGTATTTTTTTTGCTATCTTTGTATGAATAAAACCGCAATGTTAAGAATGAAGTTCTCGTTTTGTGGTTAGACAGTGGCGTAACGTACAACACCGCAACCCCCGCAACTCGGGGGTGGGGGAAGGAACAGGATCCTAAAGGGACCAAAACCTGACTTTGCAGTAGGGTCATAAGATTCATCGTTACGCCTCTGCAGTTAGAAGTATATTCGATTGGCTAATTTTTTTTCTAAAGCTTTTGAAGAGACAGAAGTCAAGACCTTACACACATGGTTTATTTAATTGGAAAGATAATTGCATGCTTCCAAGATTTAGCAACTATTTCATTGTAAAATAATTTTTAAAGGTATGTTAAGATTATATCACGTTGACTACGATGATTTTTGAAGAAAGATGCTGACTGTTAGATGATCTGCCCTTGAGGTTGTATTTTTAGAAATTTTTATTTTTTTCCTTTGTATAATTTACACACAAAAATGTGGAGCGGTAGAAAAAATCCAAGTGAAAGGGGATCGGGATAAGCATTTTTAGTTGCAAAATAATCCGCAAATATATTAGCCCGTAATTTGGATTAAGTAATAAATGTGGGACGGCGTCTAGGGGAAGGTTCGATTTTAATGTTAAAATAAGCACGCAGAGTTAAAATAACTTAATTTATTAATAACACAACTAAAACATTAACTATTTACAAGGGTTTTAAATTATTCGAGATAACACCATACTAATTCCGAAAACACGTACTCTTTCTCAAAACAACGGAGAGAGCGATTTCCTCTGACCTGCCTTCGTTCAAGCTTTGGTGCAACTCCCAGTTTCTTCTTTCTGCCACCTTTATAAATACATGATCTCATCGTATCGCGCAGCTAAAACTCACGTGGTTTCAATTAGTGGTGCCATCTCTTACAATAAAAATCAAAAGAAGTAAAAGAAAACTTGCACTCCTTTCCTACAAGTTCGGCCATCCTGGGAATCACTGACCTCAGTGATTTTACATACCATACAATAAAATATAGGCCTCTGCAAAATTAATATTAATCGGAGATAAAAATTCCAATATAGACATTCAAATTTGAAAATAAGGATACAACTCTAAAAAATGAAATATTAATAGCAAAGAAAGCAAAACACATTAATACACATTATGTTTTCAAAAGAATAGAAAACGCTTTTTATTAAAATACATCATCATGGTGAGTAAAATTTCATTAAATCAGCAGATGAATTTGTTATCTTAGGTCCCTCATGATCACCCACTTTCTCTAAATCATATCTATCTCTAGGTTTTACTTTAACTATTTTATATGGTCCCAAAAACTTAGGCCTTAATTTCAAACCTGTCCCAAATTGTGTTCTCTGAATGACCACCAAGTCACCCATCTGGTAGTTAGGGGCCTTCCTGCGCTTCCTGTCATAGGTTCTTTTATTCTCTAACTGTATCTTCTGGATATTTTTCTTTGCATCTTGTCGTAATTGGTTCCTCTGTTCTTGAAATTCCTCCATCATTTCGTCCATCAGTAACTCTCTCAGGCGAAGGTCTTCCTTGTTTCTCATCGTGACGCCAATTAATAATTCAAATGGAGACCACTTAGTACTACGATTAAATGTACTATTTAAAATTCTTTGAAGTTGGTCTACGAACTTGAACCACTTGGTAGACTCCTCAATTGACAGCTTGGTCAAAACGGGAATAATAGTTCGGTGTATTCTCTCGACTTGGCCATTCCCTCTGGGTACTCCGGTGGCGATTTGCAAATGTTGAATGTTTTCATTAGTACAATAATCTCCAAAAGCTCCAGAAGTAAAAGCAGAATTTCTGTCTGTTATTATTCTCTTGGGATTACCAAAAGTCTTTTGTTGCAATTTTAATTTATCCAAAGCATCTTCTGCGGAAGTAGATCTAACGGGATAAAGCCAGGTAAATTTTGTAAAAGCATCCACTATTGTGAGAATATGCTGATATTTCTTGTTAGTAGAAGGCAAAGTTCCGATAAAATCGACGTGATAAGTACTTAATGGCACATCCTCTTTAGGAATGGGGTTGAGGAATCCATCCTTTTTTCCACTCTTTTTGTTGGTCAAAATACACGGCACACAGTTAACAATTACATTTTGCACCTGCTTGCTCAAATTGGGAATGAAAAATTCTTGTTTCACAACTCCTTCTGTCTTGGCAACGGAGAAATGTCCCTTCTCATGTGCTAACTTAATTATCTCAGTTTGCATATCTCTTGGTACAACTATCAATTCACGACCTTCAACATATTTGTAAAGTATTTCGTTTTTATCGAAAAAGTCTGAATTGCTGTTTGTTTCAATCAGTGACCTTAGACTCTGAGTGTATTCATCCTCTTGTTGTGCCCTTTTTAATCTTGCGGTTAGAGTATCGTTAGTAATTATTGCGACTGGATATCTACTAAGGGCATCCACATGTTGCATTCTCTGGCCGGAACGATGCACAATTTCATAATCAAACTCTTCCAGCAATAATGACCATCGCGCTATACGAGTAACCAAATCCTTTTTGTCCATAGTCCTTTGAAACGCTGAGCAATCCGTTATGACTTTGAAATGATTTCCCATAAGGTAGGTACGAAATTTCTTTAAAGCGTTGACAACAGCAAGAACTTCAAGTTCATAGCTGCTATACTTCTCCTCTGCCGGAGTAGTTTTCTTAGACATGTATTGAACTGGATGCAATTTTCCATCTTCTGCCTCTTGGAGTAAGATGGCTCCGTAGCCTTGCATCCGTGTGCAATTCGGTTGTTTTTCCCTGCTGGAAAATACTTAATACTGGACTTTCAGTCAATAATTGCTTGAGCTTTTCAAATGCTTCTATTTGAGGTCGTTCAAAGACAAATCGATTGTCGTTTCTAATTAGATCACTCAAAGGTTTCGCTATTTTAGAGTATGACGGAATAAATTTTCGAAAATAGCCAGTGAGTCCTAAAAAGCTTTGGACCTGTTTGACAGTCGTTGGTACAGGAAACCTCTTGACAGCTATCGTTTTTGCAACTGAAGGGTGCACCGTTCCATTTTCGACAACGTGACCCAAAAATTCCACCTTTCGTTTTAACAACTGACATTTTTCAAAATTGATCTCCAACCCATATCTGGATGCGACCTCAAACACCTTCTTTAGTTTTTCCAAACCTTCTTTCTCATCTTTAGCTGGAACGATCAAATCGTCCAAATAAATTATTACGATGCCTTTTCGCATGAGTTCCCTAAAAATGCTGTACACATATCTTTGGAATACGCTTGGGCTTGTACTGAGACCAAAAGGTACCTTATTAAATTCGAACTGCCCGTCTGGTACAACAAAGGAGGTGAAATGCTTGCAATCCTCGTTTACGTCGACATGAAAAAACCCATTTTTCAAGTCTAACGTGGAATACACTTTGGCGTCTTGCAGCCTATCCAATACGTCCTCTATCAGTGGCAAGGGGAAGCGATCCTTGACTAGTTTTCGGTTCAGTTTCCTATAGTCAATGCATAGTCTGTTGGTACCGTCTTTCTTCTTGACTAACACGATTGGACTTGCATATTCAGAAGAGCTTGGTCTCACGATTCCCTTATCCAACTATTCGTCGATCTGCTCGTTGACGGTCTGATTCTCCAGAGACGACAAACGGCGTGCTGTTTGGTAAACTGGTATATCATCCTTCAGGATAATTCTCATGGATACATTTGTCGTTTCGGTCTTCTTAGGTGTATAGCTGTTGATTAGTTCAGAGAGTTCCTTTCTTATTTGAGGATTGATAACATGTTTAACTTCGATTTAGTCTTCAGTTCTTGCCTCATAAACCTGTGTATTCACAAACCACACCTTCTCTTCGTGTTTACGGAAATAAACACCTTTTTTTATCAAAGCCAACAAAAGCTTGTTCCAAAATGTCCGATCCTATCATGCCTGGAACTCCAAATGCACCGCAGGCACGACATGCCATATTACGGAATATTTCTTTCCATCCAATTCGATTTCTTATTGGAACGATCCTTTTGCTTTGACTTCGTACTTTCCCAATCCAGATAACACGACAATGTCCTTCGAGAGCTTCGATTGCTCGATGATTCCTTTGCTTACATCTTCACGAATGAGCGAAACTGAGCTTCCAGTGTCGATTAGAGCTTCAAAAGTCTTGTTTCCGATGGTTATTTTCCTGGTCTTAATTCTGTCTTGCTGAATTCGAGAACAGATCTGGACCGGAGAGCTTGAAGATTTATTGATTTTCGTACCCTTGTTTTGCGCTTTGTACAATCTACGGCATAGTGACCTGGTCCCCTGCAGTAGCTACATGTTACCTGTTTAACTCTTTTATCGTAAGTTCTCGTCAATTGAAAGCATTTTCTATCATTCCAATTATTTCCAAGGTGAAAACGTTATTGCCTTCGAGAACAATTATCGTTATTGTTCGATCTCTTAGCAAAGGAGTTTAACTGCTTTGGCCCTATAGTTCTTCGGACGTCCTCATAATCTTCAAATTTTTTCGCTAGCTCAATAGATGAGTTAATAGTAGACCATTCGTTCAAAAAGTGTTCCTGAAAATCATACGGCGCCCTCTTCTTCATTTGATCGGCTATGATTAATTCTCGTAATTGGTCGTAGGTGTTAACTTTTAAGCACAAAGTCCATCCATCAAAATACGTCTGTAATTCGTGTTGAAAATCTTGCCATGTTCGTTCATCGGACTTTTGGTGAAACAAAAATAACTGACGAAATTTTTCCGGAGAGAGAGAGAGAGAGATATATATAATTTAAATCTTTGTAAGAGCAACTTCTTTATATGATCGTAATCGTTATACTTACCAGTTGGTTCTCTTGCGATCAGATGGGCAATTTCGACGGGTATTAAACCTATAAGTTTTTGAACCCAATCTTTTTTCGGTAAGGAAGTTAGTTCTGCATGACGCTCAAATAAGGTAAGATTCAAACCAATATCTTCCTTCATATTAAACTTATGAAAAGTTTCGTGAAACAGTTTATTCGATGCTTGAACGTTTTCGGTGTTATTCGGCATACCGGCAGTCTGTTGCGCTTGTATTCGCAACTTTTCTAATTCGTACTCTCGTCTTTCTCTCTCATCCTTTCGCATATCCTCTCTCTCAGCCCTCTCTCTCTCAGCTCTTTCTCTCTCAGCCCTTTCTGTCTCAGCCCTTTCTGTCTCAGCCCTTTCTGTCTCAGCCCTTTCTGTACGTTCCTCCACTATGTTATCAAGCATCTTTTTAACATCGTCTTCAACGTAATCTGGGCTTTTTACGATCAGCTCCTTTAACTTCAATTTTGTGATACCTGCTTCGATAGTAAGATCCAAATCCTCGGCGAGTGACACCAAATCCTCTTTCCTTTTCGCGAGTAAGAATGCCATTTTTATACTCAGAATGGTGACCCAGAGAACAACTTAAATTTTTACCCAAGTTAAATGAGACAAAACCATTAAAATGACACGCAAAAAGTTTACTCACTTAAAATGAAACAAAAGATAATTTAAATAAGATGCAATTATCAATTATAAACAATTATAGACAAAAATGGACTTTTTAAAGAATTCCCGGAACTTAAATCCTTTTACAAAACACAACAGTATTACAGTTAATATAAATTTTATTTTTTATTAAAAAAAACAACGCGTTCCTCTCATTTATCAAAAATAGATAAAGAAAAAACACGGAAAGTACTCAGTTATTAATCCAAAACTGAAGGAACATCAAATATTTATGTCTGCAATTAAACCAATAATAGTACCTAGTACTTCAAAATTCAATTTCAGGTTCACAGAACAGGAAATATACACACAAAATCATTCATTTATATAATTGTCGCCTATTACTCACACAATACCAAAAAAAGGATACTAGCACAATTCAATGTAATTCTGAAGACACTTTACCTTGACCTCAATGACACAAGAAATCTTGTTTCGTGTTGATAACTCGCAATTCGATGCAGTTCCAAAAGTTCTCTCGTTAGTGTTGACCTCAATGATCAAGGTAATCCCGTTCAGTATATCGTTGAGTCGCTGGGCTTCCAGTTTTGTTTGACTGTAGCTGACGTGGAAATTCGCCAAGATTCCGTGTTTCTAACCAAGTCAATGGACTCTTTTTTCTTGTTGACTGTTCTCGCTGAAGTATTTCCGTATCGCTCGTAAAATTTCTTATCCAGCTGAAGGCTTCGCGGGTTTCTATTCGATGCAAGGCAAGGTCTATGTACCACTCAGGAAATCAAAAATCGACGAGGAGGTAAAACCCTTAAAAAATGCTCTTAGATAAAACTTTGAATAGTTTAAAAAATTCTCGGTCGAACCCCCAATTTGTGGGACGGCGTCTAGGGGAAGGTTCGATTTTAATGTTAAAATAAGCACGCAGAGTTAAAATAACTTAATTTATTAATAACACAACTAAAACATTAACTATTTACAAGGGTTTTAAATTATTCGAGATAACACCATACTAATTCCGAAAACACGTACTCTTTCTCAAAACAACGGAGAGAGCGATTTCCTCTGACCTGCCTTCGTTCAAGCTTTGGTGCAACTCCCAGTTTCTTCTTTCTGCCACCTTTATAAATACATGATCTCATCGTATCGCGCAGCTAAAACTCACGTGGTTTCGATTAGTGGTGCCATCTCTTACAATAAAAATCAAAAGAAGTAAAAGAAAACTTGCACTCCTTTCCTACATAAATCTATTATTAAAATGTATGTGAAGAATACTAGGCTTTTGATCAGTATTATTAACTATGGATAATTTTTTAAGAATGTTAAAAAATATTTTCTGGGATTAGAAACATTACATATTCTGTCTTACTACATTCTTTTGGAATTTTTTATATGATATCTAAGTTTACTCGCATATCGTTTGTATTTGATCCATAATTGAAAAAAAATGCTTTTTACTTATAGACTTTTTCCTAAAAAAGATTTTAATTGATGATTTTTGGAAGCAAATATCGTTCCACCAGGGTGGAAGTGATCAGTTTGATACACATTAATTTCTTTAATAATACATAATAATTTTAGATATTGTATCTGTAAGATTGTCAATATTTTCTTCTTGTTTTACTTAATATAAACTGTTCTTGTTTCAATACCAGCTGCCAGTCTATTTTTTTAATTCGTTTATTGAATTTAAGTATAGAAAGCCCTGTAATTATTGCACTCTGCTCACTTCCAAAGAAACAATCTGAAACATAACTATTGGTATATCCAGAAAAACTTAAACTAATTGTAAGATCTATTAAAGATGCTTTGCCCACTGAATTTATATATCCGGCATCAATCAAGTTCAGAAGTATTAAATTTGGTTGTTATCCATTCAAAGTCATTACTATATCTGGAGATGTGATCAGATTCCCACATTGGGTGATGGAGATTAAAATCACCAAAAATGAAAATCGGGGCTATTAACGTTAAGAAAGGATTGTACTACATTTCTGGCCACACAAAATGCAACGCTCTGAAGGAAGCATGCAAATCATGTGAAATTTACATTATGCGTTGATGGCGAGGCAATATGCAAATCATTAGCATTATAGAGAAGACGCACATTACCGGGGACCTTAGTGCCACTCAGAAGAGTTATAGAGCTCGCCCCTACCTTGGGAGAGAGAGAGAGAGAGAGAAACATTTACTTCAATCCAGTCCTAGATTTAAACTCAAAAGATGTCTAATTCAGGTTTTTGCAAACGATCTTGCTGTTGTCGCTACAGGAAAGGTGACAGATGTCGCTCAGATGTCATCCTCGTCTCTTGACCGAGATTCAAAATTACGAGGTCCGTCGCCAGTACCCTTCGCATGCTGTGGAGTGCGACATTAACAAAAAATCAAATCAAATCGCGTTCAAATTACGTTTAACAGTTTCTAATTAACTAGTTATTTATTTATAATAATATTTAAATGCAAAAATAAGTAATTACTGTTCTTATTATATATGGAAGTAAATAAACCTTTTTGAGAAAAAAATCATAGAAAATTATTAAAACTAATCACAAAATCATTACATTAAAAGCAAAAAAAAAAAAAAAGAAATCCTTCTGATTACAATAAAATTAAATACAGTAAAATACGTTTAACGCGAAAACCCTTAAGACGAAATATTGGTTAACACGAAATCAAACAATGGTCCCGCAATCTACATGTATTTTCATACATTTTTTCTCTTAATGCATAATGAAAATCGCTTAACACGAAATTTACTTTCTGGGAATGAACAAAACACGAAAAACACCAGCCATTTAACGAAATTTTAGAGAGAGTTTCTGTATTATTGGACTGTCCAACTGTATCATCGGTAGAATTCGTTGCAGTAGATGATGATAATGTGTGTACAGCTTCAATTACGACAAAGTCATTTTAGAGTTTTTGACGAAAGGTAAACACGACAAGATTTTCCTTCTGGCAATGAACAGAATACGGAAAACACCTGCGCGAAGAACGAGAGAGGTTTAAGAGGAGTTGGAAATGAAAGCAAAGTATTTTCACATGATTCGTAGAAAGGAGACTAACTTGGTTTTGAAATACCCTCGGAATAACCTGTGACCAGTGGCACACACAAGGGGGGGGTGTCCTAGAGGTCCGGACCCCCAAAGTCCTTGAGTTTTTTTAATTGATGATAATCCTATATATATATATATATAACTTAAAATTTAACTAAGCACTTGTTATTTACAATTTATTTTATTAATTAATGCTAATTATTGATTAAATAATTTATTTTTTTACTGATTTTTGTTAACAAAATCGACAAAATCAGAAAAATCAGCTGGTTTTATCATGAGGTATGGTGGCCGCGGTAGCTGAGTGGTCTAGGCATCGGATCGTGGCTAGCATGTTCGATCCCAGTACCACTGAAGACCCGCCGTGTAGGGGAGCGATGCACGTTAAATCTGTCGTGAGCTCAAACGTCCTCCCATTGGTGTGGTGTGGTAGTTAGGAGAGGGGAGTGCCAGCTCAGGTGTCGTCTTGACCATGGTTCAAAATTACGCGGACCGTCCCCAAAAGCCCTCGTGTAGCTGAACAGTGGGACGTTAATATTCACTCATTCACTCATCTTGAGGTATGATACAAGTTGGGGGAATTTCGACCATGGACTCTCCCCCTTGAAAATTTTTTGTGTGCGCTACTGCTTGTGACACTAGCCAATTTTGTTTATCTAAGCTACTTTCACTCTCCACCCTATATGAAAGGAATTATGCAGCTCCTGTACACGAAATGAGGAACATCATGATAAGTATGCACAACTATTTAGACGCATATTTTAATGGTGAAATGAACAACACAATGGACGACATCGAGCAATTGGTTAACAATTCGATGCTAAAAAGAAACAATGCAAAAACAGAAACAAAAATATATCAGATTATTTTCCCAAAACTCAATAAATATTTTTTTTTCAAAGAACTTGAAAATTTTGTATTAAATATCACTAAGGAGTTATAAATGCTTTTGTTTCATTGATTTTTATTAAATACATGCATATATACATATTTGAGTAAATAAAATGTACTTAACTAAACTTAATTTTGTTGAATATGTTTTTTCCTTTAACGCGAAATTCATTTAACCCGACAAAATATTCCAGCCCCCCTCAGTTTCGTGTTAAATTATTTTCACGGTATGTATAATTTTTATTTGTTTGCGTATAACGTTAATAAGAAGGGTTTTGCTGTTCTTGAATTAACTTTTTAGTTGCGGATTCTGAATTAATCAAGCTAAAAGTAGCAGTGAAACAACCGAGATCCGATTTCTAAATTTATTTATTACAGCCGTAGATGAAAAAGTCCCACTTCACACAAACATGGTGTTGCAAAGATGACTAATATTTTCATTGCTTTCTCGTATAGAGACGCATATTCAATTTTTTTATTTTGAACCAAAATTGATCTGTAGACATTTTGTCACGAAAAACTAGGTTTTAACATGTATGAATTACTCTCAAGGAGAGGCAAGTAGTTTCTGTTACTTAAATTTAATTTACTACTGTCGTGTGTTTTGAAAAAAGGTTTGTTGTCCACTAATTCCTTCCACACGTGTTTTTTTTTCAAACGGAAAATATCTTTCAAGACTTATAAGGGCTGAGATCTTCTCTCAGCCCCGCCTAGAGGTGTGGGAGAAAGTGAAGGATGACTAGCCATGTTAATTAACCAATCTATTTATTGAACACACAATTTATCAACAGACAGAATTCTATAAATTCAAACCTAGAAGAGATGTTTCCAATCTGAGCAATATGAGAGTCAATAGCGAGGTACGCGAATTACGAGAAGACTTTAAATATATCGATCCTCTTATATCAGGATCAAATACTCTGTCCTAACTATCTGAGCTATAATTTAACTATATGACTAATCGTCACTTTAATTCTTTCAACTATCTAATCTCTGAAACGTGCTATAAAATATAATAATAATACCTGATTAATAGCAATCTCTCCTTCTCGTCACTTCTCTATCTCTCAGTAGCTTGAAAACCTAGACTATATATGTCCGACCTAATCTGCATAATCACGGTTGCTTCTTCAGAGGGTTGCCAACTGGGTGGCGTAGTTAGTTTGTAGCTGGCCTTCTGCACCCAAGGTTGTGGGTTCGACTCCAGCCCTAGTCGGTGGTTTTTCATGATGCAGAAAATCGACAGCGGTCATGTCGTCTGATTATGCGGCATGTAAAAAATCCCCTGAAGTGCCCGTTTGGCTTGGGTGCTCTCGGGAAAAACAAATTCCTAAGTTCAATTTCAGATCATCAGAACTCAGTTGCCTCCATCTGGGAATGGAACTGGGTGTCAAAATTACTTGCGGCAATTGGTGTCGCCTATACGGTGCCGCACTAAAAAGTGATACCAGCTCATGGGGAATGAACTAGGTCTTCAAAGGTAAAAAATATCAAAAAGCAGCCCCATTGGGAAAAAAATATCTTTAGAGTGTTTGTTGCGAGTAAACTCGAATTGATAGACCAAAGATTTTCCAAGAGGATCAAAGGAAGAACGCGGATAGATCCGTCACAAACTACTATTTTCAGATCGTAAGAGTAACCCACTATTTATATTTAATTTTTATTAGTTTAAATCTTGCTACAAATTAACAAAATCAAAAACTAATATAATTCTCAATATATATATATATATATATATATATATATATATATATATATATTATTATTATTATTATTATTTAGCTCATCCTACCAAAAATTATTACTTTTCTGAAGCCCATCTATGTTATTAAGTAAATAAAATGCATTTTTCGCAATTCCTTGTAAACTCAAATTTTATAATCGATATTTTCGAAAACTGCACTTAAATATACTAATTTTGCGACCCAAACAAATGCACATCAGACAAATAAATTCTTTAAGAATTTTTTTCTGGATTAAAAATATTTTTACTTCCATCCTTAAATCAAAAAATTACTTAAAATCTTACCACACGAGAATAATCTAACTTCTGTATGTAGTAATAACCGTTCATGTTCCATAGCATCCTTCTGACAAAATATTGCGAATAATCTACTGTGTTTAAATCGCAATTTTCAAAAAAATTAATAATTTTCATAAATTCGTCTAAAATTTTATTTAATTCTATGGATAGACTTTCCACTGCTAAATGCATTTTATGGATTATACAGTGAGTAATTAGAAAAACAAGAATCAGCTATACTTGCCTATAGAAAGTGAGAATTATATTAACGTCGCTTTATAAAGCTTCACGAGGGCTATTGGTGACGGACCTCGTAATTTTTAACCATGGTCACCTGAGCTGGTACCACTCTCTCCTATCTTCCACATCACACCAACGCGAGGATGTTTCAGCCTCAATAGATTTAACGTGCAATGGCCCCTTCTACACGGCGGGTCTTGTCAATTTGCTGAATTCTTTTAGCAACGACACACAATACCTGCCAACTACATTAGTCTCCTTATCGATACACCCAATGCATTTTTTTTCATTCTAAAGAATGCTTAATAACATGAATATTAAGTTCGTTAAAAATTTCATGACTTGTAATGTGTATTATCAATTCTGTACAACACAATACTTCATTTATTTCTGTCAAAATAAATCAATATATCTGAAATACAAATTTATACAGCCTTTTTAGAAATATCGCATGATTCGATAGGTACAACAAACAACCTTGATTTCTTTATCCTGTTATTAACTGATATTCCACATTATCTCTGATAAATTTTCTATTCTTATAATATCGTTAGATAAAGAAATCGATTTAATTTCTTCAGAAGCCAAGTATCCAAATATTTTTCTAAAAAAATAATAATAAATAAAACTGATTTTGTTACATTTTTTCCAGTGGTAAATAACATTTTTTGGTTTCAGCAATCCAAAGTGCAGCTCAGTAAGAACATTATAGAAGCAAAGCGCAGGAAGGCGACCGTTGTATTTGCACAGCTGGGTTGAATTTACTTTTCTGAAGAGCAGAATTACTGCAGCCCTTTCTCTGTGAGCCTATTGCTCGTCCAGTCTTTTGAAAAAATGCGGGACGAACAAGGGATAAAGGAAAACACACTTCAATGTTGTGAACCTTGTAACACGATTATGTATTCTAGATCCCAAAATTATGTGACAATAACGTAAGAAATTCTAATTTTTTTAAAATTATTTTTTGTATATGAATATTTTTTTTAACGTGATCAGATAAAAAGGATTGCAAAACCATATATACTCGGTGTCAGTCAGACTTTGGGCCCCCTAGAACTCTAGCCCCCCCCCCCAGCGGTGCGGGAGTTGCGGGGGTGTACGTTACGCCACTGAACCTGTCTTTATGAAAGCAAACCGAGTTTACTTTTGTTATTGTCAATATTTGGAATGAACTAAATAAAATGTAATTTTGAAAAAAAAATTCAACTTTCGGTTTTTAAATTTTTTGTTTGTTTATGTAAGCAGTAGTAGGTGAACGCAGACTTTTTCTAGCAAGTATATAATATATATAGGAGGCCCAATTATTTTCCGTTATGCCACTGGTGTCACCCCTCAAGAGAACTTTTCATATTTTTTATTAATACTTAACGTTGACGTTAAAAACTCATCTACCTGTATAAGAGTAAAATGTAAAACATTTATAAAAATGCAAATAATCGCAAAATAACTTGTTTCCTTTATTTTGATTTTCTTAATCGTGAGAATGTTATTAAATTGAAAACTTTTAATTTCCCCAAATGCATATTGAATTTAAACACTCCTATGTCTTAGGTAATATTAACCATATTAGATATTTTCGTAAAGCAACTCTCGCAAAAATCATTTTTGAGACCCCTTTGTAAAGCATCGATCCACAGTTCTCCGCCAGTGCCACTGAGAAGCAAAAAACTTTTTCTACTGCGGTATTGCTGGCTCTGCCACGAATTTTGCTATCAAATTAAGGACGTGTGTAAAGAGTAGACATTAATGGACAATGTGGACCAACATACTGTGCAGTAACATTCTATTTTTCTTAAACTTTGCTGTTCTATCTGGAAATCGGGACTTATTTTGAATTTTCAACAACTATTTAGGATTCAGCCTATTCATTCGATTTATTATAAGTTCTATTTTGAGAAATTCGTTCCAAAGTTTTGCTTGATTGATAGGGTTAAATGAGGCCTGGGGCTGCCCCTTGCTTTCGCAGCCCACGTGTGGTGCACGCGCTACGCATCTGCTAGGATCGGCTCGGCTTGTAAATTACCAAATATTAATGTCAAATTGTTGTTCCTTGAAATCAAGTGAATGTACGCTAATTTATACGTTCATAGAATAAGACGTATCTTATTCAAAAAAAAAATCCTTTCTGTAGCAATAACATTCATACATCGATTGATATGAATAGGATAATTAACCATTTACAGAGTTATTTAGTTAACAAAAATATTGGTAGAATTAAGACGATATGGTACCCTAAAAATAATCTAACTATCAAAATTTTTATTGCCTTATTTGATCCCTCGAATCTTTTTAAACATGCCTGCAAAATTTCAAAGCTTTACCTGCATTCTTTATCAAGTTATGAAGCAATATTTGATGCTGGACAGCAACTACCACTTCCACATTTCAGATTATCTGCTAGAAAAGAGCCTGATAAAAAAATTAATTAATTATTTTTCTACCGCGCGTAAATGAAACTGACATTATATATGTAGTAACGAATCATTTCAAGAAAAAATTGTGTAATTCATGCAAAAATTCTAGTTTGTGTATTGTTTATTGGGGGGGGGGGAGAGCAAATGGATTTAGTCAAAATTTAAAAGTTGTGCCTGCTTTTTATGATATTATTATGAAGGAAATTAAAACTTCAAAACGGATTCCCCTAAAGCACAAATACTAAATCTCATTTTGATAACTCAAATCATTAAAAATCTAATTCGCAAGAATAGAAAACTCTCCCATTTTTATGTGTTTATTTTTGGTCATATATATATCCCATGTGTGTAAAATTCAATACTTTTATTTTTAAAATATTTCAAGATATTTATTTAAACAAATGCACATATACAATTCTTAGATTTTGATATATTTTACCTATAAATTGTTATTTGATTTTGCTTTCCTTCGTGTACAATATTTAACATGTGAAGGCTTTTAAAATCATGGAAATAAAAAAAATAAAGGCATTAACATCTTTTGTACATGTTGTGTATTAGCTGTGAGCATGGAATTAACTCTGAAATGTGTGTATTTTTTTAATAATTATTAAGATAAAAAAGTTTTATGAAATACTGATCTTTCATTCGTTTTCTTCTATATATTCATTATGGCAGTATACTGTTTAATTGTTCTACATTTGTGCAATTTCTTATGGTAAGCAATTTTAAATAAGCTAATTAACATTCTATAAAAGTTTCATATTATTGGATGACTATCATATCATGCTATTCATGGAATGAAAGCTTCAAACTCATTCTTCTCCATGTTGAATTTTTGTACATTTACTGTTACTCAAAATACTAAGGCCTTTTTGATAATTGAAGTATGGGTTTGAAATTTTTTATACATGTTCTGAAATGTATGTTTTGTAAAACTGTGCATGGAATTAGCTCTAACATGTTTAGTACTTTTTCTAAAAAATTTCATAATCAAATTAATGTTTTTTTTGAGAATTTTTAGACGTTTAACTATAAAAAAACTAATAAAAAATTAAAGAGTAGCAGCAGAAAAAAAACCCGTGCACAGTTGTATATAGTATATTATAAGGTACTTGGAAATTTTTTTTTAAAGAAAAGTGACATACTTAAAAAACCTTAGGAATTTAAAAAAGGTGAAAAAGTTCCAAAAATTTAAATTTTACAAACATTTTGCAACAAATTCAAAATTTTTTTAATGGAATTATTATTTAATATTAACCTTTATAAAATACAATTAAAACCAAATATTAAAAATTTAAAAAATTGTGAAGCTGGTACCATATTGTCTTAATACTATAAAAAAATTAAATAAGTTATATGCTTGGAAACATTACTACCTTATTAAATTTTTAAAATTTTTCATTTGTAATAAATTTAATATAAGTTTTAATAAATTTGCTTCTTAATATTTATTATTTACTTTACTTAATCACACATAGACCAGACAACTTGTTTTGATATCCGGAATTTTGTGTTACAATTTATTAATTTCAATTTTTACACTTCTTTCTTTTTAAAAAAAATATTTAAAATTCATGCATTGTTTCCATTTATTATTATTATTTTTTTTTTTGTATAATATGCTATAAAGAATATATTTATAAGCAATTAATTTCGGAAACACATTTCTGTGATTTTTTTTTGTGTGTGTTGGTTTTTTTTATAGCGAATTCTAGATTACTTTTTCGTACTTTTTTGGATTATAATGATTTAGAATTTTGCAAATTATTTTAAGTACTACATTTTTTTCAGTATATTACTTCCAGTAAGATTTTCTCTATCAAGTTTTCTTTACGGACGACTAATATAGGAAAATAAAAGTGAAAGTCCGTGCCCTTAGAACTCGACGGTATATATATGCTGTACCAAAAACTCTTTTCATATTTCTACTAACCATCACTAATATTTATGCGGATGACACTTCCATTTCGGCTACATACAAAAATCACGAAACTATCACCAAAGCTCTCAATTCACACCTACACTTTCTCGAAAACTTTTTCAACACCTGGAAAATTAAAATTAACATAGATAAAACAATAGCAGTACTCTTCACCAGGAGAAGAAAATCATGCACACCACCTACCCTGTATTCCACACCACTACACTGGTCTTAGAGCACGAAATACCAGGACTAATCCTAGAGAAAAACTCTTATCATGGAAACAACATATTATACACGCGCGTGAAAAATTCCGGAACGCATTACGCTCAATTTACCCCTTAATTTGCCGGAATTCTCAAATGAATCTTTACAATAAAGTACTTCTTTACACTGCCGTCTTGCGGCCCATTTTAACTTATGGTTGCCCTGTGTGGGGCTATGCAGCTAATTCTAATATCAAACTTTTAGAAAATGCACAAAACTCTCTTATTAGAAGCATAACTAGAACATGCAGGTACACCAAAAATAGAGAAATTTATAAAGTCCTTAAAATTCCTACTTTTAAAGTATATATCCAAAAATTAGCTGTAAAATGTTTCGACAATCTTCCAAACATCAATAATGCAAATATACTAAACCTTGAAAATTATGATCCCAATATTAATAAAAAAAGGCCCAGAAGAATACTTCTGGACTCGTACAATCCCCCTTAACTTTAAATTATTGTCATTCCCATGTGGTGAATGACTCCCTCTAAATTCTAAATTTTATTCTCTTAATTTATTATTTTTCATTTCTCTTAACTTTATTTTTCTGCGACCCACACAGGACGCTGGACGTCACTGGGAAATGGAACGCGAAGCGTTCCTCCATCCCATATCTGGGTTGTTAAATGTGGCCTGTTGTTGAGGGGCCTTGATTGAGAAGTGGCTCCTGATTGGTCAGCTGTATTAGGCAAGGAGGTGTGACTAGTGAATCTGATTCAGGAAGGTCAGAGATAGTGAAAGATTATCTTGCATTATTTTTGAGTGGCTTGGCTGCTATTGGCTGATGGGTCTCTGTGAGCAGGTACTCTATTGGTTGCAATGAAACGTTAGAACTAGAGAAATGGGTGGGGTCTAGAAAAGCTAGCCTGTGTGGGAAATGCATGTAGAAATAAACTATTGAAAATAAAAGTTAAAAAGGATAAAATTTAGCTAGGGTCACTCACCACCGGTGAGTCCAACCTTTTCTAAAACTTAAAACTTTAAATATCACTTTGACACCAGGACAACGAATAGAGTGCTTGCTCACTGATCAATGACGACCAATAGCACACGAGTTTCTCGTCTGCTTAGCATGAATTTTGGACTTTGATTTTTCGATACCACTGAAACCAGCCAGCTTTGCCACTCCCACTTTCTCCTTCCGTGTCCACCAATCAGTATGCACTGACTCCATAAAGGCCTCTCAACGTCAAGAGCCTAATACAATCAGTATGGGACGGAGGAACGCTTCGCGTTCCAGTTTCCCAATGATGACCATGAACCGCTCTTTTCTTATTTACTTAGGCTATGGTACATCTGCAGGACCAAGCTATTCAGAGACAGTTCTTTTCCCCACCAATATTTCCTTTTCCGACCCTTTTACGACTTGGCTACAATTGTTCTTAGTTGTGGGTGGTGATATTTTTTACCAACATAATAGGTTGTGTGCGCTTTCCTTATCACTGGTGACTTTAAGGAACTATATATTACAGTTACTATTATGAAAATAAATACTCCATTCGATAATTTTACGCTGTCCATGATAGATCTCTCCATGCTCCGCTGTCCAGTATCTCTTTTTTTCTGTGATTTTATAGAATGCCCGGAAAATTCTCGTACAATTAGAAATTAAAAACTTGCAGAAAAATTCAGATGGAAAAAAAATTGTGATAATGATCCATAATTTGTGTAAAATAGCATTTTGGAAGATGATGATGAGGCTGATTTAGAGGTATCAACGAATTTTGATGATAAAGTAAAAGGCAGAAATGTAGAGAGAGGTAGAAGGTTCAGGAATGAGATAAACATTTTGTCATTTTTAGGAAAGGTCGGGTTAAAAGTTGATATTAGCAATTACAAAAGGAATACGGTATTTTCAAACTGCTGTTCAAGAATGGAATTTTATCATTTTTGATTGAAGAGAAATATGTATTCTTCGGATATACACTGCTGGCCACCGTAAATTCAACACCTTGAAGGAAGCACGCAAATAACATGAAATTTACAACATGCATTAGCGGAGGTGAGATATGCAAATGATTAGAATTTCAGCGCACACACATCACGTACGCCTGTGACGCCACCTCAAAGCGCTATTTAAGGCTTGGAGATTTCCACGATTTCAAGTTCGGCAATTGTGTTTTTCTTGTGGTTTTTTTCAAAAAACGATCAGTTATGTCTCGTAGAAAACAGCAATCAGCTTTTGATCAAGTATCCGAGTTCGAAAAAGGAAGGATAGTGGCCTACCGAGATTGTGGATTATCTTTCAGGGAAATCGGTAGTCGTGTTGGACGAAACCAAACAACTGTAATGCGGATATGTGACCGTTGGATGCAGGAGGGTACGACGGACCAACGTGGTCGATCGCATCTACCTCAGTGCACCACTTCACGTGACGACAGGCAAACTGCGCGCATGGCAGTGACGGATAGTTCAGTCACATCACGAACCATAGCACAGTACATTGAGTCTGTAACGCATCATTCAGTGTCTGCGCGTACCGTTCGAAGCCGTTTACAGCAGATTGGTCTGTCCGCAAGACGCCTATTGCTTGGTCTGCCCTTGACACAGAACCACAGACGTCTCCGCCGCCAATGGTGCAATGAAAAGAAGGATGTGGGCGGCAGAATGGAATGAAGTTGTCTTTACTAATAAGTCACGCTTCTGTCTTCAACACCACGATAGTCGGATTCGAGTCTGGAGACACCGTAGAGAGAGGATGCTGAACAGCTGCGTTTTGCACCACCACACTTGTCCTGCACCGGGTATTATGGTATGGGGCGGTATTGGATATCACTCTCGCACTCCTCTAGTACGCATTGCTGGTACTTTAAACAGCCAGCGCTACATCTCCGAAGTGTTGGATCCAGTTGTCCTTCCTTACCTTCAGGGCTTGGCCACAGCCATATTTCAACAGAATAATGAGTGGCACGCATTGTACAAAGGTTCTTCGTCAATCACCAGATTGAATTGCTTCCCTGGCCGGCTCGCTCTCCGGATCTTTCGCCGATAGAAAACATGTGGTCCATGGTTCCTCAACGATTGACCCAGATTACACCCCCAACTGCCACACCAGATCAACTTTGGCAAAGTGTGGAAGCTACTTGGTCTGCTGTACCCCAAGAACACATCCAAAGTCTCTTTAAATCAATGCCGAGGCGTGTGGCAGCGGTGATCTCCAACAATGGCGGCTACTCTGACTACTGATTCTGGCAGGAACCACACTTCACAGAAGTCTATAAATTTAATCATTTGATACTTGGTCAACATGTTATCTACAAAATAAATTTTGTTGTGCTATCTCTTGTCTTTCTTGGTGTTGCATTTACGGTGGCCAGCAGTGTACTTTATCTCCACAAAAAAAAAAGCGCCCAATAAAAGAAAACATACAGCTTCACGGAAACCAATTAATCAGGTACGTCATAAGGTATGGGCGAACTGGGCCCGGGCCCAGTGCCTCAGCCGAAATGGTACTTCGTCTCGTTCTCGACTCGGTCTTAATAAGATCATGATTTGAATAATTTCAACGGTCAAATGTTTCTTTTCTGTTGTATTCTCTGAACAATTAGGAATTTCGGAAGATATGTCAATCGGCTACATGTGCTGACAGTCGAGCATGTATAAGCCTTGGCCTACCACCATACACCATCATCATTCAATCAGTCAAAGGCGGCAGTTGGTCCAGCCGGTTTGTGCGACTGTAAGTCATGCCCATTTGTTTCGGGTTATTGTTTGTATGAGTATTTGACAACGTATGCTATGTACTGTCTACTTTTAAGGTCATAGATGGGGCTTACATTTGCGTAAGGGGACCAGAGCCACGAGAAGTCATAGGACGTCCCTGCAACTAATAATAATAAATTCTTAAAAATTTTTAAAAAATTATGGAAATTTATTTTAATTAAATCTTTATTGCTCATATCCGATTACAAAAGTTCCTCTGTAGACGCGGTCTTGAACTCATGGCTTGCGTTGTCGAGTCGGGAGTTTGAGTCATGTGTAGCGTGGTGTGGAATTTTGATGAGTGAGGTGCCAGCTGAGGTATAGTCTTTGTCACTTGAACAAGGCTCAAAATTACGAGGTACATCACCAATAGCTCTCACTTTATTTTGGGGGTGAAGTAAAATGTTTAGTAATAATGTTCCACCCATTTTCTTCAAATTTTCTCTTCTGTTGCAAATTGTGTCGAATAATCTTGAAAACATGGAGTATTGTAGTTGAATTATTAAGTTGCAGAAATGATACCGAAGGTAGAATGTGTAAACTTAATCTTCACAGATTTTTAATTGGATGCACACTATGCAACTGCATGACTACCTACCTACTTTACAATATATATATATATATATATATGTAACTAGCTGTTACCCGCCCGCTTCGCAGGGTATTTCATGATGTTTTATAAATTTTTACTGCTTATATATATGTATAAATTATTGATATCTAAGTCCTAGCATTAAGAATTTGATTGTATTGAAAAATATACTTAGACCTGTAACTGTCACCTGTTGATAAATAAAAAGGGCAGAACTCATCTAATTTGTATTTTCTAAAAATCTCTAAAATTGAAGTATAGAATGATGTTTGCTCTTTTGTAACCCAAAAACCAAGTGGATTCCCGCAAATCCAATTTTCGCGGTAGATCTCTACTCCGTAAATTGAGCATGCAAGCCAAATTTCAAGTCTAAATCAAACAGAAAAAAACAAAAGTTTTACTATCAATATCCCCGTAATCCCTTTGAGAGCCGTTTTCCAAAATAACCTCTCTTAGCGGATTTCAATTCAACAAAAGAAAAATGCAAACCAAATTTCATTATTATAGTCCTTGTAGCTCGACAAAAAGGATTTTTTTGTGTCCATACGTCCCAGTAACCCCTGCACCTCTCCGCAGAACTTGTGATTTACTTAAAATACATTCTTAGTGCATCCCTATTCAACAAAAGAAACATGCTTAAAAATTTTCAAGTATATGGGTCTAACAATTAAAAACAGGAATTTTTTTCTGTAACTCCTCTTGACCCCTCGCAACCATCCTTGGGGGTCAATTTTCGTTTTACTCTTTGTTAGAGGAATTATATTCCATGAAAGGAACATGCCTACCAATTTTCAAGCAGGATGATCAAATAGTTTAAAAATGGAAATATTTATCGATTACAACTCTTAATCTCCCGAAATTAAACTTAGTAGTTGATATTCACAAAACCAATTTTGTAGCGGTTCTCTACGAAAGGAATCTGCTTATCAAATTTCAAGACTGTACGTCTAATAGTTTAAAAATGGGGATAATTATCTATAACGCCATTTCGGTGTCTGTTTTCACAAAACTCATTTTGCAGGGGAATTGCACTCTATGAAAGGATTCTGCTTAGCAAAATTTGTGCGTCCAATAAATTAAAAATGCAAAAAAAAATTATCAATAACGCCCCTTGAACCCCCGCAACGCCACCTAAGGGTCTATTTTCACAAAACACATTTTGTAGTGTATCTCTATCCTATGAGAGGAATCTGCTCACCAAATTTCAAGACTGTGCGTCTAATAGTTTAAAAATAGAAATAATTACTTATATCTGCCCTTAACCCCCCGCAACACCCCTTGGGTTCAATTTTCCCCAAACCCGTTTTGTAACGGATATGTACTCCATGAAAGAAACATTCCTACCAATTTTCAAGCAGGTAGGTCAAGTAGTTTAAAAACGAAAATATTTATCTATTACGCCACTTAAACCCCCGCAACGCCACTTAGAGGTCTGTTTTCACAAAACCTTCTTATAGCTGATCTCTACTCTATGAAAGAAATCAATTTATCAAATATAAAGACTGTGCGTCTAATAGTTTAAAAATGGAAATAATTATCTATAACGCCTCTTGGGTGCAATTTTCACGAAACCCATTTTGTAGCGTATCTGTGCCCTATGAGAGGAATCTGCTTTTACTAAGTTTCAAGACTGTACGTCTAATAGTTAAAAAATCGGAATTTATAACGCCCCTTAAACCCCCCACCCCTGCAACACCCCTTGGGGTCAATTTTTTAAAAACCCATTTTGTAGCGGATATTTACTCCATGAAAGAAACTTACCTACCAATTTTCAAGCAGGTAGGTGAAGTAGTTTAAAAACGGATATATTTATCTATTACGCCCCTTAATCCCCCGCAACGCCACTTAGAATGTTTTCACAAAACCCGTTTTGTAACTGATCATTATTCTACGAAAGGAATCTATTTATATCAAATTTAAAGACAGTGCGTCAAATAGTTTAAAAATGAAAATAATTATCTATAACGCTTACTAAGCCCCTGCAACGCTACTTGGGGGACGATTTTCACCAAAATCATTTTGTAGCGGATCTCTACTGTATGAAAGGAATCTGCTAACCCAATTTCAAAATTGTACATTGAGAAGTTTAAACATGGAAACAATTATTTATAACACCCCTTAACCCCCATAACGCCCCTTGCGTTTCGTATTTCGGAAAATCCGTTCTTAGCTGATGTCTACTCTATGAAAGGAACATGTCTACCATATTTCAAGTATGTAGGTTGAATAGTTCCAGAGATATCGTGATTAGTCAGTCAGTCAGTCAGTCAGTCAGTCAGTGAGTCGCTTTTCTCCTTTATATATATAGATAATTCCCAGTAATATAATCCTTTATAATAACTTTTAACTAACAATGGTCCATCCCTTCAGGACCAACGTTTTAGTAATAAGTTAACCCGCCGCCTAACGAGAGTATTTTAAACTGCACCTATCCACCCACTCAGATCATGTGATTTGAGAAGCCTATAAATACCGAGATTCATGAAGACCAACGCTCTTTCGTTTCTGTGTTTTGTCTGCGTAAACATGTAGCGGCTGCAGCAGCTTTTGTGTGAGTGTATTGTGTCATTCTTGTGATGTTTTATGTGTTTAAGATGCGGAATAAATAGTTTTAATTAATCACCGGAATGCCTCGTCAATCCCAGCCAAAGAAACCATCAACAATATCGATCATATTATTAAAGATTTCATTCCAACGGCCACGTCTATTTCATATATATATAAGCAAACATCAAACTATCGTACTCACAGAGGGTGTAGTCATAAAACTCTGATTATTGAAGCTAGAATTCAATATTCGACGTATTTAAATTATATTTTAACGAAACTCTAGAACAAATATTTTAGTAATATCGCATGATTGTTGACTTTTTTAAATGATAATTTACGTAATACACAACTTGAATGATATTTTAATATTTAACACTAACTGATTATTTACTGTTTTTTAAGAAACATGAAAATATTTTACAAAACTGAGAACAAAAGCTTTAAAAATTCTTAAATTATTTTACCATACAAAGAATTGTTATGTAAAGCCCCTTATTAAACTTTCTATAATAATTTTTTCATACTGAAGCAATGGATACAATAAAAACCTTGTTTCAGAGTAAATAATTTTAAGCAATCAGGAAAGCCTGAAATCATCGAGATTGAAAGAAATGAAAGTAATAAATATTATCCTTTTTATTCATATGTAATGATTACCGTTTAACAGTCTCTTCATATAAATTCTACTCTCTTAGTATTTCTGAAATGCTGTTCATCAAACTCTAGAAAAAATCTATTTTAATTTCAAAATTTATTTAAAAAAAGACAGGCATATTAAAAAAATTCACAATGCTCATAAAAACAAAATGTGCATTTGAAAGCTTGCAAGATATTTAATTAAAACTGGAAACCATGCATTTAGAAGAGAAAAAAAAAACCATTGTGATATAATAATGCACCAAATTATGGGATTTTTCTTAATCGTGAAAGATTACTGTACTTACCTATAGATCGCAAACTTGGACTTGGACTATATCACAAACTGATCAGCTAGCTAGCGTAGTGTAGTAATAGTAAAGTTCTTAGATATATACAGTTACTCCCAAAATTGAGGGTACACTTACTTTTAAAACGGGAATCAATGCTTAGAATGAAAAAATTATATTAAACGAGGAAAATAATTAAAACCTTTAAGCCTAGATGCGTTTATTAGATCATAATTCATTATTTTGAATGATAAAACAAAATATTTGATAGTTTAAACATATTTATAATAACTTATAAAGAAAATTAACATAAATTAATAGCCACAAAATTGAGAGTACATGCATCTATTTTCTTGCATAAATCAAGAATAATAAAGAGTTAATATTTAGTAGCATAACCTTTTGCTGATATAACAGCTTCCAATCGCCGAGGTATCGATTCCACAAAATGTCTAGTGGTCTCGGGCGCAATATTCAGCCATTCTTCTTGCAATACCGATTTCAATTGTTCCTTGCTTGTAATTTGATGTTTTTGCACAGCTCTCTCAAGGTGGGACCACAGATTCTCGATAACATTTAAGTCGGGTGAGTGAGAGAATATTAACGTCGTACTGATTAGCAACATGAGGGCTTTTGGCGACGGTCCGCGTCATTTTGAACCATGGTCAAGTGACGCGGAGGACACCTGAGCTGGCACCCCTCTCCTAACTACCACACCACGCCAACGGGAGGACGTTTGAGCTCTCGACAGATTTAACGTGCATCGTACCCCTACACGGCGGATCTTTAGTGGTACTAGGATCGAACCCATGACATGCTAGCCGTGATCCGATGCCTAGACCACTCGGCCACCGCGGCCTCCATTTAAGTCGGGAGACTGGGGGGTGGGGGGTGTATTAAGTTGATTCCGACAATGATAAAGCAGCCATTCTTTTACAACAAACGCAGTGTGCTTGGGGTCATTGTCTTCTTGGAATATGAAATTCGACCCCAGTCCCAATTTATCAGCACTTTCTTTCAAATTATTTTGCAGTATATTAAGATAAGCCATCTTGTGCATGATTCCATCAAAGAATACTAGCTTTCCCACCCCCGACGCAGCCATACACCCCCAAACCATCATCGACCCACCTCCGTGCTTCACAGTAGGAATTGTGTGTTTTGGGTGGTGTGAGGTATTTGGCTTACGCCACACCATACGACGACTGTCACTGCCGAAGATGTTGAACTTACTCTCATCGCTGAAAATGACTTCGTTCCAAAACTGTTGAGGCTTTAAAATGTGTTCTTTAGCGAATTTCAATCGCTTGACTCTATTCCTCTTACCAATTAAGGGCTTTTTTCGAGCTACTCTACCATTATAGCCAGCCTTTCTTAGGACTGTTCGTACCATCTCTGCAGAAACAGATCGACCTAAGGTATTAGAGGTACTGGCTGCAATTTTAGGAGCACTAATTTTATAGGATCAATCTTCACTTGATGTATAACTCTTCGCTCGGTTATAATTTTCTTTCTCCCTCTTCCTTCTGTATTTGCCAGCATACCAGTCTTTTAAAATTTTTGCAGGATTTTTTGGATGCAGTTAACATTTCGTCCAACTACTTCAGCAATATTCCGCAGGGATTTACTTTCATTTGACAGTTTAATAACAAGTTTTCTCTCTTCGATCGTCGTTTACTTCCGATTCTCCATTTTAATCAAGACATCAAATTACAAACACAAATTTGTTATCAGATAGCCTTTGAAATCCTTTATTTATCATAGATCTATTATCAAATTTCTATTTAAAAAATTACTGATAGTTTTGCATAGTGATTAAAGAAGTGTAGCCTCAATTTTGTGACATTAAAATAGTGTAGTTTTTCTTTCGAACTTTCATATTTTTGTTTCAATCAATTTCCATATCTTACATTTAATGTTATTTGGAAGAGTAATGTATACATTTTGAATGTACAAAAGTGCGTTAACATAGCGCATTAATTTCTACACCTGGTGATCCGATGGTGAATTCGTAATTAAGTGTACTCTCAATTTTGAGAGTCACTGTATCTGGTGCGTGAGTGAGAGAATATTAGCGTCGCACTGATTAGCAACACGAGGGCTTTTGGTGACGGTCCGCGTAATTTTAAACCATGGTCAAGTGACGCGGACGACACCTGAGCTGGCACCCCCTCTCCTAACTACCACACCACGCCAACGGGAGGACGTTTGAGCTCTCGACAGATTTAACGTGCATCGCACCCCTACACGGCGGGTCTTTAGTGGTACTAGGCTCGAACTCATGACATGCTAGCCATGATCTGATGCCTAGACCGCTATGCCACCGCGGCCGCGTATCTGGTGCTGTGAATGAGAATGGATTGTGGAGGCAACGGCATTATTTTTAACTGTATTAGCTATTTAAGGAAGCAGATGTCATTAAATCCATCAAGATTTATCTTTGAGGTTTGCGGGTCACATCTGCCGTATGGACCCATTACAGGTGTATCCATTGAGCGCCAAGGGGCCCTGAAGAGCCCAGATAAGCTGGACTTAACCGGATCCAAAAACCCTTCCTTGAATCCGCCAGTGCCAAGGGGGCCCTTGGATCTTCTGAGCCCAGGACCCGGAATGAACTTAAACCGGCACTGTATTGACCCTTCATCCTTTACGTTCAGAATTTTCAACTACAAACCTAGTTGAACTAGAACTAGGGATAGGCATAAATTAAGATGTGGGCAAATTGTGAGAACGATTTTAAAATTTTAAACGTGAGTAATTGCAGAATTGTGTTGCTAAGTGGAGATCGAAATGGGAGAAGATTCTTGAGAAGGCGACCCACCGTGGGATGTTGCACCATTAGAAGAAGAAAGATTACAGACTAAAAATTGGCCCAACCTTTGCCCTCTTCCTTTTGTAAAGTGAAAACTTTAAAATTCCACATGGGGCGAAAATGGTCAAGCAAGACTTTCCAGACCCCTAAAAACGCTGAATGGCAGGGATATTTTGACTCAGCTTATTCCGGGTTCTAAGGGTTAAAAATTTGCTTAACTCTAAGCCCAAGAGATTGCTTAGATTATTGCAGCTATTTTAATTTGTCCTGAATTGTCTTGGTATTTTCTTGTTTATTGCTTTGCTTAAAAATTAGATTTATAGTTATTTTGTTTAATATTAACATATTACTGAATAGCAAAAATTATATATTACATTGAAATAGTTAATATAAAATATTACTGTTTCTTCGCAATTGTCAAGAAGTGTATTTGAAGAAAAATGAAACTCTAAGCTGGAGGGATTTCCTTTAAAATGGAAAACCTTTTTGTGTTCAGTTGAACTTACACAGAAAACAATTTTGTGGATTGCTTCATTGAAATAACTTTTTTGTTTCGTTCTATACTGTATAAAAGAATAGTTTCATTAAAAACAAACTTTTTTCACTTGAAACTTAAAAGTAATTTAAAATTATACTGTCGTGAAATTAATCTTCAGAAGTGATAAAAACTGATGCCTTGATAATAAAAATAGATATTTAAAAAGTGAAAATTTCATTTGGAAAATAAAAGTAATTTTTAAAAAAATAACTACATCTGAAATACATTATTTGATTATGAAATTGTTATTTGATTGTGATCATATAGCAAATTTTGTAGCGCTAAAATTGTTTAAATATTTATTTCAATTAGTGATATATATATTTTTATATATAATTTTAATAAATGTCTTAAATTTTTATTTTGTTTTAAAAAAGAAAATATTTTTTGAAAAAATCATTCAAATAATGGAAATAATATTAACGTACATATTCTTAAAGCATTTCCTATAGTTTAAAAAAAAAAAAGAACATGAGCTCGTATTTACATAATAAAAATCTTAGCTTTTTTCCCCCTCCCTTTGGAATTCAACTACAGTAACTTAATTTTTCGATTTTTATGTACTTTAAGACTTCGAACTTGTTCAAAAAACGTGACTTTTTAGAAAGCGCATTATCGTCAGATTTATCCACATTACTTAAGAGCCAAATCTTTATATATATCAATGATTCTCAATCACTGTGCCGCGGTACTTTTGTGTGCCGCCAATTTTTTTTAAAGTTATTAATTATACTATGTGGGGAAAAAATAAAATTCGGAACCGAATTATTCGGCCGATTTATAGAAATAAATTAAGGATGTTTGTGGGTATATTCAACTTATCCTTTCGTGGATAAATAGATGCAAAAAAAAATTATTGGTTCGTAATCCATTTGTGATAACGGATACATCTGTATATGAATTAACTTTGAATGAAAAGAAAAAACACATTTCATTCTGTAATAAAAAATCGTGCTTTAATTTCAAAACATTCGGATGATCCAATTAATTCATTTTGGATTAAGATTAGAGGCGATTATCTCACTATAGCCGAAAAAGCTTTAAAGATATTGTTACAATTCCCTATAACTTATATGCGTGTATTCGGATTTTCAGCATTTACAAATATTAAAGTGAAAATGAAAATATATATATATATATATATATATATATATATATATATATATATATAGTTCGAGACTGAAATGTAGATAACGAAATGAGAATGGCATTATCATTTTTAGGACCCAATATAAACGAAATTATCAAAAATCCTCAAGCACAAATTTTACATTGAATGTATCCTTATAATTAATCACTCAATAAACATTTTGTTGTCTTTGTCGTAGATATTATTTTATTTAACACTGAAATTTTTTATCATAAACTATTTTACATAGTGTATTACAGATAAGTAAAATTCTTTTAAACTTTTTATTGCTTGTGTGGCGCCAAATTTTGTAATTTTTAAAAGTGTACCACATCAAAAAAAGTTTGAGAATCACTGCACTACATAATGTAGAAACCTAGCTTTTTTTAAACTTTTAGAATTATATGAGTTAATATTAGGAAAAGGCAAATTCATATTATAATAATAAGGTTTATTAGCCAATGGGAAGTAATACTTCCCACTATCTTCATTTATTTTTTAATGTCGATGGGAAGTTATTTTTCCACCTATGATTTAATGAAATTATGAGAGGTGTTGATGACTTAGATCAACTTTAAGAAAGATATGAAATTGGACAACGCACTGTGGGGCAGGAAACCCTCATAACTGCCATTAAATAAACTAAAGCTACTGGACCTTCTAAACTGGATCGAATGTTTTTATAGATATGTATACTTTTAGAGTAAAAAAGATTTTGGTGAAACATTATCTTTATCATTAAAAAAGAAATACATTAAAGTATTTTTTTTCCAAAAAAAAAAAAAAAAAGTAGTATTTATTACAGTATAGTATGATAACCACTGAAATTATTGGCTAATGGTATGGTTTTCATTATTCATTTACATAAAGTATTGAATTGTGATGAATAAAAATATTTGAATATTTAGGAATTTTATTGAAATTAAAAACAAAACCAAATACATATTTGTTGGTAAGAGTTCTAATAAATTATATGTACTGTAAAATTACTTCATTATGAACAATATATCGTAATACTTAATTTTTGAAGACAAGTTAAGGCATATACATCTTTATCATTATCATCGTCATCATTTGTTGCGTTATAATTTGACTTAGGGATGGAGCTTTCAAGATGTGATGTTCAAACGACTCTTTATTATATTTATTAAATTTTTCTTCTATTGAAACTTGTAACTACTTAGTTGGTTTTTTAAATCCTCGACATGACAACTTGTTCCTTTTTCCACTGGTTTATATCAATCAATTTAACTGTCTCTCCACTGAGCTTTTAACTCTTTATGTTCGCACGAGATGGCGTAACGGTATGAAATTCCTTCACACAGTTCAAGAAAGATATGCTGGTGCTCGTCTTCAGCGGACTGAAGTTGATTATAGTAAGCAGGTGAGCAAAGGATTCTGACAACTCGGATCCGATTCATAAAGTTTCAACATACCCCCCACGTGAATCCAGAGGAAAGGGATGGCAACACACGAGAGAAGTAAGCCCCCTTTTATTATGTTCTCTCTCTCTCTCCTATTCAAAATTCGACTACACATTATAGACCTGTCACAGTTCACACACAAGTTCACTGACCTACAGTGTCCGATTTGATTCGTGATTTTTGTTTCAAATCAACCTTTTCCCCATGTGTTGGCTACTCTGCTAAGCCTGAGGGAAAGGATAGATGGGTCAGGAAAAGGAGTGAGTGGATAAAAGTGAAGTTGAAAATCTCTGAGCGCGAAAATTTGAGAAAGCCGGTACATGATATTGAAAATGTTTATTTTTTTAGCCACTGGTGCATTGCGTCACCAGGCCATGCCGAGAAAGGAAAATATTGAAAAAAATACACCGGTGATTTTTTTTCTGTCGCTCTTGATCTAAATTTGACGGATGAATAAAAATTCTACTTCTTTCACTACTAAACTTAAGACGATCATATTGCAAATAAAACGTTTTTCTTTTATTATTTTTCAAACGTAAAATTCCATCCATCTCCACATTTTCAAATTTCAATAATATTTAAATTGTCTCTTTAAAATGTTTTAATTGAATTAAACAATTGCTCTCTTCCAAAATATTTGAATGACATGTAAATCAATTAAAGAAAATATTTTATATAAGGTTGTAAATCTCATTTTTTTACTGATTTTGAAGCTTTCATGTCTTGTTTTTTTCATTATATTTGTTTATATTATTTTCATAAAATGACAGACATGCTTTATGGATTAATGAATTAACTACCCACATTTTTTTTAAAGCTGACTTTTTCTGTTCTGGTAAGGAAAGGATTTTTTAAAATTGTTTAATACTAATATTTGCATATAATACTTATAATTTATAATTTATTAATGTTTGTAAATTTTGTATCCGATAATTGTATAAAAATAACTGTTCTTTAAAAAAATTTTTACAATTTTTTTGAAAAAAAACTCTTATATAATTTTTTTTTAAAAAACTGTCATTGTCAAGTTTTTTGCATTTAAAATCAATATTCAACGATGTGTATACTTATATATATAAATTTGATTCAATGTAATGCTTTTAGCGTGTAAAATGATAAATTCCAATGGTGTATGAAATGAAATTAAAAACTGGACTCAGAAATTTGAATTTTTAAAAACGAGAATCAAGAAGAACCAATAAAGCAGGTTTTTCTTGGGACTAATTTATGTATTGCATATTTAATTCAAGTTCCGAAGGTAAATAAAAAACACCTCTTCGAACTTTGATAAATTCAAATTAATGTCAAAAATTCTGGTTTCAACACTCTTGTTTAACGAACTTTAACGAAAATATCAATTTATTTTTAGTGTCAATATTTCTGTTCAAAAAGAATTTTTAATACATTTGTTAGCTCAGAATAAACTGTTATAAAATAATACACATAAAATTTTGAATAAATATTTCTTGCCTAAATAAAGACATATAAATTATCTTAAAATCAAATCCGAAAAAAATTCTTGCTATTGTAAAAGTAAAATTTGGAAAAAATATTATTGTATAAATAAGATATTTCTACTTAAAAAGTTCAATTCTCTTACTCGAAATGAATAAATAATATTATCAACTCAAATACCGAAATCAGTTAAAACTTGAGACATTTTTTTAGTGATTTTACTTTAGTATTTTCTAAGATTTGCTACCAAAATATTGATGTTAAATAAACGAATAAAGTGAAGAAATCAATATGAATATATCGTTATCAAATCATCGTATGATAATTTTCAAATTTACTTTAAACTGAACTACAAGATTTTTAGAGAATTCTTTAGAATATTGTAAGATTGGTGAACATAAACGTTACTGTTTTGTAATTAAAAAAGTCAATTCACACATTTATCTCTAAATTTTAAGAAAACCATGTTTTTGAAAATTATGTTATGATTTTTCGGAATAAACTGGATGAGTTCTAAAATGCAATAATTATGATGATGAGACTGGTGATGAGACTATGCATTGATGAGAAATTTTTTCTTTGATCTTCGAATCGAAGTTTGTGTTAAAACACTTAGATAATTTAAATATTGTTAATTTCGTTGATATGTGTGAAACATCGTTTTCATTTTTTATCTCTCTCAAAATTGCTTTTTACGTTTTTGTAAATTTCTAGTTTGAACGCACATAGGAACTTTTAATTTTGTTAGTATATATAAATATGAAATATTTTCATCCAATAGAAAACTACCTTTAAAGAATGATTTCTCGTGGTAAGTTCTTTGTTATTAAATATAAATATTTTGTTTCAGATTTGTCATTGAAAGTTGGTGTTGTAATTAATATTTTCTTCATACATGATTCTTTAAAATTATAATTCAAGGACTAAAAACGTTATAAAAATGTACTGGATAAAAAAGGGGATCTGTTCTGTTTCAGTATTTATTGAAAAAAATACGATGGAACAGTTTTTCCTTATTTTTTGCATAAAAAGATAGATAAATAGTATTACTAAAAATATTTTCGCTTTTAAAGGTGCAAGATTTCAATTATTAGTACAATGTACAAGATGTATAACTATTTTTAATACTTGGAGTTTTGAATTAAATTACTCCCAATCTTAAAATTTGTATTTAAGTATATGTTTAGTTTATGTAAATTATGATTAGATTGAAATGTCTTTTTTTATTTGATCGATCAATTAAATTAAATTAATCTGTACTTCTAAATTAATGGTTGAGTGTATAAATGTTTAGACTTATAATCACCCACTTTTTCATTAACTTTGATCATCAGTAATGTCAAAAATATTGACTATTTTCTCATTATATATTTTAAGTGTTATAATTTAAGATGATTTGATTGCTAATTTACATCTGAACCTTCTTTATAATGCTTTTTGTTACTTTTAATACTAAAAGCTATAGTGTCGTTTCAACGCGTCGAAAAAACAACAGATAATTTATTTTTAAAATAAAAAGAGACTTATGCTTTTTATTTTTACAGTAACGATTTTAAACACTAATGTAATGATACTAGTGATATTTTTTAACTTAAGACATAAGTGTATATATGATGTTCCAGATATTTTTTTTTTCAGATTCGTATCGAATAATAAGATTTATTTGTCTAACCTGCCATTCCTAATTTATGGGGTTGTATTGATAAATGGATACGATGTAATCTTTCACATTCGATAACATTACTCACTACAGATGACAAATGATAGTTTGTTTACTGCTACAATTGGTATAAATTTAAGATAGTCGTCACTGCATTATATCATAATGCTCTATTAAACGAGGAGTACCATATTTTTTTTAAAAAAACTTTGGTGAAAAAGCATTATATGTATAGAACATTTAAATACTGCAGTGATTCTTAACCACTGTGCCGTGGCACTTTTGTGTGCCGCCAAATCTTTTTAAAATTATTAATTATACTATGAGAAAAAAAGAGAAAAAAATCCGGAACCGAATCATTCAGCCGTTTTTAGAAATAAGTCATTCATAAAATTCTTATTGACCATTTAGCTACACTAGAAGAGAGGGTTATTTATTACTTCTCAAATTTAGATTTAAAAAATTTGATTGGATTCGCGTAATCCATTTGTGATAATGTATAAGTCTGTATATGAATTAACTTTTAATGTAGAGGAAGAACTAATTTCGCTCTGTAATAACCGAGGTTTAATTTCAAAACATTTGGAGGAGTCAATTAATTCATTTTGGATTAAAATTAGAGGCGATTATACCATAATAGCAACAAAAAAAGTTTAAAATATCATGACAGTTTTCTACGCCTTATTGTATGAATTTGGATTTTCAACATTAACAAATATAAAAATGGGAGTGGGCAGGGATGTCTTAAGGCATGGGCCAACTGGGCCCGGGCCCAGGGCCTCCGTCACATTGGGGCCTCATTATCTACTCAGCCTTAATAAGTTAATGATTCGAATAATTTCAACGGTCAAATGTTTTTGCCGGTTGTATTCTCCAAATAACTGAGAATTTCGAACGATATGTCAACTGGCTACATGTGATGACCATCGTCCATGTATAGGTCGAGCCGGTTTGTGTAATTGTAAGTCATGCACATTTATTTGTTTCAAGTTACCGTTTGTATAAATATTTGGCAATGTATGCTATGTACTGTTTACTTTTAAGGGTCATATGTGGGGCCTACATTTGCGTAGGGCAGTACCCATTTCGGGCCCTGGGCGCAGAAGTTCTATAGGCCCCGTAAGCACTGGCGGATTGACATTTTTAAGCAGAAAATCTGGTTAAGTCCAACTTATCCGGCGCCTGGGCGTCCGCTCAAAACGCCCAATGGATAAACCGACACTGGTGAAGGGGCCCAATGCCTATTTTTGTGTAGGAGTTCAAGGCCTACTTTTGCGTTGGGGCCCAGGGCCTCAAGAAGTCTTAAGACGTCCCTGGGGATGGGGTGGGGAGAACGAGACTTTTACATGTAGATGACGAAATGAGAGTGGCATTATCATTTTTACGACCCAATATAAACGAAATAATCAAAAATCATCGAGCTCAAATTTCACGTTAAATGTATTCTTATAATTTGTAATTAATTACTCAATAAGCATTTTATTGTCTTTGTCGTACATATTATTTTATTTAACATTGAAGATAATGATCATGACCTATTTCCCATAGTGTACTATATAGGTGGGTAAAATTCTTTTAAACTTATTTTGTTGTTAGTTGCCGCCAAATTTCGAAATTGTTAGTAGTGTACCGCAACAAAAAAAAAAGACAAAAAGGTTGAGAATCACTGATATACAGTGTACAAGCGTCATCAAGTCTTAATATCTTATAATAATAGTATGATAGGTAGCTCTAATGACATATATCAGTGTTTGAAGTTAATACAAATTACACGTCATGCTGCAAATAGCCCAGTTACTTTATTTTCAAATTTTTGTTCTCTGCTTTGTGGTCATTTTCATGTCATATACAAAGTGTGTGTGGTCATTTTGAGAACGGAGCATTGAGCTTAAAAACTAATTATCGAAATATTAACGATATTTTTCGAACCGGCATAGTCAAGAAATACACCTAAGAAATGGTTCAATATGGTCAAAAAGTATTAATCTAGAGTCATTTTTGTTTCCCAGTTTTATACTTAAAACTTTCAAAATATGTTACGTATGACTTACAACAATTATGCCAACAAAGCGCGAGATAGGAATAAATGTTAAAGAAAATTAAACGTTGAATATTTTTTAAATGCGCTCACTCTGAGAACTCAGCATTTATTTTTACATCTAGCCTGCTTTTTGATTTCGCCTCTGCTCTATAAAACTATAAACAAAAAAAGAGCATTTCCGATAAATGACAAGGCTGAAGCAGGCGTGGGCTGATGTTACCACTGAGCAAAAATAATAAGTAGTAATAAATAAATAGATAAAAGAAACAACTTCAAAGGATATTAACCGCTAAAGAAACGCTTTTAAAGAAAGACAGAACAGGAACGTTATGTTATCTTAGAGAAGCAACAAAATCGTTTTTCTCCGTTTTCTCAGGACCTAGAATTGCAGGTAAGATCCCATCTCCCCCCTCGCGCTCTAAAATGAATTCTTGTCACAAGAATTTTAAAGAGTCAACGTCCTCACAGATGATAGGGCTAAATTTCATGAAAAAAGTGTAATTACATATATTTTGTTTGTTCGTTTGAAAGTGAAGTAAAAATATATATTTGGTGTTTTTTTTGGTAAATGCTGCTTTTTAACCAATAAATTCAATTCCAAATGCTAGATAATGGAGATAATGCTTTTTTAATTGCTTTGGTATTTTTTAAATTTGTTTGAAAATTCTGAAAAGAGGAGATATTTTCAGGCCAACAGAACCATATGAATTGTTGATCAGATTCTAAGGTCTTAGATTTTTCGAGTCCCCCTCTCCAGTTTTATAATCAAAGTATTTGCAGCAATTAATATACAAAATGAAACATTTATGGTGTAACGTATGTGCGCCCCCCCCCTTGAGACATCTGGGACTTGCTTCCCACGGCCGGGTCAGTTTTAGAAGAATGATGACCACACGTGCAAAACCACCTGCAGTCGCTAATATACTGCGACGGACGTGTCTTCATTAGCCCCTGCAACCTTTGACCCGAGGGAAGCATTTCGTCTCCACCGGATGGGGGGTGAAAGGGGACGCGCGGACGTCGGTAAACCGCAGAGAGAAGAGAGAACAGCGCGGAAACTTCACCTGGAACGGACACCAACAAGATCCCTCCCTCACAAAATTATTTTGGACTTTAAAATCATCCCATAGTGAAACTTGTATATTAATGTAAATAATAGCTGTGACAATTAAACTAAATTATATTTCAAACACGCTACCATTATTTAATCAAACGTCACAGCATTAACGAAAGTGGTGTCAGCGGTAAGGATTAATAAAAAAATAATAGAGATTACCGGACCCGTGAGAGGAGGTGATTTGGTGATTCTGGTTTATTACGGGAGCTCTCTGCAAACTGCACGTAGAAAAACTCAAGACGCATAAGCTTGGAAATAAGGATAAAACTATCCTTTAGAGAAAAGAAAAGCAACTCAGAAGGCCGAGATTTGATAGTGGATAAGCTATCCCATCAATAAAGAAAATCCTTTTGTGTGTGTTTTGAAAATTGAAATCATCTTTAAAGCAAGAAATGTGAACCGGATCTTCGGTATTCCCAAGTTCCAGCAGATAGTACTTCAAAAGGGGTGAGTACTGTTATATTTCTTGAGTTGTATTAGTTGCTTGCTAAAATTTCTACTACAAATTTTGAGATACTTAGTGTTTTTTCTTGCATGGGAACAATGTTATTGTGGTTCTAGAGAATTGTAAATACGAGTATTGTGTGCAACTTTTAGCTTAAGATTTATTGTGTTTTTAAGTTTCTTGATAGTTTTGATTATTTTACTGTGTTAAAATTTTTCTTTGTTTGTTTCTGTGTTTGCATGGGACCAGTATTATTGTGATACTAGAGAGTAGTAAATATTGTGTGAATTTTAACAAATATATTGTGCTGATATTGTTCAAAAATGGCTTTTCTCGGAAAAGGAAAAAAGCAAGATATGTTATTACTCGCAGAGGAATTAGGGGTAGATGTCACGACAAACATGACTGTCCCTAACATCAAAAACGCAATCACTAACAGTGAGGGTTACGAAGAGGAATTCGTAAAAAATCTGTTTGAGACTATTATTGCAAATAGGAAAATTGAAGAGGAAAGGGAGAGAGAAGAGACCTTGAGATTAGCGGAGCACGCGTTGAAAGAGAAGGAATTACAATTAAAATTTGATCTAGAAAGATTTAAAATAGAATCCGGACATAGTGCAAACGATGAATCAACCGGCTGTATAAATCCCCGTTCTGTAACCTAGAATGTAAATTTAAGAAAATTAATCCCAGATTTTAATCCAAATCAGTCAGATATTAGTTTGTATTTGGTGATTTTTGAACGTCAGGCTAAAAGGGCTTTAATTGAAAAAACAGACTGGGTAGGGCATTTATTAGGTTTGTTACCTTTGGATATCGTGCAGTTCATTGCTCGCGAACCGGAGGAACAAGCAGAAAATTATGACTATATTAAAAAACTATTACTTAAACGATTTAAGTTAAGTCCGGAAGTCTTTCGCCAGAGATTTGTTCAACACCAAAAGAAATCGGATAGTACCTGGAAAGACTTCACCTTTGAAATGACTAACTATTTAGAGGAGTGGCTAATCGGCCTAGAGATCGAGTCGTTTGAGGACCTTAAAGATTTAATGGTTGTCGACCAACTAAAAAAACGCGCGTATGCTAGTATGAGAGAACATTTCTTAGATGATTGGGCGAATCTCAAATCATCTACTCAAATAGCCGAACTCTTTGACAACTACGAGGATGTCAGGAAAATAAATTCAAAAACCGCGGATAAATTCAGCAGGAACGAGAGAAATTTGACAACTTCCGGGTTTAGGGAGAAGAAGACTAGGTTTCGGGAAATTCCCCCTAAACCAGTGGTTTCTATTCCTGAGGGCGATAGGGGGAGAGTTTTCGAAAGACGCGTGATACGAAAATGTTTTCATTGCCACATGCCCGGACATATAAAGGCGGCATGCCCGAAATTAAATAGGAATAAAGCAACGGAGTCTCTCAATAATATTGAAGGAAATGGGAACTCGGATTTTCTTAATTCATATATAACAAAGGGCTCTGTGAATGGTCAAGAAATAGATTTACTTAGGGATACGGGGGCAACAATAGATTTGGTGTGTGCTAAATACATTAATTCTTCTTCCTTCTCCGGTGAAAAGGTCTGGGTAAAACAACCGTTAAGCTCAGAATTGGTTTGCTTACCCTTGGCGGTCGTGGAAATTTCCGGAAACTTCGGAATGGTGCAAACTAAAGCAGCAGTTTGTGGTAATCATTTGAATCAACATGGTCGGTATTTGCTCGGAAACAAAACGGCCGAACTAATAAAAGAAAATTTAGGCTATGATTTTCTTTCAGTTGAGGTAGTCAATGCTGTTCAGACAAGGTCTCAAACCTTAGCGGCTAGAAAAGAAATAGAGTTAAATAGCTGTAGCGATAGGGAAGGGGAAGATGAGGCTATAATTGTTTCTCCGGAGGCAGAGGATCAAATTTTAATCCCTGAACTGCAGGAATATGTTCCGGAGTTAGAGCTGCTAAAAGTTACTCGAGATGAGTTAATTGAAGCTCAAAAAAATAGCGAGGATATTAAATCATTGTACGAACAAGCAGTCAGTCAGGTGCAGGCAATAAATAAGGCTTATTCTCTAGAAAACGGGTTACTCGTCAAAAAACGCGAGGATAAGTTAGGTAATGTGGCTAAATTAATAGTAGTGCCAGAAAGGTTCCGTGAGCAAATTAAATCGATGTGTCATGAAGGAACCTCTGCACATCTGGGGGTTACGAAAACTAAAGACAAGTTAAACCGATATTTTTATTGGCCGAATTGTTATAAGGATATAGAAGCGTACGTAAAAACTTGCGATCAGTGTCAGAGGGCTGGGAAGCCAAATGAGAAAAAGAAAGCTCCACTAAAATTGGTCCCGGTTATTCAGGAGGTTTTTACTAAGCTAAATATTGATGCATGTGGGCCTCTCCCAATCACATCTAATGGGAATCGATATCTTATTACGGCCATATGCATGTCATCAAAATTCCCTGAAGCTATCCCGGTGGCTGATATCAGTTCGGTTAGTGTTACAGATGCTCTGTTAAATATCTTTAGTCGTATGGGTTTTCCACGGGAAATACAATGTGACCAGGGTACTTCCTTTACTAGTGCTCTGACTACCGAGTTTTTTGAAAGATTCGGAATACTTGTCCGGCATAGTTCTGTGTATCATCCTCAGAGTAACCCTATTGAGCGATTTCATCGAACATTGAAACGACTCTTGCGAGTCTTATGTTTGGAGGCAGGCTCCGAATGGGACAAACATCTTCCGTCTATTCTTTTAGCGTTGCGAACTGTGACTCACGAGAGTACAGGGATTGTTGGTGTTGGGAAAGATTTGCGGACTCCAGAAACATTAGTAATGGAACATTGGATGGAACCGGAAGAAGAAAATGATCTCGTCACTGAATATGTGTTTAAGTTAATTAATAGATTAAAAAGGTGTCAGGAGGTAGCTATAGATAAAATGGAAGAGATGCAAATTAAGAGGAAAACTTGGTATGATAAAAATGCAGTAAAACGCGAATTTAAGGATGGAGATTTAGTACTTGTTTTGGCTACATCTCGAGCGAATAAATTAGCAGTACAGTGGATAGGTCCTGGGACAGTTTTAAATAAAATTTCCGAAACGAACTATTTGGTAGAAATTCCCGGCAGACGAGAAACCTCTCAAATCTATCACATAAATATGCTAAAACCGTATTATAAAAGGCCGGAACATGTTAATTTAATAATTACCGATAAAGCACACCAATCTCTCGCAGACCAGGATTTAGAAATCCCATACTTAGAAAACAATTCCATTATTTATGATTTCGAGGATGTCATCCAGGCTAGCGAGTTAAACAAATGTCTTCAAGACACACAAGTTAATCAGCTGCGCGAATTACTAAATAAACATTCTAAATGTTTCTCAAATGATCCCGGTTTAACTAATCTGGTTGTACACGAGATCCAGTTGATTAATGATAAGCCAATTAGAACGAAGCCGTACCGAATGTCGCACCGACAAAATGAAATTTTAAAAAACGAAATTAATCGAATGTTAAAATTAGGAATCATTGAGGTAGGAGAATCGGATTATATGTCCCCTATGATTTTAGTTGAGGTATCTGGCAAGGATCCTCGACCTTGTGTCGATTATCGGAAATTAAACGGAACTATTAGAACGGAGTACTTTCCTCTACCCAACATCGAAGAACGCGTAGAGCAGGTCTCCTCCGCTTAATTTATTACCATTTTAGATTTATCTAAAGGATATTGGCAAATTCCTCTGAGTAAAACTGCACAACGATACGCAGCTTTTTGTACTAGTTTTGGTACTTACAGACCCCTAAGAATGAGTTTCGGATTAAAGAATGCCCCATATTTTTTTAGTAAACTCATGGCAGGATTACTAAACGGTCTAGAGCATTTCGTTGTCCCTTATCTAGACGATATCGCTATCTTTTCGGATACGTGGGAGTCACATCTTAAACATGTGGACATAGTCCTGCAAAGAATAAGGAGATCCCAATTAACAATAAAACCCTCGAAATGTAAGTTTGCACAACAGAATGTCAAATTCTTAGGTCATGTGGTGGGTCAGGGATTCCGCACTCCTTCCGAGGTCAAAGTTCAGTCTGTTCTTGAGTTCCCTACCCCTCGTACAAAAACACATTTACGAGCGTTCCTTGGTTTAGCGGGGTACTACAGTAGATATATAAATCAGTTCTCGGTAATAGCCGCACCGTTGACAGACGCGTTGAAGGGGAAGGCAAGACGCGGGGAGGTTAATTGGACAACCGACTGTGAAAATGCATTCCGAGATTTAAAAAAGAAGCTAACTGATAAGCCCGTCTTGTACTCGCCAAATTTTGAACGGGAGTTTACCGTTCAAACCAACGCCTCTGATTATGGTATGGGGGTGGTGTTAACTCAATTAAATGACCAAGGAGAGGAGCACCCAATCCTTTATCTGAGTAAAAAATTTTCAGATGTTGAGAAACGATATTGTAAGACCGAGAAGGAATGTGCTAGTATTGTGTTCGCAATTAAAAGGTTACATTATTATTTAGATGGAAATTCATTTTTAGTTATGACCGACCACAACCCTTTAGTATGGTTAAATAAAAGCGTTAGTTCTAACCCTAGATTAATGCGATGGGCTTTGGCATTGCAACCATATAATTTTAGAATTGTACATCGATCGGGTAAAAGTCATAAAAATGCAGATAGTCTCAGCAGATCAGCGATCGATGATTAGGAATTGATAGTCATGTTTGTTTGTCGTGATTATTAGTTGTGGAATATTGTTAAATGTAAATAGTTAATAAATGGTGTCAATCATGTGTATTTGCTAATGATTAGTAATTGTCGGTAAATAATGTTCTTACTAATACTGAAATTAATTTTGAATGGATATGCATGTTAAAAGGATCCACACATGGAATGTAATAATATTGAATTGCTTAATATGTGTTCTACCTTGGGTTTATTATGGATCTGTCTTATTATTCATTAGTATTACCCGTTAATGAGGATATTGGGAAGAATGTTTTATGTGTAAGATGGTACCTTAAGCATATTATAGCAACATGTTTTTTATTATGATTTTAATAAGTACTGTGTATGAGTGTTTAAAATTTTAATAATATGAATACTTCTTATATTGGTAATGATTATTCTTTCGTGATTAGCATTTGTGTAAGTTCCCTTGCAAGAACACTCACTCGTGGTAAGCATTTCGAATTTAATTGGAAGTTTATTAGATTTAATTACAACTCAGAAATATGACAGCACTTATTCAAAGGAATATTTTCCCTGTGTGTCCGACAACTCCAAAGGTCAGTCACCTCGGTTACCATCATCGACCCTGAACTTTTCTTTACGAAAAGTCTGAAAGAGGAGAGGAAAGGCTGTAACGTATGTGCGCCCCCCTTGAGACATCTGGGACTTGCTTCCCACGGCCGGGTCAGTTTTAGAAGAATGATGACCACACGTGCAAAACCACCTGCAGTCGCTAATATACTGCGACGGACGTGTCTTCATTAGCCCCTGCAACCTTTGACCCGAGGGAAGCATTTCGTCTCCACCGGATGGGGGGTGAAAGGGGACGCGCGGACGTCGGTAAACCGCAGAGAGAAGAGAGAACAGCGCGGAAACTTCACCTGGAACGGACACCAACAAGATCCCTCCCTCACAAAATTATTTTGGACTTTAAAATCATCCCATAGTGAAACTTGTATATTAATGTAAATAATAGCTGTGACAATTAAACTAAATTATATTTCAAACACGCTACCATTATTTAATCAAACGTCACAATGGGCTTCTATCTTAACAGAGTCCCTATAATGCAGCTTAATCATTCATATTCAGTCAGTCTAGACTGATCTTGACTACGAACATGATCATATGAACAGTTCTATTTCAAAGAGGGTTTAAAGTAGTAAATCGACATTCGATAAAACGAGAATTTCTATATTGTGCTTAACCCTCTGACAGTCACTCACTTGTGCAAAAAAGCACGGCTGCAGTTTTTTGCAGTACGCGGTTTTTGAAGGGTTTTTTTAATGCTTAGGTTACCAATCAGTCTAAATTTAGAATCAAGTGCTGTGGAGTTACAGTGGCCGCGGTGGCCGAGTGGTCTAGGCATCGGATCATGGCTAGCGTGTCATGAGTTCGATCCTAGTACCACTAAAGATCCGCCGTTTAGGGGAGCGATGCACGTTAAATCTGTCGAGAGCTCAAACGTCCTCCCGTTGGTGTGGTGTGGTAGTTAGGAGAGGGGGGGGGTGCCAGCTCAGGTGTCGTCCGCGTCACTTGACCATGGTTCAAAATTACGCGGTCCGTCGCCAAAAGCCCTCGTGTTGCTAATCAGTGCGACGTTAATATTCTCTCATTCTCATTCTCATGCTGTGGAGTTACAAAAAATTATTACTTGGAAATCATGCCGATTAAATAATAAAGAAAAACCTTATGTTTTCAAAAAATATTTTTAATCCCATAATCTCGATCTTAAAAAAGGTAAGTATTAAGGAACGTCACCCGGATCAAAGGAGGATGGGAGGTATGACAATTTGAATTTGCATGCATTTTTCGCACGCACTGACCGACCGAAGTCACAAAAATTGCGATCGCGACGAAGGGTTAAGTATTTATTTATTTCAAACACAATTCCGTAAAATATGGCATTCTTTTTAATGCTATGTTTGAAAAACTTTTTATTTTTTATTATTCTATTTATTTTATTTTATGCTGTTCGTAAACTTAACAAAAGTAGCCTTTAAAATCGCTTTAATCAGTTTCATTCTATCCTTTTTATATATATATGAAATAGACGTGGCCGATGGAATGGATTTCTTTAAATGAGATTGATGAGGCAGTCCTGAGGTTAATCTTGTTTATTGTACACTGAACATGAATACACACAGATAGACGGATTCACAAATAAACACACATAACACAAAGCACAAAACAAGCTGCAGCGGACTACATGTTGAAGTAGACAAATACAGAAGCGAAAGAAGAGGGTTGGTCACCAGGAATCTCGGTATTTATAGGCTTCTCAAATCACATGATCTGAGTGGGTGGATAGGTGTAGTTTAAAATACTCTCGTTAGGCGGCGGGCTAATTTATTACTAAAACGTTGGTCCTGAAGGGATGGACCATTGGTAGCTAAAAGTTATTTTAAAGGATTATATTACTGGGAATTATTACATTTCCCCCCTCCGCAAGACACGTGTGTGCGCTGGGGCCCTTAGTACACACCCGTCTCCTACAGAGATATTAATTTTAAAATTTAAATTTAGGTTAATATTTATTTTTAAATTTCCCTTCACTTTAACACATGAAAATGATTTGGAACAAGGAGAATATGTGGTTATAATAGTATGAAACAAATATGCGCATAAGTATATTATAAATATAAAATTGTACAATACAAAAATATCAAAATAAGATTATTAAATACTTGAAAGAAAATGAAAACCGAAACTAAATTTTAAAAATAATTGTAAATGCCACACATCCTGTAAAAGTTTTAGTTGAAACAAATGAAGTTAGTTCTTTCTAGTTGCCTTGCCCAAGTTAGCTAGACTTTGCAAGGTTGAGACGTGTCCGGACACTTGAAGATGTAAATATGCTAGGCCAGAGGCCTCAGTAGAAGGATGTTGTACCTCGTTTGGAACATGTGGAACACCAATAGGCTTCCCTATGCACTGGGACGCAGAGTTTAAAGGTGAGCCATATATTGAAATGGAAGTTATCACAATATTGGGTTTTAAAAGACACTGGTATGTGAAAGAATTGTCTGTCGCAAATACTGCATGGAGATGATGGTTATGAAATAGTTATGTGCCACATTTCTAATATGAATTCACAAAAATACATTTTTAAAACACAGAAAAAAATTAAAATATAAATTTTTTTTTTTTTAAACAGATCTAAAATTGCATATAAGAGCACTGAGGGTGGAAAGAGGCTGAAAAGAAACAAATTAGGATGACCCACGCCTTGCACAATCTTTAAGACAAGTTTTACTGCTTATCGTGTAAAGTTGCACAATAACTTCAAAAACAAATATCCTAAGACTGGACATTGCAAGTCGACCGAAGAGATTTTTTTAAAAACTATTTATAACTTTATTTTATGTATTAATTTTATTATGACAAAGGTATAAGTTTGGAGGCAATAGTATATTGACAATCAAAGGTGTATTTATTCCCTTGAGGTACTCACTATGCACAATCCTTACAAAACCCTTATTATTTATTTTAAATGTAAACATTTGCTTATTAATTTATTAATATTTTATCAGCCTAATTGCTCTCAAAACCATTATTATTTCATACACATTAAAGTTGTTCATTTTCATATCAAATAAATTGTATCATGCCAATAAAGAAAAAATCTAATAGTAACCAAAAATTTCTTAAAACCACATTAAACATATCAAATATAGTATCAACATAAAATTCTCAAAATAAAAATATCAAATCTTTGGTATTGATTCAGTAAAACACTGTAAAGTTATCAATTCTCATGTTAAATATCAAAACAAAAAATGATCATTATGAAATATATGCAGTTTATTTTCAAAACAAAACATAGCATTAAGTAAATTTAATCCGAAATTTCAACAGGTAAAACCAAGACTCCTGGAAACGTTTTCACACACACAAAATGGTAAGTTTATAACAACATTCACAATAATATTTACGTGGAGTTCACTGCCCAATCAATTAATTTAAATGCAATCGAAAAATAAAAATTTGTTACACAATATTGAAAAAAACATTAGAATAAACCAAAAAACAGTACAATGGTGGTAGGGACCAAAGAATAATTTTTAAAAAATAAACGATGGGGGTATGACCCATAATATTGAAAGAAACTCTGGGGTAAAACCAGACACATAAAAAAAATTGCGGGGTAAGACCCGGCTTATAATAAAAAAATGCTGGGTAAGACCAGGCTTTAAATGAAAAAATTATATTGGTACCACTACCCATAATACACCATTTCATATGGAAAACTTTAAAACTTAAATATTTTCAAAATATCTAAACCATAAATTAAAATCATTGCAAGATTCTGAATCAAAATAGATTATTAAATTTGCTTTCAAATTATTACGCATACTAATCACGAAATCTTTCTTAAACATTTTAAAATAAATTATTAATCACGAATGAGGAAAAATATATAATCAATTTAGAACTCCTAGATAATTTCAAATGACAGAAGAAAAATGCACGGTTTATTGTATTGATGAAATCTTCAAACACACTAATCAAAAATCGCTGAATGCATCATTAAACCTTTACGTTTCAAAACAAATACTTGTCGCACTTAAAAAGATTTGTAATCCAATCTGGCTTTTAACACATTGATGATAAAAACTTTTTCTTCTTTCACAACCTCGAGCACTTTGTAAATAATTTGAAAAATATTATTTTTTTTTCTTTCATATATTTTAACATCAAAATTGAAGTTTTTCGACGGAGTGGAAAGAGAAGGGAATTTCCCCGTTCCGAACACTCTAGCACATCCTATGATGAAAAAACACAAATCGGAAATTTTTTCCGTACAACGGAGAAGCAAAAGGGGAATCCCCGCATGTTGAACGTTAATCCTTTGTTCCTCCGGTAATCCTGCCAGGGCGTGGTAAGTGGTAACGAAGATTCTTTATGAGACATTCCCTGAAATATTTTATCCAACATTTTTATCTTGACTTTCTAATTTCTTTCCCGCGTAGAACTAACCATCCTGGCGACTCTTGAAATAGACGTGGCCGATGGAATGGATTTCTTTAAATGAGATTGATGAGGCAGTCCTGAGGTTAATCTTGTTTATTGTACACTGAACATGAATACACACAGATAGACGGATTCACAAATAAACACACATAACACAAAGCACAAAACAAGCTGCAGCGGACTACATGTTGAAGTAGACAAATACAGAAGCGAAAGAAGAGGGTTGGTCACCAGGAATCTCGGTATTTATAGGCTTCTCAAATCACATGATCTGAGTGGGTGGATAGGTGTAGTTTAAAATACTCTCGTTAGGCGGCGGGCTAATTTATTACTAAAACGTTGGTCCTGAAGGGATGGACCATTGGTAGCTAAAAGTTATTTTAAAGGATTATATTACTGGGAATTATTACATATATATATATATAAGCAACTTTTAGTTAATTTATCTTCATCGGTAACCATCAGTTGGAGTTGTAACTTCTATCCTAGACCACTACATAACAAAAAACTTGAAAGATGTTCTGTATGAAGTCAAATTATCCATATGTTTTTATTTCATTAAGGGTAAATTAATTTTTCATCGGGAAGGACTGAAGAAGATAGATACGTTACCCCCTTGCTGCTATCTGACATTTCCGATTTCGAGTTCTTTGGTCTTGGTAACAACTCTCCTTTATGTTACCTACTTTTTCTATTTCTTCATTTCTCTTTTTTCATCCTCTGCAACCCATTACAATAATGCTGCCAAGTATTACAGCATCAAAGCAAAGTACACACCCTGCTTTCTTCTTGCCATCCTATGTGAAGAAGAAGAATGAATAAATATCGGTGGTTGTCCTCTCCGTCTTTACAAGTGCGTTAATTCCTTTCTTGATTTCCAGGCAATAGCCTCCAAGATAGAAAATACTGCTCGTTGTAAGGATTTTGAAGCACAAACCCCGATTTTGTTCTTTATTCTATCAATTATACACTTTTTGATGACGATTTCATAACATTGTTTCGAAAAAATATCATTGTCTTGTCAGATACAATAAATTGACAAGACATGAATGTTTAAACAACAGCAAATATATTTAGTCACTGAATTATTAAATGTTCTACATTTAAATACATTTCAGATAGTGTAGTGAGGAATCAATATGCAACCATTTAGGGATCAGTTTTCATTTTCCAAAAAATGAATAGACATTTTCTATGTTTTTTACTGGGTGTTAAGACGAATGTTTCAATATTTATTATTAAAATAATTTTGATGCGTAGCAAAAATCAAGAATTTCTACTAGAAAAAATTATAAATAAAAATATTTCATTCCAACTTAGAAATGTCTACTGTTGTTGGAAACGGATATTCGATGCATTGGATTTTTTTTTTGAACTTTCCTTTTAAAATATGAGTAAACATATTCAATAAAAGATGCGATTTACTTTGGTTTCTTGAGAAATTTTAGCTTTCTTCTATACAAGTACTGGTAAATCACAATTTGGATATCCTTCCTCAGTTTTAGCTGATCTCAAAAGAAAGATACAGAAGATTATATCGGTTTAATGAAATTTTGTATTCTGTACAGGGAGGTCTTTTTGGCTTCTTGAGCTCCTAGGCCCCTAGGCAAAAATAAGCCCCACCTGTGACCCTTATAGTATATAGAATATGCCTGTAATAAATATTTGAGCGTATATCACAAACCAAGGCACGAACCGACTGACAGGCCTTTCTACTAAATAATAATGGTGGTAGGCCCAGACAGGACGGTGGTCATTGCATAATATTACAGTCTTGCCACTTTTGCCAGTTAGCATATAGTTCGAAAAAAAATAACCAATTTTTCAGAGACTATGTCCGGGAATGACATTTGTTCATTTTTAAATTATTCACAGATCATGATCTCATTGAGGCTAAGTCGGAAACGAGATGAGGCCCAGGATCCGGGCCCAGCTGACCCATGCTTTAATATGTCCCTGACTCTATGTATGACTATAAAACACTAATGTGTTCTTCACTAATTGGTTAACGACTTTTAAAAATATGAAAGTTTATATACATGCATAAGATGGACAACAGTAAAGAATTTATTTTGAAAATTCAGATTTCTTCAGAAAATTTTTCTGTTTTCCAACACGGAATAAGTTTTTGATTGATAATTTTACTGCTATATTTAACAATATTTAATGGATAGTCGTGAAAAAGTAAGCTCAGTATCACTAATAAGTATCTTCAGGTCTATAATCATACGTTTCGTACGAAAAAAGAATTACCTTCAGGCGTTTGATCCTTGAAAACGCAAGCCACATCGTTAATACTTAAGAAAAATAAGTTAGAGCTGGGAAAAAAAGAGAAAAAGGTTCAAAGAGGGAGAAAGGGGGTTTCTGTCCTGAAAGAAAAGAATTATGGTTGTACGTGAACAACGTACTGAAGACATGGGTCAATTACAGATGTCGAGATTAACGCAATAACGTTCGTGATTTTTTTTAATCCTTTAATCAGAGTAACATCAGATATAGTGGAATATTTTATTATGTAATTTTGTAGATAAGAAACACTGTAAATCACAAATATTTGCATTTTTCGCTCATTTCTCTGATTACCTGTTTGATAATTTAAATATTATACGAATTAGAATGGTTAAAATAATTTTCGATGTACAGTTACCTTTAATTGTCATTTACAAACGTTTCAAAATGAACAGATAGTAAATGTAAATTTGGAAAGTAGAGCAATATTTTGAAAATAAAATAACTGCACAATTTACCTACTCTTGTTTGAGTTGTATAATAATTTAAAAATTACTGAGAGAAATTTCTAATAACTTTTTTGGAAATGATCCCCCCCCCCTCCCTATATTTCTTCTCTAAATTACTGCTTACATTTTATGCATCCAATTTTATTTTACATATTTATACAGTATTTCTTTAAAAACGTTGTATTCAAAACAATGTGAATATCAGTCAATAATGTCTGTGAGGCAATATTGATCACAAAAAGCGAAATTAGCACATGCCCATATTTAACTTAAATAGAATATATTATGTGTAAATTTGTATAATAAAAAAAAATGTCGCAATGGGAACTTTACGTCTAATTTCAACTAAAGTTATAAAGAAAGCTCAAGAAAATATATTCGACATGCACAAGTTTATATTAATTTTATATATACTTATACTCATCTGGTGCACTTTAATCTCGATTATAAAAATGTCTCATGACTAAATACTGAAGAATAAATCGGGGCAATTTTAATCCAGTGGTTTTGTTAACCTTTTATTATTATTATGGTTAATATTGCAATATATATGGTCACAATATTGCAATATATATGGTCACAGTATAGCAATGACATTAAAGCTATCATATTTAAATGCATAAGAAAAGAGTTAAAGGAGAGATACATCCATCTAGTTTTAGAAATTTAATTTCTTGTCTCTTTAAGCTTTTGTTTCATTTATTTATTTTTACTAACATTCAATTTCTCCGAAAAAATGAAAGGAAATATAAAAAAAAGAAGAGAGTTCGCAATTTATTTTTAATTGCTTTTTTCCTTTCTTTCTGTAAGTTGAATTTCGACGCACTGCACTTATGTTTCTAGAGAAATTTAACATTTTGCTTTAAAATCTCGATAAATTTTATATTTAACGTAACTTTGAATCCTAGCAATTATGCTACTGATTCTCATATATATTTTTATAGTTTTTCACATGAAGGGGAAAAAAGAATTTGATAGATTCCGCTCTTTTGGAATTAACAACAAAACACCGCAATTATTTAATATTTTTATTGAAAAAAAGTAGAGGGAATGTGTATGTTTTTAAAAAAATGTTGGTCTTATGAAAATCTAATTAAAATTTCAATCATTTGCCTTTGGTTAAATTCTGCATATCTGAATCTTGTTGGAAGTATTTGCTTGGTTTAAAATTTGATCTTTTTTATATTCTTAGCACTTTTTCGATTATTTCTAAATATATCCAATCCAATTATTTCACACATTTTGATGTATAAAATAACTAATCTCATAATTCACACACACACTTTAAGAGATACAAAATGATCAGCAGAGTGAATTTCAGTTTAATTTTAGTTCTAAAAGTAGAAATACTCTAATATGCTGATCAATAACTCATTTGCATTGAGATATATGTAATGTAATTAGTATACGGTCTAGAAAAAGGATTTTTTCCTAGATATCAAGATTGTAACTGATTATTGAAAGAGGTACAGATAAATGGCTTTACCTTTAACATTCATATTCTTTTTTTTATGGGAACGAATTATGAATAATAGACCTTGAATGTGCGCTAAAGAATTATAGTTCATTTATATTATTCTCTAGAAATACACGTCTGTATTGGAAATATTATTGGAACTTAAATTAGTTATTTGTTTAACTTTTCTACAACTTGGAAAATTGGTGTAACATTATGCTTCTTCATAAAAAATCAATATAATTTATTTGAGATAAACTTTTGAGTAAAAGTTTAAGTAAATATTATAAGCAGTAAAAAGTAATAAGCATATTTTTGAACAATCTTAAAACTTTCAAAACACCAAAAAAAAAATTAGAATTTATGAAATACAAACTTTTTAAAAAATATATCAAAGCTACTACAGTTGTGACTTGTTAAATGAATTTTACAAAATCCTTCGGCAATTTTACATCGATATTATACTTAAATAGTTTTCCTATAAATTATTTATTTTTAGAAATATGTGTGTAATGTGTCTCTCTCTCTGTATCTTCCACCAGAATCTCTCAATTAATTCTTTAGTATATATAGAAAAAATAATTTTTCACGTATGAGTTATTATATCACTTAGAAGGGGCGTAGTGAGAAAATTGGGGGGGGGGGGTACTCGTATTTCAAAATTAATTTCAAATTTCGTTGTTTATTTTCGAATTGAAAGGAAGGTTTATGTGAATTACGGGGTTTTGGATAATATTTTCCTGAAATGAAGGAATAAAAATGAAGGTTTTACTTTATTAGAAGGGATCTGTTTATAATTTAAGATTAATCTCTATGGAGTGGAGGTTAGAACTCCCACTCTCTTCCTATCGCTACCCCACTGTCACTTATATATTGTTAAGAAGTATTTTTTTAAAACTTTGCAAAGCTTTCATCTGCAATGCCTGGAAGCAATGCGATAAATGGAGTTTTTAAAAAAGACACCGGAATGCTTAAAAATAGTCTTAATCTAATGTTTTCGAAATTTTCTATTAACTTTTATCATAAGTTTAGGTCACTGACTTGCATGCCCAGCCCGAAAACCGGCTGTGTCTAAAGAATTTCGGTCTTAGTTGTAAATGGACTGCACGTCCTTCGAAAAAAGTCCAATCTCTGTTAGATGAAACGTGGTTTCTTTTAGAAATAAAGCGATATTGGTCTTACACAAGAGTTACTCGTGATGTATTTCTATTTTTGTATTTTACTTTCGACCTGCAGTATATTTTCAGAGCTGTATGTTTTTCAGTTCAATAACCTTCTGATATTATTACACTCATAAATTGTAAACTGAGAATTCTACATCTAAAATATCATTATAGGAATTCTATTCCGCTGTATTAGAAACTACAATTTTGATTTCGAAAATTTTTTGACCTGAAATGATCACTTTCTTAAAATATCTATAAATATAATAAAGATGTATTCAAATTCCTTTCATTTGAATCCCTTTCATATTTCAAATATATTTAACTGTTATATCAACTCGTATGATATTTTTTAGTCTATAGTTAGTTGGAAATATGATAAATTATGAATTAGATAATCTTGTCTATAAATTTCACGGGTTGTCGCATGATTAATCTGACAATGTATTCTCATTAAATAAATAACTATGACTATTTTATGCAAATATTACATTTTAGAGTATTCAAATATATACAAATAGATATTGTCATTGAAAAATAACTTTAAATGCAATTTGTGTTGTGAAAAGTTAAAAATTGTGCATAGTCGGATTCTAAATTATCCTTTGGGTGGCTGCAGAATTTTTCAGCTGACGATAAAATGCGTTTTACAATTATTAGAAATAATTAGTTAAGCTGCATATTTTTTGCATTTTTATTTTATTCAACGAAAATCCTAATATTAATGCTTTATTGAAAAAGATTAGGCGGATTATTCATTTTTTGGGAATCGAATAATCTTTGACTCCTCAGTATATTTAAATGACTTTTCAGGAGCAGTGACAGTGATTTTTAGGTATCTAATTGCGATATATGTAACCCTTTTTATTCACAGAGTTTAAAATTCTTCTTTTTTTAAAATACTTTTAAGTTTAAAGTATGTTAAAAGCTGTGAATGAAAACCTAAATTTTTTTTTCTGAAATATATATTATAACCCAGAGGTTTCCAAACTTTTTTGTCTCATAGACCCCTTGCCATGTTTTTAGGTATGGGGTAGACCCCCTGCTTACGTAATATTGAATTTTTGCAAACTTATTAACCTAGATGTGTTTATGATAGCTGGTACAGTGCTACTTAATTTAAAAGATTTAAGTTTCTAACTGTAATGAAGTTGGGAAACAGTGAAACTTAAGAAACACACATTAATTAATTTAAGATTTAGGTGATACAAAAATTAACTGATCAAAAAACAAATGTTTATAATGATGGGGATAATCTGGTGCTTCAAAAAAAATTTCAACATTTGTCATCAATCTTGTCAGGTTTAACCCTAAATTTCCTCGGTTAGTAGTGTCCAGCCGACAAAAGCTGAAACTCCTTCTCACTAGGAAAAGCAATTAAAAACTTTCTCCAATACTCTAGAATTCGAGATAAGTAGTAGGCATGTCTCTTTAAGCCAAAATTGCTAACATCCATTTCTAAACTTTACTTTAAGATCTCCGTTACTTCCTATCCTGATCAGTTCCTCTTGTAATATGACATTTATTTCAATGGGATCATAGGAATTCATTACTTTCTGTGCTAATTAAAATCTGGTTTCCATTTGGTTAAATTTTCCTTTAAAATTAAAATCACAATCTGGTTTAATGAGATCAACTGTCATAGACCCCCATTTACACCTCATGGACCTCCAAATTGTTTTCTTGCTGTCGTGGACCCCTTGCAGGTCGTCATAGACCACTTTGGGAATCACCGTATTAACCTGTTTTAAAATTTTGAGGTGTTAAATACCAAGAAGCATTTACACTTTAAAAGTTTTATCGTTTTAAAACAGCTGGATAAAGCAAAATAGACTATAAACTGTTTAAAGTGATACCTTTAAAATTAATTTTTATTACTATAAAAAAAGTATTTTGAACAGCTGAACATCAAGTATATTACTGAGCGAATTTATATTCTTCTACATTTTAAACCAGATTTTCAGGGACTGTTTTCATCAAAGTGATTGTCTATTGGCTATAAACAACTTTATTTTTAAAGTAATGCATTTCTCATTTGATATAGTATATATTAAAGAATAATTGTACTTAGAAACCTTATTTTTCAAGAGAGAAAACTGCTGTTCCGCATGTTTTTATTTAAAAAATATTTTTATCGTATTATTTTGTTACGTACTGATTAGAATAAAATGATATGACAGTCTTCTTTGATCCAGAATATTCTGGGTTTTATATCAGGTAGCTAAAGTCTGGCTGATTTTCATTATAACTTGCTACAATGTTTTTTTTTTATTTTTTATATTTTTATCTGTGCGATTTGTAATTTTGTTTATGTGCGTCATAAGGAATGATATAAGGCAATCGATATGAACACTGGTAACTTAGGAGTGCATTTTTTCCCTTTAAAATTATATTTTCCCTTAAGAGTGTTGGTTGAACATAGTGAAGTTTCAGCTTGTTTGTGCCTTACGAGGGCAAATATGATCCAAAGACTTTTGTACTTGTACAATATTTGGAAAGGATTTTAAAAAAAGCTCTAATCCATAATGAAATTGAAACATTCTTTTTTTGAAGGGTGACATGTTGATTGAAACGCACATTTTATTCCAGATAATGAATGATATTGGTATTACAATTTTTATTCTAATAAAAATATTATATTTTAAAAATATCTTTACAACAAAACCTCCAGAAATATCAGTATTTTAAACAACAGATACCTGCATATGCAGTTTTTTAAGCACTGATTTCACATCTATACATTTTTTAAATCGATTTATTTCTAAAACTGCTTTAGTTTCCATGATACTTATAATACGTCAAACACATTTTTTTTAGGAAAAAAAATGATTCGTGGAAAGGAGGACCTGAGTAATCCATTATCTCGTGCCGAGTTTCTACCGTTTCCTGTCGTGAAAGCAAATATGCGACTTAGGCTTCTTTTTCTATTAATAACTTCACATACATCTATGCTCATAAATGAACATTTAAAAAAGTCTACCTACTGCATCTCTTTTTAACCTGATCATGCATGTACTCTTTCAAAGATTTAAGAAAACGAAAATAAATGCTTACAAATTATTTGTTTCATTAAATTTATTTAGCGGGGCTTTAATAATTTGACGATTCCAAGAGTAATACAAGTTTACAATTATTTATCAATGAATTACTATGCATCTCGATTTTAATAATATAAATGTAAATTACGAGAAAGTTTTATAAAACTTATTTAAGGGTTGATAAATCTTTCAATACATAGCGATGCAGATCTGCACATTGTATGTTTAAAACTTCACATCTCTTTATACAGTGTTTTTGTTTTAATTTTAAATTTACCAAAACTATTTTATCGTTTCCGAACTCAACTAGAATCTTCAACATTTTATTTCTTTATCTGTGACAAAAAGCTTTCATTGTTGGCACGATATCTGAGAACAATTTCATTTCGGCGGGTGGTTACGAATTACGGTTATTTATTTAAAAAGTAATAAAAACATATAGGAAAATTGTTTGGGGATAGAAACAAGGTAAGAATAATAAATGCTATTTATATGTTTGCATATACTGATAAATTTATTCAGGAAAATACAGCTTTTTTTGTAATGTAAAAAATTCTTATGTGGGTTTTTTTTTTTTTTTTTTTTTTTTGTATTTTTCCCTGAACTGCACCCATTTCTCGGTTGATTTCAAATTTTATTTATTAAAAATGAAAATTTCTGCATTTAAAGTAATCGCTAATTTACAAAAATCTGTTCAGTTTTTATTACGTTTGTGGGAAATACGGGTATTCAGTTGAGTCATAATTTTTAATTCATTTATTTGTTCGATTAATTATTTAAGAAATTTGCTGACACAAGTACAATTTGTCATTTAATTTATTACTCTAGATTTACAAATTATTTTTTTTTATCTTTTTTTAAAATTATTTTCGAGGCGGAGAAAAACACTCCTAACACTTACTAAAGTTTTTGTTTTAAAAAGGAAATTGATCTCTCTTGCACAAGTTATGAACAGGAAAATGAATATTACGAATAACTTAATAAATTTAGTATAACTTCCTTTCCTCAATCACTCTTAGGGGAAAAAAAAGCACGTGATATCTGATATTGCTGTCAAGTATAATAATTCAATTGGAAAATCGACAGAAACTACATTTACTTAAAGAAAGAAACCTTGTTCTATTTTCTCTCATTCTTTAGAACATCCTTTGGTGATGAAAATAAGGAAAGCCATGCTTTAACACAGGGTCACACGCTTTTCCCTAATGACCGAAGTATGAAAACATCTTTCTCATTGAAAAGGGTTATCTCATTGCGGCAGAAGGTTATCACCTTCCAGACAAGAACAGAGGTTAAAGAGTTCAAGTCCATCATTGTGGTGTTATGATATAAATATTAGCATTCAAAACAAATAGTAAGGAGAATAAACAGAACTCTCATTTTTTTCATGCGTGTCTCATAATCGTTCACTTTCTTAAATTTTTGAGTATTTTTATAATTGTAAGGTTTATATCCGTTTGCATTAGATATATTTTAAATTCAGAAGCGAAAAATCGAAATGAAACCAGAAAATTAGATCGAAAATTGAACACGCAGCATCCAGGCTATTTTGTCTTGCTTACCGCTTTATCCCTTAATGTCATATTTCTGTTTTATTAGAGATCTTGTATTAAAAATATTATTCAAAAAAATAAATTAATCTCCGAGTTTTGGAAAAAATTAGCTGCATAGTTTACAAATAATCAGGATAAAGAAATTAATTTCATGTAGCACACTGCAAATACACCTTAAAAATCTCGTCGTCATTTAAAAATTGTTAACAGAATAATAAAGCGGTGATATAATGTTTTTAAATTTTATACCGTCAAAATTAACATGCAATACCGCAGTCTGTAGCAAAAGTATACTGTCAGTTACCGGTTCGAACAGAAAGTTCAGTGTCACTCATCGGTAACCGACATAACGCTCAATGTGTTTAATATAAAACAATTTTTAGGTAATCTAGTTGTTTTATGTTTTGATTAAAAATGTACTAGAGCTTCACGACGGACTATAGGCAGAGACCTCGTAATTTCGAATCAGACAGATGATGAGAACAATATACCTGGGTAGATCACTTACTTTCTTAATTTCCATATAGTACCTCGTGAAGACTTAATATATCTACACTCATGTCCATAAATTAAGGATAATGAAGTTCAGGCAAAGAAAGTGACAGAAGCAAAACAAATTTGACTTATTTGTAAAGTCTATGTTTTAAACAAAAGGTAAAGAGCAAAAAAGATGTTATATGTTTGACATAATTAATAAAAATTGCGATTTTTACTCCCTGGAGCAAATTTCAAAAAAGAACCTATTTACAAAATATAGTATAACAGGGTTAGTATGATGGTTAATACGGAGTATGTCTCTCGGACGATGCAATACAGGCCTTACAAAGCCTATGCCTGCTGAGTATCAAATTATCAATCTGATCTTGGGGAATATTACACCACTCATCAAGCAATGCCCTCCGAAGTTCCGGTAGACAGGTGGGAGGGGGTTGACGGGCTGCAATTCGTCGGCCAAGCATATCCCACACATGCTCTATTGGATTCAAGTCCAGTGAGTATGCTGGCCAATCCATACGGGTGATATCCTCCGATTGAAGGCATTTGTCTACAATGTTTGCACGGTGAGGACGGGCGTTGTCATCCATAAACAGAAATTCAGCACCCTTGGCGCCCCGAAACAAACGTACATGTTGTTCCAGAATGACATCCCGATAGATGTGGCCTGTCATCGTTACACTCTGTTGCAGGTCAATTCTGGGTACAAGAATAATTCCTCCCCAAACGAGCCATCCTGCACCACCGTAACGGTGTCGTTCAATGGTGTTCTCTTCGGGGTAACGGGTACCTGGCGCTCTCCGTATGAAAGTCCGGCGAGAATCAGACTGCAAACTAAACCTGGACTCGTCGTAAAACATCACACAAGACCACTGTTACGGTGTCCACAATGCATGCTCTCTACTCCAGGTTCATCGCAGGCGACAGTGAGTTGCGGTAAGGGGAACACATCTGACAGGCCTACGAGCATATAGACCAATGTGCCCTAAGCGTCTGTACTCGGTCTGCCTTGAAACTGTCGTACCGGTAGCTGAAGAGAGCTGACGAGATAGGTCTGATGCTGTGCTCCGTCTGTTTCTTTTGGCAGTAACTGCCAAATACCGGTCCTCATTCGGCGTTGTAACTCGGGGGCGACCGGTGCTGTAACATCTACTCACATTCCCACCATCTTGGAATCGTTGCCAAAGCCTGGAGATGAAACTGGGCGATTCCAAGTTCCTCGGATACTTCCAGCTCAGGGTGCGTCCACATTCCAGTCGTTCGATAATTCTACCTCGTAAAAATCATCCAAATGCTTCCTTTGTGCCATAACTATGCGGTTATGGCACTGAAAGGCTTTTAAAGCGCTTGTGAACAATTTTACTTCTTTGCCACCATTCTTTATATACCCCTTTCTTACACTCTCGTCATTGTGACGTACTATCCGCGCCATCTGGTGGTTTCCTGTAATTTGCATATTCTTCTTCAAGATGTGTGTGAATTCTACAGGTGAAATTTTTATTTTAGAGTTCAATTTCTGTGTGATTCTGAATTATTCTTAATTTTTGGACATGAGTGTAATTGGACTGTATGTAGCAGCTTTCGTTATTTGGCATGACGTTCTTGTTGGAATCAAGTTGAAAACTCGCTGGTTACATTGCTTGCGATCTAACCTCAGGCTACCATGCAATTAAAGTAAATAATAACTGAAATCATAATTAAAATTAATAGTTTTTTTCAATTTAAGTCAAGTTCCGATTCAATCAAGTGTAATAATAAATTTTAGTTTCTTCAAATAAATTTTTCTGTGATTTTGTTTGTTTGTCATAGAATTAGTTCTATATTCAGTTACGTTATTTTGTTACGTTATGAAAACATTTATGCATTTAATGACTTTGAAAATGCGATACCCCGGGGAAGAGTATCTACACAAAAAAATATATGCAAAATTCAGGGTAGGTGCACCTTTTAGAGCAATGTAAGTGTTGTTCAATGTTCAGCCCTCCGGTATACATTGAATAGGATATAAGGGAAGGAACATGCTGGATGGGCAATTTCCTTGCCATTACTTCAGCCAGGAAAATCATTGTGAAAACAATTTTCTCGTCTTAGAGGACATGTGTAGTAGAAAAGAATCCCAGTCCACCTACGGAAGCAGTTCCAATAGACAGACGATTTTACGAAAGGTATAGTGGTTGGACTGAGAAGGAAAGGTTAGTTAGGGCGTCAAATTTTAGATGGCACTGAACTAGACGTGTCCATGGTTAGGAAAGGTAGTTGGAACAAGAAGTGTGGCAGGTTTGAGAGTTGCCAGTGCAGCCAAATCGACATCAGCACACTTTGATTGACGCATCCACTTACAAGTGGGAGCAGCGCAAGTCACTACTACCGCAGCATGTGCAAGACCTTGATATTCTTATATCTATCAGAATTATTAGTTGTCCAGTGGATCTAGTGGCCTGCACTTATTGGCGTACACTGACTACTTTCATGGGGTTATATTTAAAAAATCCGTAGCTAAAAGCAAAGACGTAATGCTTCCTGCTAAAAATTAAAAATCTGTTGGTCTATGGGTGAGGTTTGAACCCCCAAAGCCCATCCTTGTGAATGGCATTGCCTGCACTCATGGCGTCTATCTAGAAAACTGTGCTATAAACATCACGACACAGACGACTCCGGTTGTAATGATGCCTTAAAAGAGCAGCGTGAACAATAGAATGCCATAGAGTCGTATTCTCTGAAGAATCACACTTCTGTTGATCCAGTGATAATTGCTGTGAACGAGTGTGGCGCCGAGATGGGGATCGGTTCAATCTTGCCCAATCTGTGGAATGCTTCACCGCTTGACAACCTGGCATCATGGTTTGTGGCACCTTCTCGCGTACGATGGAAGTCACATTTGGTTCGCATTCAGGAAACTATGCTCGGCAATGCTTAAATGATGTGCAGCGGTTAGTGACACTCCTCTTTCTTCTGGGGGTAGCTGTCCAATGCCCTACACAAACATAACGCCCTACCATACCCTACACATCAATCAACATATTCTGTAATATTTACAGATGTTTGCTTGGCCACCATTCTTCCCGATCTCTCCCCATCTGAGCATGTCTGGGACGTGATTGAACTACATTGCACGACCTGCCACTGCTGTGTTCACAATACGAACTGTGGGAAATGGTTCCCTGAAAATTAAGAGCCAACCGTTGTCTATTGACTCTGTATTTAAACGCGTTGTTTCGTATATTCCCCATCCTCGGTGATCCTACAACCTATTGAGCTGACATAGTTCTTGCTCTGTGTTACGAGTATCATTTCAAAATAACATTGTTAGTTGGTGTCTCTTTCTGTGTTTGCCGAGTTTCTTCACTCTTTCTAGCAACTCCTTCTTAATATTGCATTTTCAGTGTCACGTAGACTATATATAAAGAACAAATTTATGAAATAGAATTAGTTATTAAAAAGAAGTATTTTATCGCACATGATTTATTTTATTTATAAAATTCAAATAAATGTACCGGAGTTACGTTGAGAATAATTGAGTTGAAAAAATTAGTTAGGCCACAAAAGAAATAGTCGGACCTCTATTTGTGACGAAGTCGCTAAATCCCGAAAAAATGTTCGTGGTACAGAAAATTCGTTAAATAGATTCGATTTTCAATACACTTTATATTGCTGGTTCCAGAAAAAAGTTCATAAAATGGAGGTCCTACTGTATATGTATAACTTATTACGAGGTATTATATTTGATTCAAAAGTTGGTTAAAATGGTTTTAAAATTGACAGACTAAATGATTTCAACAAAAAATATAAAGAGTAAATAATATTTCATTAATTAAAATGAAACAAAGGCGGTTTGAATTTATTTATAAGGAAGCATATTTTTTTTTTTTTTTTTTTTGCTTTTCTTTCGACCATTTCTTTTAGTTAAAATGAATCAAAAATAGCAACAGTGAGGCGTTGCTTTTTAATGAAAATGTCTTTTAAAAAGTTGAAGGTTCTTAGAAAAAAAAATGAACTGTCTCTTGGAAGAGAAACTTCTACTTTATTTATCGTGGGCTAAGTAAATTTCCAAAATTTTGTTATGAATTTTAATATTTTACAGTCAGTTAAATAATTACATTATATTTCCTTACACACAGAGTACGTACATTTATTATTATTTTTAATAGGAGCTACACAATACAGTTTGAATTATCACTTCCCCTCTCTCGAAATGTAACAAATGTATAATTATTACCAAAGTACGAAATAGTTTCTCTTATCCTTTTATGAGGATTGTGGTTTATTTTTTACCAACTTTATTTCACAATTCTCTTAAATGCCTTACAATTTTCCACCTTTAAAACAATTCAATAATGTTATTTTAGTGTTTTTACTTCTTTGTAGTAACAGATGTACAACATCACTAGTTATTACATTCGAATATACTTTCCTAAATAATTTATAAGTTTATCACTGTTTTTAAACTAGATGTTAAGCATATGCCGATCTTTTTAACTAATATTACAACTTTAGGTGTGACTCTATCGCTGTTGTAATAACATTTTTTGTCATATTTTCATATTATTTTATCACATATTCATATCGTATAATCATATTCTATTAGAAATTTCTGTTATATATTCATAAGGAATTCATTATATCCTTATAAAGCGAACTAAAAATTCTGCTGTAACAATCTTCGTCATTTTTTTTTTCGATATTTATGTAGAAATAAATGATTGAATATGTTTAAAATTAATGTAAATACTTACTAAAGATTTTTTTACTAGAATATATATTTTTTATAAACATTCACATGGTATTTTAGAGAGTACATTATTAATATTCGAAGATTTTTGAATGAATATTGCTTTTTGTTTGTTTGATGTGATTCTAAAAAAGCAATTCGTATTTTAACTCAAAAATCATGTCTAGGTTTATGATTAATCCCCAAAATTTATGCATTGAAAGAAAAATTACGTACTTCATTATACAACGAACCAAAACATAATTTCATGCAAAAACGTTATTGACTCATGCATCGATATCGTTAAAAATTATCGTTAGCTCTTTTTTTAACAAGTGTGAGTCAATATGGTTGAGAACGTCATTCTGTGAAATCGATGTTATTAATTTATGCAATTTCAACAATACTAACATTCGACTGAGCACGTTTTATCTGAAGCGGGTGTTGAAATAACAAGCACCTCGATCATACAATTGGGTCGGTTAGTAGAAAGCTCTTCCACCTGAGGGTAGAAAGGCTAGCTTTTTTGAAATAACTTTCTCGGTACATTTTCCAATATAACACATTTAAACTGATATTTGCGTCAGCCATTTTGATGACGTAGGTTAGCCTATAAGTTGAACGGCCAATGTGACCTTTTTCCCGATTATTTCACTTCAATATACTCCAAATGTTATTTACTTTAGCATCGTCTGCATCTTTTGGTTAGTTCTTTCCAAGGCCGCTGGGAAGGAATCAGCGAATGTGTCGTTTTCGTTATTTTTATTCCATTTAGGAATTGACGAATATCGTTTGTCTTCATATCAAAAGAGGGGAATGGGTACAGGATGTTAGAAATTTAATACGCTCCTAGAGTTTCAGTTGTAAGAGTTAAATTTCCCATAACTCTGTTGTATTCCGGTTGTCAGTTGAACCACATTCACTTTCGGAAATGGATCCAAATTTTTATTACTTTCCGGATCAATTACAGTATTATTCAGGTAAGTCGTTTACTTCCTAATTTTAGATCTCTGATTAGATGATTCTTAAATACGTTATGTTTTAGCAGGTGTTTTTTTTTTATTTCTCCTACGTATATGTTTCTTTTTTTCTTTTTTAATCATCTTTTATCATCAAAAAAGGGAAATGGAGTTTACATCTGCAGTTTATAGGGCTATATCACTAGTGAATTTCGATAAATTTTTTTTATTGTCAATCATATCATGTCATGACTTTGTTTCTTTTTTTTTTTTTTTTTTGGTGGAAAAAAGAAATTGATATTTCTGCTAGGTTTTGTGCTGCATTTTAGTTGGCATTGTATTTATGGGCTTGAGTTTTTTCACTTAATTGTTATAATTAAAACAATAAAAACATCATATTTTTATTTCAATATTACTTTATAACTTTTGAATTGTTTGGTAAAATAAATCATCAATAAATGGTATTTGAATTTATTTCAAATAAGAAGTACTTAAACCTTTTTATTAGTCATTCAAATGTTGATATTTTTAACATACGAAATAAGGAATAATATGACTTGTAAACATGTACATTTTGTGCAAAATGAGATTTGGATTAAATTGATAATATGTTTATATATTTTAATAAGAGTTCATAAAATTAAATGGAGAGAATTTTTGAAACTTGATATTTTCAAAACAGTGAAGATTTAAAAATATGCTCAAGGATCATGTCAGATTCTTGTTAATTATTAAGCAACGTACAAAAATTAACATTTGTTTTTTTAAAAAAAAAAACTAATATTAATATTTATATACATTAAATTGTTGTTTAGACTTCTAAGAACACATGTGAGCAAAAAATATAAAATATAAAGAGCAGCAGTTATTATTTATTGGAATACCAGGGTTATATGTTTAAAGTGTATATTTCATTCTAATTTTTAAGAGTAGCTCACAATCTGTCTAATTTTACTGTCATAAAAATTCTATATCTGCAGATAGTTTGGCAAAAAATTCACTATCGGTTTATTTATTTATTTTTTCAATTTATCAGAAAAAGATAATTTTTTTACGTCCATTAATACAAAAGGCTTCTAAAGGTTTGAAGTTTAAAATAACAAAAATAATTAGAGAAAAAGATTTTTAAATAATCATTTGTATGTTTTTAATTCCAATTCTAAATAAAAACAATAAGTAGTCAAAAACGTAGTTTTGGAACGAATGTTGTTCCAAGGAAAGTGAGATAATTTTTTAAGTTTTAGTTTGATTTAAAGTAAGAATTTATCGAAACCTGAGTAAGATAATCATTACTAAATTTGTATGGATGCGATTCATAACTGTGATTCTATCTACTCAGTGTTTTCTCTAACATTAAAAATTCATTAAATTATGATTCATTAAATTCTTTGCAACAAGGAAACCGAATCCATTGTAATAACATTAAGTTTTACAATTCAGAAGTTATTCTGAAATCAGTTGAAATACTTTCTGAATTGTGCTAGTATATTTCATTTTATAACATTTCATTGATTATTCCCTAAAGACGAATCTTGAGTTTTTTAATTTTAAAAAAGTGAAATAAAATTAAGAAGCATTATGTTAAAAAATAGAATTGTACTAAATTCTAGATAAGTTTCGCTCTTACCAACCTTAACTCTTATTACAGATATCACATTTTGTATAAAAAAAATATGTTATCTTTCTTTTAACTTTGTTACATAATTTTCAAACTTTTTTTGTGTTTGTTTAACAATAATTTTTTTTACCAAAAGAGATTACGTTTTTTATCCAAAATAAACATTTCCCTTTGAAAATTACTGTTTTTGTTTTTTGGGTTTAGAGTAAATTATCTTTGATTAGTCACATCAGTGTGGTGTTTTGCTTAATCATGGGGGGAAAGATACGCGTAAAAAATTATTTTTTTTTAGATTTAAACAACAAAACTCTTACTAGACGAATACTTTAGACCCAAGATGTACATTTCTATAAAAGGTAATAGTTTTAATAATGGTTTTTTTAAAGTAGGTAACTCTAATTATATTTTCACCTAAATGTTTACAGCATCTTTATCAAAAATTAATGTGTTCTGTAAAAAAAAAAAATTTAATTCAGGAATTTTTTTCTTTTTTTAAACAGGCAATTGTATGGCCATTAACTGAAACATGCTCTAGAATGTTATTCATCCCATTTATTTGCATTGTCTTTTTTTAAGGGAGGACAATTTTATTTTATATGTCTCAAATTTCTAATAATCTTCTTAATCTTGATTATTATTGATTAAATCACTTTATATAAACGAAGAAGAGTAAATAAGTGTCTATAAAATTTTAGATTTTATCTGTTTGTTTTAAAAAGAGGCTATAAAAAGTATTATGATCTTATGGTAAAAAATATATGACTTCGAGAGTTATGAACAAAATGAGACGAGAAAGGTAATTGAACCTTGAGGAACGAAAATATCAACATAATCTAAAAATTATTTTCCATCAAAAAAATATTTAAAATTCTCTTAAGGAGTAAATTAATAGAAGTGTTGAATATAGGCGATAGCCAAGGGGGGGGGGGTCATGGTCCGAACTCGTGGCCAGACATACAAGTGTATCATGTGTAGGTTCGAGTAATGGTGTACTGAGGTCCTGTCGTATAGATGGCCTGATGCACGCTAAATCTGTCGAGGCTCAGTTTGAGTGAATATTAACGTCGGCACTATTCAGCTACTCGAGGGCATTTTGGGGGCAGACCTCGTAATTTTGAGCCACAGTCAAGTGACGAGGACGGCACCTGAGATGTTAACCCCTCTCCTAACTTCCACACTAGACCGTTACCTAGGCTACTGTGCCCTCTGTCATGGTTCAAAGTCTTCATGTTGGTGAGGCGTGGAAATTTGGAGATTGCACCCCGCTCAGGTGACATTTTCTTCACTTGACCGTGGTTCAGAAATATGATGTCCGTTGCCAATAGCTCTCGTGTTAGCTTCGTAACACGAGGGCTATTTGCAAATAACAGTCAGTCAGCAACATTCAGTTTCAATACAGAATACCCTCTCTTTAGTCACAGCATAGTGCTTAACTATAAGAATGAATTATTCCGACAAATGTGGAATTTAAAATTTACAAATACGAATCACAATGTTAATGAGATAACGTGTACTTGAATAGCTTTTAACTGATGCTTTACATTCTGAATGAAATTAAAGGGAAAAGGCAATGATAGTTCCAATCAAAACATAAAAAAGGGACTGAAAATCCAATTCTCCGTTTTTTAAGCATTTTTGTCCTTCTTGAACCTTTTAATAAATTCATAAAAAAAGTCTCTTTTGAATGAAGAAGAATAAAATATTGATTTACAAATCAAAATGTTCCTTGATTTTAATTTTTTTAGTAAAATTTTCGGAAATTATAGGTTTAAAAACATGGTCTGATATTGTACATCTTCCCTCCAGGCTTTCACAGGTTCAGTTTGAAGTCTTTGAAAGTATGTTCAAAAGTTTTGGGAAGTAAACTTTGTATTTAGTTATCCAAATTATATTTTTCCCGAATCCTAATATTTTATTATAATTACTTTAAATCATTAATGAAATTTATTTCTTTTTTGGTCATAATCGTCGATAAGAGATTTTATTTATTTATTATGGAATTATATTTTAAACGATATTACATTATGAAGACCTTTTTTGATACTTATTTTAAAAAAAGAAACTGTTAATTATGACACAGAAATAATACATAAGATTACAAAGTTTTGCTTTGTACCTTAGCTCTTCTAAGCATTAAAAATTCAAAATGCTGTTTTGATTCATATATAACTACAAAGGTATGTATAACAGAATTTTTTTTAAAAAAATAATTTTTTTTTTTTTTTTTTGCTAATGGCTGAATAAAAAAAAAGTATTTTCGTTGAAGGAAACATTAAAATTTTTAACTTAGTTGGAAAATATACATGATAGAATTAACCTTAATGCAGAATGTGTAATACTTGTACAGTCATAGAATTTTAGGTGTAGGGTAGTGTGTTACTACAGCGCTGTTTATTGCTTAGGTCAGTAGGTTTAAAATCAACTTTCTTTCGCACGGTGTATTTTTTCTCATTCTCAACCTCTGATTCTCCATCTTACACTATTAAAATTCGAAGGTAAACAAACGTATCTATGTATCTATCTATGTGCGTCTATCTTCTCACGAACAGCACCACGCAGAAAGTCGCGGAAGGTACCAAAAGATCGGGAATTTTCCGGGGAAGCCGTATTGCCTATTTATATTCCGATATTGTAATTAGTTAAAAAGATATTAATTAAAAACCTTAAAACGCCTAATTGTTTTACGCCTGCCGGTTGTTTACTTGGCGGAACTTCCCTTCCGTTTCGGCCGAGCGGTAATCTTACGTTTTCCACCATATTAAAATTGTCATCTAATTTTCGGTGTCGAAATTAGACAACAAATAATTACAGAATCGGAAAGATCATTTATTTCGCCACGACACGGTATAATATTTTTTGTAAAATAACGATATTTTCTATTTTTTTCGAATTTTTTAAAATAGTGTTAAAACTGATGCGTTTTTATGAAAATTATTTCTAAATCGTTGTGTATGAATTACTTTTCGTGTTATTAAATCGATATTCTACACTAATTAACTTCAAGCCTTTCTCTTTTAGATCCATTCATTTAAAAAATAAAATTCCCAAAAGTTTTTTTTTAAAGAATTTTTAAAAAGTAGTCTTAATTTTTACTTCACATTGAATAACTTCGTCATTTATGAAGATAATCTCACAAAATCTTTTTTCCGTGTGTACAGTAATATTATTCGTAACATATACGAAGATTGAAAAAATTGCTTCAAAATTACGGATTTTAAAAAACATTTTGTGATTTTCGTAAACTTATGTTTTTCTGAGAAATAAATTAAAAAGTAGTAATTTCTACATTTTTTATTTCAAAGTACGTAATTTTTGCAAATAGTTGGTGATGTTTGAGAGCATTAACGTAAAAATTATGCCCTTAAAATGAAGGTAATGATTTTTAAAATAATTCAAAATATGCGATTTTACATTTAGCCAAACATTGGCGTCGAAAATTAGCTTTGCGCCAAAGACTTCAGACCTGTTTCGCCTTCGACCGCTCTAACTCAAGGGTTACACTAAAAAAATTCTGCCTTAAACAGGGGGAAATCAGTAACTTTGGCGAGTAAAAAAAAAAAATGCGAGTGAAAGATGTATTTTATCAACTATATATGTCAGATTAAGATGATAAAATGCATTCAATGTATTTCTGAGATTCATTTAAAATATTTATCAGTATCGAAATTTTTGTTCTCTTTCATAAAACTTATAGTTTACTTTAAAATAATGCCTAATGTATATTTCTTTTTTTTGACATATAATTTCATAATAAAATCAAAGAATTTGCCCATTTCGAAATTTTTTTTTTGGAAATAGTCAGTTAAATAGGTATAAATTCCTTAGAAGAAAAAAAAAGCTATGTGTGTGTGTGTGTGTGTGTGTTTGTATTATATATTCTTTATTAATTGCTTTTTTTTTAAATATCAAAAATCAATAAATTTTTTGCAATACATTTAAATGTAATCTTCAATCGAAATCTTTCAATCGTTATGTGAATATCCTATGGATCCCCTCAATTAAAAATTAAATTAAATTTGAACCGACCATTCATTATTATTGCCTATTTTCTGTTCTGCTACTAACCTGCGTGGCGTGATTGGCTAACGCGCCGCTTTCGCGAAGTATCTTAATTCTTTCTTATGTCTAGGTTCGAATCTAGCGAATTTCATTTTGTTCGTTTCTGCTTATTTTTCCCACGTAAATTAATTTTACTGATAAATACTTATTTTAACATGATCCTCTGTTATTTTAATGTACTTTTAATTTTTTTTTTTTTTTTGCCTTAAAAAAGGTTTTTTTCTGATTTTTAATCATTCAAAGTAATTTCTATCTTTTTCAACAATTCCTAACAAGAAGCTTTCATTTCTGTTTATTTTTCCCACGTAATTTTTCAGTGCTGCCATTATTTAAGCAAACGGAATGTCACAATTAATTGCTAAATGAATATTTTTATACAATTTTAATGTAAAAATATTAATAAGTTATAGTTTTGTATTTTATAAATATCGATGAATTTAAAAGAAAATGATTTTTAAAAAGTTCATTGATATTTAGAAACAGTGATTAAAAAAGTAAAATGCCGAAAACTATATGTCACAATTAATTGCTAAATGAGCATTTTTAATCAATTTTATTAAAAATAATTATTTTTTTAAAATTAAAATGCATTCAATGCATTTCTGAGATTCATTTAAAATATTTATCAGTATCGAAATTTTTGTTCTCTTTCATAAAACTTATAGTTTACTTTAAAATAATGCGTAATTGCATGAAACTTTTTTCCCCCCGTGTCAAATATTTCATAAAATTCTCACAATTTTACTTCAAGAATTAAAATAGTAGTGAAATTTTGTAATTTGAAAAATTTATACTTTCTGTTCTTTTTTCAGCATACAACTATTTTTAAAAATGCTACAGTTTCGTTTCCGGGAAAAAGCTAAAAAAATTAAATGTTTTTATCAGATAGTATTATTTTCTTTTTGAATGATTTTTTTCAGTGAATGTGTACTTATAACTAGGTTTTTTACATAGTGTTTTTCTTAGCAATTACATATGTTTAATCAAACATCCAAACGTTTCAAGAGCTATCTGTAGAATTTTTTTATTATTATTTACAGATAATGTGGATTTAAATTAATATATTTTTTAAAATCAAATGAATATTTCTATTATTTCCTTATTAAATTAATTATTTGTTAATAAAAGGTATAACGCCTATTATTTTGGATAAAAATACGTTCTAGAGCCTGGAATAAATATTTGTCCTCAGTGCCAGCCTAGCGGTAGCTAGGCTTCTACTTCAGTTACACAGTATACCTAAGAAAGGGAGTAAATAAAGTGAGAATGATAGGTTCGCCTAAGCTAAAACTAGCTTCGGCGGTCAGGAGGTGGTGGGGGGAGGTGGAACATAGTTTCCGTAGAAACGCAAAACAACTTTTTCGTTTCGTTCTTCAATCCGAAAAGGGGGTTTTCGTTACGTTTAACAGCATGGGGGGGGGGGGTGGAATTCTTAGAAATCAGGTAATATCTTCGTTGCACTATGAGGCAAACGGTACATGAGGTGAGGCTGGTTCATGAAGTTAGATTGAGAGCTAATCGTTGGGTTGTTATGATTGCAGAATGGAAAGTTGCAGAATGGAAAGTTGAGGAAAGATTCGCTATTAGGGTGTGGATGGGTTCAACACAAAGTTCTTCGTGGAGAACAGATCTTGGGATGTACCTGTTTATTATGAAGTCTTTGAATATCATTTAATTGTGTGTTACTGGCAGATCCCCAAATGGGGCATGTATACGTTAAGATGGGGCGCAGATAGGTTTTGTAAATAAATATCCGGTTATTTAAAGAGAGTTTGGATTTCCTTCCAATCAGTACGTTCTAGAGACATTTTTAAGCTAACTGTAAGTAGCGATTGATTGATTAATGAAAACCTGAAAATTATTTTATTATTTTAGATTCCTAAAAATTATCTATTATTAAAAAATGATGACTTTTTTTTTACTCAAGCATCAAAATAGTTTTCTTTTATTGTTTAAATTTATTATTTTTTTACTAAAGCAATATTGTTTTCGACATGTCATGAATAGAAACTTGAAGATAAATCTTATATCTGAGGGGAGAGTCAGGGGGAAAATAGTTCTACACTCAAATAAGCCACTGTAACACAATGCAGTAGAAAGAGAACTGAAACATGTTTGACATTAGTAAGATCTGGAAGATATTTTTTTTTTCGAAAAAGGGAATTGTAGTGACGTTTATATAAAGGAATCACACACATACCAGGAACTTTGATAAAGGAAGGTGAATTTCCATGGTAGTATGTTATGCATTCGAAACAAATTTTAATAAAACACTCAAAATACTTAAAACAATCATTTAATAATTTCTTCTTTTATAAAGATAATTGCATGAAACATTTTTCCCGTGTGTCGAATATTTCAAAAAATCCTCACAATTTTACTTCAATATTTGAAATAGTAGTGAAATTTGAGAAATTTCTACTTTTCTGTCTTTTTTCAACATACAACTATCTTTAAAAAGGCTACATTTTCGTTTCCGGGGACTAAAAAATTGCAACGAAAGAACTGAAAACTGAGTGAGTGATTTTTTAATTCGCACTATTCGCCTATTCGAGGGTTATTGGCGATGGACCTCGAAATTTTCAACCATGGTCAAGTGACGAGGACGACACCTGCGCTTTCACCCATCTCTAATAATTAGAACACCACACCAACGCAAGAACAAATTTCGAAAAAGGGAGTTTTAATGACATAGTTAAAGAAATCACTCGCATCGCGCACATAAGAGCTATCGGCCTGAGGGAAACACGAAATTTCCATGGGGATGAAGTTATTCACTCGGTAAAAGCCCGTGCAACGCCGGGCTAAGCGGAGAGGAAAGAAACAAAGAAATCAAAGTAATTTCGAAAAATAATATTGGAAGTGTTGAATTTGTCAAGAGAAGGGAAAATGTTAAGCGACAAAGCCATGACACGCACTCACGGGTCATGCACTCACATCGTACGCGTCAAAACCACACACAAAAGTGTTGGCGTCAGAAAGAAAGGAGGAAATTAACATGGGGATTAAGTTATACCCTCGGTATAAGCCCGTGCAACGCCGGGCCATGAAAGCTAGTCTTACACTATTAAAATTCGAAGGTAAACAAACGTATCTATGTATCTATCTATGTGCGTCTATCTTCTCACGAACAGCACCACGCAGAAAGTCGCGGAAGGTACCAAAAGATCGGGAATTTTCCGGGGAAGCCGTATTGCCTATTTATATTCCAATATTGTAATTAGTTAAAAAGATATTAATTAAAAACCTTAAAACGCCGAATTGTTTTACTCCTGCCGGTTGCTTACTTGGCGGAACTTCCCTTCCGTTTCGGCCGAGCGGTAATCTTACGTTTTCCACCATATTAAAATTGTCATCCGATTTTCGGTGTCGAAATTAGACAAAAAATAATTACAGAATCGGAAAGATCATTTATTTCGCCACAACACGGTGTAATATTTTTTGTAAAATAACGATATTTTCTATTTTTTTCGAATTTTTTAAAATAGTGTTAAAACTGATGCGTTTTTATGAAAATTATTTCTAAATCGTTGGGTATGAATTACTTTTCGTGTTATTAAATCGATATTCTACACTAATTAACTTCAAGCCTTTCTCTTTTAGATCCATTCATTTAAAAAATAAAATTCCCAAAACTTTTTTTTTATAGAATTTTTAAAAAGTAGTCTTAATTTTTACTTCACATTGAATAACTTCGTCATTTATGAAGATAATCTCACAAAACCTTTTTTCCGTGTGTACAGTAATATTATCCGTAACATATCCGAAGATTGAAAAAATTGCTTCAAAATTACGGATTTTAAAAAAACATTTTGTGATTTTCGTAAACTTATGTTTTTCTGAGAAATAAATTAAAAAGTAGTACTTTGTACATTTTTTATTTCAAAGTACGTTATTTTTGCAAATAGTTGGTGATGTTTGAGAGCATTAACGTAAAAATTATGCCCTTAAAATGAAGGTAATGATTTTTAAAATAATTTAAAATACGCGATTTTACACCAAACATTGGTTAACTGCGCTTGTGGCAGAGTGCGCAGAGCTCCCGCTACACTCAAGACTATAACTGCAGCACTACCGTGCGTGGTCAAAACGAAGGAGGGTGTACGCCTCGCAGAAACCCGCCGGTCGATCTTTTCATACTTGTATTAAATATTTTCTCCTACTGGACATTGCGTCGCCATACATTACTTTTCGTGTTATTAAATCGATATTCTACACTAATTAACTTCAAGCCTTTCTCTTTTAGATCCATTCATTTAAAAAATAAAATTCTCAAAACTTTTTTTTTAAAGAATTTTAAAAAGTGGTCTTAATTTGTACTTCACATTGAATAACTTCGTCATTTATGAAGATAATCTCACAAAACCTTTTTTCCGTGTGTACAGTAATATTATCCGTAACATATACGAAGATTGAAAAAATTGTTTCAAAATTACGGATTTAAAAAAAAAATTGTGATTTTCGTAAACTTATGTTTTTCTGAGAAATAAATTAAAAAGTAGTACTTTGTACATTTTTTATTTCAAAGTACGTTATTTTTGCAAATAGTTGGTGATGTTTGAGAGCATTAACGTAAAAATTATGCCCTTAAAATGAAGGTAATGATCTTTAAAATAATTCAAAATACGTGATTTTACATTTAGCCAAACATTGGCGTCGAAAATTAGCTTTGCGCCAAAGACTTCAGACCTGTTTCGCCTTCGACCGCATCTAACTAAGGGTTACACTAAAAAATTTTTGCCTTAAACAGGGGAAATGAGTAACTTTGGCAAGGAAAAAAAACAAAAATGTGAGTGAAAAAATTATTTTTTCGTCCTCCCATTCATTATTGTTGCCTATTTTCAATTTTCGCTACGGGTCGCGGTAGCACAGTCGGTAAGCGCGCTTCGCTTCATTTACACCGTAAAGCAGATCGTGTCTTTGCGAGTTCGAATCGCTGGGATCTCTTTTTTTTTCATTTCTGCTAATTTTTCCCACGTAAATTAATTTTACTTATAAATACTTATTTTAAAATTATCCTCTGTTATTTTAATGTACTTTTAATTTTTTTTTTTTCATCAAAAAGGTTTTTTTTTTTTTTTTTTAATCATTCAAAGTAATTTCTATCTTTTTCAACAATTCGATTTTGTTCATTCTGCTTATTTTTCCCACCCGTAAATTATTTTTTTCTTCTTCAAATATCCAAACGTTTCAAGAGCTATCTGTAGAATTTTTTTTATTAGTATTTATTCATAATGGATTTAAATTATATATTTTTTTTTTAAATTAAAATGCATTCAATGCATTTCTGAGATTCATTTAAAATATTTATCAGTATCGAAATTTTTGTTCTCTTTCATAAACTTATAGTTTACTTTAAAATAACGCGTAATTGCATGAAACTTTTTTCCCCCGTGTCGAATATTTCAAAAAGTTCTCACAATTTTACTTCAAGAATTAAAATAGTAGTGAAATTTTGTTATTTGAAAAATTTATACTTTCTGTTCTTTTTTCAGCATACAACTATTTTTAAAATGCTGCAGTTTCGTTTCCGGGAAAAAACTATCTTTCTTTAAAGAATTTTATAGAAAAAAAACAACTTTTTTTTTTTTTTTACAAAACAATGCTGTTTTGCATATTTTATGATTTTTTCTCATATGAATCAATATCGTTGCGTTTATATAAAAATGATTTTTAAAACTTTCAGAATCAGTGATTTAAAAAATAAAAAGCCGAAAACTTTTTTGAACGAATTGTAATAAAACACTCAAAATACTTAAATCAATCATTTAATAATTTCTTCATTGAAAAAAAAATTGCATTAAATTTTTCCCGTGTGTCGATTTTGCTTAAAAATTACGGATTTTTTAAGATTTTTTTTGTGATTTTCGTAAAATAAAGTTTTTGCGAGAAATAATATAAGCATTATTTTTGTAACATTTTTTCTTCAAAAATTATTGTTGTTTCCAATCAATATGTGAACACTTGGAATTTTCAATTAAAAATTGAGCCATAAAAAATAATGAAAACTTTAAAGACATTCTAAAGGCTTTGCGCATGCGCGAGAATCATTATTATTATTTTTTCACCTCTGTTTAACGCTCAGTGGCCAAGGTCAAACTTGATGTTGCAATATTTTTTCTGTTATTCATTACTAGATTAATTATGTAATGACAACACTGTATAATCTGTTTTTTTCTGGATAAAACGATAGATTATAGTTTTCTGGACTATACTTTAGCTACCAGTATATAACGATTCATTGGCAAATGAAAATACCACACATACACACAAACCCTTTGTATTATTTTTAGCTCTAAGAAAATAATTATTGTTAAAATAATGAATATGCTTTGTTTTTCGTAATATATTATATCAGAACGTTTTCTTTGTTGCTTTAAAATATACATTTTTTAAAGTAAAAAGAATTGTTTTCTGTAAATCATTAATCGAAATTTTTCAATCGTTACGTATAAGGATTTCTTATAACTATGATAAGTAAACCATCTGAACTAAAAAGATTCATACTTTGCTCTTTTAATATCAGTGATTGAATAAATTAAATACCAAACATCATTTATTTGTTACGATGCGGATTTTTTTTTTCAAAATAATAATACTTTGCCTATTTTATGATTTCTTCTAAAATGAATAAATATCGATGCATTTAAATGAAAATGATTTTTAAAAAAGTCATTGATCATTTAGAATCAATGATTAAAAAAAATAAAATGCCAAAAAAAAAGAATTTTATAGGAAAAAAAACAACTTTTTTTTTTACAAAACAATGATGTTTTGCATATTTTATGAGTTTTTCTCATATGAATCAATATCGTTGAAGTGAGTGGGTGATTTTAAAATTCACCCTGTTTGCCTATTCGAGAATTTTGGTGACGGACCTCGAAATTTTCAACCATTCTCAAGTGACGAGGACGACACCTGAGCTTCACCCATCTTTAATAATTACTACACCACACCAACGCAAGAACAAATTTCGAAAAAGGGAGTTTTTATGACATAGTTAAAGAAATCACTCACATCGCGCGCATACACACACACACACAAGTGCTATCGGCCTGAGGGGAAAACACGAAATTTCCATGGGGATGAAATTATTCACTCAGGCAAAGGAAAGAATTGGAAAGTGAGTGGGTGATTTTTAAATTCGCACTGTTTGCCTATTCAAGGGTTTTTGGTGACGGACCTCGAATTTTCAACCATGCTCAAGTGACGAGGACGACACCTGAGCATTCACCCATCTTTAAGAATTACCACACCACACCAACGCAAGAACAAATTTCGAAAAAGGGAGTTTTTATGACATAGTTAAAGAAATCACTCACATCGCGCGCATACACACACACACAAGTGCTATCGGCCTGAGGGAAACACGAAATTTCCATGGGGATGAAGTTATTCACTCGGTAAAACGAAAAAATTGGAAAGTGAGTGGGTGATTTTTTAAATTCGCACTGTTTGCCTATTCAAAGGTTTTTGGTGACGGACCTCGAAATTTTCAACCATGTTTAAGTGAGACGAGGACGACACCTGAGCATTCACCCATCTTTAAGAATTACCACACCACACCAACGCAAAAACAAATTTCGAAAAAGGAGTTTTTTATGACATTGTTA